>OZ022423.1:8546219-9198719 GCA_963989365.1 Rhimphoctona megacephalus
TTCATAGAAACATCTTAGTCATTATTATAAATTCAATAATTCTTATTATCCAGTAATTATCAATCATGAGATTCGCACTTTAGCTCATAATGAAACTTCAACTTTCTATTTTTCATATGTATACCATTTCCTCCATAAATTAACTTATTCGAGAATAAATTTATTGGGTTATAATATTTTCCTACGATATACCGACAGCGATAGATGCGCGGTCGGTGTGTGGCTTCGGCGATCTCCAAAGTTAACGGGAGAAACCAGTTTAGGAGGCCGACATTTTGGTGTTTTTCGTGAATTTTTTTAACAGGGAAGGAATAATCAGAATTTGTTTAAACTTGGAGGATATTTTATTCATGTTTTGAAGTACACTTTGTAATTTTTTTCAAGTCATTTCCGTCGGAAACAGTGGAGTTAGAAGCTGCTGTCCATGGACGATCGCCATCCGAGTTCTTTGCTGGTGGGCATTCCTGAAGTCACAATTTTTATCTGTAATCATTACAATTTTTTTTTTTCATTAACAACATACTTCCCAAGAATATGAACCTAATTGTGATCAAAAAAGTTGAAAATTGCATGTTTTTTAGGTGTTTGAACACAATGTCATGTTTTTATACCATGTTTATTCACCTTTTTTGCATTAAAAAAATTATTTTTAATAATAATATCATCCCAGAGTTAGGTTCACATAGATTGTAATTAAATAAAGAATATTCACACAAATTTTCAGAACGATTGGTCAATAACTTTTTGAGCTAGAATGCCCACCAGTTGAAAAAAAGTCGTCCATGGACAGCAGCTTCTAACTCCACTATTTCCGGCGGAAATGACTTAAAAAAATTACAAAGTGCACTTCAAAACATGAATAAAATATCCTCCAAGTTTAAACAAATTCTGATTATTCCTTCCCTGTTAAAAAAAATTCACGAAAAACACCAAAATTTCGGCCTCCTAAACTGGTTTCTCCCGTTAAGCAGCCTCGCGCGAGGCCAATACTTGGTTGGGTGACCGCTTAACCATACACCGGCTCACGCATCAATCGCTGAGCGGAAGGCAGTTTTTATGAGTTTCTGATGGTGCTAATCAATAAAAACTCAGTAAAAATATAGTCGCCTGTATCGGCCTGGTTTTCCATAATTTCCCTTGGCCCCCGTGCAAATGCGATGCATTAGGAAAGAGTGTTTGTGGGCAACACTCTTGGGGGGTTTCTCAGAAACATAGAAATTAGGAAATTGGAAATTAGTGAAGTGGGGAAAGAGTCTGGGGTTGAAGTGATGGGATGGGCTCGTAAAAACCCGCAAGGGTATACGCAGGAACAATATAAAAAAAAAAATAATAATAATAAAATACTTTCCTATCATATTTTTGCATTAATCATGCTCGATTATATAATTTTTTTAATGAATTGACAAACTTACAATTTCTGGAGTGCTCTCATAAATTAAATATTGATATTAATAGCTTTCCACTTCAGCTTCGCATATTTATTATAGTTAATGAATTAAAAAACCTGAAATGAAATAACTCAATTTTTATTAAAGTATACTACGTAAATGAATGCATTGACATCTTTTGAGAATATTAGCCATTGAAACCGCTCTTTGCTCTCAATCAATTACTCCATTAATAGGTTAATGTAGTTGTAAATTTATGTATTGAAATGTTTTGAAGCCCCTATTCGCGTTCGAAAATTGATTAACATTCATTTCAACTTCATATGCCTATTATATATTCTTTATTAAAAGCTAAAATGAGAGAGAGAGAGAGAGAGAGAGAGAGAGAGAGAGAGAGAGAGAGAGTTAATTTCGGGCTGAGGGAAACTCGATGTGAGGTTTGGAAAAACCTTAATGAACGTTCTGTCGTCGATCAAAGCGGAGGCCACTGAGGGTTGGTGGGACAAAAAGGATAGAGTGAGACGAAGGTATACTATCAAAGGAGGTGCTTTACGTCATACTCAAAATGCCACTCCCGGGTTGAGCCCTTGACATTGCGCGATTGCCGCTTTGGGGGTGCACGCTCGTGCTCTCTTACCCCTTTCACGTCCCCTCGTCCTTTCTCTTTCCCTTCCTTTTGCTCCCTATTAATGTGCTATTAAATACAACACACGACAATATACGCGTGTACGATATTCGTAAAATATAAATTTATATAAAATGCATACAAAAATACATGCATATTAAACATTTAAATACGGTGTGATAAGTATATTCGAAAGTTAGAGATGTAATTCTGAAAAAAAAAAACTTATCTCCGAGTACGACTGGAGATAAATCACTGTAGCGAATAAAAAAGAGATTTTTCATGTAGTCGAAAAGCAGGAAAAGACAGGGAAGGGTTGAGACATTTAAACATTTGCTTGACGAGGCTCTTGTCAAGCAATAAGAAGGGTTGGAACATCGTGAAGTGTGCAAGTATGTATCAAAGAAGAGACGAGTTTTATTCGCATTTGCTGTTCCTTTTACTTAATTAAAAAAGACTCGATTCCTTTGGTTCTTCTTCTTCTTCTTCTTCTTCCTTTTCTTCTTCTGCTTCGCTCTTTCTTTCTTTCTTCCTTTCTTTATGTACGCAGGAAGTTGAGAGGAGACATCTGAGTTTAACCGCGAGAATTAACTCGCCACAGTAACCCCCTCTTTAAGTTTGAATTTATTCGCGTGGCTAACCAAGAACGAAGAATAGCACCGAGAGAAAATCGAGCCAAGAAAGAGAGATGAAGAATGTAATTTTAAAAAAGCGTCGCGAAGTCTACTAAGATAAAAAGAGAATGAGAGATTAAAAAGAAAAGCTCCCTTGTGTAATGAGGAAAAATAGTTAAAAGGGTTGTTTTTACAGGCTTTCGCGTAGTTTGAAAAATAATAAAATTACTCCTATAATGAATTTCTTCTACGGGTGAATGAAAAATAGGAATTTGAAGAATTTTAACATTTAGCTATTTCTTCATGTCGTTTAAGCCATTTTTAATACTTTAGCACAAACTTTTTCATTAAATTACTCCATTTCCACTGTCTTGTTTGGTTTCTCGTCTGCATTTTTCCTCCCTCTCGTCCCTGACTGCCCCGAAGGTAAGAGGTCGATGCACGAGAAAACAACAACGTAAGAAACACGATACTTCACTCTAGGGCTAGTGTAACCCACACAGAACGTGTAAATATATATACAAGCTGGAAAGGAAACTTACAAGATCATTTATCACCTTATGTATCGGGTCTGCAATTAATTTTATTCAGTGTTCAAGGAAACGCAGTGAAAACTATGAAAAGGCATATATAAAATGATAGTATTAATATTTAAATCCTGAATATATGAAATTTTAAATGCGAATCGATTTTCTTATTTAATTATAATTTTTAATATGTCCTTGATGACCTATCATTTAACTCAAATCAATTAATCGGTAAATTTAACAACAAAACAATCATATGAAACAAGAGTGAAAAAAACTGGCATAAAATGAATATTAAAATAATTAAATGTAAATAAATGTGAATTTTTGTATCAAATAATATTATTTCAATTACCATCAGTTACTCTTCAAGATTTAAACGACAAATAATTCAAATTTAGTCGCTCCTTCTGAATCTCCACATTCAGACAAAAATCAATACAAAAAATGTGCAAAATTCATGAATTCACGTAAAAAGAAGCTCATCCCTTCACAATCCAGCACTTTACCATTTTTTGGCCTTTTTTCATGCCTTCCGATCAACGAACACTCCGAAATTTCCATTGGAAATCACCCCTTCCCGTGTCTCGTTCAATCCTTTCCCTTCCCACTTTTCCAAATCTCGATATTCTCCTGTGATTTTCCGCATATCTTTTCGAGGAGTGGATAAACCACATGACGACAGCGAAATGCAAGGACGATCATTCTCAGTGTGATTCTCAATTCTCTGACAATCGCAGCGGAAATCCACGAGAGTAGAAATCGATTTCTCACGTCAAAAGACTCGAGAAGAACTGGAATAAATTACAGAAAAACCGTCGACATGTATTTTCATTTTTTTCCTACCGTCCTGAATAATTTATCTCAAAATTCTCTTCACAATAATAACTCACGATGGCGGGTGTAAAAATGTTTGGTATTCGAAAATACTCGAATGTTTGATTGTATTGAACAAGAATTGTTTGAATTTTCATAAACAAAATGAGCATAATTAGAAAAAAAAAATCTTTCAATTCTAAATTTATCGCTCAAATGATGAAATCGAATCAATTTCATTTATCAAAACTAAAAATAATCTTGACCTCAGATGATTTTATTGTGCAAAATTATATTTATTTCTCGTTGTTAGCATTCCTTGAGCGAAGCAACATAAAAACAGTAATAACACTCTTAATTTTTGTCCTCTAATACGCCCGGCATTTCTGAGCTCTTGTTCTGACATTGTTTCGACATTTCCTCGGTCTTGTTCGGTCCTCTTTGGTCGTCGTCTGATCAGCCGAGTGTTACGAGGAATCTAACGGACGAAGCCTGCCGGAAATGACGATCCAGCGAATTAAGGGGCTCGGCTGATAGAGGCATAAACGCAAAATGGCTAAGAAATGTACAGTAAATGGTTTGAGTGATGTTAAACGGTCGAGAGAGTGAGAATAAGAGAAACAGAGAGAGAAAGAGAGGGACAAAAAGTTGTAGGTTGGGTTGGCAATTTTTCTGTACACACAAAGTTTCAATTGAGAGAAGGAGGAAGAGGAAAGTCGTGGCAAACAGTCGAGAGGAGAAAAGGAAGGAAAAAAAGGTGGTTCGACGAAACAGACCGTGGAGCTGCTCAGCGCGTGAAGTGTCGCGTGTTGTGCCTCCACCAAGGGGACTTGTAATACAAACCCTCTTTCTTGCTTTTACTCTCTCTCTCTCACTCTCTCCTTCTTTGCAAAACCTAGCAACGAACCCCAAGCGCAAAAGCCAGCCAGAAGTACAACCCGTCATCGTTTCTGAAACCCAAGAGGACCTCTCTGGCTTCGGTTTCGCTTCACAGCGAGAACGGGGGCTGCGGGGAAGGGTGTCCAAAGCCCTCTTCTGCGATCTCTGGACAGAAAAGAAGAGGCGAGACCTGTTTCGAGCTGAAACACTCGCGTAACACGATAGCTCGAACGTCACCGAGTCGAGGGACCCTTTACACTTTACAGGAAAAGCAAAAATCCTTCTATCAAATAATTAACATTATTTTAGAGTCAATTAGGATGAATTCGAATGAGAACTAAATTCGTTTTGACGATTTTTCAAGAAATATTCATTTAATGCTTATTTCAAATTTTTTCTGGGGGTAGAATTCATGGTTCTACTTTAAATTCAAGAATGTAGACAAAAATGGATTATTTATCAGAGGGAATTTTATTTCATAGCTTGGTCACTTTTCTTATTTAGATTATTATCTTAAATAATTGATAACGCCATTTTTCTGTAGACCATGCGAATATTCATGTCTAAAGTTTATTTCGAGGGATCTCGCATCTCAATGTACGAACTTTTCGGTCCCCTCTATTTTTCATGTTTGCACCCTTCGCAAAACTCCTCGAGTTTACTCTTATTTCTATACTGTATTTTTTCTCCATCTCTCTCTCTCTCTCTCTCCCCCCCTCTCTCACTCTTTCTCATCCTTGTATCTAATCTTTCTATATCACTTTCTCTAACATTCGTCTCGCGCTGTTTGTCATCTCAAATTGATCTCTCGCATCCCCCGAGGGCCCACGAACGGTAAATATCGTTAAGAGAACTCGCTATTCACCCGAGTGATATTTCTCTCTGCCGCCGAGCAGAACAGAAATTTTGTGGATGAGTGAGCTCAATTTCCTCGATTCTTTGCAGAATCCTAAAAGTTCGCGCAAATCTTTTATTATTGCGAGATGCATACCGGATCTGACGAATGAATTGACCGAAATTAAAAAACTTGGTACGATATTGTGATCGCTAAGCTACTATAAATCACTTGAAACAATTATTATAATTAAAAACGTTGAATATCAATTACGAAAGATTTTGAGTCACAATTCTTTATAATAAAATTGCCATTATATTATTTTGTATCGTAGTTTTAAAGTCTACCTGTAATTAGTGATGTTGTGCTATCGAATGGCTCCTCGGGATCGATTACTTGAGAGACCAAAATATGAAGATCCTAAAATTTCTGGTATAATAATGAAGAATCAATAACCGGAAGCTGGTGTTATTGGCCGCGGCGTAAAGCGGATATTGGAAGCCATTCTGAAGCCTCTATCCGTGGATAATTAATTGGACTCGATCACGCCCGATCGAACGCGCTCGAGAAGTCCCACGACTTATGGCCTTGTTTTTTTTCTTCTTCTCGACAAGACAAAACTGTCTTCTCGTCTTTGCGAGTGAAGAATAACGCGCGCGTTGAGTCAGACTTTGGCCACAGAGAGAAAATAAGTAGAAAACAGGGAGAACAGGAATTGAGGGAGAGAGAGAGAGAGAGAGAGAGAAGGAGATAGAGATGAGTGTATGAAAGAAGATCTGAATTCACCCTCCGACTACTTCCGGTATGTTTCTACGACCATAGAAACTTCAGGATTACTCACTTCTCTCCTACACAACTTATAAACGTCGCTCTTTATCTTTCCGCCTCGTTTTTCGTCTTCGCAAATACGATTCAAGATATTGGAAAACTTCTGAGCATTATTATAGTGTTGCGTAAGCATCGCGCGATCTGTGACACGCTGATAAAATATAAGAAATATAAGAAACTCAAACAATCATGACTACTCCGGAATTTTTCTTTCAATCGTTATTATTATTGACGACATATTCATTAGTAATATTCGTTATACTAAAAATACTTCGCGGCGTTGACCTTTTGTTCGACAGTATATACGTGAATCAGCGAGCAAACAGTTTCACGAAGTTTGTACGGTATTTGAAATCACTTTTTTTCTGCCGATAATTATAAAACAAATGAGTTAATTTTCTTTACGATTATTTCCATATAATATTTGATCGTTTATTACATTATTTATATATAGTCTTTCTCAACAAATTATTGTTTTATTAATTTTTTTCCATAAAAAAGTTACAGCAGTCGGAAAACAACTTTTAAATTGCCAAACGCTCGACAAAAAATCACAGCAATTGAGTTCCATGCGAAAAGAAACAGCTAACATAATTTCACAGCTTTTCTTTCTCTGTCGGTCATCAGACGGTATACGAAGAAGATTGCAAAAGTTTTCTCGACTGAATATGATCGAGCTGGCCGGAAGTAGGAATGCGAGAGATTGAAGGAAACAAAAAAGGGAACAGAAAAAATGTACCGTGTATAGTTCGCAGGCTGCGCGGATATCGCCTCGTTTCTCACGTTCTTTTTCGTCCTTATTCCCATCTACCATAAGTTCTCTTCTCTATTTTTCACGATTCTTCTTCGCTAGTGAAATAGAACGAAAAAATAAAAAAGGGACATAGCGGAAGAGGGGGTTGAAACATGAAGGAAGAAGGCTCAGTTACGTTCGGGTGCTTTTGGTCCACGTATAGCTCAGGATGACGAAGAGCTTCGCACTATAAGTTCTCTAAGGAAATCCTTCTCCTCCCTTTTCACTCTCTTTCCTTCTCTTTTTTCCCTTTCGATTTCTTGCACTTTTTATTGCCCGTTCCCTTTCCCTGCCTCGCATTTTCGCTTTCTCTCATTCTCGTTCTCTTATTTTTCTCTCTTTTTCATTACTTCTCTCGTACCGGATGTACCACCATATTCGATTCTCTCGTACGTTTCATAGCTACATCGTCGACGGTGAGAGAATTTCAAGTTTGCGAAATTGAATTCCCGTCATGGTGGTTTCCATCCGTCTCGGTACACGCGATCTAGCCATGATGGAAGCTCCGATATGTCCGTGATACGATTATCGCTTTTGAAGCCTCCTACTCTGGAAAGTTATGAAAGTGCTTCGATATATAAAAAAACGCACGTGAGATTCTGAAGGATTCTGAAGGATCGAGATATCGGCAGTAGTCTCGTATATACGCCATAACTTTTCTACAAATTCCCTTATACCCCGTTGTCCGTCAATGTACACCGTTTCTACTTTGTACGGCTTACGATAACAAATGGATAACTTATTGTAAAGAGGTCTTTTCTGTAAAATTCTCGGACCATTGTTACTGTTATCCGAAATCTCCAGTCACTAAATTCACGTATCACACATTTAGAACGATTTTACACCATTTTGGAATCACTTTCGTATTGTGATTATTTACTGATTAACTGTTACGACTATGCGAAAAATTGTATCCCATTGATTTTTATATGGAAATAACTAGAAAGTATATTTAACTCTCGAATCTACGCTAAAATTACTGGAATACGCGAGATCGAGGAAACAAATATAAAAGTTCTATTTATTACTAGTCGTAATAAAACCATAAAATACATATAGAATTATTGAAAAAAAAAAACGGAATTTTTATCGATTTTTTTCATAAAAATAGAAAGACGAATTCCACAGTGAGTTATTAGTGCAACGCTCATTTTTTTCAATTTTTCTTTGAAATGTTTTACCAATAAACATCAAAATTTACTTCTCAATCCAGATTATTTTTTTATATTTAACAATAAATTTTAGTTTAATATAAGATTCTCGAGCTATCGTTTTTATAATTTTCACAAAAACATTGGAAATATATGTTGATATATTTTTTCATTTGCGGTAGTGGTAAAAGTTGTAACGGATACAATATTTTATTTGGCTCTCGCGAACGATTACGGTAATGGTATCATGAACGCGATAAACTCAGTAGGAAACCGCGAAAAAGAAGGGCTGAGGGCGGGCGGGATTATGAGGATGGATTGGCGGCATTCCAATTGTAACGAGGCAAAACCGCGACGTCTCGAATTGCTCTGGAGAATTACGCGAAGCCGGAGAACGCGAGACTAACCCTTCACCCTTTCCCCGTACGTATTTGCTTAGACAAACACGTGAAGCCAGGCCAACCCCCGAGTCTCTCGCTCTGCTGCGTTGAGGTTTCCTCAATAGTCAGCTCGCATTGCACACACCGCCAAATCAACCTATATACACACTCAGACTGCTTTCCCTATGTCCATACACAGGCACGCGTATGTGTTTATCCCCTTACCTACCTCGTCCCCAACCCTTTTCTTCTTCCCCATCCAAGGACCACAGATAGACGAGAATCGAATTGCTGATTGGTGTGGCGATCGGGCTTCCTCTACCCCCTTAAATCTGCATTCTGATTTCTATCCCCGGAATCGACCGATACGAATCGATTCAATCGAATTATCACGTTCACTGTAAACACCACTCTTAATGATCCTTGGTTGAAAGATTACGAGAAAAATTGACATTATCATCTGGATCAATTTCTTTTGAATGTACGATCGAAATTTTGGAAATTTTAGTTTTTATAAACTATTAAACAACAGCTAATATATTTGGCGAACAACAAAATATCCAGCAACAAAAAATTCGAACGTAATGAATATTTTTTCGACCGTAAGTCAATCGAGTTCTCCACTAATTTTACTGTCATTTAAATTCTTTAATGTTTTCCCAATTAGAAAGAAGCATTAGAAGATTTTCTTTTTTTTTTTAAATATTTCTATCGCGGAATCCAGAAGAGAATCGATAGCTTTTGGCTCTCAGGAAACAATTTCTTTGATCCCAAGGTCTGTGAAGGGTCAAAGGGCATCGAACACTATATGGAGAAAAACAAAAAGGAAGAAAGGGAGTGAAATAAAGGAAAGCAAGAAGGTGAAAAGAAAGAAGAGAATTCTCGTATCGTTCCCAAGGGGAAAAAGAGAGAGTTTACTGGAGGCAGTGAACAATGCATCTTTTTGCTGCGTGTTACAAGAGCATTACACACATTGCTCTGTGTGTTACGACCTACCCTCGAAGACTTTCTGATGAGAGAGGCGCACACGAGCTTCAAATGCCACATACTCCTGAGAAAATGGTGTGCAGGCGCCTCTCTCGTTAATATATAAAATCTCGTGCAGGCTGCAGCAGCCCTCGCAGGGGGTAGCTGCGACGGGGGTGAGTTTCGTCGGGGTAGTGGTGACGGCGAGACTGGACCACGTGTTGAGAACCTTTCCGGTCGCCATAGCAACCCCCGTACTCTCTCGTGATCTCTCTTCCACTGCAGACGAGTATGCTCCCGACACACACACGCGCGCGCGCGGGCGCGTACGCACACAAAGACACGAGAGAAAATTCCTCGCGTGGCAACCCTCTCGGCTGCCTGTCACCCTCGTGCTCTACTCGTACGCGGACCGACGCGCGTCTAATTCCTCTCCAAAGGGGTTTATTTATATATATATGTATATATATTTGTATGTATATGTAAATATGTGAATAATTGTCGTGTAGCTCCATATAACACATATACGATACTATATATTGGTAAAATTTTACATTCCTCCTCGCTCAACTGCATTTCATCATTTTTTTATGTCATGTATTCATACGTTATTGCCGAGTATGTCATAGGAATATATTAAATACACGTTACTGACATAATTGGAATGATTTTAATATGCATACTACGATATTTCTACTTTAATTGCTCAAAGACGTTTTTAGAGATCTGAAACTAATTGTGGTTGATTGGAATACATCTTCGCGTTTATCTGCTGGGTTAACGCCTTACATACGTCCAGCAGCGCCTAAAACGCGCTAAAAGAAAAACTGTTTTTAGAAGAGATAACAATAGAAATTAATAAAAATAATTTTTACACATTGTTTATTAATATTTAAACTTTATAAAAAAATTTATTTCATTTTTTTTTTCAAAAATTACAACATAAAAAATCACGTTTCCCGAAGCACTATGAAAAAAAAGTTGCTCCACGGTCTGCATCATTTCTTCTTAAAATGCTGATGGATCTGCAAAACGTAAAAAAATTCTTGTAAAACAAAGTTGTAGTTATAGTCTGTCGAGTCGGATTTTTGAAATTCGAAAAATTTTGGCAATTTACGACAGTTTAAAAAAAAGTGTGCATTTTGTGTTATAAATGTAACACTTTAATTATGTTTATAAAATTTTTTAATCACAACATCAAAAATCCGACTCGACGGACTATAGAGAAAACAATTTCGAATATTAAAAAAAAAAGCATCAAAAAATATTAAAAACTGTATGAGTTATCATGCAGACCGTGCCAGAAAAAGTAGTTTTCAGAAAAATGCATTTAAAGTTTCAAGTGCGTTTCGCTCGAGGTCGCGCGCAGCTAAAGCAAGAACTTTATGAATTTTTTAATTTATTTTTTTAACTTACGTTTAATCTCCCATTCCAGCTTCATATTGTATGCCTTCCTTGTCAGTAAACAATTGTTGTTGTTTATTTTTTTCCAATCGACGAGTTGTTCTGGCCTCTTTTGTTGCTTTAGTAGCATTGATTCGTGTGTCAGACTCTCGTTGGGCAGTCACGTTTTCTATAATAACTTTCGATCTATGGGGAATTTGTACAATCGGCTTACACAGAAATACGCCTAAAACTATAGAGAATAATAATCGGTAAAAAAAAAATCGATTTTTTGAAAATTCTGGACGTATGTAAGGCCTTAACAGAACTTCAATTTCAATATTTCTGTCATTATTTTATCAATATTTTATAATCACGACATGATCAAATATTCATATATTAAACTTTCCAACAATTAGTCTTTGTTTGCATGAAAAAAAGTCGTTGAAAAGGAAAGAAAAAAAAAGAAAAAGAAAAATCTCCGAATGTCTGGTGATGAAAAGCTGCATTTGACGTATTTCCATTATATATTTGGCAAACAAAAAAGTTTAAACAGAAGAGAGCTTGTTGCGGCTGATTGCCATCCGATGACGTGAAAATAATTTGTTCCAATTTCAAAAGAAACCGAGAGAAAGAGAGGGAAAGAGAAGGGGTTGCGTGAACAGATGATGAAGAGAGTTTGAATTGGACACGTCAACTGAGCTACAAAATGAAACGTCAAACGTCGATTGCAGCTAAAGGCGATTTCATATTCGAAAACATAGATATAGACACATAACTGACGAATTTCCTTGTTGTTACAGCGTTGTGCATGGGCCCAGATACGTTAGAACAGTATTGTACACAGGAATCGATGTTATCGTGAATATATCAACGATGAACACGTATCGAATAATCCCAAAGGGGTGCGAAATCTACCCCTCACTCATATTCGACTAGACCCTCTCTCACTCTCTGTCTCGTCTTTAGCCGTTTTGGCTTTTCTCGAGGGACAACATTGATACGTGTGATAGACACGCGCATTGACAATCACGTACTATTTTGGTAATGAAAACCTCGTAGAACGAAAATTTACCCAATCGTGACAGATAAGTTCGATAATAATATAACAAAACAATTGATTTATGTCTGGAGATCTCATTTTCTATCTCATTTACGTTTAATTCAGTTTAATCGAAGTTTAACTTCAACGAATACAATTTTTCTGTACTTGCCATGAAATATATTGTGCTCCAATATTGTGCTCCATTGATTAGTGATTTCGAATCAAGAAGTAGTGATTAAATTGGCGTTTGAGAAAGTTTTTATATTTATCATATGAATTGAAAAACATGCCAGGGATCAGGAATGAGGCTCAATTTTTAAGTGGCCAAGGGCCACTTAAAAATGAGAAGAAAAAAACAATTTTCTTCTCATTATCATCTCAGTAAATGAGAAGAAAAGAAAATTATTCCCAATCTTCGTTTCTCGAATGATAACGTTTTCATTTAATATTCAAATTTCTCTTTGTCCGAATATTAAGAATAGTCATTAAATATTATAATACCGTAATACGATTGGGGACGAGCTCCAATTTTTTAAAATTACTCTACGGGATTCCATGAACAAAAGTATAATAGAATCTCCCGGGAGCGATGAAATCTCGTGTCTTGCAATAAATCATTACTAGTCATGAGTCTTGATACCCGATCAGAATATATAAATTATGTGCTACATATACCCCGACGTCGTACAGTATAATATGATCCGGACCGGAGGTTCCTATCTCCATGAAATCCCCAAGGGTTCATAACCCATCGACAGTGGCGCACAAAGTATATACAAATATATACATATATATAGAAAAAAATGAAAAAGAAAACCACGAACTTGTTGTATCGCGTAGCAAATAACTCTTCGAGTTATCAAGACCCTGCGAGATCGTATTTTTCCAGTACATTCTGTCTTAAGGTATTTCTTTCATGAACTCGAATATTCAATAATTAACAGATTTTTTTGTACATAAAAGTAAAAACACATCCCAGTCCACTGGAAAAATATCGAGCCAGGTTACCGAACCTTTAGAAAAGAATTATAACTTTGAAAATCGTCTAATTTACACGACACTTTACGACATGTTGCTCACATTTCTATTTAATAATTCATATATTAAATAATGATAGATGTTTGATATAAACTGTCTTATGGTTAAATTAAATTCTAAAGATTCCATGGCAACCGGACGTTTGAAAAAAATATTCACGATAGAACTTGAAAGAATGTGATCAGCAGACCGCTTTTCGTAGCCATGACGTTCAAGAGATTATGTTATCTTCGGCAGTTTTTACAACATTTTCAATGCTATTCTTGTTTTTGCCCGTTACACATTGGCTCACATTTTTACCAATGTCACTGCGTACTTTATACGTATTTTCACTCATATTTCACTATTTTTTTTTAACCAAATACAATAAGTTCAGCTTCTCCCTTTGACAGTGCAGTTGTTGACATTTGTAGCTCTCCAAAAAATATCAAAAAGTTTCATAATTTACACAATTAAGCTGAAATTTTCGATTTATGTTTACAGTTCGGACTAATAATTGGTTATAACTTTTTTAAACAAAATGCAGCCTAATTTATGAACAAATGTGAAGGGCCCTGCGCCCTTCACATGCGTCCAAAAAATACGGCCCTCCGCGAAAGGAATACCTTAAGAAAAGAAAACAAGTGTATTCTGCATCTTTCGTCTGCTGGGCAAAACTTGCATAATTTTTCTTCTCGCTGAACAGACAATTACAGCATCACCTTGTGTAACGTTTGTATATGTCGTACGAAAACTGAATACTGTTATTTGACGGGGCGTGTAATCGTCGCTTACACACCAGTTCTTGTTTACTCACAGGATGTCCTAAAAGTAACGATCCAACTGTAAATAAATGTTTAACATGCAACAATCTGAGGAGAAAAAAGCTCATCGAGTAAAAGCTCATTGATGCATTATCAATTGTGTGGCTATTATTAATTAATTATTATCTTATAATCACGCCTGTTAGCGAAATACGATTCGAACGTTGCATTGAGTATTTTTTAACTGGAAATCAATTTTTTGTTGAATAAAAATTTGGTATTGATGTGAAAACGTGTAATAAAACAGGCGACACAAAAGTTTTGGCGCCGGAACAATAATCGCAAGAGTCTCAAGCGAAAACGTCGACAGTCTGAAAAAAGGGACGAAGTTTTTTTTTTATATAATCAGTAATAAATAAACTAAATATGTAAACAATGAGTTATGAGATTGTGCTAAATAAAACTGTCTGCATATAAAGATAGTAGTTACGTCGTTTCCGTTCTGTTGAATCTTGACGTAACGTCCGCAGGTCGTAAGAAAATAAGACTTCGCGTTGTGCAACGAAGTAACTGTCGCCACGTTCTCTTTTTTCATCCTTCATGCTTTCTTCTCTCTTTCTTTTTTCTTGTTTCATTGAAAATTTTTACTTCTTGCACCGGTTCATTCGTTTTTCATCTTGTTACAGAAACGATGTCTTCCTGGAGCCATATCTCCAGCAACACGGAACCGTTCAGGTCGTCAGCTCGCCGAGCACACCACCGCCAAACCCACTTCAGCATCAGCTTGCGCACCTACATCATGTACAGGTAAATTTTAACTATCAAAATAGTTAGTCATTTTTATTTTTTTTTTAGTTTCTTCGAAGTAGCAAAAAATTCGACAAATGCACGAATTGCAATTCACATACTACTTCCTCATCAAAGGATTTCATTTATTTAAGAAACTGGTATTATAAAAAAGGAAAATCCTCCGAAGATATGATTTCGAACGAGATTAAAGCTCAAAATTAAAATCCCCGGTACTTAAATTAATTCTAAATCGTTTTATATATATATATATATATATATATATATATATATATATATATTTATTTTATTTTATTTTATTTTGAAAGTCCCGACTCCTGTATTTCGTTTTGCCCGGGCAGTTGAACGGACACGATTGTATTGGATTTTTTTCCTGCCTCCTCTCCCGCGACTGTAATTTCATTTGAAATGCAGACTGACGCTCGTGGAAGAAGGAAAGAACGCGAGAGAGAGAGAGAGAGAGAGAGAGAGAGAGAGAGAGAGAGAGAGAGAGAGAGAGAGAGAGAGAGAGAGCGTTCATGCAATTTCAGTCTCTCTCTCTCTCTCTCTCTCTCTCTCTCTCTCTCTCTCTCTCTCTCTCTCTCTCTCTCTCTTTCCCCATCTCGGACTATAAGGGAATTAAACGCGGACGCGGTACGCATAACGAACGAACGGTTAATTGCAAATCCCTTAATTGCTCGTCACCGCGTGCAAACGGGCGAAAGTTTATCAGGGATGAAAAAAACGGAAGACACAAAAGCTCCACAATACTTTTGGCAAAAAGTTAGCAGTATGTCTGTATTTATCCCTGTAAAATTTATATATCCCGGTATCAGGAATTACGAATTTCAGGACACACTCGTAATTTTTTTTTCTCTTTTTACTCCAAGCTAATTTCCTTTTCCTCTCATCCCTTTCTCGTAAAAGTGGATAGACAAAGGAATAGGAAATTCTTTTCGTCAATGTGACATTATACAGGGTGTTGTGAACGCTTGAAGACATTTAAGCAAGTCGTTTCGGTGCCTCGTGGTAAATAGACCGTGAATTGAAAAAATATTTTGCAATAGTTGCACTTTGAATTATCAAAGTTTGCATCGTAGGATTACAACGAATGATATTTCATTTATTTATCAATTTCTTAACTTTCGAAATTGTCCAAATTTTTTTTCAGCCAATTTTTGAAGCGTAACGCTACAAATAAATTTTAGATACTATAAAAGAGTGAAATAACACATAAAATATGACATGTTTTCAATCACTTAATTAACTTACTCGTCGTCATCCTCAAACCTGTTAATTTCAGCAGATCTGATGAAATGATACAATATCGATTCGTCGCTAACGAACTCTATTCCGAAACGAGCATGCGATATTGCAGCGTTTGATAGAAACTTTATAGCACAATCCATACGACGTTCGTGAGCAGTTATTCTGATTTCTCCAATTATGACTTGAAATTTAGCAAAACTGATGTAGTAACGTATTTTTTTGGTTAGGATATCTCTAATTTATAAATCTCCAAGTGTATGTTACTTGGATTCGAACGCCATAGGATCTCAGTTAAGTCGATAGACTTAAGAACTTAATTTCACACTTCAATTCTACCCGTCGAGTGTAAATGTTGGGGCCAGGCGTTCCCTCACTCAGCGTTTTCTTCCCAGGGCATCGGATTGGCTGTCACTAATTAATTAATATCTCATCAACGCTGCTTTTGTGAAAAAAAAAAAATAGATAAAGACATTTCTCTTCACAATTTCACGGTCCACATACCCTGCGTGAAGCTTCCGCGTGAATTTTGTGCGATATTATACACGGGCTCGGCGTACAGAGACTCTGGAATGGGTAATACGCGAGCCAACCCATGGATCGTCGCTAATATCGAATCTCTCGTGCTTTATTCAACGTACCCCTCGAATCGAATATAATTCACGCTGGCTCGGCGCTGATAAAAGCTTTTTTTCAACGATATCGTCGACCCCGAGTGCCTGTATTCGACTTTCGGATGAATATGAAGGGTGTGCTTCAACGTTGAATAGAGTTGGCTGTAGCGGTGAATAAACGAGTCATTTAAAAAAATATCAATAACTGATAGCATCTAGTCGCAGCGAATAACACTAACTAACTAGTTTTAACGAAATACCCGAGATTCGTACAGTTCGAAGTCGAACTTGTTCTATATTTAGTTAAAAAATCGATAACGCTCAGCGTAAAACTTGATATTTTCGAAATCCTTTATATTCATTTTATGCAGCAACGAAAAGAATAACATTCACATTCTTTTTCCTTACCGTGAGCCAATTACACCCTCGGAAAAGGTGAAACATTTGTTATTCGACGTGTCTCCGAGAGAAATATAAATAGCGTAGTATAGCTGATAAAACATAGAGAATATAAAGGGACGAGGATATCGACTGCAAATTCAGATAACCGAGGGTGAATTTCGAACGAAACAGGTTAGTCTTGCTAACTGTTTGCAACCCCTATTTGTGTATATGTGAAAATTTAGTCTCTCTGTCGTTATAGAATATCCGTAGTGTGATATCCCGGATGCACGACCTGTTGTATATAGTTTCTGATATAAACGGAAATCCTTAAGCCCCTTGGGAATATAATATTGGCATTAGTGCGTGCTGTATCGTCACCTAACTCTCCAACTCCCTTCTCCAAAATCCCTCTCTATTCTATACGTTATATCGTACATGTGAGGATTTACATCCCTGAATTGGTGGCTTAAGAGAACATTTTCCTACAGCTTCTCTCTATCTCTCTCTCTTTCTCTCTTTCTCCCTCTCGCTCTTTATTCTGTATATACCCCATTACTTAAAGTCAACCAGTTAACCGGCGACCTCGCAAGTCACTTATACTCCCTTTCGTTAAGGGGGAATTATATACAGCAAAATGTGGAAAATCCCACAAAGCTCGGCTTTCATCCGCCATTGCTCATTTTCGTAGACGAGAAAAAGAGAAAAATAATTGAGACACAGGATATTTTACTGCAGCTGGGAAAAACGATCACGAGACTTGGCAAAAAACAAAACAAAAAACAGGGATCGTAAAATGAAAAATCGTGTATTCGCCTCAGGGATAAAGAGAGTAAAAGATAAAAATAATAAAAAAATAAGTAAAATAAAAATAAGAGGAAAACGACGATGACGAATTTTCGATCTCTCTTGGAACACCTGCCGTTGGCTATTCCCCTTCTTGAATTGAGTTTCTGCAAACGTAAAATCTAAGAAAGCTTTCCTTTCTCCCTCCTTTCCAGCCTCAACATGCTTGGGGCTTAAACCTTCCTCTTTCATTTCTCATTCCCGTTCACATCTATCAAATTGTATATCTCAAGGATATCGACATCGTATTTTTGAATATTTATGCGATACCGAGGCTTATCCATCTTTATACTAAACACGAAAGTGTCGAGTGTTTAATTTTCATCGTATTATCGATGGTCAAGTGAGTCACTATCATTTTTGCAGATTCTATTGATTCGTTTGTTCATCCGAATCTTGCCCATTTTTCTTCCTATATATCATCAACCTCCTTTTGACGTAAATTGTACCAATATTTGCATTAAATTCCAGTTTACATATGAAAACACACGTAGTAATAAAAAATAATAATAATTTCCATAAACAAAAATACACACACAATGGATTTTCATTCAACCCTCTTTCCGTTCATTTATTTCGATAAATACAATCTTCGAAAATTGATTTCCGGAATTGAGGACTTTTAATCAACAATTGTAAATATTTTTCCTTCAATATCGTCAGTTGAATACATAATGTTACGTTGTTTCTCCAGCAGTGCATTAAATTTTGAGTAATTATACGTGTCCTTTACGGATTTTACAGAGCGAAGAATCGCTGTCGTCCGAGGGTTCAGCGACATCGGCGGGGACTTCCGGTTCTTCGGAAGACTCTGGGAGCGAAGTTGCATGTGACATAACTCTCATTGAACGGCTCATACGTTCGCATCCCATTTGGTTTCTTCCGGGGATCCAAAGAGCCGGAGCTTTCCACTTGTTGCAAGGCAAAGAAGAAGGGGTAAGTTGTTGTTGTTTTTTTTTTTTTTTTAATTTATTTTTTTACCTTTGTCCGTAATTGTACGAATGTGTTGTCCATTCCAGTAAAAAAAAAAAAACGATTCGACGTCAAACGCTACATTTTTCTTAACACTGTCGTCTACGACTTTGTCTACAATCATTGGTCCGGTTGCCAAAAAGCTAAAGACAAAATAAAACTAAAGTCGCGATATAATCGTGAGTAACGTTGATTGCAATGCAACTTGGCACTAACGTTTTTAAGGCTCTTCATCCCGCTTCTTATCAGAACGAGACAGCACAGACACGAATGGACGTAAACTCTTTTTTTTCTCTCTTTTTACTCCTCTCTCTTTGTTTCTCTTTCGCTCGAGCACAGACTCAAACTCTGGCAAAATTCCAGAAAGCATCCCCGAGCATGAGAAAAAGTGAAAAAGAGCTTCGAATGGGAAGGAGAGAGAGAGAGAGAGAGAGAGAGAGAGAGAGAGAGAGAGAGAGAGAGAGAGAGAAAGTTAGGTGAGCAAGACGAGATAATATAAAAAGTCTGGCAAACATAAATTGAAATCATTTAAACTTAAACTCATTTTTTTTTTTCATTCCTACTCTCAAAACTTTGGTAAATTTCTCAATTTCCTCATTATTATGTGGTGAAATTTTGAAGTCTTCGTCAGAAACTCACAAATAATAATAATAAATGAGCGACTCAATTGTCTCGAATTTCTTTTTATATGGATTGTTTGTTAATTCAATCACTTTTTGCTATTTCTACACGAGATAGATCGTTATGAAAATTAACCCCTACAAATCATCCTGAAAATTATCGTAAAATACTGAAACGTAGAAAAAAGTGCAAAAGTTGCATTTTTTATTATTCTCTCAGAGATTTTTTCGGTTTAAGACACGTTAAAAGTATAGTGCGGTAAAATACACGATTTGTTAATAAACATTCTTTGTAAACATGAAATACTTAACTACGCGATTAAATTGCTTTCACTACGTAATTTTTGGAGTTAACATTCGAAATATTTGACTAAACATCAAAACCCACTAGCCAGCCCAAAAAATGTCTTGCACTGAACAATTTTTTATTTAATTTCCTTAATTTCATTGAATTATTTACTTTTCATGGAAAATTCAAATTAGTTCAATAATAATTTCAATGTTTTTATTTAATTTCCTTAATATGATTGAATTAATTAATTTTGATGAAAAATTCAGCTTAGTTCGATAATAATTTCATGAGTTTAAAGTTGCCCTTTTGTTCTTATGATTTTCGACGATTATTTTTCAAATATCGTGATATTTTCGCTGTATTATTACGTAAACTCAATTCCAAATATTTTAAACATTTCTCAATTTCTATAATCGATGAAACGAAGTTGGTGTCAAAGAAAATACTTGTTTGCGACTGTACCTTCTAAGCATCCTTAAATCGTGTCAATGCCTGTGATAATTAACAGTGTGAAAGTTCTCCCAGTTTGTAACAATGAACGGATTTGTTGCAAATAATTGCCTCGAAGACTCCACAGAAGTAAATTGCGAAACGATTCTCGAGATACTTCGAAGATCCGTCCATTTGGACACGCTCGGAAATTCTCCAGAAATGAAATCTTCACCGCGAGCTAAATATTCATTTTTAACCGTTTGTACAAATTCTATTCGTGTTTATTTTTATTTTTTAATCGATTACGAATACTATAGGAAAAGAAAATACTTCAGGCTTGAAATTTGTACAATTGACTACTAAAAAAATAATAAGCAAAAAGATTTGATCACAAATTCCAAACTTGTTTTTTTTTTTTTTTTTTTTAAATCTTTATTCAATTATTTTTGAGTCTCAGTTAATGAAATTGCAATTGATGAATGGATTGATTGAATAATTGCTGACAAAAATCCTCTTTTCAGGTACAGGATTTTATCAAATTTATTTGTTTTAAAGTAAAAACACTGCTGTAGATAAAAAATGAAACTAAAATATCGATTCGAAGTATTTTCAATCGTAATGAATTTTCGTCAATCCCAGAAATTTTGCAAATTTAACACGGATTCACGAAAAAAGAAACATGGGAACAAAAAAACTGTGCCGCAAATGAAACAAAGCTCGTGTTTTCCAGTGCATATTGAAATTCAAGAACTCATCATCTCCATTTGTGCGGAGGTGAAATTACAAAAAAAAAAAAAAGGATCGTTGGTAGAACAGTAATCAGTGCAAAAATATGTGAACCCGTACGAACGAGGGGCGAGGCTTGTTTTCTCGCTCGTATTGTCGTCATTGTTTCGGATCTCGTTCATTGTTTCCCCAGCATTGTTAATCGTCGCATTTCCATCTCACCTCTCTTTACAAATATCCATGGATGCGTTTCACTGTTCGCGGAAAAAAAAAACAAATGCATCCTGCAATTACACCGAGCCGGAGTGTTCATTTTTTTTTTCATCTCTTCGTTGCGTTCGACAGTACGATGAGGAAAATCCATCCTTCGATAGGAAAATAAAAATCGTGACAAACAGTCCCACGAGACTAATATTTCATGATTGTTTTTTTTTGTTTGTCCTCTTTTACAGAATTTTGTTGTTCGACAATCCAGCCAGAGTGACACGATGGCACTGTCAGTGAGATTGCCATCTGGCAAAGGGCCTTACATCGAGCACTACCTCATTCAAGCGAATAAAGGAAAATTGAGCCTCGAAACGAGTGAAAATCGTTTTGACAATATTCCTTCCCTCATTGCTCACTACTCGCAGTGCTGGTGAGTAATTCATCCATTAAAATTACGATTTCATTTTTCCGTTTACTTAAAGTAGTAAAAAAATTGATTTTACTAAAGTTTACATCGTTGAAATGCATAAAAGAAAAAAACATTTTTTCATTAATCAATGTGTTAATTTTTTAAACGGCCTGAATTTCCTCTCAATTTCATTTTTGAATCAGAATACATAAAATTGTTCGATTTTCATATGCCGCTGATAAATTTTAGGCTCTAGTAACGAAAAAAAAAAGAAGTTTTGCTTCGTTACAACGATGCAGATTTTAGCTCTTTATTTTTTTTTTTTTTTCATCAAAGAATATTAATTATTCACCTACCATTTTTTTTCTTTTCATCGATCGAAATTTAATTTGGTATTATGCACATTTCTCTTGGCAAGCAGTGACGAGTTACCGGTGCAACTGACACTGCCAAGGGCGATGAGAGATGCTAAAAACAGACAGCAGCTCTCCTCGCTCGCGCTTTTGGGTCAGGAATTTTGGAGGTATCCAATGGCCAATCCAAAACCTCCTGAAAGCAGCAGCAGCAATACATCGAGCCTTAGCAGCTTTCACGGAGGTAAAAATTATCATATTCTCACACCTGCATTCATTCGTAAATTTATTATTTTTATATTTATTATTTTAAGATTTAACCGATTAAAATTTGTATGAAAGCTTTTGAAGAGTGTTTTCTCTGATGTTTTTTACGTTACATTAACTCCTGAAAATTTCGGTGCAGAAATTTTCAAAATTTTACGATTTTTTAGATTTTTTTTTAACATACTTTTAGAATTTTAAATGATTTTTCTTCGAGTCCGTCAATCGGACTTTCTTTTACTACAGTATATCATTGTTGCAAATAATATTGAATAAAATGTAGCGCATTAGTTGGTAAAGAGATAAAAGTTGAAAATTCTCACGTAGATAGTAATTTATAATAAAAAAAATCTTTATCGTTTCGCTTCTAAGAAACGTAAAAGAGTTAAATAGCGGTATCACGAATTAATATAATGTTGTTGAAAGCAATTATTCGTCGTAGTTGAGAAATTTGCATCGAGGAAATGGTGCCTCGTATGTTGCATATAGAGAGAATTTTGATTACTGTCATCAAAGCGCTCGTGAGTCCTTGAACCACTTACCTAAAGTAGCTACGACATTAAAATACTAGAAAAATACTTATCAAATAAATGTTGAAGATAAAAATTGTTTCTGTCATTATTTTTGTTCAGCGAATAGTCAATATAATTGATATTCATTTATAACTAAAGCATGTTGATCTTAGCGTTATAATGAATTGCAGTAATTTACTGTTAAATTACATTTTATGTGCCAATAAATAAATTATCAATTGTACACCCTTTACGTTTTTCATTGTTGTTTTTTTTTGTGTTTCTCATCAATGGGTAAATTTGGTTTTAGGCAATAATAATAATGCATGCACGCCAACGACTGAGAGCATAGTGCTCAACTTGGCACCGATATCTTACAGCGGTACAGGTAAGTTTATTTAAATTTCCGAAAGTTTGTTAAAAAAAAAACTTGATACAAAAATCTCTGTCATTTTTTCGAATTATGCAATTTTATTTGCAACAAAACGTCGTTTTTTAACGAAGCACATGCTTATTTGTCAAACCGAGTGATTTCGTTTTTTTTATAAAAAAAATAAACGTGAATAAAGTTGAATAGAAAAAACTCAAAAAAAAATTCATGCTTATTCTTCGATCTAGACAATTTGATGTTCAAGTAAAACTTATTAACTGTCATTCTTTGAATTGCTATTTTTAACGAAAATCTTTACGAATGAATATTAATACAAAAAGGTCTAAATTATTATTATTATTATTATTTTTATTTCAACAGCAAATTCTTCGCCGACAAACACGATAACAACGACTGCCACATTCGCCTCGTCACTGCCAAGACAGCCAAGGCCAACGCCTCCGAATACACTGAATCTCACAACATTTAACGAGCCTATGGACGGCAAGAAAGATCGTCTCGAGAAAATATCACCGTGTGAAAAATTATCCCAGAAATTGATCTCGCCGAATCTCGTACAGAGCGTACGTTGCCCATCGCCGATCGTTCATAACGTCGAGAACAATGTCCTCAGCCCCACAGAATCACGAACTAATTTTGACAGGACGAAACATTCGAACGAGAGTACAAAAATTGAATTCTCACGTAGCAATAAATTTACAATGTGTACATCGACCTCCTCAAATTTTCATCAAAATATCTCGAATTTTAACAACCTGTCAAATGCCAATTCACCTCTGTTGCCCGATGTCAGAAACATCATTATGGATAATAACTCTTTGCCACAAAACGTCAAAACTCCTCCGCCACCTCCACCCAGATGGGCCAAACCTGGTGTTTCTCAAAGCCAAAATAATTTCACGGTCACCACGACTGTTACCTTCAACGTCAATCAAACCAATGACGCAATCGTTTCACAGGTAATTTAACCAACGAAAAATTCAATAAAAAATTAGCTTCACTGGAAAAAGAATTTATTTCGTATCGTTTATCAATTTACTTTCAAAATTGCCAAAAAATCAATCATAATGATAGAACAATTCAAAATCTCTGTATAATTATTTTCGACAATATTTTAAATAGTAAAAAAATAAGATTTCTGCATCGAGTTGGATTTCGAATGAACGTTTATTTTGAAATTTAATAGAAAAAGGTTGAAAAATGCTCGATAATGTTATTGAACTTTCGTACGAATACACTTTCTCCGCGTTTTAAAAATGAATATTAATATGATAAAACTTGGAATACAGTGAGTTAATAAAAATGGTGTAAATGTTTGAAAAATTCAATCTGATAGCTGAATATAAATAATTAATGTCGATTGTGATCATGGAGAAAAAAAGCGTCGTCTCCTTGGGTTTTTTTTTCCTCGAAGAATAGGCGAAGTTTCAATGCTGAATTAAACTATTTTCCCAGTGTCGTCTTAACAATGAAGCGTAACTCATTGTCTCGAGAAGTTTGAAACTTTAGAGATGCTTTTAATTGTTCGCAGCAAAACACTCCATCAGATCCAAACACGTCTCTGTTGAGTCCGCAGAGCGCGAGCTCGAACAAGTCTCTGACGTCGAATCTCTCGTCGTCAAAGTCAGCCCTGTCGTCGACAACGCCGGTGCTCTCACCCACGTCGAAGCTAGTCTCGAGCATCGGTACGAAAACGACAAATGTTTTGTCTCCGACGACACCCTCGGGTACGAGCAAATCCAAGCGACGTAGGGATCGCGAGGCGAGAAAAAACTCACAACATTATCAAGAATCGGACATTTTAGATTCTTATTATCGAAGCTCACCCGGCGATAAAGTCTCGGATTACGAGGACATATGGAACACGACCGATCGATCGAACCACTCGACGTGGTCACCCAACGACAAACTCAAACGCAACGAAACTCAAAATACTAGCCAGGAACGCACGAAAAATTCCAACGATCATCTCGTACCCATCGATCGAATTGTCAGCCCTTCCGATCGTTCTCTCAACGAAAGACTCCTCGAAAACGAACAATTCATCGCCAGAACCGATCGACTCGTACTCAGAAACGATAAAACTAATGGAAATGAAAAACTCAGCTACAAGGAAGTCACCAGCCCGGAATTTACCAGCTTCAAACCTATCATTGATCACAAAAGCTCCGAGTCTGGATCGCCCGAGGAAACCGGCATGGGAAGACGACCTGATCTGCTATCACGAGTTTGTGAGTTTGTTTATTATTATTATTTTTTTTTTTACCACCATTTTGGAAATGTTTAATATTTTCACGTGTTTTTCTTTCATCCTGTTGCATTTTGAGAATATTCTAGTTGGTGTAATAATAATTAATGTCCCAAACATTTATTTGGAACGTCAAGCCAATCAATTTCAAAGTTTCAGGTCAAAACTTGAAAAGAATTTTAAAAAATGGCTCTCTTTGAAAAGGGCTACAAGAGAAAAACTATGATTTTGAGCGTTCAGTTTTGGAGATATAACGATAGAAAGTAAAACTGAGTATTCGAAGATGTGGGGAACGTTGTTATTTCTCAAATTCAAAACTTTATACTAAAAACTTTTTTTCATTAATTCATAAGCTCTTACATTTTTATAAAATTAAAAAAAATAACATTATTAGAATATTTCGCGAGTTATAATCAAACTTTCATTCATTGGCCAGAGAGTTGACTTTTTAATAAGATTATTGAAAAAAAAATACGTTGATAAACCGAATAAAAATGGTTAATATCTTAAACTCAATATTGTTAACGTTTTCTAAATCGATTTAATAACATTGCTCCGAAATTATGATCGGTTTCATAAAAATGATAAACCAAGTAGAATGGAGTATATTCAATACATTAATTCCTATTATTTTATAATTCTTTTTTTTCATTTTCATTTTACAGGCAGCGCCAATTCTCTGAACAATCCGAATACAATGACACCACCGAAAAACAAGCTCGGTTTGATCCTAACACAATCGGAGACGAACAGCCCAATGACACCGGAATCGAAGCAAGGTAGTCCGTTTTACGCGGAGCCAGCGGACGCCATTGCCCAAAGCGTGGCGATGGTACCACGTAGAAGAAACAAGAATAATCCGATGACAAACAAGTTTCGTCATAGCGAGCCAGGATGGTTTCAAACACCGGTTGGCAATCAGCAAAATCAATTGCATCCTATCGACTGGGACGAATCCGAAGAGACCGAGGACAAAACTCCTCTCATTTCTTCATCCGTCGATAATCTTGCCAAACGTCTTGGCACGAGAGAAATAAAAAAAATACCACGTGCAAAACCTGTTCAACCACCAAAAATCAGGAACAAAATTTTCAACGATACTTCCTGGGCCGTTGACTCGAGCTGGGAATTTATCGGTAAATTCCATTGTTAAATTTCTGTTATTTATCATTTCAATCAGCCACACCCATTTTCAATTATTTTTTTACATCCAACACTCAAGTGTTTATAAATAAAATTTGGATATTTCTTTTTGGTTCCGATATTTCTTTTTGGTTCTACAATTCTAAAAATTATATTCCATGGGAACCCCAAAAAAATGCACGAAATATCATCAAATTCTTTGTTATTACTAATTCATTTTGAAGAAAAATATTTAATTTTTTCTAAGTTCTTCTATAACTATTTTTTCACAAAAGAAACAAAGCAGAAGATTGCAAACTAATTGCTAAAAAGTTAAAATGAATAAAACAAAAAAAAAAGGATCGTTGGGTCTTTTCAACCGATTTTTCAACGTATTTTTTCTTCACAAAGGAAACGAAGGAGACGATGGTGAAGCGGATTACGATTGCGATGCCGATTACGAGGGTGATCCAGTGACCCGAAAATTTCCGGATGACGAGTGCGAACGCGACGTAGTTGGCAACACGCTCACGGTACAGAGTATAATATTACAAAGGTATCCGGAATTACTGAAATCACCGGATACCACCGAGTCACTGTACAGCGATAGAAATTCATCGTACGACAACGTCGAGAGGCGAATGGAGAGAAATCAAACACCTGAGTCCCGAAACGAACGTACTGACGAACGTTGCGAATGGGAAACGATGCTTGACACTGACGAAAGCGACGTCGAAAGGATTAAGAGAAATACGAGTTTCAAGGAACGCCTGGATCCACTACTTTGTAAGTTTTTATTAAATAAAAAAATCAATTTTTTTATTATCCAATCGCATGAACCACGGGCCTGTCAATTGATCTACATTTACTTTTTTTATTTTCAATATAATTAGACGTAAAAATATCATTTTTTCGAATCTAATTTTCTTAAAATCCGCTATTCTCAATTTTTTCGTACAAACTCTTACTCCGTGGTTCACACGATAGCGATATATATGCGACTTGAGATTCCTGTTGGATTTTTTTTACACATCGCTTTAACGACCGCAATCACACCCGCCAGCGAATATCAATTTTTTTGAGGAGCTTCGATAATCAAACAAAAATTCACATGAATAAGCTCATATGCCATCAGATTTTTTTTGTTGCATGATTCAAGAATATTACTTAATGTCAAAGTTAGAAATCGCTGCGCTGTTATTTTTCTATTAAAACAAAAAAAATCATGAAAAATGAATAAAAATCATTTTAAAAACTTTCTTCATGAATAATTTAATTTTTTTATTCTTGCAATTTTAGTATATTGTCACTCAAAATATTAGATACACATTAAGATGTATGTGAGTCATTTCATGTGCAATTGTCATGCCTTAAGGGCTAAAACCACTGTAACGGCCTCAAAAAATGCCTTTTTTCGACAATTTTTTTTGGGTGGAAAGAAAGGTAATAGAATAATAATATTTGGGGGAGTTATTAAGCATATATTTAACTGTACAACAAAAAATTATGATTGAAAATATTTAAAAATGGCGATACCAAACCATTCCCGCGAGGCTTCTTGAATTCGAGGCGCTCTGCGGCACGCAGTGTAACTGGTGCAATTGTTGATCTGGAATTTAAAATAAAAAACCTTAGTCTAGACACTCATAGCTAGTGAAGTACGTAGGGGATTTTGAAAATATTCATTTTTGTATTATTGGCGAGTGTTTGAATGAAGATGTTCAATTTTCGACAGAAAAAAGGGGTAATTATTTGTTGATAAAAAATATTTAAATGAACTTATCGAAAATTCCGTACGTATTTCACTTCGAAATGTTATTTTTAAGATATTGTCAAAAATTCAAATGAAAAGAATGAAAATTGTTGGAGTTATGCTGCGTGCCGTTAGGAAAAATCGTGTTTCGAGAAAAACGCGTTTAAAGTTTTGAAACGAGGTACTGAAATGACCGACGCGCTCGGGGAAGAGCCCGAAATTTAAATGAAAAATGTTTTCTTTTCAGGTATATACCTTTTTGCCTCATATTCAAGAGGGTTCGAAGTATATTTTAAGCCAATAAAAAAAATCGATTTTTCGAAAATTCTATAGTGGTTTTACCCGTTAATAATAGTCAAACCCTTATATTAGCATTTTTCGAATTGACCATTTTTTTATTGCCACAAGTTAATTGTATTTTTGATTTTTCCCTTCTCTCTTCAGGATTCAGACCGCATGAGTCATAAACTATGAACTACTACGACAAACATGACTAATAGCAATTTTAATTTTTATCGTATTTTTTTAAAACAAATAGACGAAGGTTTAAAAAAAAATCGTAAATATTTTTTTCACTCGTTTGGCCAAAAAATAAAATATCCTCAAAGACGTCGATTTAAATTAAATGAAAATTAAATCAATTAAATCTTTTGCTTATAATTTAATTGTACTGTATGAAGATTTTTAACCCTAGAACCCCACAACGGGGTAATTAGTTACCCCATGAAAATGTCAAATTTCGTTCCCGAACCAATTTTGTTAAAGCATTCATTTGGTTTTATAGAGTTTTCACCATTAAATATTTACCGAATACGACTTTATTATACATCATTCTCTTCGTTATCAAAAAACGAAGAGAATGGTATATAATTAAACCTTATTATCGCATACGAGGAACATTTTATGCTAAAGAGAAGATTGGGGTAATTATTTACCCCAGTGTAGGGTTTACGGTAACAGTAAGATTCGTCCCTGGAAAATTCGTCCCGGAAAATTCATCCTCGAAAAATTCGTCCCCCGGAAAATCCGTCCCCGTTGGATATTTCTACAAGGTGTACTTCCGAAAAGCGGAAACCGCATTTCGAGCTGAAATTTGGCACACTCCTTCACTTTAATATTATAAGATTTCCCTTAAAAGAATTTTTGGCGTATTTGAATATTCTTCTAGAAAACGAATTTTTAAAATTATAACTTTTGCCCGGCCGAGGGGTGTAATTCCGAAAAGCCCATACCGCCGATTAATTTGGAATTTCGTGTAACCATGTATTTTGACTCGCTGATCACGAATATGATAGTACAAATACCCGCAAATTTAATGTTCAAGGCTAAAACTAGTTTCAAAGTTTTTCTATTTTATTTTAATAAGTGTTAATCTTAGAGAAAAATGTTTCCCACAAAAGTTGTAGCCTGTAAAAAGATTGATCTTTCATGTTTTATACAGTTTTTGTCTAAAACGATTTTTCTTTCGAGAAAAATCGGATAATGCTCCAATAAATACATTTTGCTAAACTCCATTAGTTTCGATATTATCTACTTACGCACATTACCGCGGGAAGGTTGGAATTTGGTCTTTAAAGTTCATGTTTATTTTTTGCTTTTTTTGTATTTTATTTTATTTTTTGTTTTTATTTTATTATATTTTTTACCCAACCCGGTTTCGGGTCGGGTAACCAATTTTTTACCGGACCCGAACCCACCTTACTATTTCCACATGTCCAACTATTCAAACAACAACCCAAAGATGACCCAAACCCATCCTACTATTTCCACATGTCCAACTATTCAAACAACAACCCAAAGATAACCCGAACCCACCCTACTATTTCCACATGTCCAACTATTCAAACAATGACCCAAAGTTGACCCGAACCCACCCATACTATTTCCACATGTTCATCTATTCAAAGAACAACCCAAAGATGACCCAAACCCACTCTACTATTTCCACATGTCTTACCATTCAAACACCAACTGGATTGCTCGAAAAATATTCAAATACGCTAAAAATCCTTGTAAGGGAAGTCTTATAATATTGAAATGAAGGAGTGTGCCCAATTTCAGCTCGGAATTCGGTTTCCACTTTTCGGAAGTATACCCGACGAATTTTCCGGGGACGAATTGTCCGGGGACGAAATTTCCGGGGGACGAATTTTCCGGGGACGAATCTTCCTAGATTCAGGGTTTACGTAGAATAAAATAGATTGTGGGGTTCTAGGACTAGTATATTTAAACAAATTGTTCATACACGATTGAACGATATTTTTTGTAATTTATTTCTATTTAATTGTAGTGCAAAAAAAAATCGTACAACGATGCAATTATTTGCTTTTCCATAAATTCAATTCTATCAATAATGTTAAATACGTTGACCTTATCGTCACACGTTTATTTTGGCGTGTTGAAACATTCCAAGCATTTTTTACTTCATCGAAATACATTCTTGGATATTTAATCTATCTTTTTAAACTTTAATCCTCGATATCGCGTCTTGATATATTTTTTTCTCGAATTTATTGTACCCGATAAGATCGTACAGCCAGTAATCGTAACAGTTGATAACAAGTCGTGCCCACCAATGAACAATTGATCGAAAAAAAAAGAGTTTCTGATTTTTAAGAGATTAAAATCATGCTTAATCAGCACGATCGCACACGATTACAATCTATAAATAAATGAAACTTTATTTCCTGTCTGAAAACCAAACGTCTCGAAATAATTGTCCGTTTGAGAGAATTGTTGAAAACTTATACAATAAAATCGCTTGTGAAACCTAAAAATGTTTACGAGTATTGAAATTTTTCCAAAGAAAAGATGATTTGTGTGATATTTTATTTTATTTTTTATTTTTTTGTTTTTTAAAACGACTGATCTCTAGCTCGCTCCTTTTAATTATGCCAAAAAAAATGATAAAGCTGTTTACGAGCTCGACTTGATCAAGATTTTTGAGAATATTTCGTATTTCATCGCGCGCTATCTTCGATTGTGACTCACGAAATGCAACGAAATACGAATCACAGTTTAAACAACTCGCACAAATTAATTGACACGTTGCACAACACATGCGTTACGTAACGTCAGATCAAATCCGAGTTTTTACTTCGTGTGTGTACGCTCGAGTGTCTGAATTCTCGTACAAGTGTATAAGTTGTGTCTGAGCTTGTCTAATGCTTATTGTTTCTCGAGTAATCGTCGATATACCGACGACGTAATTCCACGTCTGTGATGATGTATCGAAATCCCTTTTATGTGTAATTTGACGAGAGAAAAAAGAAACAATGTCGCTCCGATAGAGCGTTATTTTCTCACGATGTTTTATATAGCACTTAAAAATTGCATCGGTGATGCTCTTCTTCTCTCGTGTCTCATATTCGAGCACGGTAATATTATGAAATTCGTCCAATCACCCCGCTCCCATATCTCACCACCACTCTTTTATTCTACGTCGCAGAAAATGTAACGTACGCAGCAAAACAATTGCAACAATTTAAGCTTAAAGTGCAGAAAAATATTTTCTTTATTACGAATAGTTTGACGAATATGTTTCCAAATGTTTAGTCGAAAAATATTGTTGAAAATCGTTGATGGAAACGCAGAATCTTCATAGACAGTAGTTGAAACATTTATTACGTAAAAGTAACGTGAAATGATGAATTTTGTATAATTATTAATTACTTTTTTACCGTTCATATAGTTATTTGTTTGAAAATTTCGATTGATATTATTCACATTATAAATAAATTCGATTAATATTCAATTTGGTATGAGAGCTTGAAAAATTCTCAGAGATTATGATTTTTGGTTACTCCTGTACGATCTCCTGGGACACAAATCATTGTTTTTTTTTTTTTTTTTTTTTTCAATTTTCATACTACGAACCATAAAATTATAAATAAAATTTGTCGCCCCGAAGAGTCACGAGTCTCTCGTTAACTGTTACGATTTTGTGAGCTTTCTGAGATTGCCAAAACAATTTGGATTTCTTGAAATCCTCGCGGAAGCAATCGCCAATCCCCCTAAGGCAATATAACAACTATTTCGTGAATCGTAGAAACGAATACAGTCCTACGGAGTCGTATAAAGTCTGAATTTATGGCTTTAGGGTGAAGGAAGAAGAGAACCACTTTGACTCTAACTCTCAACTCGCTGTATTTACTGTAGTGTAATATACATTCCCGTGTACTTTAAACTCAAAACGAGCTGGCTCTCGAAACTTCATATTTCAACAGACTCAATTTGTACAGGTTTTCCCAAATGTTGAATTTCAAGCATTGAGAATAAATAAATCTTGCAATTCTCAAGAAATAAGTCTGCAGCCATTTTTTTTCTCTAATGGATCGTTAATGAGATATTAATTATTTGTTAATAGGCTGCCACTAATTAGTGACATATTACTTCATTAATTACTATTAATTATTGTTAATACTTATTTACGTATCAATATTGATTAATTAATTATTATTAATTAGTTTTCACTTTTGTAATAATCTCTTGTAAACATTTTATCGATGAAAATAATAGAAAATAACTTTTCTTTCCATAGTTTCACGTTTTATTGCTTTATCACTTTCGAATGTGACTTTTGGAACACTCTGTATGTAAATTTGGCTTTATACTCGATGCGTACGAAAAATTGGGCAGTTGAAAGGATATGGAAAATTCTTGGGGGAGGTCAATATCAGACTAGGTCATTTAGTGGTCTCCCGAGGAATTCTGTACAAATATTTGTATAGTCACATTATCCTTTAAGTATTACTTAAATACATGCTTGAGCAAGCGGTTGAATCGTTTGTACTGTGTGCAGAAATTCGCATCTATCGTTGTTTCGAAGTTCACAGTCTTTATTTATTTATTTATCTCACAATTTGTTTAACATTTTTTGGATAATTGTGTCAAAAATGTAATTTTAATCTCTTTTCACGCAAATTCGGGTGACTAATTTTGTGACTGTTTTACGTTAAACGTTTATCGTCAATTCTCGTCGCTATACATAGCTATATTTTTAAAGTAAATTTTTCGCTGAAATCAGGGTAAAAAAAAATAGCGTCATTTTCTCAAACAAGGCGATAAATTTCATGAACTGTTTTTAAACCCTCAAAGAATAAAATATTTAAAATATTCTAAATTTTTAATCAATTTTCCTCGTGAAAAAATGAAATGCAATATTCACATGAAATTTTTGTATTTCCATGTTCAAACTTATTGTCTAGTTTTACTTTTGCATTTACTTACCTCAAATGCAATATTAATTTTCACAATGTCCGAGTGAAAAAGCCGTGCGGGCATATTTTGACCGTGAAGCTGAAAAAAATTTATGTAACGCTCGGTCAAAATATTTGAAAACGTATGAAAATATGCAGTAAAAGTCCAAAATGTTTAGCCACGTTTTCTCATGAATTCGAACTCATAAACTCCACAGTCAAATTGAACTTGGGCCACGCAATTTGCATGTTCCAAATATTGTGCAATACTTTTTTGTATTTTTTTTTTTTTTATGAAATAAGTTTCTGAAATTAAAGAATAAACTGAATTTTGTTAATAATTCAATTCAAGCTTATTAATAATCTATAAAAATTCATTTATCTCTTTGTATCCATGATGGAATTTTTCCAAATATCATTCTTTCGTGTACAGCTCATCATTCGGGTTCAATGTCATTACATGAGCTTACGTTAAATTCAATAGCTTCGAGGGTTTCAACCGTTGTCGTTATTTTTAAATAACGACTGGTATTTTGTATATTTATTGTAATATCGTAAAGAGTAAATCCTAATAACGATAATAAAGTAAAAAATAAAAAAACATTGTACTTGTAAAAGGAATTCGTACAGGTTGGAGGTATATTTATTTTATATTCCTGGGGATCGAGACAATGGACCTTGTTTATTTGTGAAGATTATCATTACGTTTGTCATTCAACTTTAGCAGGCCGTTTGCGTGGCTGCCCCCTTACCCGACCATCTTAAGTCCCCACTTTTCCTCTCGACCATTTTTCCAAAGTACATAAAGCAGATAGCGACCGAGAGAGAGAGAGAAAGAGAGAGAGAGAGAGAGAGAGAGAGAGAGAGAGAGAGAGAGAGAGGGAGGGAGGGAGGGAGGGAGAGATTATATGACCGTTGTTTAATCTCTCTCTTTCTCATTTACGATAGTCTTGCATTGTATCGAACGCAGTCCAAGCTGCGAAACGTTTAAAATTGTTGATCAGTTCAAAAAGAACCCGCGCAACGTCCAGTCGTTAGTCGGTCCAACGTTCCTACGACTATAACATTTTCTATTCGCCTCTGAACGGAGAGGAAGTAGCGAAAGAAGTAAAAAAAAAACTTGAAAGACCCCGAGATTGGGGCACGAGATTAATGCGAAACTATTTGCAATAAAAACAGCGTATTTCGTCAGCTTTATTGTTGTAAAAAAATCCATTTATTTTTTATCTATACGACAAATCATAACGAAGAAAATTGCGAGTTTTTTTCCTTTGGAATTCGTTTCTACGAATATTTCTTTGTATTTTTTTTTTTCTTTTTTTTTCAATTGGAAACTTGTCAGTGAGAGTTGATGACTGTGAGAACGTTTCTTCATCTTTGTCGACTGTCCACCAAATATCGTGGCAGGTCGTACTGCACTTTCGTATGTCGATCAACGGAGATCAGAGAATTCAAATATTTTGCGCGATTCCGACGCCACGTGATCGTGTAGCGCAAGAAACGTGCTCACCATAAAACGATCGAGTTATGAAAAAACATTGGTGGAAATTTATCGAAAAATAGCCATTTTTACATGGAAATAAGAAGAAGGCAATTTGATCATTGTCGTTTGTAAAACAACGAACAAATATCGTTTCAACTTAAGCTATCGTAGGAGAATCGAGATTTTGCAAAAATGATCACTTGCTCGGTCGAGATGAGCTCCGGAGAGTCCCAAAAATTCACCATCAAGACGCGTCGCATATTCCAAAAAATTGGTCGATGGTTTCACGAATTGTGCCAAAAATTTCATCGTGGTATCGTCGTTCTAAAGAGTAAGATTAATTGCAATCGTATTATCGGGATCGAACGACGTGTCGAGAGAATGCGAACTCTTATTCTTTTTTTCTTTCTATTTCAACAGATAATACCGAGAAAAATAAGCGCGCGCGGACAATGAAAAAATTATTTCCATCAAAGTTTCGATGTACGATTAATTCTACTGATAAAAAAATTGATTCATCGGATTGCTAGAAAATTTATTATACGAAAAGAACAAAAATAAAATAAAATGAAAAATAAGAATAATAAGGAAAGGGTGAATATCATTGTGAAATCATTTTTGTTGTTTTCTTCTATTTTTTAGCACCTCCAAGACTACAGGCCTTGAGGAATAGAGACGCGGCTGGAACTGGGTCAACGATAAGGTCATATGCCCTGCAATTAGCAGCTGACAAGACAACCACTTTCTCCCAGAATATCGAGAATTTTATTCAATGTACAAAAGAGGGCAAAGAGGCGAGTCCTCACATCGTGATGAGAAACATACGGCAATTCATGTCCGGCATGAAAAATTATCTTGTCAAACACGGGGAGCGTGAATTCGAGAAGGAAGTCGAGAAGGAACGACTCAAATTGAAGGCGAACGAATTTTTAAATCTCGACGCGATACTCGAGGGCGTTATGATGGGACTGGTCGTTCGACCACTCAGGGAACACGTGTACAGACTTTTCGTTGATCATTACGGTAGCACGGGATCACTTCAAACACTCGCCGAAAGCATACAGTATGCTCAGGGAAAACACATTCAAGATTTGGGAGTAAGGGTAAGGCGAGATAACGTTTTTTATCCCACTTTCAATCTCTTCGAACAATCAGATTGAGTGACAAATACTTTTAAATACCGTTTCACAAATTTACGTCACAATATTATTTTTGTACGTATTTTCCTACCATAGATTGTGAAAAAACGACTTTTTATAAAGTAATTTTCAAACAGTACCACGTGAAACTTCGCCAAACGTCAATTGAATAAAAAATTAAATAAAATATTTAGAATTCTCAATTTAAACTCTGTCCAGACACAATTGGAATGTAAAACTTTTGAAAAATGTAAAAATCGATTTTTTTTTCAATCCTGCGAGGTGTAAATAGCCCCTTAAATATCTTCATGCACTTTTATACACTGTGCAAAAATAAACTGTAGAATGTTTTTTTTTTTTTTTTTTTTTTTTTTTTTTTTTTTTTTTTAAATGAAACAGTCAAAAAAGATTTTCTTTTTCTTATTTTTTTGTTACTAAATTTTGATTACCTCTGATCGATAGCCGAAAATCATACCACCATCCGACGCGAGCCTTGAAAAGATTTTGAGGTACATCGATCGTTTGCAAAAGTCTGACTCTCCTTTGGAAAAATTGGAGAATCTTCTGGCTGCGATTTCCGCCATTTTTAATTCGGTAATTATAGTCTTATTTTCCATTTTCCTCGTGCAATTATTTTCATTAACATTTTTTGATGAATTCAGTCAAAATTGGCTGAATTTTAATTACGAAAAGCAAAATTATCCACATAAATTTTCAAATAATTCAACAATCAACAAATTTAAAAAATTTACCAAATTTTTCCTACCATTTTGTTTATAAAAATTATATAATCGAGATATTTCGTTTACAATAAGCAAAATCTATCAAACAGCGAACGATGATAAATTATGTTTGAACTATAAATAGGATTTTATTGCAACGCCGTTGCTATACATTTCTGATTCATCCGATCGTCGATCGCCGATTCACAGGTGAAACACGCCAACTCCGGAAGACACGTGACCTTGGGAGCCGATGATCTTTTACCGTTGCTCGTGTGGGTATTGGTGCGAGGAAAAGTGGTCGATGCCGAAGTCGAGGCTGAATACATGTGGGGCCTTCTTCATCCTTCCCTCTTAACTGGCGAGGGTGGATATTATCTCACAACTTTGTCCAGCGCTGTGCATGTACTCAAAACCTTTAAATCGAGCCAAGGAACCATGTCTACTCTGAACGTGAGCAATAATTTATAATTAATTACTTGGACCTTCGAATTATAATTTGCGATTTGACAAACAAAATACTTCAAATAGCCAAATAAAATGCGGTGTAATCAGCTCTTAACATTGTAAAAGTAAAGCGTTATAAATTTTTTTATTTTCTCGTTTATTTGTAATACAAATTCTGTTTTGACGATTCAACTCTTGTGGCTAAATTTATCAACGACATGTACACAAATATAAGCAGCATGATCTGTCGATTTGTTTCTGAATAAAATTATTTGAAAATTCGTATTTTTATTAGTTCGTTTATTTTGTTGATTTGTTTATATTTGTTTGTGAGCGTTCATTATCAATGTTTAATAGTTCAATTTCTTGAATTGGTATTTAATCGCATAATTTGTCGTTTTGTTACTGAATAAAAATATTCAAAAACTCTTATTTTTACTGGTTTGTTTTATTTTGTAAATTTGTTCGTAATTGTTTGTGAGTGTTCATTGTTTATGTTTAGATGTTCATTTCTCAATTCGTATTTATTCACGTGATTTGTCGTTTTGGTTCTAAATAAAATTATTTAAAACTCTTGTTTTTATTTGTTCCTTTATTTTGTACATTTGTTCGTGAGTGTTTTTTTGTTCACTTCCCAATTCTTACTTATTTTAATTTATAAATATAACGAGCTCTATTTTTGTAAAAAATATAAAAAAAATTTTATTCAAATAGGTTCAGTAGTTCTTGAATCACGTGGGGTCAAATATACGGACCTTTTTTCTGCTTGATTCCTTTAACATTGACGATCTGTGAAGAGTACAATTTTGAAAAATCCAAGCGAAGCAACTCTTACAATTTTCATATGTGCAGAGATTTCCATTCGTAAAAACCAATACGAAATTCTAAAAATTTTCTTTCCGCTATAATTCAAATTGTTACAAAGAGCCAACATTTTTTAAAATATGCAAATTTTCTCTTTCTTTCGTCAATATAATCGATCTGCAAAGTAATTTCGTAAAAACTCAAAATTTACCGAACAATCGTTAGTTATATTTAACATAGAATTTGTAGTTCGTAGAAATCAAGGTAAAATTCTGGACATTTGAAAAAAAAAAAACAATTAAAATTTTTACAGGGATGTGGAACACCCGATTGTTCCTCGGTGTTGAGAATTTTGGTACCGGACGAACTTCATGGCTCGCTAATCACTCGAACTCTTCCGATACGACCAAACATGAATACACGAGATGTTTGTCGAATTCTGGCCCACAAAATAAGATGCACTAATCCTCAGGACTACGGGCTGTTCAAACTGGTGCAAGGCGAGGGTAAATTTCAACTTTATATTACATAACAATTGAAAAAACATTAAATGAAATCTTTTTCTAAATATTTACTTAACGGGACAGACCTAGTTGGAACGTCAAAAAAAAGGCCTTTTTTCCGATTTTTTTTTGGTCAAACGATAAAATAATTCACAACAAAAGTTCTTCCGTTTAAAAGATACATATGTAATGTATATGTTGCAATTTTTTCAACGCAATACATATCGAAATAAGCTGGTGACCGTCAATTGCCGAGGACGCTGCAAAAAAAAACACGGTTTGCGGTGATCAAGCTCACGCTGCAACGGCTCATCTGAAACAAAAAAAACGGAGGGGATTTGTAGTTAATGATATAATGCTCCAGTTGAACGAAGGGTTTTGAAAAATTTCCATTTTTCACAAAATGGCGGCCGTTAAAAGTCAAAAGTGTTTTTTTGACCAAAATATCAGTTCCATTTTTTGCTATTAAAAATAAAAATAATTATCCAAAAAAAAAATCCTTCGTTCATATGGAGGACTACCATGTATAGAAGAAGTGATATAAATTTCAACCCGATCGGTAAAGCCGTTCTCGAGCTACAGTGGTCACCGACTTCAAAAACATGGTTTCGAGAAAAACGCACTTGAAGTCCGCTACCTGCTTACCTATGGCTCAGACACGACGTGCTACAAAGTCTTGTATTTCGGCGAATAATGGTCCGATTTACATTTACCTGGGCGGAAAATGTTCGTAAGAGATTCTACTTTTTGAAAATGAAATAAAAAAAAATCGATTTTTCGAAAATTCTAACTAGGTCTGTCCCGTTAAATAAATTTGATTTTTTTCTTATTAAACCAAAATTAAATGTGCCATTCGCTACGTTAGTCCAATTCTTTTTTTTATGTTTAAATATCTCATTTTAGAAACTCTTCTCGGCGATCAGGAATGCCCACAGGAAATCTCTCACTGCCTATTCGCTTATAAAAGGATCGACGCAAAAATCGCATGGCCGAGAACAACTACCAGCTCATGAAGAAAACACCATATTAAAAATCGACGCCGCTAATCCACAAACGTGATCTAGAAATAGGATTATAAGCTACTATTAATCTGGGTTGGTCGGCACGAAGCGACTCGTGATCGTAAACGAGTCATTATATAATTTTTGTTCTCTATTCTTTCCCTTTCGAAAAACAAACGATTTTCAATCATTTTTTTACTTGACGCATATATATACTGTTGTTTTTTCATACATTTCAAAGGATCAAAATAGAAAGACGTTCGATCGTTTTCTTTTTTCTTCGGAAAAAAAGTTCCTCGATTTCCGATATTTGTACCCAATAATATATAAATGTTTTGTGTAAGAAAGAGGGAGAAAAGAAAAAGAAGAAAAGGAACAAAAATATCTAAGTAATATAGATATTCAAAATTGTATGTCTTTTTGCCTGAGGCACGTGTATTGTATTCTCGTATTTAAGTATTAATCAGTTCGATGGGCTTTTGCCGAATGACGAAAAGACTCGCCACTCTCCCTCTCCCCTTGACCAAAAGTATAAAACGTTGTGACGTAATTATTGAAGCGCCATTGTTGTGTGTGCGACGAGTTTAGCGACGTGACGAGGTTTATCTCCGATATCGATACTTTTTACTATCGATAAAAACGCTATTCCAAATATTTCGATGGCCGTGTACGAGTTTTTATTCATGCTCGTTCAAATTCTTCCATTTTGTCGGAAAGAAAAACGAGAATACTTTCCAAGTACCTAAATTCTGATAAATTGTTTTTACAACAATTTGTTCACGAATTCTCTTGATTAGCGACGTGCTCTTGCCATCGAGAAAAAAAAACAAATATTTCATTGATGTACATCAATTTTTCAAACTGTTCGTTAAGATTTTTCAAATTCCACGAGGTTGATGAGTTTTAATTCAAAATTGACGAATTTTATTGAAAAAAAAAATTCTGTTCGAAAATTACAATGTTCAAACCAAATGACAGTGTTAAGAATATTGTGAGAAAAATAAAAAATCGATCCGAAATCGGTTGTTTCAGAGATTGGCACAAGTCAGTATTTCGGATTTTACTTTTTATACAAGCTTGAAGTTGTTAATCTCGAAATATGCAGAAATATGAAAAATTTCAGGAATTTAGATTAAGATTTCGAAGAATTCATGTGAACAAATATATATTGACAAAAGGAGTAATTTTTTCAAAATAAAACTCGATTAAAAAAGATCTTGAATATCGCATGCTGCGACAACGTCGACTAAGACCATATGTTTATTCAGTATTGAAACATTTATATTTAAAAAAATGTAGTTCGTCTCAGAAATGGAATAAGATTTGAATTGTAAAACAATCACGTGCGAGTGAGGTAAAGAAAAAAGTAGGTAGACTGGAGAAAAGGAAGAAAACAAAAAAACAATCATTCGAAAAAATGCAATAATACGGGAGATAAAAACTGCGGAACAAGTGAAAGAAAAACCCAAAAACAAACAAAAAGAAACAAAAGAATCATGTACGTCATCGTATAATCACGTATATAAAGTCTTACGATAAATCCTCTTGATACAAATTTTAGAATAGAACACGAAAGCCTAGACTAGACACTCTATTTTAAGTACTTTTTATGGACGATGAGGAATAAAGAGAAGAAAAAAAAAGAGGAAAAAATGTATCTCATAAGCGAAACGTATTTTAATGCAAGACTATTATATTTATTGGAGGTTGTATACATTTTTCTTTCGTATTTCAATGTCAATGAATTTTATACTCTTATAAAAAACGTAGTCCTTCTCCCCTCCCTTTTTTAAAGCCTCTACCAAGATAAGCTTACATACGAACTTGGTGTTAATCTGAAAACACGCCAAAATACCAATTATTTCAATTCAACACCTGTATATTTTTTACAAATATTTTTTTCTTCGACTGCATTATTTATTTCAAGAAAACGTAAAAAGAAAGCAGTACATAAAAATCAATAATCTTTATCATATACTTCGAGAACTAATCGAATTCATCGATTCACTATTTCCGACGTGCTTTATTTTAATATGCTTTTAATATGCTAGTCAAGCCCCCTTACGAATGAGAATTCTTTTTTATAACTATTACGTTTATAAGTGTAATATTGCATTATTATTATCTGTTGAAAAAGTATCATCGTTATTATTATATCTCATTACTGTCATCACCACTTTTATTATTATTATTATTATTATGTTATTAAAAATTGTAATATGTAACTATGCTCAATAAACACTTTTCTATGATATAAAATTTAATTAGTCGATCGTAAGATCAAACCATTAGTCATTTTCACTTCCGGAAAATTTTACAAGCGTTTTAAATTGAAAAAACGACTATTTTATACGCATCTGATCATTGTATTTTGATATATTTATGCTTTTAATTATAGAACCGATTGTTTGCTGTGTTATAAATAGAACTGCAATTATTTCTAAATACCAGATTGTGATCAAAACGGTAAATATAGTTTTACGACTGTCGATCTCGTGTCGTCGTAAAAATCGAATGAGATTATTTGTTTCGTGCACCATACCAAGATTTGAATCATTATAAGACACTCCAAAGTACATCGCATCTTTTTGTCTCGGGTTTTATTTGATAAGGAATAGGGCAGTGAACCTAAAAATCATTACTCATTGTGGTCAAATATTTGACTTAAAATTTGAATGTTTTTTTCTGAATATTTAGTCTAATTGGTAAATTATTAACAAATTTCTTCATTCCGGAAACAAAACATATTTTTTTACCATTGTTTACTATGCTTCAGTAAAAGTAAACATTTTCATATTCCTACAATGTTGATGAAATATTTCGCAACATTTCAACGTTGCAGCGAACTATTTGACTGTAAGTTTCGAAATTCTGATCCACTGAAATTTTTCGCTCAGAAACATGTAATAATCATCATTAAGGGCAGGTTGTTCCAACCTCTAGGTAGCTTATCTGGTGGTTAAAAAAATTTGACTTGCAGACCTTTAACTGCCAGATAGGCTTACTTAGAGGTTGGAACAACCCGCCCTAAAATAAATGAAAAAATCAAATTTAAAAAAATGTTCTTAACATTAAATATAAATAAAATAAAGATGCATATTTTTCAATCATCGACAACTTTTATGTAAGGCATATGATGGAACACCTGCGGAATTAAAGGCAAAAAAAATAAATTTTCAATCCAGAGACGTCAACAAGAATGTCATTAGAATTGAAAGAATTAAGCAGTTTCATCGTTTATGAAACTTTAATTTTGCCTTGATACTGATAACTATATTTTCATTCACATTAAAATTCAAGCGATCTTAAGAGTATGGGTCAGTCGCAGCGTTGCCAGAAATCGCCCAATTTGCTATCTTTTAACCACGGTCTTGTATACAGGTCTTGCAACTCGGTAGAATTTCAATAGAAGGCAGTGACTCCACTGTTGAAGCCGAATCCAGGTGGCGCAGCGATAGAGGAATATATCAACATAACCTATATTTGTTAAATCCTCTCGCGTGTGACGTGTGACAATTTGTGAGTGCAGTATTATTATTTCCGTGCATAAATTAAAGTAGTGATTTTTTTTTTCGAATTATGACGAAGCCTTGTGTTGTGCCGCGTTGTAAAACGGGTTACAACAATCTGAAAATTAAACGATCGGTTTTTAAAGTGCCATCGAATAGCGAGCGACTCAAAAAGTGGCAAAGCGCTATTCCAAATAAGCAGCTAACCTCTTCTCATTATGAAAGTGACGAAAAAATTTGTTGTAAAAAAAAATTGTCAAAGTTGACGAACCAATAAAGCTTTGTTCCTCTCGATTTCATATGGTTTTCCTTCTTTTTCTACCTCCTCTACCGTTGTTAATATTTTTTCCTGTTTGTGTCTCTAGGAAAGCTATCTCAAGGTACAGAAATTATTTATTCAAGAATTCCAAAATCATCGTCAACATACGCCCAAAACAAATATTGAATCGTCAAATACATGCTGCACGACGCTTGTCAAAAAGGAGAGTGACTTCATTTTTTTACAGAAAAAAGGGTAAAAAAAAATTATATCAACCGCGGTTTGAACCCAGAATAACTGGGCGAGAGCTCATGACTCAACACACTGAGCCACGAATTTTTTCACAAAAATGATTAAAAACTCGTTCATACTTATCATAGTTGTTTGATATTTAGGGAAAAGTTTAGATATCAACTAACTTAAAATATATTGGCTTTGGATTCGTTAGTTGATACACATCCTTCTTTCTTTAAACAAACTAAATTCATAGAAATTATAATGTATAAACAAAAATTTTGGCTTCAAGTTCAATGCTCGCGTGAGTCGCATGCGCGAGTGTTGTTATCTTTGTCGCACCGAATATCTCTCGAGCGCAGCGACGCCAGCGGCTTAACGCGTTAAGAGGACCACGTCATCAAAATCTACAGTTGCAAGACCTGTATACAAGACCGTGCTTTTAACACAGCGGCGTCGCAGAATTTGACAACGCTGGTCAGTCGGTATCTCGCCACCGTGAATGCGAGAGAGATAGCTGCTAATTTCGAAAGTGAAATTCTTCGACATGTTTTGACCGATTACAAAAAGACCCTGTCAGCGGATTTTTTTCAGCATCCCGCGTCCACTGACAGAGCTTTTTTGTATTCGGTCAAACCGTGTCGAAGAATTTCAATTTAAAAAATTCGGGGTGAGGTTAGATGACTGATCCATACTCTTAAATATAAAGAAAATATCAAACCTCTGTGAATTTGGCCGACTGATTTTGGATTTCTGAATTTTTGTTTATGTCAATCGTTTGTCGGGTTCTTGTCGGTGATTGTCGGATCAAAATCGATGTTTGTCGGAAATTAGTTAAATAGAAAAATTAAAAACAAAAATCCATGTGAAGTTAGCCGATTTTTTTTCAATTTTGAGATATCATAAATTTTCAAACGCCTAATCAAAGCGCAATCGTTTGTCGGACACGAGTTACGTAATTAAAAAGTTTGTCGGATGTTTGTTCATTAGAAAAATATAAAAAAAATATTTTATGTGAAGTCAGCCGATTTTTCTCAAATTGTAAAATATTACACATTTTCCATAAAGCCTAATCGAAGCGCAATCGTTTGTCGGTTACTAATTTTATAATTAAAAAGTTTGTCGGATGTTTATTCATTAGAAAAATATTTAAAAAATATTTTATGTGAATTCAGCCGATTTTTCTCAAATTGTAAGATATTACACATTTTCTAAAGCCTAATCCAAGCGTGATCGTTTGTCGAATAATAATTTTAAAATTAAAAAGTTTATCGGATGTTTGTTCATTATAAAAATATTAAAAAAACATTTTATGTGAAGTCAGCCGATTTTTCTCATATTATTTTTTCTAACCTTAAATTTTAATTTCACGATGGCTTTGGCATAGATATATCTATATATTTGCATATATAAATATATTATACATATTATATAATAAACCGGATATATTATATAATAAACCGGATTTAGGTTTAAAGTGAAAAACTATTTTTTTCTTGAAAATACAAGATTAAAGAAGAGAAATGTCGCTCATTCGAGTTTTTAAGCTTCGTAGAGCTTCACATAAAAAATCACTTTTTAAAAATTTCTACAGCTATCAAATTTCTTTACGTTGAGTTCAAATTTGGAGGTTCGTCTTTTTTTATATTTTTATATTTTTTTCAGATAAAAAATCACTTTTTCAAAATTTCAAATATTTCTACAGCCATCAAATTTCTTATATTGAGTTCAAATTTGGAGGATCGTCTTTTTTTTAGAATCTACTTTCTTGAAAAAAATCGACAGCCAAATCGCTGACCCAAGCGCGCAGGCTGCGGTCGAAATGTAATGGATCTGTCCATATATAAGCTCTACGAAGCTTAAAGACTCGAATGGAGCGACATTTCTCTTCTTTAATCTTGTATTTTCAAGAAAAAAATAGTTTTTCGCTCTAAACCAAAATCCGGTTTATTATATAATATATATTTGGTTTATTATATAATATATATAATATATCCGGTTTATTATATAATATATATAATATATATATATGCCAATATATAGATATATCTATAGATATATCTATGTCAAAGCCGTTGCGAAACCAAAATTTAAGGTAAGCAAAAAATAATTTGAGAAAAATCGGCTGACTTCACATAATGAACAAACATTCGACAAACTTTTTAATTATAAAATTAGTATCCGACAAACGATCACGCTTCGATTAGGCTTTGGAAAATGTGTAATATCTTACCATTTGAAAAAAATGCGTTGACTTCACATAAAATGTTTTTTTAAATATTTTTATAATAAACAAACATCCGACAAACTTTTTAATTATAAAATTAGTATGCGACAAACTATCACGCTTCGATTAGGCTTTGGAAAATGTGTAATATCTTACAATGTGAAAAAAATGCGCTGACTTCACATAAAATGTTTTTTTAAATATTTTTATAATAAACAAACATCCGACAAACGATCATGCTTCGATTAGGCTTTGGAAAATGTGTAATATCTTAAAATTTGAGAAAAATCGGCTGACTTCACATAAAATGTTTTTTTAAATATTTTTCTAATGAACAAACATCCGACAAACTTTTTAATTATCAAATTAGTAACCGACAATCAATCGCGCTTCGATTAGGCTTTGGAAAATGTGTAATATCTTACAATTTGAGAAAAATCGGCTGCTTCACATAAAATGTTTTTTTAATATTTTTCTAATGAACAAACATCCGACAAACTTTTTAATTATGAAACTCGTATCCGACAAACGATTGCGCTTTGATTAGGCGTTTGAAAATTTATGATATCTCAAAATTGAAAAAAATCGGCTAACTTCACACGGATTTTTGTTTTTAATTTTTCTATTTAACTAATTTCCGACAAACGTCGATTTTAATCCGACAATCACCGACAAGAACCCGACAAACGATTGACATAAACAAAAATTCAGAAATCCAAAATCAGTCGGCCAAATTCACAGAGGTAAATATCAATTATCCATTTTAATCCGCCGCAAGTGGCGCTTTGCTCCACCTCGTGTGACGCTCTGAGCAGGAAAATTCGTAATTGTTCGTTTGTGCTTTTTGTCGCAGGTGGGCTCGATTGATAAGGAGCTGAAGCTCGCCTTGCGAACTTCCCAAATAATTGAAATCAAATTCAAAATGAAAATCCAATACTTTTATTGTTGCAACTTAGAAATTATCATTTTATTTGAACACAAGATCTTTTCTCGAAAGTTGACAAAGTTCTGATTTTCTTTTTTTCGGTCGATTCAAAATCTTCAATTCTTCGTGAGTCTCGCGCAGACTCCGTACGCTCATTCACAACTTGACCAATCACACTACTCACACATTTCCCACTCCAAGCTTTTGATCCCACGACCCTTTAGCTAATCACACAGCATAGCATAGCATAATGTAGCATAAGCGATTTCGACCAATCGGGTAACTCCAGCCGTATATATATAGTATATGTGTACGCTATCTAATTGGTCAAAGTTTCTTATGCTACGTTATGTCTACTATGCAAAATCGTGTGTGATCAGCTTTTCTCGTAACAATCGCTCTCGTGCATATCTTTATCTTTCCGATGACTGACATTTCCCAAAGTACCATTCGTAGAATTGAAACAGTGAGAAAATTTAGGAACTGCAAACTATTTATATAAAATTCAAAGTTAATACTACGAGATCGTTACAGAGTCTTATAAACAAGAAGAATATAAACGTGGTACTGTGTATGATTTTAATTACGCGTTCATAATACTATAAAAATATTGTCAATTCTTATTTATTCTTAAATATTATTTCTTATCATTGTAATTTATTGCTTAGTCGCCACGTCACCTACCACGATCCTCTCATTTTTATTATTTACCAACTAATAACAAAAAACATCCTATAAAAAATGTACGATTATGAAGGTCTATATTATATAAGATTTGCACTTTCGCGGTTTTCTTTTGCAAAAGAAATTAGCGCACTCTAGCGACGAATTTCGCATTCGCCACCGCCCCCATTCTGACAACTTCGGGCAAAGAACTCAGACATACATAGAAGAACAGTTCCCGTGTTAACGTCGATGCCAGATTTTTAGTTCGCGAGAATGACGTTTAGAGCGCTTCGTTCTCGTTCGTGTGAGCACCGCTATGGTGTAATACGAGCGCCGGTGTGGTGGGGATCGGCGAAGAAGGCGCGTAATACCCCTCTAGTTTATTACATTTGTTTGGATAATAAATACTGAGCTTGTATGTTGAAAATAATAATTAATTTAAAAAATTAATAGAAATAATTAGATCAACCATAGTTACAAAAAAAGTAAATTATTTTTTTGTTCGTCTGAAATAAATGCGTCGCTTTCTAAATTCATTAAAACTTTTCTTAAAGTTTGTAAATGTGTGTAGAACACAGTCATTAATAAATCTAGAACAAAATTAATAAGATTCAGAAAACGGGCCTTACCTCTAATCTCGCAAATTTTTTAATATATTGCATAATATTATACTTTAATTTGAAGCATAATTATGGGGGTATCAAAATTTGCTAATTAAAAATAGCAAGGTTGGAGCAGGTGAAGCCTGTTTTCTTTATATTTACCAAAAAAATCATTATGGTTGCAAAAGTATTAAAAAATAAACATTCTGTTAATCTTTGATCATTTGAACTAGTTTAATTGTTGTTTCATTGCTATGCTGTAGTAGTGGAATGGAAAGAAAGAGCGACTGACAGATACGCAAGGAGGTCATCGAATGCGATTGAGTCTTTCGCGAATGCGATTTATTTTCCACTTACAATTACATTTCTGGCGCGCAGGTATTTGTTTTAATTGATTGCTTTAAAAAAAACGACATTAAAAAATTTAAATGCATAAAAAACAAATTGCGAGCATTCTTCCAAAAGACGTGATTTGATTTATAAAAAATGATACAGTAAAAACGAAATTTAAAAAAATGTATTTTTCCTTCAAAATTAATGAATATCGAATTAATATCGTAAGAGTTGTGATCATTGCTCAAAATTAAAAAATCAAACTTTTTTTCATAGCGAAAACTGATTTAACTATATATTATGCATTAAATATTTTGTGCTCGTCCGAATTTTTTACAATATGTATTCAGTTTCGAAATTCCTCTTTGAATAAATGAAATTTTTACTTCATTGAATATATTTTAAAAGAATCACAAATTTTATCATTTTTATGTCAGACCAGAGAAGAGAAATTGTTCGATTTTATAAATAATTTTTGTTGACGATTTGATTACTAATTCTTTGCGTTGTAGCACTGTAGAAAATCAATGTTAATATGATTCCAAAGATTTCTGAATTTTCGTTGGTTTTCTTCGAATTACGGGATATTAAAATTGGAATCTTATTATATTTTTTTTCATTCATTTGCAACATATAGGGAAGTACAAAGTATAAAAAGCATTAAAAAAATATAATTTTTTCATTAGTGTATGGGTTAGTGGGATTTTAAGAGCCAAAAATATATATACAAGTAGTATAGACACAAGAAAGAGATAATTCCCAATTGTTTATCACATTTCGGAAAATAAACAATAAAAAAATTACTTTGTTATGTCCTGTGGAAGTCGATGAAAACTCAAGTTTTTACATTTTGTCGCAGAATTTGCGCATCCTTTGTAGGCGCATAAGCTTCGAAAAGGCATTTCTATTTCCTTTTTTGTACACACAATTACATGCAATTAGTAATTACAAATTGAAAGTACTACGAACATCGTACTCGAAAACTGACACGCGAAAAATTTTGGCGCTCGAATTGAACTGTTCCGTAACTTGCCGTGAGCCTACCGTTGTATGAGAGGAAAAGAGAGGACATTGTTGTCAACTCTCGCGAGTATGAAAGAGTGCTTCGAGTAAGCAAGAGTGGGGCGTTCGAGTTCTTTGGTGGGGATTGGAATTCTTGCTGTGCATGTGTGTGTGCTCACAGACACGAAATGTTCGTAGCGCTCCTGGTGGCCGGGGGACAGAAGCTCGCTCATGTCCCCCACACAATCGGCCCATAAGAACTGTTCTTCTATGTACGTCTGAGTTCTTTGCTTCGGGTTATACAGAACTCGATGGTTCTCTCTAATTGTAATTAATTGTGTTTCGAATAAGAAACAATCAGTTAAATCAGTGTTGTAGAATCGTTGAACGATGCTCACGTCACTACGAAAGGCTTGCAGCCTCTCGGTAAGAAATCCAAGTCGTAAAAAGCTTAATTAAAGATAAAATCGAATTTCCTAACCTGTTTTTTTACTTATATAACCCCAATGTTTTCGGTAACGTTTGACAGGCCCTAAAAAATATTAGAGGAGTGCAAACTTCGGCTGTTCAGAGATCGGATCACCTGTTTGTTGTGAGTTTACAGAATTATCATAACATTCAAAAACTTCGATATATTTTGTTTTTATTTTTTTTTAAATAACACGATAAAATTATTCTGCAGCACCGCGACTCAGAAGAGGATAATCCAAATATTCCCTTCGAGTTCGACAATGCCAACAAAAAAAGAATCGAGGCGATACTCGCTATTTATCCTGAAGGTCACAAACGTGGAGCTATGATGCCCTTGCTTGATCTAGCTCAAAGACAACACGGCTGGCTTCCGATATCCGCTATGCACAAAGTTGCAGAAATTCTCAATTTGCCCAACATGAGAGTTTACGAAGTCGCCACTTTTTACACTATGTTCAACAGACGACCCATGGGAAAATATCACGTACAAGTTTGCACTTGTACTCCCTGTTGGCTCCGAGATTCTGACTCCGTTCTCAAAGCAGTTTGCAACGCTACCGGCACTGAAGTCGGCGCTACCTCCTCTGATAAAATGTTCACCATTTCTGAAGTCGAATGCTTGGGAGCGTGCGCCAACGCTCCTATGATTCAAGTCAACGACGACTATTACGTACGTCGCAAAGATATGAACTTTTCTAGAATTATGAAACTGCCATAGGTTTGTGATAATTTTTTTTTAGTTATCGGAAGGGTTGAAATTTGACTTATCAAAGAACTATTGAAACTTGCGTGGAAATTTTTTTTACCAAAGCGTTCAAATGAAGTGTGAAAATGGTAAATTCTTTAGAAAAAGAATTTGAGTATTCCTCTAAATTTTATTATATATTAGAAGACAAAATAGGTATAGTTATAAAAAATTGCTCGATTTGATTGGAAACAACAAAAATTCTCCATTCAGGGCTTTCGAAAAAGGACTTGGGGATTCCTAGAAATGATTAATATCTCTTTGCCGAAACTTTACTGAAAAATCCAAATTAAATAAACAATAATTATAAATTAGAGTCCAACTTTCAAGGGTTTCAAAAAAAACTTGTAGATTCTTATGAATTAATTTTATTCTCTATTTGCAAAAAATTTGTTGGCTGATACTGAATAAAGAAAAAAAATAGTATAAGTTTACAGTAATAAGTTCGTTTGAATTGGGAGCAATGAGAATTATCTTTGGGGATAGCCATTAAACATAAACACTAAACAGGAAGACAATTGGGAAAATAATTGAGAAATTTCTGCAACTTTTTTCAGTCTATTGTTTGAATCATTTTTGATATTTCGCTTGCAGGAGGATCTCACAGCAGAGACAACAACCGATATTATAAATAAACTGAAAAAGGGAGAAAGGCCACCTCCAGGCCCTCAAAAAGTCGAAAGATTTGCAGCAGAGCCAGCGGGAGGACCGACGTCCCTCACTACTCCTCCGCCTGGACCGGGTGAAGGAGTTCGCTCTGACTTGTAGACATTTTATTAGTCATTATTATAGTACGTATCTATTCTATTGCCAGACGATCTCACGGTCTTGCTATGTATATATATAAAAAGTCAAGAATATAGTGACACAAATGTTGGTTTTTTTCGTTAGGAACAGACATTCACATTGAAATACTCCACTTGTGGATATTACTGTTGATATAATAATTGGGAAAAATGATCCAATTGCAGACATCAATAATAAAAAATGCCAAACAATGACAACATAAAAATGCACGAATAAAGCAATTTGATAAGTTTTCTTTTATCCAAATTTCATTTACAAATTTTATAAATTCAGCACTTTCTCACAAAAAAAAGGATTTTTCGTTAAGGAAAAGTTACTATTCATGACGATGAAAAATTCGATTTTTTTTCTTTACATAATTTGCATCCTTAAAGTGTTTAAAACACGTGGGTAAAAGGATATTTTCATTTCTAAAGTATTTTAGAATTTACACCCTTTTGAGCGAAACTGTCCACCAGCTGGAATACAGGTAGCGTTAACCTTTAAATGCGTTTTTCTGGAAACAGAATTTTCAGAGCGCAGGGCGCTCTACAGCTTCAACGGAAGAACCGATTCACATTAATCCCTGCGCAATTGAAAGGAAATTCAATTCGAGGGGCCATCAGGAAGAGATTTTTGTCAAAAATTGAGAAATATTTTTTTCGGCAGTTAAAGCTAAAAATAACAGGGCAACAAAATTGGGTTTTTTTTCAAACGGCTGCCATTTTGTTATCCAGCGGTTTTTCAGAAAACGAAAAATGTTAAGACCCCCCAAATTTAGTCTAGTTTAATCATTTTTAACCCGTCTTTGTGTCAAATGAACTGGCAAGGTGGTGGAGCACCCCACGCAGACCAATACACCCCATGCATGGCTTTATTTGACGGGAGCTGGAGCTGCCATTTTGGATTTTTTTTATCAATAAAATTCAAATTTACTCTCCATTGATAGAAGAATAAAATACGTTGAAACCCATTTCCAAAAGTATTTATTTTATATCAAAAAAAAATTCCCAAAGGTCTTGCATTTTTTATGCCTCTCGACGGTAACCTTCCCCTAAGCTAATTATTAATTATTATTAATTTTTCAATTTATTTTTTATGAAATGAATAAAAATAATTATGAATGAATTTAATATTAACATTTTTTTATATTCAATTATTTATAATTCATATGATTCATTTGATTATTTTGAGTTTTTTAAATTTTTATTAAAAATACGCTAAAATAGACGTCTGTTTAATTACAGCTCGGAAAAAAGTTGTTGAACGACCAACCAAAACAGATTTAATAAACTTAAATGAAAGAAACGCGGACGAAAATGCATTTCTAGCCTTTTTTTCGTTCACTATTTCCATGCGTGTTTAATTATACACAATTAAGGGTGAGTGCAGTTTATTTTGACTTGCTCTCTTGTCGCCTCCCGATCGGTGACTGTAATTGAGTAAAAAAACCCAAATATAATTTCATTTAGCTGCTTCTGTTTACGTTTGAACGTTAAATCATCTACAAAAGTTCGGATTATTAACGCTGAAGGCGCCGCGTGGAATTCCGGCCTGCCTCTTATGTATTCTGCAGATTGTATAGACCGAAACGCAATAAAAATTATCTCAGCAGTATCATCAACAAAAATAGAGAAGCATATAAAAGATAATAACGTCGATTACGGTTAAAGGCCACGAATTGATAAACCAAACCTTGCACGCAGTCAGTCGTAGCCTCTCGACGTAGGCAAGCAGTTCATACGCGTATGCGGGGAACATTATTTAGAAGGTAAAAAATTAGCTGTATTTCAAAATTTTTTTTGGACTGATAGTGCGCCCGTGAAGCGATAAGTACTTTGAAAAACGGCATCATCTCGAGAAAAACATCTACGATGGAGTGGCTAACGTTGATTTTCACTGTCCTTGTTGGAGTCATTGGTATACAATACCTGCTTTGGAGAAAATCGAACAAGCTCAAAAAACTAGGAGTTTTGCATCCAACAGCTTGGCCTTTCATCGGCAATTCAGCATCTGTGTTGTGTTTCCGTAGTCATTTCACCGATATGATTGAAAGCATATACAGATTTAACGAAGATGCGGATTATGTTGAATTCTACGATTTCAGCGAGCCCGTAATCTTAATAAGATCACCGGAACTAATAAAAAGTATAGTTGTTAAAAATTTCGATCATTTTACGGATCACCGTAATTTCATCGATCCGGAATTGAACCCACTCTTCAGTAAAAATCTTTTTACTCTACGTGGTGAAAAATGGAAGGAAGTAAGAAATCTTTTGACTCCCGCGTTCACAGGTAGCAAAATGAAACACATGTTTGAGCTAATGTCAGTTTGTGGCAAAAATTTTGTCGAACATCTGGTCGATGTTTCGTTAGCAAAATCAAACATTATTGATTCTAAAGAGACTTTTACGAGGTATACAAATGATGTAGTAGCTACTTGCGCATTTGGGATAAGTATAAACTCGATAAAAAATCCAAACAATGTCTTTTACTTGATGGGGAAGGACGCCACGAATTTGAATGGACTTCGTGGATTAAAACTGTTGCTCGCACGGCTTTCTCCACTACTCGGGAAACTCTTTGGTGGATCATTTATTCCCCGTAAGGTAGAATTGTTTTTTGAGAATCTTATAAGAGAAACAATCGAGATGAGAGACCGAGAGGGAATAACACGGCCCGATATGATTCAATTGATGATGGAATCGAGAGGAAACAAATCGGATAAAAACCAGGAACTTACGATCTATGATATGACAGCACAAGCAGTTGGATTTTTTTTCGGTGGTTTCGAAACGACTGCCACAGCCATGTGCTTGGCTGCTCATGAAATAGCTGTTAATTCCGAAGTTCAGGAAAGACTACAGGACGAAATAGACAATGTTTTGACGGAGACAAATGGTGATGTGACTTACGAGTCGATCAATGGGATGCAATATCTTGACGCTGTCATCAATGAAACACTGAGGCTCTATCCGATCAATATTTTTCTCGAAAGATTGTGCACCAAGAGTTTTGAATTGCCACCAGCTCTTCCCGGCGGCAAACCGATCATCATCGAACCTGGTCAAAGTGTTTGCTACCCAACATTCTCTATACAACGAGATCCCAAATATTTTCCAAATCCGGAAAAATTCGATCCAGAAAGATTCATGGGCACTGCTAAGTCGAATGTGAACCTTCTCACATACCTTCCATTTGGAGTGGGACCAAGAATGTGTATCGCTAATCGATTCGCACTGCTCGAAGTTAAAGTACTAATTTTTAATCTTTTGGCAAAGTGTTATCTAAAACCACGTGCGGAAACACGATCGCCAATAGAACTCAAAAAGACAAGCTTCAATCTTATGCCTAAAGAAGGATTTTGGCTGGAAATAGAGCCCCGAAATTCTTCGTAATCAATGAATAAGCACAATCTTTTGTCAAAAAAAGGGCTAAGGGCGGGGGGGGGGGGAGAATAACCGAGAGCACTCGTGTTTTCTGTCCGAAGCATCGGTAAAAATGTATACTCTCAACCCAGAGTTGTTGACATATTATAACAGTGCATCTCAGTCACACCACATGAAACAGTGATTGGCGCGAGGCGCGTCCAAAACACTTTGCCTACAGGAACACCATACTTTCTTTGATATGAGACGCATACTGCCTTTTTGCTAGAATAAAAACTCTTGTTCTCTAACAAATATACACGCACATATTTATTGATTCTGAGAATTGTATTAAAAATACTATTTCTTATATTTTTATTTCAATACCACATTAATAATTTGTTCATTTTTACATTATATAAATCAAGATTTAAACAAATTCAATAGTATTGAGGAAATAAATTATTAATAACTGTTCAGTCAATCCGCAAAAAAAAAACGATTTGTTATCAACTTTTCGTGTATAATGTAATTTTTGGCGAGTTTTTTAAATGGCCAGGAAAATATTAATAAATAAATTTTCACAGTGTTAATTTGTGCATATAATTTGTTTACGAAATGGATTTTTTTTCGTAAACCTTCAAATCCAAATATCTCAAAAACTGTTGAAAAGTTATCGAGGCATGCTGCGAACAAATGACAAAAATAAGAATAAAAAAGAAAATGGCTAAAATCGGACGTCTCTACGGGCATTAGTTACCAAAAAACTACTTTTTTCATGATGAAAGAGATCCGTACTGCGTAAACAGCTGTAAACAAATGATTATAATTCAGAAAATGAATAACATTTTTGTGTATTTTTTATTTTTATTTTGAAGTTTATACTATTCCCTACTATAATATTCTCTAAAAAAAGAATCAGTTATAAGCGAAACTTATATTTTATAAAATTACAAAATTTAAAATAAAATTTACATTTTGTTATTTACAATTATTATTATGCTTAAAAAAAATTCAAATGACTAATGAATATTTTACAATGATGAAAAAAAAACGATGAAGAGAAAAATTAGGATTTTTTTTTTCAACGGCAAACTGATTAATTTTTTTTTTGTATTTGCCAGAATATCGATTAACAACTTCCACTTGTTAATCGTTAATTTGACAAACAAATTATCAAGCAAAAATTGTTATAATATAAATCTGAATCTTGAATAATTCATTCGAATGAGATGAAATTGTTTTTAAATATTAATACATGAACACGTACCAACCACCTAATTTCAAGAACCAAGCCTTAAAAATTTTAATGCAGTTTATATATTAGTTTGTTTTCACATGTATCAAGCGGCAAAGCAGCGTGAATGCGAGCGCGATCGGGCTTCGAAATTCCATTTCGATACATTGTTTTTTTTTTTATATTTAAATTATCTACTTTAAATTCAATGTTTTATTCAAAATTTACGCTTGCATACTTGACAGCTCATGAACTGCAAAGTTGATAGGAAAGAAAAGTTGTCATGTTGATACAAATTGCATTAAAAGTCAAATTTATAAAAAGGGAATATTTTTTTTCTTGGAATGTATAAACTACTACTATTTTACATCTATTTTTGGATGAAAAAAATGAATGAAATTCTTTAACGGTAATTTACCAATGACTGTATTAAATGACAAAGATAAATTTCAGAAAAATGAAGACTAGTAAATATAAATAATTTTATTTGTGAAACACCAATATAGTGATATGAAGCACATGTCATATACAGTTTTGCAAATTTTTAACAATTTAATGTAATTCAATTTGTAAATTTTGATTTGTAATTTCAGTGACAATTATAGTGAAATTAAATCCAAATATCTATCACAAATTAGCGAAATTTTGGATTTAAATCTACAACACAGAGTTGTAAAATCACAAAATGTATTCGATCAACACAAAAGATAGTAGAAATGCAGTTCATAATTGTCTTCTCATAGCGAAAGTTGTAAAAAAAGAATTATGTTTTGCAAATTTCTAACAATTTCATGTAATTCGAATTGCAAATTCTGATTTGTAATTTCATTAATAATTGAAGTAAAATTAAATTGCAAATGTTTATAGGAAATTGACAACATTTGGAATTTAAATTAACGACACAGTGTTGTAAAATTACAAAACGTATTCGATTAACACAAAAAATAGCAGAAATGCAAACAGTAGTTGTATAAAGAGGACTTCGATTTGTAAATTTTTAAACATTTCATGTAATTCAAATTACAAATATTTTTTTGTAATTTTACTAATAGTTGTGGGAAATTAAATTTCAAACATGTCTAGTAAATCTACATCGTTTTTTTATGAAGCCTACTATGCAGTATTGTAAAATTACAATTAGTATCTGATAAACACAAAAACATAGTAAAACTAAGAGTCCTTTAGTACTATTACTGTAATGGGATGTAATGTTAATAAAAATGTGTATTAGTATTGCATTACGATACTCTAGTTTGTAATTTTACTATGCTATTGTTTAGTAAAAATATAGAAAATTTACAAACAATTTTAACAGTGTAAAAGTGAGTCGTGAGACACGAGCAAGAGCGTTACCTTTGAAAAGAATGTTATCTGATGAGCGATATTCCGAGTCTCTCCAGACTAAATTTTTTTAAGTTCATTAACTGGTTGTTATTACATTTTCTTATCTTATTTAATTGGTTTTAAAACAGTATGTGTACTAATGAACCCTTTGTTTCTTATCATCAACTACGTTTCCAAACGTTTATTTTATAATAGTGTTGATAACGTCCGAAGGTCTCGGCTAAAAGAAACAAGCTTTCTATACAGTAAGTCGTAACTTCTCCAGATAAGCAGTTCATGTGTGTTTAATACACCAAATAGTATACCCGGGTAATGAGGAGTCTTTTGAAAAACAACGTCATCATGGATCATTGTATAGAAAAATAAAAAATCTACAATGGTGTGGTTGACTCTCATTCTGACGGTCCTTATTGGAGCAATCAGTGTACAATACCTAGTCTGGAGAAAATCGAACAAGCTCAGAAAACTAGGAGTTTTGCATCCAACAGCTTGGCCTTTCCTCGGCAATTCAGCATCTCTGTTATGTTTCCGTAGTCATTTCGTTGATATGATTGAAAGCGTATACAGATTTAACGAAGATGCGGATTATGTTGGATTCTACGATTTCAGCGAGCCCGTAATCTTAATAAGATCACCAGAACTACTAAAAAATATAGCCGTTAAGGGGACCGTATGGTCTAGAGCACGAAAATTTCACCTATTTTCACGATTTTTTTTTTGCCATAAAAAATTTAAAAATCGATGTTGTAACTTTTCGCGTTTATTACTACCTTTATTAAGTATACAAAAAAATTTTTTTTTAATTTTAAAAACAGTGTTTATTATCATATAATTGGCATTGAAGACGACCCTCTCGAAAAATCCGACCCGGACGGTGAAGATCGATCCGAGACTTCTACTCATCTGAAACACAAAATTCAAGAAGATTCTTAATCAGAAAGAGTGCAGTTATGGTCGGGACTAGAACAAATCGAAAAAATTAAAAATTGACAAAATGGCGCGCTTTTGAAAAAAAATTCGTAAAATCGGGTTTTTTTTTCACTAGTTTTTTAGTATAAACAATAAGAAATTATTTAAATAAAATTATGATTGTAGTTCCGACGATAGCCATACATGTTGTGAACAACATATCCAAATTTCAAGTGATTCGGTTGAATAGTTTTTTTGTTTTCACCTGCGCAGTGCCGAAAAAAGTCGTTTCGAGATAAATGAGTTTAAAGTTTGAGGTACAGATATTTTCAAAAATTGAGCAAATTTTGAATACTTACAGTTAATCCGCGATTCCGGCACCATATAGGATTCCTTCGGAACGTTCATAATTCAAGATTTCCTCACTCCTTTCATTTCTTCGAGCTGTCCGAGCCTCTTTGGAGTTGTCCGTGCTCCTACGGTTGGCGCTCGATACTCGCAGCTAGTATTTTCGATAGTGAATCGATTGCCCTTGAAATATCTTTTGCGACCTACAGAAGATGGTCGTCTAGAAGAGTCACGGCCTTGCTTTCTATCCATATTTTCTGATATTTTATTTCAAAATTTTCGATGTTGGTTCGTCAAAACGTAACGTTGTACTGATCAAGTCAGGGGAAAGCGAAATGACCGTTTCCCTCACAAATGTTCGACAATAGGTATATTTCGGGGAAGGGAAAAGTATATATAGGTATATAGTATGTACTATATACAGGTATATATTTTCGGAGAAGGATTGGGACAGCTGCTGCGCTCCGATTAGGTTACCGGTTAGCGCTAGACCCGTTAGGAGCGCGCGGACCGCTCTCTACCTGCGTTATGGGCTGTAGAAGCTGTAATATTGAGAATTTCCGCATGAAAATTTCACAGTATATTCTTGAGATACTATACTTTCGACATATCGAAAAAAAAAAAAATCGATTTTTTCAAATTTCTAGACCATACGGTTCCCTTAAAAATTTCGATCATTTTACGGATCACCGTAATTTCTTGGATCCAGAATTAAACCCACTCTTAAGTAAAAATCTCTTTACTCTACGTGGTGAAAAATGGAAAGAAGTAAGAAATCTTTTGAGTCCTGCATTCACGAGTAGCAAAATGAAATACATGTTTGAACTGATGTCGGTCTGTGGCAAAAACTTTGTCGACAATCTGGTTGATTCATTGGCAAAATCGCATTATTGCATATTATTGCATTGGCGCAATGCGCTTATTGCGCATTTGGGTTAAATATAGACTCGATGAAAAATCCAAACAATGACTTTTACATATTGGGGAAAGAAGCCACAAATTTTAATGGATTCCGAGGATTAAAAATGTTACTCGCTCGGTTTTCTCCAACATTCGGAAAACTCTTGGGAACATCGTTAGTTCCCCGGAAGATAAAATTATTTTTTGAGAACGTTTTAAGGAGTCTACCCTAATTAGACGGGCAAAAAAAATACTATTTTCACAAATTTTTTTGACCGGTATAAATTATAAATATGGATATAAAAAGTGTTAGGCCTAAAAAATATACTCTTAAAATACACAAAAAATTTTTTTTCATATTTATTTCACTCAGTTTTTGTACACAAAAATGGGGGAGAAGACAGGTAAAAAAAAAAGATGGGTGTGCGCCGTTGATTAAATCTCTGGAATGGATGATCTGGGAAAAAAATGGTTTTAGATTCATTAGGTAAATGGCTATAGCGCATATCATACAATTTTTGATTTTTTCAAAAATGACAAAACGGCGGCCATTTTTTCAAAAACTACGAAAAATCACGTTTTTTCATCGTTTTTTGAAGAAAAAAAAATAGTTACACTCAAAATTTCAAAATTCGTATGATATGCGCTATAGCTATAGTCATAAAGAACATGTGGTAAAATTTTAGTGAGGGTCAGTTGAATAGTTTCGGAGATTTTATCAACAAGCCGTCCAAAAACGTCATTTTGAGAAAAACGCGTTTAAAGTTTTCTTTAACGAAAAATCGTGAAAAAATCTTACTTACGTCTAATCAGCGATGCCTGCACCATACATTATGCCTTCAGTTTCTTCATAGTGCCCATTCTCATCCAAAATAGCCTGCCTTCGTTTCGTTCTGGCTTCCTTAGAGGCATCGCTGCTGCGGCGGTTCGCAACTTGTATACGTGTTCTGTCACGGTCAGCGACGAACTGCACGGCGGTCGGGCCGATTTTGACGCCCATTACTTCCAAGATTTTTAATACTGGCTGTAATCCCTCGTTAAAAATACAAGAAGCTGTTCGACACGCTATTTCAACAATTTTTTTTCTGCTAAATATGTGTTTGGGAGCCATTGACCAGACGCAGTTGTTGAAAGATTCGTTATTATTCTGCGTGTTTCGGCCGAGGCATCTTTCAAGTAGTTCTTGTGTTGTCAAATCATCGTAGATCGGTTTTAAAACTTCTTGAACATCTTTAGCGAGAGCAGGAGGATGTTTGAACTTATGAACAGAATTATTTTTTACAGCTTTCTTGTATTTACACCAGGATTCAGAACAGTACGAATGCTGTGGATTGCTGTCAGTTGAAATCTTATGATAAAATCCTGCCCAGATCTCCTTGCGCATTTCTTCCACGGAATCGGAATGTCTTTGAATTGCTAAACCATAGTTTTTTGACAGTTCTTTCATTAATTTGATCGTTAAATCCTGAGTTTTTACAACCGGAACTTTTTTAACGACGGTTTTTTCTTTTTCGCGACAACTGTTCGTGCTGCACTTTTTTGCGCTGGGGTTTTTTTCTCGTCCTTCTTTGCAGCTTTTCGTGCCTGTGTAAGAATTTTTTTAGCTTCACTAGCACGTTTGAAAATTTTTTTTGCAACGTGTAAGACGCACTCTAACTTTTTTACGATAAAATCTTCGCCATATGGTTATGTATTGAGCAGGATTTTGAAAGTTTTCGTGTCAAAAGTACTCTCAAAAGTACACGTAGACTGCTAGGATCATCATAAAATTGTAGTATGATACATTTAAATATGTATACTTTCGAAAAATGCAATTAAAAAAAAATCGATTTTTTGAAAATTCTAATTAGGGTAGATCTCCCCTTAAGAGAGACAATCGAGATGAGTGACCGAGAGGGAATAACGCGGCCCGATATGATTCAATTGATGATGGAATCGAGAGGAAAAACTTCGGATGGAAACCAGGGTCTTACGATTAATGATATGGCAGCACAAGCATTTATATTTTTCGCCGGTGGTTTTGATTCGACTACCACAGACATGTGTTTGATAGCCCATGAAATAGCTGTCGATCAGAAGTTCAGGCAAAACTGCGGGATGAGATAGACAGTGTTCTGACGGAAACAAACGGGAATGTGACTTATGAGGTGATCAAAGGGATGCAATATCTCGACGCTGTTATCAATGAAACACTAAGACTTTACCTGATCAATCTTTTTCTCGAAAGAATGTGCGTTAAGGGTTTTGAATTGCCACCAGCTCTTCCCGGCGGCGAACCAATCACCATCGAACCTGGTCAAAATATTTGGTATCCAACATTCTCTATACAGCGAGATTCCAAATATTTCCCAAATCCGGAAAAATTCGATCCAGAAAGATTCATGGGCACTGCTAAGTCGAATGTGAACCCTCTCACATACATTCCCTTTAGACTGGGACCAAGAATGTGTATCGCTAATCGATTCGCGCTGCTCGAAATTAAAGTACTCTTTTTTAATCTTTTGGCAAAGTGTTATTTAAGTCCACGTCCGGAAGCACGCTCGCCAATAGAACTCAAGAAGACAGGCTTTAATTTTGTGCCCAAGGAAGGGTTTTGACTGGAGATAGGCCCGAGAAATGCTCCAATTAATAAATGAACACATTCTTTTTAATAGTGTTTCCATCAATTGTTCAATTTGTAACCGACGATGTAGAGGAATTACATGCAATTGTATCTACATTCACGTATCAAATAAAAGCAAATACGTGTTAAAAAACAAGAAGGGTATCGGTGATAAAATACCAAGCTTTGTTTTTTAATATTGAAGATTTGAACATTCCCTCTTAACCCATTAACGCCGAGGTGATCAGAATTTTTACTAACTTTTCAACGTGTTTATTTATTATGTTATCGGACCAAAAAAATAATGCAATATCTGTATTCCTACGCGGAATTCGATGCTCTTTCAGAATCTGAGCTCAAAATTTCGATTAGACACCGAGAAAAAAAAATATGGCCGATTTAAACGTGAAAAACGTGAAAATTTTCGAAAAAAAAATTTTTTCGCATTTTTTTTCACAATGATACCGCAAAGCTATCAACTTTTTACAATGATCAGAGGTGATCATGGTACTCGAACATTAAGAGGAATTTTTTTCAGAAAAATTCATCGACGCGTTTTTTCAAAATGGCGGCGAGAATGAAAAAATTTTATAAAAATCTTAATCTATCGGTTTCTTCAAAACTATAAACTTGAGAAAAAAATTTCTAAGAACAAAAATGGCTTAAAATTAGTCGAAGAATACTCTTAAATTTTTTCAGAATTTTTGAAAACAATTTTTAATTTTCGAAAATTTCAAAAAATCCAATTTTTCAAAAATACCTGAAAAATTTTTGGAAAAATTTCCTTCAAGTGTTCCTTGACTACTTCTTTTCTGATTCTGTGCATATACATTGTTTTTTTCTACTCTTAGCATTACCCAGAGACAACGGCGTGGACGTGGTAGAACTTTGTCTCCTTTGGGGTGCTTTTTTTTCGTGAGTCCCCTTGCCTCTCACGTTTCGGGGTGCTTTTTTTTCGTGAGTCCCCTTGCCTCTCACGTTTCAGGGTGCTTTTTTCGTGAGTCCCCTTGCTTCTCACGTTTCGGGGTGCTTTTTTTCGTGAGTCCCCTTGCCTCTCACGTTTCGGGGTGCTTTTTTTTCGTGAGTCCCCTTGCCTCTCACGTTTCGGGGTGCTTTTTTCGTGAGTCCCCTTGCCTCTCACGTTTCGGGGTGCTTTTTTTCGTGAGTCCCCTTGCCTCTCACGTTTCGGGGTGCTTTTTTTTCGTGAGTCTTCTTGTCTTTCATTTTAACATTTCTTTTATCAGTGCTTTTTTGCCCAACAATTATTGCATACATATAGATTGCATTTTTCACAATAGATCCTTGTTCTTATTGGATATTTTTCATTTGAACAATTTTTTAATTTGTCCCTATTAGATCGTGTATGAAGTGTTTTACTTGTTTGACCTTTTTGAATATAATATTTAGCAATTGAAGTAGTTAACTCTTTTATTCCACTTTTTTTCTTTCCATCACGTGTAGCATTGAAAATTACGTGGGCATTTGTAATGGATGCCTGTATAAATCTTATAAAAACGACCCATGTCCATTTTTTGGAACGTATACTTGGAAGTACATTATTGCAGCGTCCATCATGCACGTCAACACCACCCATAAATTTGTTGTACAAATGAAAAGCTTGCGGAAAAGGTATATCAGTTTTGGATCGAGCCTCTGAACTATATCTTCTCGAAGTTGATAGTGGACTTACACCTGCAGCAGTTGAAGCTATTGAAACGGGCTTCGAATCCATAATAGTGATGAAATTTATGCCACTATTTCGATCATGTTTTACAATATAAGTACCTCGTGGAGCTTTCTTTTCAAGTATATTCTTTTCTTTGACTCGATTGTCTCTGATAGTGCCAGTGCATTTCAAACGTAATTTTTGCAAGTGTAAAATTAAATCCATATTTGTAAAAAAATTATCAAAGTACAAATGAAATGCAGGGATTTTATTATAATTTATTAGCCGAAAAAAAGGTTCTAATAAATGCAATACTACACGAGTACCTAAAGCACATTTTACTAATTTGTTTCCGGTTTGGGAATTTTTACCGCAATATAGATCTAAATTTAGTAGATAGCCGTCTGAAGTGCATAAACCCCAAAATTTCAAACCAAATCTTATTGGTTTCCCTCGAATAAATTGTTTCAAAACAGTTTTTGCATAAGACTTGGCCATCATTTCATCAATAGATATAGAAGTTTTCCATATTCCGAACTTTAGGAGGTTGTTTTGGAAAAGTTTCAACATCGAACGAACCCGCCACCCTCTATCGTTTGGATCCTTGTCTTCAGCTTTTGAATATTTTATTTTAGACTTGATTTCTTCAAACTTATCGCGAGTCATTGCAGAAGAAACAATTTCACTAGATAAGAATGGATCAGATGACCAATAATCTCTCTGAGACTTTCTTTTATTGAATGAACTGAAAATAACTATACCTATAAAAGTGTCAAGATCTTGTAATTTCAGATCATAATTATTCTCTTTAGACGCATCAATTATATATTGTTTCATTTCGGCGGAAAAAAAGGTTTCAAACAATTGGAAAGGCTCGCACGCCTGTATATTCTTTTTTGTAGCTTCAGATAATAATATTGTTTCTTCACGAGTATTTGGATATGATTTCTCGCCATCGATCCAAATGAATTCGTGATTTTTTTCAAGTTTATCTAAGTTTTCAGAATAAGTAGCACAAGCTTTTTTATAAGTAATATTTGGTATTGTGAATTCATGTTCAGAATCTGAATCAGATATCGAATCACAATCGGAATCAGAATCATCGGAGCCTGAATTGTCTGCATTCGGAATCAAAATGTTTTCGTCGGAATCACTATCCGAATAATCTGATTCATACTCTGCATGCAATGAAGCAGAAGATTTTGAACGTTTTCGTGACATAACAAATGTATTGAAAAAGTGAAAACTAATATTTTTTTTATATGCTTTACCTATAATTCATGTAAAAATTGTATACAACATATGTGTCCATGCACAAGTGAAAGGATATACGAGTTTGTTCGTGAATTTTGTAGTGGTAGATAGAAACAAAATTTTATGTACCATTCAAAAAATTTTTTTTTCTCTAAACCTATAGACTTTACGAAAGAATTTTTAACAACAAAAAAGTCTTAAAATTAGTCAAGGAACACTTTCAAATTTTTCCAAAAATTTTTCAGGTATTTTTGAAAAATTGGATTTTTTGAAATTTTCGAAAATTAAAAATTGTTTTCAAAAATTCTGAAAAAATTTAAGAGTATTCTTCGACTAATTTTAAGCCATTTTTGTTCTTAGAAATTTTTTTCTCAAGTTTATAGTTTTGAAGAAACCGATAGATTAAGATTTTTATAAAATTTTTTCATTCTCGCCGCCATTTTGAAAAAACGCGTCGATGAATTTTTCTGAAAAAAATTCCTCTTAATGTTCGAGTGCCATGATCACCTCTGATCATTGTAAAAAGTTGATAGCTTTGCGGTATCATTGTGAAAAAAAATGCGAAAAAAATTTTTTTTCGAAAATTTTCACGTTTTTCACGTTTAAATCGGCCATATTTTTTTTTCTCGGTGTCTAATCGAAATTTTGAGCTCAGATTCTGAAAGAGCATCGAATTCCGTGTAGGAATAGAGGTATTGCATTATTTTTTTGGTCCGATAACATAATAAATAAACACGTTGAAAAGTTAGTAAAAATTCTGATCACCTCGGCGTTAATGGGTTAAAATATTTGTATACAAAGCCCTTATTTTTGGTGTTTTTGTATTTTTGACAATAATTTTTGAATTTTGCTGCATACTTAGAAGTCGAAAATCGTTGATAAAAATTTGCTTGAAAATCCCCAAAAGGCGAGATGCACGGTTTTACATAGAAGAATATCAAAACTATAACGTACAATAAGAATCAGTCAAGAAGAATGTTGGTTGTCACAACGAATTGGAACAAATATTTACTAAATGACACTCTTTGGTTTCCTAAAAACCGAAAAACTTTTATTTGAAGAATTTATTAATAAAATACTTTCTTTCCAAAAAATTTATTTGGCTCGGTTAATGTGATTTTTCTATACCAATAATCGATTTTCTAAGGAACATTTTTGAGGAAGCACACTGAAAGATTCATCAAACAATTTTAGGATTACTTTTTCTAATCTATCAAATATATTCGTTATATTACATTAAAAATTTGCCAATCAATGTAAATTGTTTAAAAAAAATTATTTTTTAATATTGTAAATGTTTCTCTTTTTCACTTTTCATTTGTGCATACGTATAACGATATAATTTTACTTTTTCAACAAAATAAATGAGATTTCAAAAAATGAATACCTTAATTAATTCGAACTAAATTGTTTAAAGATTTTATACATTTTTTTTTTAATTTTGGGACACCCAATTTAATCTAAATCCATCAAGTCTTATGAAAATTATTTAATGTGTGATATTGCTCATTTGCAGCAAGACTGCTCTGACCAAAAAAAAAATGTTTGAGTTTTCTTGGCCAATTGAGTAGTTTTTGGATGTAGCTTTTACGGACTAAGCATTATAATTGTAATATCCCAAATTTACCCTACGAGAGCAGCTTATGATAAATTTAAGAGCTTACAAAAAAATTGACTCAAAATGAAGAGATAAAAAGGTATGGCAGCGGAACAAAAAATGTTGTTTTTTCGCCGGGCACATTTTGTTTAGTATTCCATATTTTTTGATAATTTCATTTGTAAGTATTGGAATATGAGCAAAAATAATCAATCAACGTAGAAATAAGTTTGATATGAAACGCTATACGATTTGAGAAAGAGAATGCGTGAGGTCTTATAAATAAAAGCACTATAAATGTGTTTATAAAATATTAAATATACAAATGATAAAGGTAATAAGAAACCGAAGCATAGAGACGTTTTCGTTCTATGAGTTCGAGTTATACATTTGATCATTCCTTTGATCAGTCCTTCGACAGCTCTCATCCAGTTAAGACATTGAATAAAATAATGTAATTGCTCTGCTTAAACTGTGTCTCTAACTTTATTTTATAACCTGCTTCTCGACATAACCCAATAGGTTATGGACCCAGGTACAAATTGAAAGGACACGTTTAAAAGTTTTACGTGAAAATAATGTATATTAAAATGCGTTAAAATAATCTGAGATAAACAGTGGTAAAAAGTTGATAGTGAAAATTGAAACTGTAGTGAAGTTCAAAAGTGACAATGGCTGATGATACAAATAAGAAAACAAGAAGAAACATTACACCGTTTAACGGAGAAAAGTACAGTATGTGGAAAATGCGAATTCTTGCATTAATAGAAGAAGAAGATGCGTCAAAAGTGATTGAAAGTGATCCACCAGAAAAAATAACGGAAGAATGGAAAATAAAAGAAAGACTTGCAAAAGGTGCAATAATTGAACACTTGAGTGATGCAACACTTGGATTTGCGAAGAAAGGTGATACCGCGCGTGAAATATTAAATAAATTGGATTCGCTATATGAAAGGCAGAATTTGGCGACTCAACTAACTATTGAGAAGAAATTAATTACTCTTAAATTCAAAGAAGATATTCCCTTGACAAAACATTTTATTCTTTTTGACGAAATGATTGTCGAACTTGAAGCCACCGGCGAAACACTGAAAGAAACAAGTAAAATTGCTAGAGTACTTCTGACCCTGCCGACGACCTACGATCCTGTTGTTACCGCGATTCAAACAATGGCTGACGATAAACTGACTTTAGCGTTTGTGAAAACGAGATTACTGGACTACGAGATAAAATTGAAAAATGAAAGAAACGACACAAGTGGAAAAGTCTTACAAACTGAAGTTCAACAAGAAAAATCACAAAAACAAAACAGAAATGGAAAGAAATTCAATAATCATCGACACAATTTCAAACAAAAATCTTTCAATAAATTCACACGAGGATTCACCTCTCAACAATCTCAGAAAAACATGAAATTCAAGAAAAATTACCCAGATCATTTCAACAACTTCAATAATAACAATAGAAAGTGTGAATTCTGCGGACGCCGAAACCACGAGAAAAAGGATTGCTACTATTACCAGAAAACGATGCAAAACTCAGAGGACCGTCAACGAACAATCCAAACAGTGCAAATTCAAGACACTGAGGGCAGTTTCGCATTCATGAGTGGAGTTGGAATGTCATCTAATAATTAAATCGATTCAACAGATAAGTTGACATTCGTTTTGGACTCTGGAGCAACTGATCATCTGATTAATCGAGATGATGCCTTTTCAGAAGTATGGGATTTGCCAGTACCTGTGAAGATAACCATCGCAAAGAAAGACGAAGTTATCATGGCGATAAAGAGAGGACCATATAAGTGACGACAGATCAAGGAGTATCAGGAGTCTTGGAGAACGTGCTATACGCTCCCGAAGTTCCATACAACTTATTATCAGTACGACGAATTCAGCAGACTGGTATGAGAATTATTTTTCATGAAAATGGCAAAACATCCATTAAAAGGGGTGAGAAAGTCATTGCAAATGGTAAGCCACTTCATAATTTGATGTGTTGATGTATTCATACAAAAGAAAATGTGTAATAATGCAAATGCAAATACAAACACATATAAACTTTGGCACGAGCGTTTAGGTCATATGGGCAAGTCAAAATTCTTAGAAATCAAAAAGAATAATTTGCTTCTTGATAGCAAAGAATTAGAAACTATAAATCCCACGAATGACATTTGTGAAGCTTGTGTATACGGAAAACAAGCACGTTTCAGTTTTTCGAAAGAAAAAGACAGATCACATGTAACGAGACCTTTATTTGTCATTCATTCAGACGTGTGTGGTCCAATCACACCTCCAACAATTGATGAGAAAAGATACTTCGTAACTTTCATAGACGAATTTACCCATTACACGGTTGTTTATTTATTGAGTCATAAATCCGATGTATTAAAACGGTTTCAAGACTATGTTGTCAAAAGTGAAGCACATTTCAATTTAAAAGTAGCTCACTTATATTGTGATAATGGGAAAGAGTATCTCTCAAATGATTTTAAATCTTTCTGTACAGAGAAGGGAATTCAATATCATTTAACAGTACCATACACACCTCAACAAAATTCCGTTGCAGAACGTATGAATAAGTCATTGACAGAGAAAGCGCGTACTATGATACATGGGGCAGAATTGGGCAAAGAACTTTGGGGAGAAGCGATTTTAACCGCAGCATATTTACTAAACATATCCCCGACTAAAGCTCTTCCAGTAAACAAGATCCCGTACGAACTGTGGCACAATAAAAAGCCCAGAGTCAATTATTTAAAGATTTTTGGTAGCACCGTTTATGTTCACGACAAAAATCGTAAAAATAAATTTGACAAACGTTCATTTAAAGGAATACTTGTAGGCTATGAGGTTAATGGCTATAAAGTACTGAATACAGAGACAAATAATTTTATTATTGCTCGCAATGTTATTTTTGATGAAATAAATTTCGAAACTTCGCGCCCTCTCGTACAAACTAAAGGGATTGAAAAAGAAAATTCCAATGTTGAAAAACAAGTCAGAGAAACCGATCATAATGAAAATTCTAGTGTCATTAAAAGACGAAAACTAGAAATCAGTCAAAATTCAGAAACAAACGAAAAAGAAGAGAATAAAATCAACAAATCTGATATCCAAGCAGATAAAGTTGATAAAGCGTCATTCGAAGACGAAACAATCTCTCAAGAAAGTTCGAAATCAAACGAACTGCGACGAAGTGTACGTCTTAAAAACATGCCTACTATTTCTTACAATGAAGAGCATTGTTCTTACATAAGTGCACAGTCGATCGTTTCTGATATTCCCAAAACATATGACGAAATAAAAGATCAGAATGATAGGCTTGAGTGGGAGAAAGCAATGAAAGACGAAATTGCTTCCCTTACAGAAAATAATACTTGGGATATAGTGACTCGTCCAACCAATAAAAACGTTGTAGGCCGTAAATGGGTGTTTGTAATTAAAAATGATATTCATGGAAACTCAAATAAATATAAAGCCAGACTGGTAGCCAAAGGTTTCAGTCAACAATATCTATCAGACTCCAATGAGACGTTCGCACCTGTAGCTTGAATCACAACGTTTCGAATTCTTTTAGCTTTTGCTAATCAAAACAATTTATTAATTCACCAGATGGATGTAAAAACAGCTTTTCTAAATGGTCTATTAAAAGAGGAAATTTACATGCAAATACCAGAAGGAATTAAAACCGATAAAAGTCGTGTATGTAAACTCAATAAAGCTATATACAGATTGAAACAATCAGCTCGGTGCTGGTTTCAACATTTTGATAAAGTTCTCAAAGAACAAAGTTTTAAACATTCCTCAGTAGACTACTGTTTGTACGTTCTTGAAAGAGGTCGCATAAACAAAAACATCTATGTCATTTTGTATGTTGATAACATTTTAATCGTTACTTTTGAAGAAAATACAATGACGAGTTTCAAACGATATTTGATGAAACAGTTCTCAATGGTAGATATGAAAGAAGCAAAGTTTTTCTTGGGAATAAATATTGAAAGAAAGAACAATATTATTACTTTAGATCAAAATGCATAACTTGAAAGAGTTCTTGAAAAATTCAACATGAATGATTGCAATGCAGTTACTGCTCCTTTACCAGTCAAATTAGACTATACTGCATTACATTCAGAGGTGACTTGTAAAGCACCGTGTAAAAATCTAATAGGATGCTTAATGTATGCAATGTTGTGTACACGACCTGATTTGAGCATAGCTCTCAACTTACTGTCTAGATTCCAAAATAAAAATAATAAGGAATTATGGCAATGTTTAAAAACGGTTTTAAGATATGTTAAAGGATCGTTAAAGCTAAAATTGATTTATAAAAGAAATGATTATAAAAACATGTTAATTGGCTTTGTTGATTCCGATTGGGCAGGTGATGAACTCAATCATTAAAGTACTTCTGGATTTTTATTCAAATTATTTGATCAAAATACGATATCTTGGAATACCAGAAAACAAAATTCAGTTGCTACATCTTCTACATCTTTCTACAGAAGCCGAATACATGGCTCTTTATGAAGGCGTAAAAGAGGCTTGTTGGTTGAAATCTCTATCAAGCAGCATTAATTTGAACATGTCTAATCCCATCGTACTTTACGAAGACAATAATGGGTGTATTGCAATAGCCAACAATCCCACAGATCATAAACGATCAAAGCATATCGATGTAAAATATCACTTTTCAAGAGAAAAGGTCGAACACAAGAAACACTTTGAAATATATTCCAATAGGTCAACAAATAGCGGATGCGTTCACGAAGCCACTACCAGCAATGCAATTTTTGAAAATCCGGAAACAAATGGGCCTGGAAGAAATATAATTTTAAGCATTCATAATGTACAATAATATTAATCATTACTGGTCTGATTGGGTTTTTCTTAATAAGGGGTTTTTCCCAATCCATGCAACAAATGTTGGACCATATCTTTATATTCCCCTGAGCAAAAATTAAAAGCTGAGCAAAAATTAAAAGCTGAGTAACATTAAAAGCAAAAGAGCAAATTTTGACATTTATAATAATGGATTATTTTTGAGTGGGAGTATTGGAAAAATTGGCAAAAATCCCCTCACGGGGAAAAAAAACTCGGACAAGTACATTGGTGGTCCCTCGTTGCCCTATGATATCACAAAAAATCCAAAACCTCACTTAAAAACATAACAAAAATCTTTACCTATTCATTCATATTTTGGAGGAAAACCAGATTTCACAATAAATGTTATTTGAATTTATTACCACAGATTAATAGTCTAGAAAAAAAGGTTACTGTCTAAGTTACGTGCAGCAGTAAAATTTATGATATAAATACGCGGACAAGTATTCCTTTGGTGATACAGAAGATATCAACATCAACGTACTAAGAATACTTAACAAAATTGTTAAATTATAAATATTATAAATTGTAAATGTTATAAAATTATGTTTAAATACATGTTAAGAGTACTTGTCCGGCCCATAACTTTTTATTAAAATTGCTAATTCAAGTAAAAATCAAATTAGAGGTGGAGTCATGTGTTGTATTTCAGCGGTAGCAACTTACAAGAAAATCAATTCTTCTCCAAATTTCAGGATACCCTTGTATCATGCAAAACATTTGACGTCGATTCATTCAGAATGAAATCCTATTCGTAGTTGTCATAAAATTACACTAACATAAGCCTCAGATAGTTATGAAATTTTTCAAGATGCGATACAGTATAACATTGCCAGCAATGAAGCGTGCCATATTATTGAAAACTTATATTGCCAGCAATGAAAGTGATCATACTTCGAAAATCTACTATTTATTGGTAGAAGATTTAAGTAACCACTAGTAAATGGTCAAACGATCAATACAGGCTATGAATGCACCGTTATATTTGAATCCAAGGTTTTATAACATCACGCAAATTCCATACAAAATAATCTAGATTCGTTCGTTTCATTTTAACGTTCTTGGCCTCTAACCATCAAGATAGCCCTTTGTGTTTTGAAATGGAGAATTAAAAACGTTATGCGGGAATTAATCATAAGAAAATTAAAATTAAACAAGAGGAAACCGACAATGAAAAAGTGCGTAATTATGACCCTTCAACTTTGAGAGAGACCCCTGATTTTTACTTGAATTAGCAATTTTAATAAAAAGTTATGGGCCGGACAAGTACTCTTAACATGTATTTAAACATAATTTTATAACATTTACAATTTATAATATTTATAATTTAACAATTTTGTTAAGTATTCTTAGTACGTTGATGTTGATATCTTCTGTATCACCAAAGGAATACTTGTCCGCGTATTTATATCATAAATTTTACTGCTGCACGTAACTTAGACAGTAACCTTTTTTTCTAGACTATTAATCTGTGGTAATAAATTCAAATAACATTTATTGTGAAATCTGGTTTTCCTCCAAAATATGAATGAATAGGTAAAGATTTTTGTTATGTTTTTAAGTGAGGTTTTGGATTTTTTGTGATATCATAGGGCAACGAGGGACCACCAATGTACTTGTCCGAGTTTTTTTTCCCCGTGAGGGGATTTTTGCCAATTTATATCACTTCTTTTTTCTATGGTATTTTAAAATATTTCGCTTCATATAGACTCCAATCCAATAGAGTCTGTATACATAATAAATTATTTTGTGAAATCTGATTTTTTGGTCGAATATTTTCTGATGATCTATATGGTTGGTTTTCCTCTGGGATGTAAATGAAAAACATTGAAAATTATTTTTTTTAAAGTGGGGTTTTGAATTTTGGTACATTTTTTTGTGATATTATAGGGAAGCGAGGGACCACCAATGTACTTGTCCGGGTTTTTTTTCCCGGGAGGTTGGTATGAGCAAAAATAATCAATCAACGTAGAAATAAGTTTGATATGAAACGCTATACGATTTGAGAAAGAGAATGCATGAGGTCTTATAAATAAAAGCACTATAAATGTATTTATAAAATATTAAATATACAAATGATAAAGGTAATAAGAAATCGAAGCATAGAGACGTTTTCATTCTATGAGTTCGAGTTATACTTTTGATCATTCCTTTGATTAGTCCTTCGACAGCTTTCATCCAGTTAAGACATTGAATAAAATAATATAATTGCTCTGCTTAAACTGTGTCTCTAACTTTATTTTATAACCTGCTTCCCGACATAACCCAATAGTAAGCTTCTAAATATATGTACCTTTGAATGGAAAAAAATCCCAGCTGCGACTCATTTTCATCAAACCCAATAACTAGATTTGGTCCCTTAAACATAACATTGCCTATAAAAACTTCAGGTTGATAACGCTCGAAGCGTCACGTAGACTTTGGAACTGCGATCATTTCTAGATATTGCGAAGTGCGAAAGTCAAAAATGTTCTCACTAGAATCGTTGAGAAAAAATAAAAAAACCAGTTAAGGCAGTAGTCTTGTCAAAGCGTTTTTCTATAAATTTTAAAAAAATGTTGACACCTTCAGGACACAGTTTTACATTCTTTCTTATAGGGGCCGACATAAATTTTCAAATTTTATGCAATAACTGAAACTTTTCTACAGATTATTTATTTTTAATTCTAATTTACAGAGGAACATATGAGAAAGTTTGTGAAAAAAAAAAACAACAATTTTGATCATCTAGTATCGGAAATACACCGATATAAAGTATAAGCTATGTATATTACATATGAGAAACGTGGTTATTTCTAAAACTATAAACTTTATATGTTTTTACATTTTTATAAGATATATTAACTAATATTATTAGATGATTCCGCAAGTTATATCCGAGTATTCAAACATTAATCCGAGAGTTAACTTTTGAACGTGATTGTGGTGAGACTATTACGTTGAAACAACATTAATTACGTCCAATGGTCTTAAGGTTGGAAAAACCAAGCTATGTATGCAGTCAGTCGTAGCCGCTCAGGAGTGCATTCGAAAACAGCACCCGTGTGCACACGGCCCATGTTAAGGTATACGCCAGTGTGCACACGGATGCTGTTTTCAAACGCACTCCAGGATAAGCAGATCATGTGCATTTAATACACCAAAAAGTATATACCCGTGTAACGAAAAGTGCTTTGAAACACAGCGTCATCTTAGACGATCGCATAGAAAGATAAAAAATCTACGATGGAGTAGTTAACGCTTATTCTAACGGTCATTATTGGAGCAATTGATATACAATATCTGCTCTGGAGAAAATTAAACAAGCTTAAAAAACTAGAAGTCTTGCATCCAACAGCTTGGCCTCTCCACGGCAATTCAGCATCTGTAGGGTGTTTCCATAGTTATTTAAGCGATATGATTGAGAGCATCTACAGATTTAATGAGAATGCGGATTATGTTGGATTCTACGATTTCAGCGAGCCCATAATCTTAATAAGATCACCGGAACTGATCAAAAGTATAGTCGTTAAAAATTTCGATCATTTTACGGATCACCGTAATTTCATCGATCCGAAATTGTGCCCATTCCTCAGTAAATATCTCTACTTTACGTGGCGAAAAATGGAAGGAAGTAAGAACTCTTTTGAGCCCCGCGTTCACAAGTAGCGAAATAAAACACAGGTTCGAGCTAATGTCAGTCTGTGGCAAAAACTTTGTCGATTATCTGTCAATGCTTCGTTAACAAAATTAAATATCGTTAATTCTAAAGATATTTTCACGAGATATTCTAATGACGTCATAACTACTTGCGTGTTTGGAATAAGTGTAGACTCAATGAAAAATCCAAACAATGATTTCTACGTAATGGGGAAAGACACCACGAATTTTAATGGACTAAAAGTGTTATTCGTTCGGCTTTTTCCAACAGTGGCAAGACTATTTGATGGATTATTTATTCCCAAGAAGGTAGAATTGTTTTTTGAGAATGTTGATAGAAAAACAATCGAGATGAGAGACAGAAAGGAAAGAACATGTCCCGATATGATTCAATTGATGATGGAATTGAGAAGGGATAAAAATCAGGAACTTACGATCTATGATATGACAGCGCAAGCATTTGGATTTATCTTCGGAAGTTTTGAATCGGCTGCCACAGACATGTGAAGTTCAGGAAAGACTGTAGAACGAAGTAGACAATGTTTTGACGAAAGCATGCAGTAGTGTATCTTTCGAGTTGATCAATGGGATGCAATTTGTCGACGCTGTCATCAACGAAACACAGACTGTATCCCATCAATTTGTTTATCGAAAGGATTGTGCGTCAAGAGTTTTGAATTGCCACCAGCTCTTCCCGGAAGCAAATCGATTACTATCGAACCTGGTCAAAATATTTGGTACCCAACATTTTCTATACAACGAAACCCCAAATATTATCCAAATCCGGAAAAGTTCGGTCCAGAAAGATTTTCATCTTTTGGCAAAGTGTTATTTAAAACCACGTCCGGAAGCACGCTCATGCATAAAAATCGACAAGACAAGCTTTAATCTTGCGCATAAAGAAGGATTTTAGCTGGAAATAGAGCCTAGAAATGCTCCATAATTAATGAATAAACACAATCTTCGACAATGATTCTGTCGATTTTTCCATTTGTAACCAACAATATCGGAAAATCATTGATAACTATCTCCTGATAAAACGATTCGCAGTGTCTGTAAAGTCTCGAATAAAAACAAATACGTGTAGAAAAAAGGAAGGTGATGAAATACCAACCTCCTGCTTTATTGTTGAAAAATTTGCAGATAAAACCCCTACTTTTGGTGTTTTCCAAATTTATAATCTGCTTGAAAGTCGAAAATCGTTGATAAAAATTATTTTTGAAATGCAACAACAATCAAAATCGTCGACGATCGACGAATTGAAAGAAAAAATTTATGCAAAATGGCAATGAATTAAAAAACAAAATGTAATATGCGTGAAAAAAAATCGTCACGCAATTTTGCCTCAGATTAACGGTTTTTATTGAAGTGTCCACCGCCACTTCAAAATAAAACATTTAGTTTTGACGGCAGCCATATTCGTTTTCTTTTTCACATTATTGCTTAACGTTACTGTTCAATCTTCCTTTCATCAATCCTTATAACATTACAAAGTGCAAAGTCCAAGTATGATCCCATTGCGCAGAGTCATCGAGAAGACAGCGAAACATCTAATAAACGATAACAGCGTTGATTACGTCCGAAGGTCTCGAGTTGAAATATCCAAGCTACGTGCGCAGTGAGTCGTAGATGCTCAGGATAAGCAGTTGATGTGCGTTTATTGCACCGAATAGTATACCCGTGTAACGAAAAGTGCATATAAAAAACTGCGTCATCTCGGATCGTTGTACGGGAAGATAAAAATCTACGATGGAGTGGTTAACGCTCATTCTAACGGTCCTCATTGGAGCAATTGGTATACAATACCTGCTCTGGAGAAAATCGAACAAACTTAAAAAACTAGGTGTTTTGCATCCAACAGCTTGGCCTCTCCTCGGCAACTCAGCATCTGTAGTGTGTTTCCGTAGGCATTTCACTGATATGATTGAGAACATCTACAGATTTAACGAAGATGCGGATTATGTTGGATTCTACGATTTCAACGAGCCTGTAATCTTAATTAGATCACCGGAACTAATAAAAAATATAGCCGTTAAAAATTTTGATCATTTTACGGATCATCGTAATTTTTTCGATCCGGAATCAAACTCACTCTTCAGTAAGAATCTCTTCACTCTACGTGGCGAAAAATGGAAGGAAGTAAGAACTCTTTTAAGTCCCGCGTTCACAAGTAGCAAAATGAGAAACATGTTTGAACTAATGTCAGTCTGTGGCGAAAACTTTATCAATTATCTGGTCGATGTTTCATTAGCCAAATCAAAAATCGTCAATTCTAAAGATATTTTTACGAGATTTTCTAATGATGTCATAGCTACTTGCGCATTTGGAATAAATATAGACTCAATGAAAAATCCAAACAATGACTTTTACGTACTGGGGAAAGATGCTACAAATTTTAATGGAATTCGAGCATTGAAGGTGTTATTCGCTCGGCTTTCTCCAATATTTGCGAAACTCTTTGGTGGATCATTTATTCCCCGGAAGGTAGAATTATTTTTTGAGAATATCGTGAGGGAAACAATCGAAACCAGAGATAAACAAGGAATAACAAGACCCGACATGCTTCAATTGATGATGGAATCGAGAGAGAAAAAATCGGATAGAAGCCAGGACCTTACGATCAGTGATATGACAGCCCAAGCATTCGTATTTTTCTTCGGTGGTTTTGAATCAGTTGCCACAGCCATGTGTTTGGTTGCTCATGAAATAGCTATTGATTCAGTAGTCCAGGCAAAATTGCGGGACGAAATAGATAATGTTTTGACAGAGACAAGCGGGAATGTGACTTATGAGGTGATCAATGGGATGCAATATCTCGAGGCTGTCATCAATGAAACACTAAGACTCTATCCGATCAATCTTTTTCTCGAAAGATTGTGCGTCAAGAGTTTTGAATTGCCACCAGCTCTTCCCGGCGGCAACCCAATCACCATCGAACCTGGTCAAAATGTTTGGTACCCAACATTCTCTATACAACGAGATCCCAAATATTTCCCAAATCCACTAAAATTCGATCCGGAAAGATTCATGGGCAGTGCTAAGTTGAATATAAACCCTCTCACATATCTTCCCTTTGGACTGGGACCAAGAATGTGTATCGCTAATAGATTCGCACTGCTCGAAGTTAAAGTATTAATTTTTAATCTTTTGGCAAAGTGTTATTTAAATCCACGTCCGGGAGCACACTCGCCAATAGAACTCAAGAAGACAGGCTTTAATTTTGTACCCAAGGAAGGGTTTTGGCTGGAGATAGGCCCGAGAAATGCTCTAATTAATTAATGACCACAATTTTTTAGCTGTGTTTTCGTATGTCGATTGTTCAATTTGTAGCTGACAATATAGAAGAATTACACGTAACTGTATCTAAACTCAAGCATCAAAGAAAACCAAATACGTATTTGTTAAAATAGATTGTTGGTGTAATTTCAAACTAAATAGTACTCATGTGTACTGAGGCCCGCTGAGTTAAACTCGGGTCTCTTTGGTGTTAATAAAATATTATCTTTTTCAAGGAAGAGCAAAAAGTGTTTTTACTAAATAAAACTCTCCTCACCTATAATTTTTGAATTTTCCTGCCTGTATGGAAGTTGAAAATCGTTAATAAAAATTATATTTGAAATTCAAAAGCAATCACGAGTCGTAGACGATCAAGGAATTGAAAAAATAAATTATCCAAAATGACGATAAATTCATACAAAATTAAAACACAAACATGTGATATGTGTGAGAAAAATCGCCACTTTTACGCAGTCATTTAAAGATTACCGACAATTAAAAAAAAAAGTAAGAACGTCGACGACTCCTGACTGCTTTTATTTCAATTATCCGTTTAGATCGTTTGCCTCAGATGAATGATTCTGACTGGAGTATCCATCACCAAAATCCTCAAAACAAAAAAAAATAGTTTTTGAAGCAGCTACATTTGTTTTCTTTATCGTATTATTGTTTTGACGTTACCATTCGATCTATCTTTTATCATCTCTGAGAATTACTAAGTGCGAAGCCCAAGTATGATCTCATCATGCAGAGTCATCGAGATAAAAACGAACCATCTAATAGAAGATTGCAGTGTTGATTACGTCCGAAGGTCTCGAGTTGAAAAAATCAAGCTTTCTACCCAGTCAGTCATAGCTGCTCCGGCTGAGCAGTCCATGTGCGTTCCATACACCAAATAGTATACTCGGGTAATGAGGAGTCTTTTGAAAAACAGTGTCATCTCGGATCATTATATAGAAAGATAAAAAATCTGCGACGGTGTGGTTGACTCTCATTCTTACGGTCCTTATTGGAGCAATCAGTATACAATACCTAGACTGGAGAAAATCGAACAAGCTCAGAAAACTAGGAGTTTTACATCCAACAGCTTGGCCTTTCATCGGCAATTCAACATTTGTGTTGTGTTTCCGTAGTCATTTCACCGATATGATTGAAAGCATATACAGATTTAACGAAGATGCGGATTATGTTGGATTCTACGATTTCAGCGAGCCCGTAATCTTAATAAGATCACCAGAACTACTAAAAAATATAGCCGTTAAAAATTTCGATCATTTTACGGATCACCGTAATTTTCTCGATCCAGAATCAAACCGACTCTTCAGTCAAAATCTCTTTACGTGGCGAGAAATGGAAGGAAGTAAGAAATCTTTTGAGTCCCGCATTCACAAGTAGCAAAAGGAGAAATATGTTTGAACTAATGTCAGTCTGTGGCAAAAATTTTGTCGATTATCCAGTCGATGTTTCATTAGCAAAATCAAAAGTTGTAAATTCTAAAGATATTTTTACGAGATATGCAAATGACGTCATAGCTACTTAGCGTTTTAGCGTTTAGCGTTTTTAGAATAAATAAATTATAAAGAGTTCAAATTTTGTTTACGAGCTCTTGATATAAGCAGAAACAAATATCCGAAGAGTTCCCACCTCCTCGGTGGGTGCATCATCATCTAAATTGAGAAAAACCACCCCTAACAGGTACTTTTTTTTGTTTTTTCCATTTTTCCAACGAACCGTTGCTCAAACGGGAAAAGAGTATAGTGACAAAAATATTTGTCATAAAATTTTACATAAAAAATATTCTATTAACTTTTTAGCTAATCCCCACTCAACTCCTACAATAAGCGTTCAAAGTAGGGGGTAGTTTAGAGCGTGCAGTCAAAAATTGGTTAAAACTATTTTTTGACAGCAAATATCACGAAAACAGTTTGTTTGGCTAGAAAAATTAATACGAATGAACTTGTAGCGCGGAATCCCCTCTTCAAAATGGATATTTTTCGATTTTTTTTATAATAAATTTGAGGTGTTTTTTCTTTTCTGTTTTGCGAACATGCATCTGTTTTTTTGATCTATTTTTCATTTTTTTTCTTCAATTAGATGATTTTTATGTATTGGAACATACTTTTCATATATTTCTGTACACTATCTTCTTCGAACATCAGAACTGAACATTACTGTAAAAAAAAGCACTTTAATAAGTTTTTTCAACGCAATCTATTTATTTTATTGAAATGGCAAATAAATTTGAAAATTGAAATGGGAAATAAATTTGCCAATTGTTCTTAGGCAATATTTTTAGCATCAAAATCTTCGAGGAAATCTTCATCGTTTGTTGGATTGAAACAAGCTTGTCCATGGCAAGAGGAGCACATATTTGAACATCGCAACCCTACTTTAACACAGCCACATCTTTTTCCACACCCTTTTTTGCAGTTGCATGACACAAGCTCCAATATCGTTATTGGCGCTGGTGCCTCAGTGGTGTGAATCGGCATTAAAATGTCGCTGGTTTTTTTCCAGCCCCATTGTAGAGGATCCAGATTTTCTCCTCGTCAAGACTGAATTTACTGGAAGACTCTGTATGCGTGCTGCTTCAGCGCAGCAACTGTTGGTGGTAGTCTTGGCAAAATGACCGGGGTACCCAATTTTCCGACTAACTTGTTGAACAACATGAATCTGTGATGATGTAGAGATTTTTCTGTTCTTGGAGCTTTGTACAGTGCAAGCGCGAAACGTTCTGCAGCCGTTACAATTTGTTCTTTTGTTGATTCAAGACCGAAACAATTTCATCCAAATCTTTTTGGTTTTTTAACGTATTAATGGTCTGTGATTTCCCTTTACTGAAGAGAGCGAACGTGGTGTCATAACCACTGAACGCATGCGCAAACAAAATTTTTTTTTTGCAGTTTTCTACAACTTTAGATAACTGCAAATCCCGAGAACTATACGCCCTCTGCTTCATAGCTCCTTCAGCACCTCTCAAATATCGAATGTCTTTATCATCAGGAGTAAGAGCAATGATAAGTACGAGAAAATCAATGTTCTGCCCAATAACGACTTAATTTGGCTATCTCTCTTGCCACCGTGAGTGTGAGAGATAACTGCAAATTTTCGAAAGTGAAATTCTTCGACACGGTTTGACCGATTACAAAAAGGCCCTGTCAGCCCATTTTTACCATCACCCTGCGTGGGCTGACAGAGCTTTTTTGTAATCGGTCAACCCGTATCGAAAATTCGAGGTGAAGTTAGGTGACTGATCCATCCCCTTAAGAGGATGGGTCAGTCACTTAACCTCACCTCGAATTTTCGAAATTGAAATTCTTGGACACGGTTAGACCGAATACAAAAAAGCTCTGTCAGCGGACGCGGGACGATGGCAAAAATCCGCTGACAGGGCCTTTTTGTAATCGGTCAAACCATGTCGAAGAATTTCACTTTCGAAATTTGCAGCTATCTCTCTCACACTCACAGTGGCGAGATATTGACTGACCCATACTCTTAAGAGTATGATGATATTAAGATATGATGCTCTCGAATGAATTTAGGTAAATGGCAATTTCCATTTGGAGTTTTATATATTCTTGTGTTTCTGAGTCGAATAGAATAAAAGGAAATAACCCAATAAATAGCGTTCGAATTTACCAGTATTCACATTTATAAAATCAGGTTGACATAAAAACGTTGAGCTTCATTAAAATTACGACGAATTTTGGTTTCTCGTATTCACGTATGAACGAAATTGTGATGATTGTTTCTTGCAACTGCAGACAATGTAAGTCGTAATTTCTGCTGTTTTTCATTTCTTTCTGTCGTCTAATTTTTTTTGTTTTTATGTTATTCATAAATACTCACTATCCATAAAAACCTTTCTCAATAAAAATTATTTTCTTGCTTTGCGCATGCGCCAAACGGTCAGTTTCACGCCGCTGAGGTGGGTACGTTCCACTTAACGCCCGCAACGCCCTCGACCGCGACTGCTGAAATTCCCGTTCCACTAACGCAAAAAGGCCGCGGGCGTTGTAGGCGAAAGTTATAGGTGGAACGCACATAAGAGCGCTGTATGTTCCCAATATGGCGGCTTGAAGTGAAAACGTGTAGTTTGGAGTAAATATTTCGCATGGATTGGAGTAAAATTTAATCGAACATGGATTCCCGTGAATTTATGGTTGCGTTAGGATAAGCAATTTTTGTATCACTAACTTATACAGAGTGACATCACACTTATATACAATAACACATCATGGTATACATTATATAAGAAAATAAATTGGAAAATTTCAATAATATTTTTGATTTCATTTTCAATTACAATTTTTTTTTTTTTAATTTGTATTGATTTGAAGTTTTCAGGTTCAAATTTCAATATTAAAATTTCGAATGTTGAATTTCAAGTTTCATTACAAAGAAATATTTTTAATTTTAAGTCATAAAAATAGTATAATAAATAAATGGTATTATATGTGAATACTATATTTTTTTATTACATGCATGTGAAAACTTACGCTATCACTTTTTAGTTTTTTAAAAATAGTCTTGTAGAACCCGAAAACTCGAATTTTTTATTCCATTTTAAACTTACCTTCATGACAAGTATATTAGATCACTGTATGCAGTGTCTAAAACTATGCAAAGTGTTGTCACAATCGTTTGAATGGTTATGACATAATTCTCAAAAATACAAACAACTGGAGAAGCGAAAAATTCTGCAAAACCGTTTTATTTCATGAAACACGTAAAAAAAAAGAGCTTAAACAATAAAATTAATTACTTCTTATCAACTAACTTAGAAAGTAACGCAAGCATTTTCTCGTCCATTTCTAAGCGCTCTTTATGCCGTTTAGCACGCGCTTCCTCCTCTTCCGATCTTTGCCGGAGTCTCTTTTTCAGAAGGGAGGCCACATTTTCTTTCGTTTTCCGGCTGGCGGGTGACTCTGAAAAATGAAAAATGTATATAAAATTTTAACTTACAAATAGTTACTAATAAATGAAATTGATAAACATACCAGATGACACTTCGCTCTCTGATTCCTGACTTCTTTGCATGGACACTCCTGACGAAGAAGCCACAGCCACCGGCGAAGACCAGGCTTTAGATTGGAAAATAGTATCCATTTTCTACAAAAGATGCATGTAATTTAGTGCAAGAATTAAAATAAGTTTAGAATACAAATATCAACATATAGATTTTATTTTTACTTCATAAAACAGCCATGTTCGCCTGTCATGGCCGGATTTATTGTTGTAGTCTTTGACACTTTTATGTCTTTTTTAAACTGCGCATTTTGGCTGCGCACTGAGGTCCAGTGATCATGGGTATTTTTGTTCTCATTGCTGCTTTCGCAATGCCTTCCCAAATTTTTTTTTGGGAAAACTTCCCGCTGGAGAATTTCTCCTCTCTTTCTACATATGTATCGAGGAGCAAGAGCACCATCTCCGTAGTCCAACGATATAATCCTGGAATGAGTATGGCATATTAGAAATTATCGTTCGCATTAATCAGTCTAGATTATAGGCTGTAAATACTACAGATAGATTTACGTACCAGTATCTTCGGTGGTAACAGTATCCCCCTGCTGCGCTGATGATTGCGAGTGACCAACATTTCCCTCTATATTTGCTAAATCAAAAGTAAAGAAAGTGTAATTATTATTTCATTTTTGACCCTCTATTAGACGCGCCATAAAAACTTTTACAGTTTTTTGATGAGTTCAAAAAATTTGTATATAGATATATTCAAATTGTTCAAATATATTCAAATATATATTCAAATTGTGTAATAGAAAACCGAGCTTACATACCACTATCATTATTGTCACCATCTCCCTGCTGCGATTGTACAGTCTCTGCTGCCCTTTCTTTTAACGCAACATTCATTAATGCGGTTGCGAATTGTAAATCTGAAATAAGAAACTTAATTCTTTTGGAAATGTATTAGAAAATAACTTGATGAAAATACATGAACGTTAATCAACAAAACTATCGCAAGAAATAGTTAGAATTGAATTGAACAAGATCTTAAATAATTATTTATATTCATATTTAAAAAATATAAAGTATTATTTGTTCCGTTCTTTGCAACAAATAGAATATTGGGGTTCGAAAATACCTCACGCATCCAACAAAAAGTTCATTGAGGTTAGGTTAAGAAAATATATTTTTTTCCCCAACAAAAGTTATTCGATTAAGAAATATCATTTTATGTGTAAAATTAAGGAACCACTTACCATTTTCAGCACGTCTCGCATCCTCCACTGACACTGTCACTTCGACTGCAATGTCAGTTTCGGAATTGTAAAGAGTAATTTGTTTCGTCCCCATCGTTGTTCTTCCAAATTCGCGCCACGTTTTGGTGAAAGCCACTCTGACCCACCAATATCGTGTGGGCGAAGTAGGCGCGACGCGGTCGCGAACAGTGACGTCATCTATGACGTTGAACGATCGCTCGCGACAACCACGGGCCTTAGGTGGAACGATACTGAGGGTGTTACAATCGTTGCGGGCGTTAAGGAAGTAACGCAGGAAATAGAATTGATGGACAGACAAATACCAAACTTGGCAGAATGTTCGATTATAATATAAAAGAAACTCATACAAATTTTTAAGGTCCGAGGTGGGTTTTTACGCGAGATATTTATAATTTTGTTTATCTCTTTGCAAGCCAATTCAACATGGTCTCTTATGAGAAATCACGGAGTTAGCGCTACATTATTCCTCATATCTTCGTAATTGATGGATAGATCAAGACGAAATTTAAACAGCAGAGAGATGAAATACTTAGAATCATTTATCTGGCTTAAAAATATTGAAAGGTGACTTATGACAGGAATAATAAGAACCATAAAAAGTACTCATAGCAAATTTTCGGACCTTTGCTCGAAGTGCTGCAACGTCGCATATTCGAGGTTATGAGCGCGCATTTTGAAATTTCAACGTATGTAAAAGTTCGTGCCGGCTGACTGCTACATATTATTATAATTTTGTGTTTTTTGTTTACATGACATATTATATTTAATATCAATAGAATAAATAAATAAATTACATATTCAAAAACAATTTTATTTTTCATACGTATTATCTTACATATACGTAGAATATTTTTTAACTCAAATAATATTCGTAATATTAACACAGTTTCAATTACTTTTCAAATAATTGAGATACATATACACTTGAAATCTTTTTGTTATCACGCAATGATGTGCTCCGAACGTTTCTGCCTGCTTCATGCTGATTAATTCTAGCCCGGTACACCTTTTCGGTAACTATTTTACCTTTCCAATAAAATCTCAGCTTTTTTTTTTGGCATAACGAACTCGCGATTAAATTAAACGAAAATTCACTGACACAGCTGATGAGCTGTCAACGGCATATGCAATGCTTTGAACACGCATATACACGCGCACACATATCAACCGAAAGCGACGTTGCCAAATTAAGTACTACTTAGGTCAAATTTTTTTATGACTAGGTGGGTAGTTGCGTTCCTTCCTTAAGGGGATGGGTCAGTCACCTAACCTCACCTCGAATTTTCGAAATTGAAATTCTTCGATACGGTTTGACCGATTACAAAAAAGCTCTGTCAGCCCACGCAGGACGATGGCAAAAATGGGCTGACAGGGCCTTTTTGTAATCGGTCAAACCGTGTCGAAGAATTTCACTTTCGAAATTTGCAGCTATCTCTCTCGCACTCATGGCGACTCAGTCGGTATGACTCCTAGCCTTAAGTGGAACGTACTCACTGAGGGTGTTACAATCGTTGCGGGCGTTAAGTGGAACGTACCCATTTATGCATTAGTACTTTCGATCACGAGCGTTGCTAGCGGCAAAACCAGAAACTATAGCATCAACGTGTTTTGGGAACGCTGGAAATACGAATTGGCCTATGCTGTGTTCACTCCTTCTCTCTAGTCGTCTCCCTGTACACAACGTTCCAATAAAAATGATAATTATTGTAAGTTAATGCATAAAGAATCGAGAATGAGCGAAGAAATAATTGAACCTGTCGCCACGAGCGAATCCTCGAAGAAAATATCAGCGATAAGCAAAGATACCGTCCATCACATTTGCTCCGGACAGGTTAGGTTCACCAGCTTCATTTACGATTCTGTCATTTTTCCAGTAGTTCAATAATTATTGCAAAAACAGGTTGTCCTTGATCTTGCGGTCGCCGTTAAAGAATTGGTGGAAAATAGCATTGACAGCGGAGCCACCGTCATCGATGTTAAACTCGTGGATTATGGAAAAACTTGCATCACTGTCAGTGACAATGGCAGTGGTGTTTTGGAGCAAGATTTCGAAGGTTTAGGTAATAAAATACATTTTTTAATAAATCGCCAGTAAGCATTCACCTAAAAAAAATTGTCATTTGTCAAAAATTGTCAAAAAACAAAATAGGCTCCTAAAAAATGAATAAAGCTAAATTTTGTCAGTGTTTTCAATATTTACAAATTTGATATTACAATCACTAAAAAAGCGGGTTAACTAGAACAGATATTTCAGTTTCTTTTTTTACACAGAGTAAGAATTTTTAAAACATCATACTGGAGAACTTTTACATGATAAAATTCTTTGTAAAATGTTTTTTGTCCCAAGATATTAATTTGTCTCAGTTTCTCTATGTCGACAATAAATTCCCAAGGAAAAATTTTCTAGTATGCTCAAAAAAAGATGAAACATTTTCTTCTATTATTTTTTATAATCTCTTCAATATAATCCTTACCATCAATTGAAAATTTAACAATCAGTGTAAATTGACTTGTTTTAAAATAACTATTTTTTTATATTATTCCTACACCTTCAAAATCGTTGTACTTTTTATTTGTGCAGACAAAATAACAATATAACCGTACTTTTTCATAAAGCAAATGAAATTCTATAATTTCAAGTTAAAAAAATAAATCCATCAATCATTTAGTCCTTGATTTTTTAATTTATCGTAATTTTCTTTTATTATATAGCTCTGAAGCATCACACATCGAAGCTGAGAGAATTTTCAGACTTGCAAGAAGTTGTAACGTTTGGATTCCGAGGAGAAGCTTTGAGTTCTTTATGCGCATTATCAGATTTGAGTATCACCACGAGGCACGCGACAAGTGATCATGCCTTTAAGCTCCAATTCGACAAGAATGGAGTGTTAGTAAATAAGGAAATTTGTGCTAGAGAATTAGGCACTACAGTAGCCGTTAAAAACATTTTTAAAAGTCTTCCGGTCAGAGCAAAGGAATTTCAGAAGAACATTAAGAAAGAATACGTGAAAACCATCCAAATTTTGTACAGTTATTGTCTGGTGTCGACAGGCGTAAAAATAACGTGTACGAATAGCTCAAACGGAAAAGCAAATCAAACATTAATTTCAACAATGGGAGGTAATAGCGTTCTCGAAAATGCAGAATCGGTGTTTGGCAAAAAGTCTCTGGCAGGATTGACCAAAGTTAAAATTGAGCCACCGGACGAAACAACTCTTCAGGAATACAATTTGCCAGCAACATTGAAAATAGACTTTAGCTGGGAATTTTACGTGAGCAGTTGCAATCACACGATGGGACGTTCCAGTCCGGACAGACAATTTTTTTACGTCAACGGACGACCTTGCCACTTGATGAAAATCAGCAAATTAATAAACAACATTTATCACAAATATAACAACAAACAATATCCCTTCGTCTATTTAAATCTGAAGCCTGACCAACAGTGCGCTGACGTCAATGTCACACCTGACAAACGCACGATTCTTCTCACTCAGGAGAAATTTATTCTTGCTACTGTTAAGTCAAATTTGGTCAATAACTGGGACAAAATGCAGGGACATTTCACTATGAAAACTCTTCAGGAACTCAATTATACGCTCAAGAGAAGAGTCCCTTGTAATAGCAGCGGTTCTCCAGATCCACCGATGAAAAAGCTCTTGCTCACGAAACAGAATGAGGAATTTTTCTCACAAGAGAACGACGATGATGAAAAAGAGATGTTGGTCGAAAAACTCAAGGATCGTAGTCTCGAGATTAATTTAGAATCGATAAAAAAACATATGTTAAAAAAATCTCTCTCCACTCAATCTCCCGAAAAAGAATCTCAGAGGATTAAGTATAGAGTTCAAATAGAACTGAGCAAGAACGCCGAAGCTGAGAAAGAGTTACAAAAGGAACTGAAGAAAGAATCTTTCAGCAAGGTATCCTTAATTCGTTGTTCATTCGGTTTTCAATTTTTGACACGTGAATAACATTTTTTTTTTTTAGATGACTATTGTTGGACAATTTAATCTGGGATTTGTTATAGCTCGACTGCAAGGTGATCTATTTATAATAGATCAACACGCGACTGACGAAAAATTTCGTTTTGAAAAGTTGAACGACGAGACTAAACTCAAGACTCAAAAATTGATTATTCCAAAGTCTCTCAACCTCGCGATTCTCAATGAGTCGATCCTCGTCGAGCATCGACAGATTTTTGAGGATAATGGATTTACGTTCGACGTTAAAGAGGATGGTAATCAAAATCATTTTAAAAATTCCATAAATTTTAGCAAAAAATCGTAACCCTGAAAATGCGCACAAGTTTTTCCATTTTTTTTATCGTAAGAGCGATCAGATTTAAAAAAAAGTTGTTAATTGCAAGTTCGACGTTATTAAAGTATGATTCTTCACTTAGTCCCAACCAGTCTAGGAAAATAGAGAAGTCAGAAGCTAGAAGTGATTTTACCAACAGCATAATTTTGTTTGTCATCATTTATTGTGAATTTCTCGAAAACTATCGCTTTTTAAAAAATAATTAATTTCTCGAGTTCATTTTTAGAATTTCAAAAACAACGTAGCATAAAATTCACACAAAAGATGTTTGATATTCTCAAGAATTTATATGGTACCCCACGTGACCGAATAAAAAAATGATTTTATAATTTAAAGCCTCTTCCTTCTCCTAGATTACGGAAAAACATTTTGTAAATTTTGAATATTGCGATAAATTGGATTCCTCAAATCTGTGGAAAATTTGAACCTGATGCTTCCATTTGATCCAGAGAAATTCCACTGCGACGGACGTACGGACGAAACACAAAGTTTCCTACAAAGTTTTCCTTTTCATATTTTTGAATTAGAAACCATTTAAATCGGTTTTACGACGATTACACCGAAATTTATGTGTTCAGAAAATCCAGGAAATCGCGTCCGTTTAACGGGAATGCCAACGAGTGGTGGTTGGCAATTCGGTCAAGAGGATATAGAGGAATTGATATTTTTGATAAGAGAAGGTGCCTCGGAGAACAGTGGAACAGCGAATACGATACCGAGACCTTCGAGAGTGAGGCAAATGTTGGCATCGCGAGCTTGTCGTGGTGCTGTAATGGTCGGAAGAGCATTGAACATGTCGGAGATGCGGCGTCTCCTTTGGCAGATGGGAGAGATGAAAAATCCTTGGAATTGTCCTCACGGAAGACCGACGATAAGGCACTTATTGTCATTGACGCTTTTGAAACAATAGCTCGAATTGGAATGCTGAGAGAAAAACCGAATTTCTGCTTGCGATAAGGTATTCGTTTCAACAGTATTGAGATTCAAAATTGTACAATAAAAGATATACTTTTATAGAAATTTTTGACTATACACTAATCGTTCTAAATATATTGAAGCCCGAGTGAGCTGTGGAAATAACAGTGCCGGAACACTGTGGATGCCAGTGAAGTTCCTTGATATCAAACTGTCCTTGATGAATGAACAAAAGTTGAGGAGGCAAACCCGCCAAATCGTTGTCCTGTTCCTCGTCGTTCTGATCGTGCTCGACCGAAAGATCCCACTGTGCAATTTGATCGTCAGCTCCTCCGGATGCAAAAACCGTCGTTTCCTCCGGATGCCATTCAACGGTTGTCACCGGTGCTGTATGCTGCTTAAACGTTGCTACGGGACTCGTCGGTTGTGTTCCAAATTGTCGTAAATCCCACACTTTCAACATTCCATCATCACCACCGGACACGATGAAACGGCTCTCTTTGCGATTCCATGATATCACGTTTATGTCCGATTCGTGAGCGTTCGATGCGGTCAACATACACGCTGACTGCGGACTTGCTCTCGTGTCCCATATTTTTATACTAGAATATAAATAATTTTTTTTTATCGCACTTTCCGATTTTTTCTTGATATTTTTTTTTCTCCAATTTTTGATAAATATACTGTGATAATTTTACGATCGAATGAGATTTCGAAGTCTCTCGAATACCCTTTTTCAATCGATTATTCTTTAATGTTCGTTTTCGTCATTTTTTAGCAGATTAAAAAACATAAAATTAAGTTTTTTGTTCGGAGCTTTAAGTTTCCGTCTTATGTACAAAGCCCAGCATTTCAGAGACCAATATTACTTCTGTTGGGACCGATTATAATGACTAGTGATTTGACCTGTTTTATGGCAGGTTCTATTTTCAAAATTGTATCAAACTTATTGCCTAGTTTTCAATCCAAAATAATCAGAAACTTTTATAATTTTCTAGTATTACGAGAACAATTCTTGTGTGAAAAAAATTAGGAAAATTGCGTAAATTTACAAAATATATCCTCGAACAATCTAGAATTTTCCTATAAATATTTATTATATTTAGAAGAATCAAAAAACAATGTAAAAAATTTCTCAAGATTTTTCAATATGATCTCAAAAGTTCACGAATTTTCTACTCTATTCTTCTTTCTCTGTAAGACAAGAACTACCTTAATATAAGTAACAATTGCAGCGTATTATCAAAGGATTGTTTATTTTCCGTAAGATACCTTTTATCGGTGGAACAAGATGCCAAAACGTGTTTCTCGTTAGGTGACCACTGCAAGTCTTCGACGCTGTGCGGTGCATGAGAATTGTAAGGTCTTTGATCAACGTTCCAATTGGCGCCATCAGCGTGTCGCCAAATGTGAATATTACCTTTGAAATCGCCAGAAGCGAGAATTCCAGGTTCGGTGGGACACCAATCAAGGCCATAGCCTTCAACGGAGTGTCCTTTGAAGGTAAAAAAAGGTTTTGGCCCAGCATCTGATTTCTCCGATTTTTTATTGTAACTAGACAACAAAACAGGATTATCAACAACTTTGAGTTGTTCGTCCAAATTCCAAAGATTAACTCGACCTAGTTCGCTCCAACTTGCGGCGAAACAAGTATTTCCAACTTGGGTGCATCGCACTCTGTTTACACATCCCTGATGCTTTATCGACGCGACCGTCATCACAGGAAGTTTACTGCGGCTTCCTTCGTCCTCGGAATCGCTCAATTCCTCGTCGGTTTCGTCCTCGCTGTCATCATCATTTTTAATACCCCTCAAATTCGTTATTTTCATTACCAAAAGATTGTTCACGTGAGTTCGAGCCGCTTGTGTACCAGCGAGCAAATACATACTCAAAGGATACGTGTCCCGAGAGCTACCAAAATCATCCCTTATCACGTCAAAACTCAAACAAGGAGCACCGGTCTGTGCTTGATGCAACATTCTGTATGCCGAACGATCAACCACCAATTCCTCGTCCCTTTTCAAACTCTTCCCTGGCAAATATACTTCTGGTTTCTTTACAGCTTCTCTGGCTTCCTCTTCTTCGTTTTCTCTCTCGTTCTCCTCGCTCATCTCTTCTTCACTATCCTCTTCGCTATCCTCCATTTCAGCCTCCAGCACATCGTCCATCGGTTCTTGCTTCATGGGATCCGACATCTTTACGTTTTCTTTATAGCAAGAAATTTCATTTTTTTAAATCTTACAACAGCGACATATTCACATTTTGTCTTCATTTTTCAGCTCAGAAATTATCCTCTTGGAGAAACGTTGCTTATATTTTTTTTCTTTTACGAATTCGTGACTTTGGGGAAATCGTGAAATGAAAATTTAGGAATTACAAATTTTATTTGTTCGCTTTCATTGATTCAGTCTAGTCGACTCTTGTCAATTTTTTCCATCTTTTCTATGAATATTATTTATTGGATAGCATTAGCGATTTTTTCATCATCTAAAATAATTGCAAACTTTTATAATTTTCTAATTTTAATACACCGACAAACTCTTTCATGTTTAGAAAAAATCTAGGAAAATTCGTTGAATTTCCAGAATACACTGTCGAATAATCTAGATTTTTCCTACAAATATTTTTTCATTTATCAACTTGACGTTCTTTTCCCCAAATTTTTCTCCCAGTTTTCGTTTATCGGTTTCAAAAAAACATTGTCCAATTTTTGTAGCTTAACACTGTAAACCGTATGATGAACTCTAATAATTAAAAAAAAAAAAATTCGAGTTATACATTCGAATATAAGAGAATTTACTCCAAAAATACAAAATTGAACAGGATAAAAACTTTCCACTTTTCAATATTTTTCAAACTTTGAGTTCAGATTTAGGCTCCAAGAAATGGTCAATCTTTTTTTTAGGTCTCTTTTTCGAACCTTCGGACAATATCATGAAAATAGCTGTCTGTTTAAAAATCAGACAATTGAAAAATAACAGAGAATTTTTATAACACTACAACAATGTAATCGTAGATTTTGAATATGAAATTTTTTGAGCATTCTATCACAAAATTGTGAAAATTCTAATTGTCTGAGAAACATTGTCTAAACAACAACGAAATAATTTTCCATTTCGAATAAAGAATGTACTTTTGAGGTTAGGGAAAATATAACCTCGAAATGATATATTATAAAGAACAATAATTAAATTGTTGAACCGATTTAGACGCGATTGTATTTACTAACCTATTTATTCCTAATCGTGGGTTTCTCAATTAATCAGTCTCGTAATTATGACGAAAAGTGGAATGGAGTTCAAAAACTGCAATCGGCATTTAGGACGCGAATACGTGGTCAAAGATGGATCTTCATAAGCTGCGTTCGGGGAATCACTGTTTGCGCTAAAAAGGCAACCTATAGTAATAGTATTTAATGGTAGCGTTAGTGTTTGTAGCGCAAATAGCGACTCCCCGAACACGCCTATAGAAGTGTACTTCTTACGGACTGCTTGACGCCAGATTTTTAATGCCCTTTACGGCCGACGGATGACGCGACTATCGATCGATTGTGACGAATGCGTAATTCGTCGCTAGAGTGCGCTGATTTCCGTGCAGAAAAACCGCGAAACCGCAAATTTTCATACTAGTATTTCATATAATCATGTATTCTTTTAATAAGTTTATCGTTTATTAAAGATTAAAGAAATGAGAGGAACGTGATCAACTTGGGTGACTATTGAATAAATTATATAATAAGCAATAACTACTAATCGATAAGAAAATACGATAGCCCTCGCATGACATAAATATAAATAGTTAAAATGATTCACAGTTAAATTTGATATTCTTTTAGTGCATACGAATATAATAATGCTTTATTCTTAATACTTTATGTAAACAGCTTCAAACAACGAAATTTTGTGACCGGATTGATTTTATAAACAATATTAATAGTCTACGATATATCTGTCATCGATACTTATGTATGAGCGAACAACAAGACGATTGTAGTGAGCGTGTGAAAGCGAGTCATGGGTCGTGGGACCAAAGGAATCATGAGTGGGAGAATAAACAAATGTCGCGATTGGTCGATGTGTGAAAGAAGCGTGCGGAGTCTGCGCGAGAGACTCAAAGAATGAAGGGACGAGAGCTGAGTGAAAGAAAAGAAAGAACAGAAGAACTTTGTCAACCATCGAGAAAAGAACTCTTGTTAAATAAGAATTTGTCAAATAAAAGAAATAATTTCTAATATCAATTGTTTCATCAAAATTATTTAAGAGAAAGTTTGCAAGGCGAGCTTCAGCTCCTTATCAATCGGATCCACCGACAACAAATTAAATATTGCGCCAATTTCCCGCTCGGAGTGTTACACGATTGTAAGAGCCTCTGCACACCGCACGCGATGAGCGATGAGCGATGAGCGATGAGCGACACGTTCGTGAAAATTTATTTTCCTATGTTCACACCGCGAGCGACGAGCGACGAGCGACGCAAGCGACAAACATCGCAACAGTACACAAGACATTGAAAGTGAGGTTACGTGGTAAACAGATGGTGAAGTGCTAAAAAATTGCTAAAATATATGTGTAAATCAATAAAAGAAAATAAAAATGACATGCTGAATTTTTTAAACTTTATTTTAAGGTCTTTGCAATGAACAACCTCAAAATTTTTACACAAGTCAGTTTTTTCACCAGCACCAAACACAATTGTCAACAACTATACAGGCGCGTTCGAAAACTCATCCTTTCATTGTACTTTTTCATTCTCCATGTGTTGGATAGAGACAGAACGATTATACTGGCTTAAAAATGTCGACTGCACAACGCGCCGTCGCTCGTCGCGAGCGTCAAGCGGTGAAAAAGTTGAAACTTGGTCAACTCCGTGAGCGACGTCGCGAGGGAGCTCGCGGCGGATGTGACGTTCGGAAAAGCAGAGGTCTCATTGGCTATCGCTCATCGCTCATCGCTCATCGCGTGCGGTGTGCAGAGGCTATACCACTCCGAGCGGAAAATTGGCGCAATATTTAATTTGTTGTCGGTGGATCCGATTGATAAGGAGCTGAAGCTCACCTTGCGAACTTTCTCTTGAATAATTTTGATGAAACAATTGATATTAGAAATTACATTCTTTTATTTGACAAATTCTTATTTAACAAGAGTTCTTTTCTCGATGGTTGACAAAGTTCTTCTGTTTTTTCTTTCTTTTCACTCAGCTCTCGTCCCTTCATTCTTTGAGTCTCTCGCGCAGACTCCGCACGCTTCTTTCACACATCGACCAATCGCGACATTCGTTTTTCTCCCACTCATGATTTCTTTGGTCCCACGACCCATGACTCGCTTTCACACGCTCACTACAATCGTCTTTTTGTTCGCTCTCATACATAAGTATCGATGACAGATATATCGTAGACTATTAATATTGTTTATAAAATCAATCCGGTCACAAAATTTCGTTGTTTGAAGCTGTTTACATAAAGTATTAAGAATAAAGCCTTATTATATTCGTATGCACTAAAAGAATATCAAATTTAACTGTGAATGATTTTAACTATTTATATATATGTCATGCGAGGGCTATCGTATTTTCTTATCGATTAGTAGTTATTGCTTATTATATAATTTATTCAATAGTCACCCAAGTCGATCACGTTCCTCTCATTTCTTTAATCTTTAATAAACGATAAACTTATTAAAAGAATACATGATTATATGAAATACTAGTTTGAAAATTTGCGCTTTCGCGGTTTTTTCTGCACGGAAATCAGCGCACTCTAGCGACGAATTACGCATTCGTCACACGATTTGTGGAACTTCGTGACCTCCGTGAAGTTAGCCTCCCCACTTTATTTTTTTGAACTTTCATTAATGCAAATCGTTTGAGAATCGTTTGATAGAGTTTGATAGAGAAGAAAAATTATTTGAGAGTTAATATTGTTCACGTAAAAACGATTTTATTTTTTGGTGTGAACTTGGCCCCAATTTTTTTTATCTCCTGAAATAATGGACTTAGACGTTTCACTTTTTTTTTAATCGTTTGAGAATCGTTTGAGAGAGTTTGCGAGTCAAAGAAAATCGTTTGAGAGTTAATTTTTCAACCGATATTAAATAATTATTCAGTGCGCGATTTACCCTAGGATCCGAGCACTTCCGGTGTGCGCAGTACATGTGCGCAGTGTATGTGCGCAGTGCATCTGAAATCAGCTGCAGCGGTGCTGGACCTGTCGTTGACAAACGATCAATTAATAAACAAACAAAGTGTCAGCGAATGCTTCGAAATGCAGTTTTAATTAATGATTTGCGCGTGGACTGTAATTTATGCCGTTATATTGTTTTTATTAACGAGAAAATATTAGCTAGAAAATTCGCAACGGGGAAAAGCGACATTCGAGAGTGTAGTATCTACTGGTCGGTGAATTGTTTGTTTATATTTTTTGAGCCAAAGCTCGATGCTTTGAATTAAACGACTAATTGAATATTCTTGACATAATTCTTTCAATCGAACGTTCTTTAGATCGTGGCCTTCAAAGAGAAAGAATCTTCACCATGCGAGATCGAGTGCTCGTTCTATCTTGCCGTGGTTAAGCACAGCTCAATCGAGGACGATCCACACGATGAAACAATTGAGACAGAAATACCAAAGATGTATCTAAAAGTTCAGAGCCTTATCGAGTTTGATACGTTCTTCATAACCCACGGTCCATTCACGAGTGTCGACAACGGTATAAGTAGTAAATTAATGTTAAAATAATTCTTTTAAAAGAACTATTTTAACATTAATATAAATAATACATAAATAAATAATAAATAATTAAATAATAAAAATAATTCTTTTAAAAGAATTATTTTAACATTAATTCACTACTTATACCGTTGTCGACACTCGTGAATGGACCGTGGGTTATGACGAACGTATCAAACTATATAAACAAAAAATATAAACAAACAATTCATGAATTGTTTGTTTATATTTTTTGAGCCAAAGCTCGATGCTTTGAATTAAACGATTAATTGAATATTCTTGAAATAATTCTTTCAATCAAACGTTCTTTAGATCGTGGCTTTCAAAGAGAAAGAATCTTCACCGTGCGAGATCAAGTGCTCGTTCTATCTTGCCGTGGTTAAGCACAGCTCAATCGAGGACGATCCACACGATGAAACAATTGAGACAGAAATACCAAAGATGTATCTAAAAGTTCAGAGCCTTATCGAGTTTGATACGTTCGTCATAACCCACGGTCCATTCACGAGTGACGACAACGGTATAAATAGTGAATTAATGTTAAAATAATTCTTTTAAAAGAATTATTTTTATTATTTAATTATTTATTTATTATTTATATTAATGTTAAAATAATTCTTTTAAAAGAATTATTTTAACATTAATTCACTACTTATACCGTTGTCGACACTCGTGAATGGACCGTGGGTTATGACGAACGTATCAAACTCGATAAGGCTCTGAACTTTTAGATACATCTTTGGTATTTCTGTCTCAATTGTTTCGTCGTGTGGATCGTCCTCGATTGAGCTGTGCTTACCCACGGCAAGATAGAACGAGCACTCGATCTCGCATGGTGAAGATTCTTTCTCTTTGAAAACCATGATCTAAAGAACGTTTGATTGAAAGAATTATTTAAAGAATATTCAATTAATCGTTTAATTCAAAGCATCGAGCTTTGGCTCAAAAAATATAAACAAACAATTCACCGACCAGTGATACTACACTCTCGAATGTCGCTTTTCCCCGTTGCGAATTTTCTAGCTAATATTTTCTCGTTAATAAAAACAATATAACGGCACAAATTACAGTCGACGCGCAAATCATTAATTAAAACTGCATTCCGAAGCATTTGCTGACACTTTGTTTGTTTATTAATTGATCGTTTGTCAACGACAGGTCCAGCACCGCTGCAGCTGATTTCAGATGCACTGCGCACATACACTGCGCACATGCACTGCGCACACCGGAAGTGCTTGGATCCTAGGATAAATCGCGCACTGAATAATTATTTAATATCAATTAAAATATTAACTCTCAAACGATTTTCTTTGACTCTCAAACTCTCTCAAACGATTAAAAAAAAATTAAACGTCTAAGTCCATTATTTCAGTAGATAAAAAAAATTGGGGCCAAGTTCACACCAAAAAATAAAACCGTTTTTACGTGAACAATATTAACTCTCAAATAATTTTTCTTCTCTATCAAACTCTATCAAACGATTTGCATTATTGAAAGTTTAAAAAAATAAAGTGGGGGGGCTAACTTCACGGAGGTGACTTCGTGCAGGTAGGGTCGTGGTGGATGATAATAAAGGGAGCTTTCCAGCTACGACACAGTGTGGCACAGTGTTCGACACAGTGCATTCCTACTACGACACAGCGAGTAGCAGAGTTTTAGCGTGTTGCTTCACGCATGGCTACCAATTTCTCGGGGAAATTTCATTTTCTCAAGTTGGCTCATCTTTCTACACACTTCTCTTCTGTAACCTCTGTCTATTTCGGTCTATTCATTCCTCATATTTGACACGTAGAGGAACTACTGCTACTCAAGATTGGTGTCTCCATAAGTAGAACGATGCTTACATCTAAGTCGTCCTACAAAATATTTATGTCAAGTTTACAACAAACCTTTTTATAAATTATAACACGGCTTATCCAATAAAAATAAAAATATGAAAAAATAATCATCTCACCATGATGAAAATGTTGTCGATTACATTAAGGTTAGGAACTCATTGTTAGGAACCTAGTGAAATTGCGAGCTGCCTGACATCTGATGGTTGTGTCAGAAATTAAAAAAGCGTTCCAACAAGCACCTCTCGCAGTGTCGACACAGTGTCACACTGTGTCGACTTGTTGGAAAGCTCCCAAAGACACTACTAAATTTATGTATCACATATAAAGTATTGACTTGTCTTTATTATATTTCTTTATTATCTTTATAGTATTAATCGTGATAGCGGAGAAGAGATACTATCCGCACTCGGCATATTATTTTCCCACCACCGTTTCACCAGACGAGTGGGGGACCGTGAATTTAGACTTATTGTCTCGAATATTTGGCGCGGTCGTAGTTCCTGCTTCCGTCGATTCCGCTTGTCGTTGTTCTCCTCGGTTTTGTGGGGACACAGGCTCACACAAGTCGATAAACGCGATCGCACCGTCACCGCGTTGTCGAGAGCTTCCAGAGTTCGCCACCGGGAGTCGACCACCGACTTTTGCCGCCACAGCTATGGAGATTGGGCGGTGAACGAGCGAACGTTTCATCATCTTTTATATTGTTTTTCCTACGCACTTATTATCTTATTGTTAATAAATAATCTAGTTAATATAGTGCGTGGAGTTATAGTTTATTCTAAGTAGTACCCAAACACTACAGTTTGTGCGCCCGACGTCGGCGGTGGCGAAGACGGCGATACCGCCACAGATTGTGACGAATGCATAATTCGTCACTAGAGTGCGCTGATTTCCTTGCAGAAAACTCGCGAAAGCGCAAATTTTGATACCCGTACATCATATAATCATGCATTCTTTTGATAAGTTTATAATTTATTAAAGATTAAAGAAATGAGAGGAACGTGATCGACTTGAGTGACTATTGAATAAATTATATAATAAGCAATAATTGCTAATCGATAATAAAATACGATAGCCTTCGCATGATATAAATAAATATATATAGTTCAAATCATTCACAGTTTAAATTTGATATTCTTTTAGTCCATACGAATTATAATAAGGCTTTTCTTAATACTTTATATAAACAGCTTCAAATAACGACATTTTGTAACCGGTTTGATTTTATAAACATTATTAATAGTCTAGGATATATCAATCATTGATATTTATCTATTAGCGCGACAATGAAACGATGTAGTGCGCATGCGAAAGCGAGTCATGGGATCTTAGGACCAAAGAAATCATGAGTGGGATAATGAACGAATGTCGTGATTGGTAAATATATGAAAGGAGCGTACGGAGTCGGCGCGAGATACTCATAGAATAAAGGAACGAGAGCCGAGTGAAAAGAAAGGAAAATGAGAAGAACTTTGTCAACCATCGAGAAAAGAACTATTACTTGTCAAATAAAAGTATATTATTTCTAACATAAATTCATTTGTTAAATTATTTAGGAGAAAGTTCGCAAGGCGAGCTTCAGCTCCTTACCAATCAAATCCACTAACAATTTCTTGAATTTTACGCCAATTTCCCGCTCGGAATGTTACACGGTCGATATTTCCCCTCCGGCGAATCTCATACTCTCCCTGACTCACACAGAGTGGGGAACGTTATTAGAATGAACTCGAAGGAAAACTCAGGTTCATGAGTTCAAATCTCGAAGATGGTTTAAAAATTTTTTTTTTCTTTACTGCATTGAAATAAAAATATCTGCACGAATATTTTGACGTAACTTTATCAGCTTCAAAAACGTACTACATTTATTTCAGTCAATAGCCATTAACAAAAGAATTAACCGTTTGTTCGAAAATACTGTAAATATTTTTAAAAGTAAAATTAATGATAAAAATTGGACATGATAAAAAAAAGTCGATACTTCACAAGATTTTATTATTTTTGATTTCCAAAATTTATACTTCGTTGAAAAATACAATCGATTGCCTGAAAAGTTATTCCGGAATGCGTGGATAGATAGATGATTGCATTTAATCACTATCAATTTTTAAGGACTTGAATATTTTTCCATTAAAGTGTCTAAAGATACGCAATATAAACCGCGAAAAAAGAAACAAATAAAGCTTGCTGTACGAAAAAAGTACATTATAACAAAAAGACATGCCCAATCTTGGCTAATCTTATATCCAAGTTCAAAAACGGAGGTTCTCTTCATGCCCTTCCTATTTAATATTTCGTGCATCGTGCTTTTTAAGATTCGCAATAGCGAATTGTTATATGTAAAATTGGACAAGGTAATAAATTATTATTAGTCAATTGATTGCAGTGCGAAAATTAGAAGAAAAAAAAAAAAACTTTATCGCCCCAGAATTTGAACTCGCAAACCTGAAGTTCAAGCGGTGGGACTATGACTACCAAACCAAACGCTGTTATTACGAAAATACCACACAAGCGATATTTATGGTTTGGCTTGTTTTTGTTTCTATAATATTAATTATATCATAAAAGCTAAGTAATTATTAAATTTCCAGTGCAGGAGTTCAGAATTAGTGAAAAAAGTTTCACAGATTCTAGAAGCATTAAAGAAACGCTAATTATGACAAAAAACATATAGGTATTCCCGCTATTTATCTTACGAGCTCCCACCACGCGGTATTATCGATCGCGTGTATCCTATCATCCTTAACGAGAGCGAGAAGGACAGAACTACTACCCCAGTCTCGGTGGGGGAAGCCGATCACCCTAGTTCACGGACGTTCCCGCTTGCTTCTCAGTGTTACGTACGTGAGCACACATTTTTTTTTTTATTAAAAAAATATAACAAAAAATAATGACTTTGGGACAATTATCCCATGCAGTCTTTTTACAATGCTTAAACTAACTACACTTTATCCGCAATCGGTTATTTACAACGCCGTTTTTCTTTCAACATATGGTTGCCTCTTTATACGAATCGAGCGATGGAGTTCAAGAACCTTCCTATTGGCACCACTGTGCTTCGTTTCAAATGAAATATAATTGGTTCAATATGATATGGCGGGAATTCTCCGGCTTTTCGAAGTTCTCGCTCGAGTACTACTCGATTCTCCGCAAAGAGATCGCACTGCCAAAAGATATGGTTGGCTGTCTCGCTCGCTTTTCCACATTCACACAAGTCAGAGTTAACAATGTTCAATTTCTTCAGGCTCGCATTCAGCGACGTATGATCATTTCTTAGTCGGTTAATTGATGAAATCGTTCTTCTATTAATCTTGAGATCCGCAAACCATGGTTGCTTACGTTGTTCATACCCTAATTCAAAGTATCTTTTCCCTTTCTCAAGCGCACTTTCCTAACACCAGTCATGAAATTCATATTTTTTCTTTTTTTTCCACAATGCTTTCCAGTCTACACCAGGAATTGATATTTGTGAATCACGACCAGAATTGATACTATCCTTAGCTTTTGCGTCTACGATTTCATTATATTCAATCCCCCTATGTGCAGGGATCCAAAAAAATTGAATATTTTTTCCAGTGTCCTGTATTGTTTTAACAAGATTTTTAATTTAAAAAATTAACTGAGAGTTTGCGCCAAGCTTTGGAAATACATTTATAGATTTTAATACGCTTTTTAAGTCGGAGAAAACCGTAAACTTATCATACGACGTCTCTTCAATAATTTTAAGTGTCTATCAAGACCATTGCTTCTGCAATGAATATCGTTGCATACTTTGGCACCCTGAACATGAAAGCCCGATTATCATTATTTCTTACTGACGCGAAACCTACAAACTCTCTATTTTTCATTTTAGAGCCATATTTAAAGAAAGAGATTGATTTCCCGATTGCTTCTTCGAAAACTGTATTGAACACCTCATTACAATTATCAGATTCTTGAATTCGTCTATCTTCTGTAAATGAGATTTCTGGTTTTGAAAATAGGGACTCATATGAATAACTGAAACAGTGTGGTTTCAGAGATTTAGCTATGTAATGTATTATAGGCTCATGCTCTCGAAATATTGTAATAATACTAGGTATGACGCCTCTTGTGATTCTCACAGGACTTTCCAAATAGTCGTTCCAATCTTCTAATATCGATGGCAGTTTGTGTTCACTGTTGGAACATACTCTCGTAAGATAGTTCCTACATAAATATACAAACCTCAGTTTAAGAGGAGGTTCATTGGCTTCAGCCAGAATGACATTTGTAGGCGTTAATTTTCTATATCCCATAGCTATTCGCAATGCTTTAAATTGTATTCTATCTAAAGTCAAACTCTGTTGATTTTTCAAATTGTGAAAGAGAAAAGCTCCATATTCAATTCGAGCTAAAATTAAAGCCTTATGAACAGCAAGGGATCGGCTCCCCACCACGTACGTCCCAGACAACTTAGAATTTTAATTGGATTCTAACATTTTTTACTAATGGCTCGAATTTGAGACCCCCAATCCAGAGAAGAGTGCAAGCACAGCCCCAAAAATTTAACCTCACGTTCGGCGTTTATCCTTATATTGTTTACTTCAATATTCCACTGCAAGTTACTTACTTTTTTGCTAAAAACACATAATTTGCTTTTTTTCGGATGCCAGCTCCAGTTCGCCTATGTCTAGATAATTACTAATACCAGCTATTGAGTTTTGTATCGTTGTTAGAGCCCTTGGTATCTCTGCCGATATTGAATAGATCAATACATCATCAGCAAATTGCAGAATCTCACATTCTTCGGTTACATTGTCATCTAATTTTGCCATATATATGGTATATAGAATCGGGCTTAGCACACTTCCTTGCGGCAGACCGCGATAACTCCACCATGTTTCGTTAATGTCTCCGAACCTAAAATTCAGCTGTCTGAGCGCTACTAGGTTGTATACAAAGCCAAAGATAGGGGGTGGGAATCCCAATCGTTTAAGTCTCCCAATTAGCACATTTGCCAAAATATTGTCATAGGCACTACGTATATCCATAAACAATGCTACAGTGCTTTTATTCTCTTCAAACGCAAGTTGGATTTGTGAAGTTAGAATTGCTAGGTTGTCTATACACGATTTAGCCCTTCTGAATCCAAATTGACTATTCGGTAACTTTCCATAATATTCAAGCTACCAACTAATTCTATGGTTAATTATCCTCTCCATAACTTTCAGTAAATATGGCGCCAAAGATATTGGACTCATTTTTGAACTGTCGCTTTTGGCAATAAAGAAAATTGCATATTGCCGCCATTCTTCGGGGAACAAACCAGTCTCATATATGCTATTGTATAACTGTAAAAGTATTAACCTTGCTTCTTGTGGTAGTTGCGAAATGATTTTATAGTCAATCCCATCCAGTCCAGGGCTCACTTTTACTCTAACCAAGGATATTGCTATTTGAAGTTCATCAAAACTAAAGGGCTTACTTAATGAGTATTCCGCTTCTTCTTGATCCATATTTGGAGGCTGATCTGTCACCCATCGGAGGCATAAGGCTTGTATAGTTTTTATGACACTACCTATCTTTTCTTCACTATATTCGTTTGCATTTTCTGTATAATTCTATCTGTTTTTTACATTTTTAATTTTACGCCATATATAAGTTGGATTGGTGTACTTATTAAGCGTCCCACAGAACTGTACAAAGCTTTCCTTGTTGATTCTCTTAAGACCGTACTTGGGTTTGGCGTCCATTTTCTTATATGCTATAAATTTTTCGTATGCTCTATCATATTTAAAGCTCAATAAGGCCGCTTTTCTCATTCGAACTAGCCGATCACAGTCTTCGTTCCACCACATATTTGGAGGACGTATCTTACGCTTACAGGTTTCCTTATTATTATTAATATTATTACTACTAACCCTACCACCGTAACTTCCCTGCGTAGCACTTTTAACACAATCCACAATCGTCGATACGATACAACTATAATTCTTTTGTACACTCTCCTCTTTCTGATAAGCTAGTTCTTGAGTTTGTACTTTTTGTTTGACCAATTCAGTAAATTTTAACCAATCAGTTTTTTTGGAGTGTAATCTAGGCGAGCACCGGGGAGCTTGACTAGTATTGAATTGTCCATTTAATTCTATGTGTATCGGATAGTGGTCACTACCCCACAGATCGTTATCCGTTCTCCAACTGTATTGCAACAGGGGCCCACTGTCCACAAAACTTAAATCAATTGCTGATTCCGATCTATACTGACTCGACAAAAACGTTGCTGCTCCTGAATTAAGAATATTTTAATCCAATTCATCGATTACATCTACTATATCTCGTCCTACTCCACATTCCCGTCGATCTCCCCACAAACTGTCGTGGGCGTTGAAATCACCAACTATTAAATATTTATCATTCTGGAATTGCGAGAAAAATCGGAACCAGGATGTTCTATTTATTTTCGCGTCTGGAGCTCTATAGCATGATATTAAAGATACTACTTCATTTTGATTAAATATTTGGAATCCACAGACTTCTAGTTGTCCCGCACAATTATAGATTCTTGATATTCTTTTATATTTCACATTATTGCTAATAAAGATTGCTACCCCACCGCCCGGGCGATTGATTCTGTCTGATCTTATTACATCAAATCCCTTTATATATATTGTAACTGTGGTTTTAAACCACGTTTCGGATAACATTAATATTTCAAATATTTTTGATCGATATTGAAGTTCAGGTACCTTCATCCTTACATTTTGACAGTTCCATTGCACAATTTTAATGTTATTGCGAGACATGGTTGATTCTCTGCCGGGCTGACTCGCCTTCCTCGTTCACTTTCTGGTACTCGTCTTCACGTTTCTGTTGTCTGTTCATGTGAAGATCCACGGTGTTCCAAATTCTCGATAACAGTAGACCAACGTCCGGAGCTCCCGTAAGAAAATCGATTAGTTGTTGTACTTTTTCTTCAGTCTCTTGCGTTACTGTAGCTGTACCCCATTTGTTGGATGTCCCCGCACCCACTGTACAGTCTGAGAAGCTTCTTCCCTCTCTATACTTTTGATGAAGTTGTCGATGGCTGCTATCGATCCTTTGATTTCGTATATCAAGATCATTTTTTCGGAAGTTTTGCTTCGAGTTCCATGCATTCACCTTTTCCTGATTTCTATTCCGCAGGTTTGGGAAGTTTTCTCGATTAACACTGGGAACGTTATGCGGCACTCTTAGACCTTCGACTATTCTTCTTGCTGCTATATAAAGCAAATTATCATATGCCATTACTTTGTTTATTTCTATTTCTTTCTGTATTTTTGAACACTTACGATCTGAAGTTCTGTGCTCTTGGTCGCAGTTGATGCATTTTTGTGGCAGCTCACATTGGTTCATTCCCTCATGTTTGTCGTTAGCACAATTCAGACATCGTTCTACGCCTTTGCACCATTTGCTTATATGCCCCAGTTTTCCATATCTATAGCACTGTTTAACTGATGCAATATACGGGTGAACTCCGATTGATACCTTCCAACATTTAATGTTGTCAGGACAATTTTGGCCCCGAAATTCAACGCAAACTGACTCTGAGTCCACTTGTTGTAAGACTCCATCCTGAACTTCTCTTTTCTTTAAGCGAAACGCATCGGTTACTTTTACCTGAGGGTTTTCTTCGTTTAGCTCTTGAATCAACTCCTGCATCGACACATCTATCGGGATCCCCCTGATAACACCTTTGCGAAAGATGTAAAAGTACGGAACCGAAGCACTAGATCCTCGTTCTTTGAGGTAGGGATTGGATAATGACAAATTGGCTGCGTCTCTGGAATTGAAATGTAACTCCCATACATTCCTTCAGTAGTTATTTATCTTTTCGAATTTCACATGAGCTTTTACTAACTCACGCGATACTAAGATAGCGGAGATTGTTCTAGAGGTACTCCTCAAACCAGAGAGTTCGTTGTTCGTCCCCATTTTTCGCAAGTGTACCACATATGGTCCACGATCCGTTTTGTTATACATTAATCTTGTTCGGTTATCCGGTGTTAACGTACCATCTTTTGTTGTCTGCTGATCCTCTCTTCCTGGTATTGTTGTCGGTTCTTCTGTATTACTGCTTGAAATTGAAGCCCCTTGAGCAGATTTCTTTTTGTTTTTATTTTTGACCATATTTGCTTCTTCAATTAGATTATCCAACATCTCAGAACATAAATCCAATTCATCTTCATCACTCTCTCCACAACTTCGTTTTATACCTTTTTCCGCACTTTTCACTCCATTTCTTTTATTTTCTCGATTTTTCTCTTTAGCCGATGGAGGGCTCATGCCCTGCCACCGCCAGAGAGGTTAGGAATGCACGCTCTTGTTACCTCCTCGAACCAGTTCTGTCTTATTAAGCAAATATAGGGACTTTTACCAATTTTGACTCGTTTCTTTTTCTTTTTCTTTTTTTATTTTTGACATTTTTGTTTATCAGACAAATTTTTATTTTCGCCCAGATTTATCTTAAACTCCTGCTCCGATTATCCAGCACGTGCCCAAGCAACGGCTAATTCCCACGTGAGCGCACATTTTTTTTTTTTTTTTTTTTTTTTTTTATTAAAGAAAATAAAGAAGGCTTTGGAGGTTCTCTACCTCATACAGCCTGGACAAACATGTTTTAACTTAATTTCTTAGATTTACAAAAGAATTAACAATGTTTAGATGATATACACTTTACTTAGTTTAGTTAGATATAAACGTTGATACTACTTATAAACTGCGCTATTGGTCCCACTGACGCCTTATCACCGGAGTGAAGTAAGCTCTCCAGACAATATGGCGGGAATTCTTTCAACTTTTCAAGTTTGGCTGTTAATATTTTCCTTTCGCTATCGAATTTATCGCATTGCCAGAATACATGATTCGGATCTTCTTCTCCTTGTCCACAATCACACAATGCTGATCGAACAATATTCAATTTTTTTAAGCTTGCTTTTAAGGAGGAATGTCCGCTCCGTAAACTATTAATAGATGTAATTCCTCTTCTACATAACTTAAGCTCAGCAAACCATGGCCGAGTACTCTGTTTATAATAATATTCAAAGAATTTTTTTCCTTTTAATTCCGATGATGTCAAACACCATTCGTGAAATTCCGCGTTTCTCAACATTTTCCAGTGAGCCTTAAAATCTAAATAAGGAACAAGAAGTTGAGTGTCTCTTCCTAACGTAATGGCTTCTTTTGCCGCGATATCGGCGATTTCATTAAACTCAACCCCTCGATGACCCGGGATCCAATAAAACATTACTTCTTTTCCATTTTGTTTTAGACCTTTGAGAGTTTCTTTAATAGAGTAATTCAAGTATGAATATCGATGCACTTTAGGAAAACCCGCAAGAGATTCGAGGACGCTTTTGGCATCGGAAAAAATAGAAAATTTATGCGAGTCAATTGTCTTAATAATATCCAAAGACTCCCTAATCGCCATAGTTTCTGCAGTATAGATAGACGCATATTTCGTTGCTCTTAACATTTTGGTTTCGTTAATATCTTTCCTGAAAATTGAAAAACCAACGAAACCTTTATTTTCCATTTTGGATCCATCCGTGAAAAGGACCATCGATTCTTCTAAGGCGTCTTTAAATTTCTCTTGAAATCCCTTTTCACAGTCTTTCATTAATTGTATATCTTTTCCTTCTTGAAATGAAATAGTCGGCTTAAAAAAAAACGATTCGTACTCATAACTAAAACAATGAGGTTTCGGTGATTGCGCAAATAAGAAGCTCACACGATCGAGTTCCTGAAACGTTTGAACGATTAGCGGTGTCCCTCCTCGATGTACCACTGTAGGATTCTCAAAAGTTCCACGCAATTTCTCCAACGAAGGTATAATCTTGTGATCAGGGTTTACTAAAACCCGTGTTAAATAATTTCGGCATAAATACCTAAACCTTATATCTAAAGGAGGTTCTTTGGCTTCCGCAAGTATCACATTTGTTGGTGTGGATTGTCTATAACCTAACGCTATACGCAAGGCTTTATATTGTATCCTATCAATTTTGATCATTTGAGCTCTGCTGCAGTTATTAAACAAAAAGGCTGCATACTCAATGCGTGATCGAATTAGAGCTATATATAAACGCACTAGAAGACTCGGGTCTGCCCCCCACCATGTATGTCCTAAACACTTTAGTATTTTCATCGGATTTTGGCATTTTTTAACAATGGACGTGATCTGTGGACTCCAGCTTAAGTTTTCGTGAAAGTATAATCCCAAAAATTTTATTACTTTTGATGAGTTTATTCTAGTGTTTTTAATGAAAATAGCAGGCTGGAACGGGAGTTTCTTTTTACTGAATACACAAAATTTACTCTTTTCAGGGGCTAAATTCAAGCCACTGCTATCAAGAAACTCCATCATAGAGATAACTGAATTTTCGATCTCCTCTGTTGCATCGCGCACAAAAGGGGCTTCTGCATAAATTGCAACATCATCGGCGAAACTAATAATTTTACACTGTTCTGTTAACTTTTGTTCAAGTCCTGCTGTGTAAAGAGTATATAAAATAGGACTCAATACGCTCCCCTGAGGTAATCCACGAAAGCTCCATATTATCTCATCCATTTCACCGAATCTGATATTAAGTTCCCTTGCTGATACCAAGTTATATACAAAAGCCAAAAGGCGCGGAGGACAGCCAAGATCCTTTAAGCGCTTGATCAAAACTTCTGCCAAAACATTATCATATGCGCTATGAATATCAATAAACAAAGCCGCTACGTACGTATTTTTTTCAAAAGCATTCATTATGTCCGTACTTAATATCGCTAGATTATCCACACATGAGCGCGAACGTCGAAAACCAAATTGAGAGTCCGGTAATTTCATGTGAAATTCTAGCCACCAGTTCAGCCTAAAGTTTATCATCCTCTCGAAGACCTTAAGAAGGCAAGGAGCCAAGGAAATAGGGCGCATTTTTGTATTGTCACTCTTAGGGATGAAAAAAATCAAATATTTTCTCCATTCATTTGGGAAATTACTCGACTTATAGATGTCATTATATATTTGTAACAAAACTCTTCGTGCTTCGATAGGTAATTTTGTAATAATCGCATAGTCAATGCCATCTATACCTGGACTAGATTTTATTCTTGAGTTTGACAAGGCATAATTAAGTTCCTCCTCCGTAAAATATAGGTCTAGAAAAGGGTCACCTTCTTCTTTAAATTCTGGCGGCTGCACCTCAACCCATCCTGGGCAGAGAGAATTGCAGACTTTTTCCACGTTCTTAATCTTTTCTTCATTGTATTCGTTAGCGGTTTCTACGTAGTTCCACCTGTTTTTAAATGCCTTAACCTTTCCCCATATGTAGGATGGATTCGTATTCTTGGTTAATGTTTCACAGAATTTTTGAAAGCTTTCTCTCTTGATTCTTCTCAAGCCATATTTTACTTTAGCATCGGCTCGTTTATAGGCAATAAATCTTTCGTAAGATCGATTACATTTAAAGCTCTGTAGAGCCGCCATCCTAAGCCTAATCAATTTGTCGCAGTCTCCATTCCACCAAACGGTTGGAGGAGCTTTCGTATATTTCGATTCCTTTCCTGAATTAGTATTCCTTTTCCTAGGAGTATTTTTTTCTATACACGCAACTAAGATGGCTACAAAAGTGGAGTATTTAACTTGAATATCGTTCTCCCCCTTACATATTGATTCATATTCATTCATTCTTTCTTTAATATCATCAGAAAACTGGATCCAATTTGTCTTTTTAGAATAAAGTCTATTTTTTTTATATACCTTGTTATTTGTGTCTATAATAGTATCATATTCAATGCGGATAGGGTAGTGATCACTGCCCCATAGTTCTTTCTCAACTTTCCAGTTACAAGTTAGGACCGATGCAGTATCCACGAAGCTTACATCTATAGCAGACTCCGTACCATATTGTTGCGATAAGTAGGTCATATCACCTTTATTAAGTACACTAATTTCTAAATCTTCTATAGACTCTGTAATATTACGACCCTCCATGTCCTCTCTAAAATCTCCCCATAAGCCGTTATGTGCATTAAAATCCCCAAGGATGATAAACTTTTTGCCTATAAACTGGGAAAAAAAATTGGACCATACATTTTTTGGGATATGATTATCAGGGGCTCTGTATACAGCGACAATCAGTACTTTGGTGTTTCGACACAATACTTCAATGGCACAAATCTCTAATTGACCTTGACAATCGTCGATATTAGATATTACTTTGTATTTTAATTTATTATTAATGATGATTGCAACACCGCCTCCTGGGCGATAAATCCGATCTTTTCTTATTATATCAAACCCTCTTATGTATAGTGAGTCTTGTGGTTTAAGCCATGTTTCAGCTAAGCCGAAAATGTCAATATTTTTGCATCTAAATTCAATCTCAGGTACTTTGAGTCTAATGCTTTGACAGTTCCATTGAACTATGCTTATACCTCTATGTGTAAGGGCCATCTTTGGAAGAAGTGTCAAAGATTCCTCTTTTGCCCTGCGTTATCTCTTGTTTGTCTTGATGATCCATTTGGCCATGATGTGTACTACTCGGGCCATCTTCACGCACCGATCTTAGCTGGAAGTCCCGACTAGCCTCCACATGTAACTGCACCGTCCTAAACAGCCTCTTCATGAGATTAGCCATATCTGGTACCATAGATATCGCCATCAGTAGTTCTTGAACATCCTCTCGCATTCCCATCTGTGTCATCTGTGTCGTTTCTGGCGTTGTTACTTCTGGTAGTTGAAGTCCTCTGTTATTTGTCGCAATTTGACTAAAGGTCATCGGGTTTTGTTTTCTAATTGCACCTGCGCTTCCTATATCTTCGTTATTTCTTTCTGCGTTTTGGAGAGTAGGGAAATCTCTTTGGTTGAACGATGCCCGAACGGGTCTCCCTACATTTTCAATCCTTTTTCGGGCTGTAAGGAAAGACACATTATCATGCGCCATGATCTCGTTTATTTTTTTGCCTTTTTCATACTCTGGGCATTTACGATCAAGAGTTCTGTGGGATCCGCCACAGTTAATGCACGTAGGGAGAAACTCACATTTGTTTTTTTCACAGTGTTTTTCTTTTGCACACGAGAGGCATCTCTCTATTTCTGTACAAAATTTGCTAATATGACAAATATGACCACAGCGATAGCATTGTCGTACTGGCAGTATATAGGGATATGTGCCAAGTATCGCTCTCCAACATTTGACCTTTTTTGGAATATCGTTGTTTCTGATCTCCACACACACTGAATCAGAGTCACCTCTCTTTATTTGTCCTTCTACGACGATGCGCTTGGAAAGACGAAAAGCACTTGCAGCTCTTATGTCCGGATTCTCCTCATTCAAGGTTTCTATCAGCTCTTCCATAGAAACATCCGAAGGAATTCCTCGGATCACCATACGTCTGAATATCCGAAAATACGGAATCGATGTTATAAAACCCTTTTCTTTCAAAATTGGATTGGTGAGTGTAGTATTGGCCATGCTTTTTGACTTGAATTCAAGTTCAAAGGTTGTCCTCGAAAGCTTATTAATTTGCTCGAATTTCACTTGCGCTTTAACTAATGTTCTGGAAATTTCAATTATGTTGATCGCGTTAGTTTTTTTTCCCGTGTCACCATTAAGGCCTTTGGATATACGTACGTGAACTACCCAGGGACCTTTATCATTCTTATCATAGCAAAACTTTTGTTTGCCATCTGTCGAAGGGCGTCTTGTATTTTGCGGCTCCTCTGACTCCATAATCTGGATATTTTCATCTACAAGTTCACTATTTATTGAATTTTCCGAATTTTCCTTACGTTTTTTCTTTGACTTGGCCATACCTGCTTCTTCGAATAGGCTCTCCAGTAAGTGATGGCTCCCTTCCTCCGAACCATTTTCACTTTCTTCACCTTCGTTTCTCCTCTTCCCTTTATTGTATCTTTCTACATCTTCGGCACTTTTACCTATGTCTACATTTCTTTTATCTTTTTTATATCCTTTTCCAATGGCACCGCCAGCGGCGGAACCACGAACGCGTGCCACTTTTGAGGTTAGACAACCTCCACTTTGTTGAAGGATTGTTTTAACCACCTTTGCTCCTGGATTTATTTTATTCTTCGAAAATTAAACTCTATACTTATTTTAACGACTTTTAAATATAATGATTACGAACTAACTTTGCTCGAATAATTTGTTTTTAAAGTTTTTATTCAACTGAACTTCCTCGTGGCCGACGCCTCGATCCGTCCGTCACGTGAGCGCACACAAACAAAGACGACGCTAGTGACATCCGACGACCGGGGTGAAAACTTGTTGTCCTGCTTCCCCAGTTTTTTAGGAACCATGCGGACTGCAGGCTTTACACTTCTATGAGGATCCATCTTCGTTGACGTGGGTGCATGAAAACGTGAATATATGCGCACGCGCATCGCGCATTAGCCGACAGTACATAATAACAATAATAGCTGCATCGGTGGGTGAAAATGTAAACACGACACGGAGAGCGAGCTAAATAGAAAATGACAAAATGTTACGCGATTTCGAGGCACATTGTAGCGCGGCTTTGTATTGTCATTTGAAAAAATCTATTTACGGAATAACGCCCGGACAAAATAAAGGGAATCCGAAGTTAAAAATGCAACGAGACATATAGCCCGAGTTATATATGCATGTTTTCGTGAATTTTTATTAACAGAAGGTGGGAAAGAGATAAATGAATGAAAGTTCGAGAATGTATATAAACTTTTCTTTATTAGTCAGACAATCATTCTACGAATCATTTCCGAGCTACAACTCATTGGACTTGACTCAACACACCAGATTTTTCTCAATCTCTCTCGCTCTTGGTTGCTTATTTATTATTTTTTTTTTGCATTCTCGTAATAATTTGTTTGTTTTATTAGCGTTTCATAGTTATATAAGTTATAATACGAATAATAAGTAAATAGAGGGTCGTGACGGGGGTCGTAGTTAATTAATATATATGTATATATAGTTTGATGTATAAAATACAGTGGTAGTGATTATCACGATCTCGTCGACTTCTGTGTGAGATCGTTAAGAAACAAAAGAAAAAAATAAAACATAAAACAAAGAAAATTGAAGAAAAAAGACACAAAAGAATGGACGAAGGAAACGTATAATAAGGCTGACAAATAGAGCCGTGATTGACGAATATGCTTGCGAAGAACAAAAAGAAAATCCAAAACTCTTAGTCCCGATCTCGTTAGCTGGACATTAGCTATTTTTGTTTGGATGAAGATTACTACCGGAGTTGTTCATCACTTGTATCGACCCCGGCGAGCCATGAGGCGAATGAAGAGATGTCGGGCTGTTCGGACTGTTGCATCTCGGATTTGTGTTGCGCAAGCTGTGCAAGTACGATCGCTGGACGGGTTTGTGTTGCGCCAGCTGTACCAGAGCCTCCGCTATCGAAAACCATTTTCTTTTGCGTCCAATCGCTCTCGAATCTTCCCATTCTGGCATTTCCTCCGTTACGCACATCACCCATACTTGAGTTCTGTGCTTGTGTTCAACATTCTGCTGAAACAAATGGTTGAAATATTTTTTTCAAAATATGCTACTGCAATTCACACTAGAACGCAATGAAGAATATTATTTTTAAGTCAATTTCTTAACTTCATTAATTGTTCAAATTTTTCTAACATTTTTAGTTTTTGGGTGGTAAATGTTTTGTAACGCATTAAAATTACTTGATTTAGAAACTGGATTCATTTTTCTCAAATTCTCTTTGATAGATAAATTTCGGTGAATACTTAGTTATCCTACAAAAATTACTCAATCATGTGAACTCGATAATGATTTCAAAAAGGTTCTTGACTTAACAAAACTTTTATTTAAACAAAATTAATTACTTGATGTATGTTCTCATAAATTTTTTAATGTTTTAGCTTACTTTTTCATTTCACATATTTAAAAGGTTTCATACACTGTAATCAAATTCTTTGATGTTTGGATATAACGTAAGAAAAATTTATGAAGCTTATAGAATATTATCAAATGTTCTAAAATTTTGCTGTAAATATTTTCATTCTTTTGTATTAAATTATGAAATAATCTAGAATATTTTTTGGGATTCTCCAATATGATCTCGAATGTTCCAAAATGTTTCAACACTTTCTAGAAATTTTGGCGAATTTATCATTTTCAAACATACATCTGAAATTACATCAAACAAGTTTTTGGTACTAAGAGATTCTACAAGAAAGTCTTGATTATGTCAACTTTATAACTATTCTAAGAACCTCAAACACGCCGAGACAACGTCCCAAATTTCCAAGAACTCCCGCCTCTTCTCTGACTTCTCTGAGGGCAGTCACAGCTGGTTCTTCCTCAGGTTCAACGCCGCCGCCTGGTACTATCCAACTGTCGGGTCTTCTGCTGGATGTGACCAAAAGAACCTGGGTCCACGAATAGAACATTTATCGATGATCGAGCAATTGATTATGAGAAAAAAAGAATTTTTGGATCATTTTAAAATTTAAAGGATTTTGGAGGGAGGGAACATACTGTAACGGAAGATGAATTTCTTCGGAAGAATCTGAGAATCCTGGGAGAACGAAGAAACACGATGAAAGGGAATTAGAAAATAATGAATTAATAATAATGTTGTGCATATGGAAATACCGGTAATAAAATATTGAAAAAAAGATAAATTATGGTAAAAAAGTGCCCTCTATATTTTTTTTACCTCATCCTCGAGGTCGTTTTTCACGCATATACAAGCGGCACGTCGCCTGTAACCCTCGGAGTCGTAAATACGAGTCGAATTGGGCTTCTCCTTGACCATGTTACGCCCTTTTTTAAAAAATAAAAAACCACCGCCCACCGTCACGAAAAAATCTTGAAATATTCGTCAAACGGCCAAATCGGCCATCCTACTATCCCGCATTACCCTGAGTCTACTTGCGGCCGACATTATCGACGTTAAAAACACGCACACGCGATCTCTCTTGGTTTCTAAACCTCGCTAGTCTCAATATCCCATAATACGATTCTCGTCACTGAACACTTCTTCTTTTCCCGTTTCCTCTCTCATGCACTCTACCCCCCTCTCTGTCTCTCTCTCTCTCTCTCTCTCTCTCTCTCTCTCTCTCTTCTTCAATCGCTCTTCGGAACGAATTAGCAAAATGAGCGCACGATCCCCCTAGTATATTACGGAAATATAAAAGAGAGAGAGAGAGATGTGAAAAATCGTCACGTCGATAAATCGCACTTTTCCGTAGAAGCTTGTTCAAGCACGTATTTCGTCGCTCAAGCTGTTTTTCACGGGTTACTACACTTTGCGGATATATCCGCTTTATAACCTCCAAACTTTCAAAGATTCCACCATTAAGAAAATATCTCGCTCTCTCTATCTCTCTCACCCTTCTCTCTCTCCGACTCTTCCCTTCTCCTTTCTTTCCGAGGGTTTACAGCGCAATCGCCGGCCACCGGGCAACCCTGATTTTTCGTGACCGCGCCGCCGCCACCGCACCAGTCCGTGTCCCTTGTCCCTTGATGGAACCCCGTGGGCTCACCGCGAACTTATACAAACATGAGATTGGAAATCTGTACACGTACTTAAGAAATAACGTGTCAACCCAAGTAATGATGAAACAATTGTTTTGGACTTTACTCCCCTTTGCATAAAGTTCATCGATTGCAGTATTTTTTGTTTGTACGAATGGAAATGAGAATTCGTTACTAACTACAAATAATGTCCTCCAATCTTTATTTGTTGTTTTATAACAAAAAAATAAGTAATAATAACTGTATTTAGATGCTTGTTTAGTAATTACGAAATTTTATGTTACAAACTGTACATCGTTTTCATTATTTGTTTTCGAGAAATAGTACGCCCTTTTAACTAATTATTATGAGCAATTAAATGTGTAATAATCAATAGCCTTGAGTCGTACATACGAATCACTTTTTTCAATATTTTTTTTTTTTTTTTTTTTTTAATATAAATTCGTTTATTTACACAAAATTCCAAACTTGACTGAACTTGCAAGTCATACCGGTTGAATAAAAACTTATATCAGCTCATGAGCATATAAATTCTCAAGCCATCGATAAATAGTCAACAAACCCAACTAGCTCATCTTGAGAATTACACTGGAATAATTGGGCGACAAAAAATCCTCGGAACTCGCCTAAACCCGAATATCTCTTGCAAAAAAAATGAAATATAAAACATAAGTATTAGTATTTTGGAAACAGGAGATTCGGAACTAGAATTTCAAACCATGTTTACTTCTACAATAATTAGGATCAGTACAATCATCCTTAAAATTTTGGCCCAATCTATCTGTCGAAGGTGTTGGAAAAAACGAACGTGTGCCTATCAAAAATGAACATTTCAGAATATTTTTTCTACCATTTTCCTAGTCTTACAGTAATAAAAAAAAACGCCAAATTTTCACGAAAAACGGCAATTTAACTGTTTCCGCCGGAAATATATAGCGAGAAAGTATAATCGTCTCGGTATAGTTTGCGATTGATCGATAGCGGCGGAAATAAAAGCGGCGGCGGGGAGCGCAGAAAAACTATTCAACTTCACCGCGAGATGGCGAATGAAAAGTTCGCGATTTCGGAAGCGCGACTTATTATTCTTATCAATCCGCATTCTCCGTGTATCATTAATAAACTGATAACAGCGAAAGAGTATTCAAAGGAAAGAGAGCGTGTGAAAAGTTGGTAACCATGATACATTGATGTTTGCAAATTGCAAATGCTTCGTCACGGAGCCCACACCGGCGACAATATAAATAAATGAGTATTTCAATAACCGTTAGAATTCACGCTACACCTCGGGACTCTTTTATTTCAGCAAAATTCCCTCGTGATATCGTGCAATCGTATCGAACAAAAACGAATATACACTCGTATGTATTACAATCAAACACGATGTAGGCACGAAGGCAATATAATAAACTTTGTTATTCGAGGGTCATCGTGAAGGTGAAGGCGAAAAGGAAGCACGAGGAAGCGGCATCGGGCGGTGGAAGTGGGCGGGGGGGGGGAGGGAAGAGGCGAAAAAGCGTTACAAAAATGTCCGAAGCGAGCCAGGGACCGGATTGGTTCGTTGATCCGGGGTGACCTTGAGCTCGGGAGTTTTGTGACCCCTCCAAAACGATGCGACGCGCGTTCACGCGCCCGAGTACAAAAATGTCCATGATTCACCATCGCGAGCATGCGAACATGACAATTGCACACGTTTTTCGCTGCGTCGCGCATATTAAAAAAAAAACGATATAACGATGCGAAATACGAGACGAAGAAAAAAAACGAACAAACAAAATTCATTTTATTTCCAGTGTTGTCAATAAAGAAGGTTAAATTAGAACCTTTATTGTTACTACAGCGTCAACAGCATTACGACAAGTCCTTTGCTTCGATTTTCTCTCTCTCTCTCGCTCTCTCTCATATACATCCTGGCTTCCCCATTTATGAAAGTATCAAAAATATCCTTTCTAGCGCTGCAATCCTTCCCCTGACCCCCCCCCCACCCCCCGCCCAAACCCCGGCCCGAGTCCAACAACAAAAAAACAATACATCGTCTTGGTTGTAAAATCATTAAAATTAATAACTAACTTATCTAACGTAGAGCTCTCCCGCTCGTAAAGCAGGTCCGTTTCGACTAAGCATCGGCCACTATAATTTCCCTTTTTTCCATGAAGAAAAATAATAATAATAATAATAATAATAATAATAATAATATATGTATATATATAGATAGATGTATATATATACTAACAATAACTGTGATCAATTTGCTTAATTGCTAAATCGACTTCGAGATGTAAAACTAAGTAAAATTTATAAATATGGTACAATCGATAGTAAGCGATATAGCGTTAATAGAGTAATTATAGATACGTATAGATAATAGCATTTTTTTTATCGCTCAATCTTCCGTCGATGTATTTCTTACTCTGTGTCTGTGTTTTTGTGTACGTGTGTATTAATGTTTTCTTACTTTTTGTTTGATTTGTTTTTTTTTTACGTTTTTTCCCCTTTTTTTCTTTAATAAGTCCCTCCCTTAGTCAGAGTTTTAAGGATTGAAATTGGATATTTGTCCACATGATTATTTTTTTGTTTTTTATACTTTTTTTAAATCTTCTTTTTCGTCTTCTCGTGTTTCTCAATGCGATCGATTCTTGGTCGCTTGAACGATCATCACACCCGTACGAACCACCGTCGCAGACTAGCGGCCACCTTGACTAGTTTTCTTTTTTGTTTTTTTTCTTTCCTTTATCTCTTTTAATTGTTAATATCTGTGTTTGTTTTTTCTTTTTTAATTCCTTTTTTTCAATAACTCGCTTCATCCTTACTTTCGCACACCATTTTGAGTCGCATCGATTTAATTCGGGTCCCACACTGGGCCAACAATTGGATCCACTTTACTCGATAAATATTGCTCGGCGCTCAGCAAATCAGTCCCCTGGATGCTCGGGACAACTGCGGTTCACTTGAAACCACTTGTCGATACAGCTGCGAACAAAACAATTATCTTGGTCAACTTTCGTTCGACGGTGAAATTCATCGCGAAAAACATCCCCGTGGAACTCCGATATTACACTTCTTTTACAGTCTGGCAGAAAAAATACGCCACATGCGGAATAGAACAATAAACGAGGTAGAAAATACATGCAGTTTTCATCATGGGACAAAAAAAACATAATAAACGGAGTTGCGTTATAGCCGAGAGCGTTATAACGAAGTTTCACTGCGTTGCCAGCTCTTCGTTTGGTGGCTCAAGTATTTTTCTGCGTCTCGTATTCTTTTTATTTGTTTTGTGAACAAACTATACAGTGAAACTTCGTTATCAAGTTTTTCTACGATTTGGAGATAAAGTTCGATATAAACGGAATGTCGTAATAAACCACGATATTGAAGTTTGCATCGTTCCAAAGAAAAAACATGTTTTTTATTCATCTAATTTTTTTAATTTTTGAAATTGTTCCAATTTTTAGTGCAGATTTAGTTTTTAGGCCCCAACGAAAGTTGTACAATTTTCGTAGCTAACGCTGTATATAAATTTCGGACTCTTCGAAAAATACAAACGGAATTTTGTTGCATTTCAACGATGCAAAATGCGATTTAGTTAATAAACCAAAAACAAAAAATACTTTATTGTGGGACTAACAAGAAAAGTGACTAATCACGAGATAACCAAAAGCATGATACAAAAGTTGCACCGTAATTTTGGTTGACAAAAAATGATTAAATATCACGAAATTTATTTGAAAATTATAAAATACATGTCTGGTTCAATTCTAAAACGCACACACGATCGATTGGATTGTATTCCTATACTAAGTTTCTCCTTAGTTTAAAAATGAAAACCCTTGAAAATAAAACGATTTTTTTAATATAATTTCAAATTCATTCATCTCAGAGAAAATTATTGTCAACAAAAAATATTCTACGAACAAATATTCTGCCTTCGAAATATTCTACAAACCACGTCTCATTCATTATAGACATAAATTTGAAATTGTTCATGTGATGAGGAAAAATAGCTTTATTTTTGAGATGTCAATACTTCAACACCTGAAACATTCAACGACCCTGAATCAATCGTTTATTTTTCGATGATCAAAGTTAAACTCTGATCCTCCCATAAGTTCATCAAATGCTTTATGTTCGTGCGTGTACGTGTCGATGAAAAGAGGGCACTGTGGAGGTCGAGAAGGATCGTAACTCATAGGGGTCAAGAAGACCTCGAGCATTCAACAATAAAAATTTTAAACGAAATGTAATCATGTCCAATTATAATTACACATAGTGAAAAAATATTGGGTAGATTCTACAGAATGTTTACTACGTTTACCCCCTAGACACCTACAACGGGGTCGATCGCGACCCCAATTTTTTTAATAAAAAGTTTCTTTTTGACATTTCTCTAAAACTTTGTTCCGTTTTATAAAGTTTTTATCATTAAATCTTTATCAAATATAACTTTATCACAGACTATTCTCTCCGTTATTAAAAAACGAATAGAATGGTGTATAATTAAACCTTATTATCACATACGAGGAACATTTCATACTAAAGAGAAGATTAGAGTCGTTTTCGACCCTGTTGTAGGGTTTACGTTCGAAAAAATAGATTGTGGGGGTCTAGGGTTAAACTAAATTTAATCTTTTCAGCCTTTATCTCTGGAACTGGCTCGAGTCCGACTCGTAAATAAACACATCAAATTACTTAATGAGTACCTAAGGCACATAACTACGAATCGACGATTACGATTTTTATCTGTTTTATTTTGAAAACATTGTGTGATTTAAGAATTTTATTTTACGAAAAATATTCTCTAAGTAAAATTCGTCGTTTCCTGCTGCAGAAGTAATTGAAACGTTTTATAGTAAATAAATGTGAAAAAAAGTTTGCTGCAATTTTTTAGACCAAACTTTTCATCAAGATTTAAAATTATTTGTAGTTTATTTAGCCTTGAAGCTGTGGAATCCCACTTTCTCGCGTTTAAACCTGAACATCTGCGACAAAAACAGACTAATTTAGAACGAAAGTAGTGTTTTGAAAACTACGGAGTCAGAGCTCTAATTCAAAGGTGAAAATGTATCCTCCTGCGATAATTATATGTCGTGTAATTACTTGTTGAGCCGTAATTTGAAAAAAATTTTTGATTTAATAATTTTCGAATGAAAAGAACATTCTGCAGTAACAATTCGTTGCATTCTGTTATATAAATATCTGCAGTAGTTTTTAGCGATCGAGAATCAATTTTTTTTTTTAAAAGCTTTCCTTCAAGCTTTACAATAGCTCCATTGTGTCTAAAACATTCCCATCTAGAATGAATTCTTTCAGAACTATAATTTAAAAAACTATTTCAACTTCATGGGAAAAACAAACAGGAGATGCACCAATCATTCGAAAGTTTTCATTTTCCAGATAAGAAGAAAGTTTGTCTAAAAATTCAGTCCAATCGGAGATACGTGCTTTTCGGAACGTTATTTCATAAATAAATGTGTACATACTTTTTGTGGTATATGCACAGGCAAGGTAAGCGAGCTATCACGTCTCCAGGTTGCAGTTCTTCCAGGCAAATAACACATTCGCCTTTTTCATCTGCTAAAACATCCTCTGAAAGTAAAATGTAATTTTTTTCCATTTAAATTTCATTATTTGCACATTTATCAATTAATTTAGTGGTTGTTTGGTGGAACGAAAGAGAGGAACTTACCATTGTAGCTTAGACGAGGTTTTGTCAGGCACATGACCAAGTGACACTCGATGTCATCCGCCAGGATGAATTTGGAGCACACCGGACATTTTAGACCTTGAAAAACACGAGTGTGATATAAAAAAAACAGTTTTTTAAAAAATACGACAATAATTACAATTTAAAAAAAATGAATTTAATAAATAATAAGTTTATTATTGGAATGGAAAAGGACAAAAAAGTACCGTAAAAAACACGTCTAACGTGATGCGTAGGAACAACCTCAGTCTCGGTTTCGTTCAGGCACGAGCTCACTATTACTCCCATAGTGAACTCAGCCTAACCTTAATCCACCCCATGCCAAAATTTGTAATCTAAAAATACTCATTGAATTTTGATCTCAGGTTCAAAACATCCCCGCCCGCCGGCCCTATTCAATTTTCTTGCACTTTTCTTTCTCTCTTCTTGCTTAGTTTTTTTTTCTCGCACTACTCAATTTTAATAAAGGAATACAAAAGCCCTTGAAAGCTCACATCGATTGTACACGGTTACCAGGCCAACCACCCCGGTAACACGCGCCAAAACAAACGTACTCTTTCAATCCCCCTCTTTTGCTCCACGCTGGGCCAATCCCGCGTCATGTCCAAATGTCATACCAGGGAGACTAGAGAGGAGTGAACACAGCATAGGCCAATTTGTAGTTCCAGTGTGCCCAAAACACGTTGATGCTATAGTTTCTGGTTTTGCCACTGCAGCGTTCGTGACCGAAAGTACTAATACATATAGTAATAATAATCCTCAGCGACGTGAAATTGACCTTGTACTTTGCAATCACAGCGCCTCTCATTTTCTACCAATTTTTGGGAACACTTCTTAAGTACGGTGTGTTCACTCCTTCTCTCTATTCTCATTGTGTCATACGCAGTACATAACCTCGTAACCTTACCCAGTCGTGTGTCAGTGCATGCTAGGTTAAGTCCCCCATGACCACGTTCTCGAAACTATATATTTGTTTCTAAATAATCGTTTGACAAAAGGAATTTACGAAAACATCAGTTGAAATCGTACAGAAAATCTAACTCGTTATATGTCAACAATAAATTACCAATGACGTGAAATTCAGGGGTTATTAAAAAAAAAAAAAAACTACACGAGTATCGGCTGATGAAACTGTCTTTGTGTTTGAAAAAAAATGTAACTTTCCTTAGAAATACGATGACGTATGTGAAAAAAAAAAATAGCATGGTGCAAAAAAAGATCGAGGTCACGGGGAGACAACAATGAAATTCCTCCGACTGTTCTTTCACGCGTCATTCTGGACCAAAGATGCTGCTGGACGTAACATTTTCATTGTTCAACCCTCACGAACGGTTCTCGCGTTGGAGAACTATTGTCCACTTAATATATGATACCTTTTACCAAAACTCGTTCCAGCTTTTTTGTAACTTTGAAAACCAGTCCGAAATACGCTCCGCATAAATTTGGAACGTAGACCATTTTTCGTATCGTCGACAATCGGACAAACGTCATGAAGATTCGAAACCTAACCTCACTTTTTTATCTTTGTTCAATATTCTCGTATGAAAAATTTGAACGAAACACACAGAGATTTCTTAGAAGAACCCAGTAAACAAAACGTACGATTGCGTACTAGATCTTATGCTATTAGTACAGACAAAATACGGCGTACTCTGATCGTACTAGTATCGTGTGCGCCGTTTGGTTATCTGGGAATTGTATTGCTCGCGAATCGCAGAAACGTCTCGAAACTAATCCTAACCTTACTTTCATTATTTTTCGTTTTTTTCTTGATAGAAAAGAATTTTACAAAAAAACGGAGATTTCCCAGCAGAGAATGACATATTCTTGTTGGAAAATAGCGAAAATGACACTAACTCTAATCCTAATCTCACTGTTTCCTGTTTTATTTGGACTATTCCCAAAATTATGAAATTTGATCCAAAAGACGTGAAATTTTGTTTTACACAGAAATAATGTTGTGTAGACCAAAAAAATTCTATTAAAAACAAAATATTCACTCAGGCACAAGATTCAATATTGTTTAAGGCTTTGAAAGGTCCAAAACATACGTGGTTCTTGATTTTTACTCACCGTTGAGTGACCAGATGTGAGAAGGCAAGCTGTGAGCGGCATAAACTCTACCACTATCCTCGTCGCCGTCATCGGAGTCGAGATTAACGAGACCGAGGGCTTGTCCGACGTTGACACCTACAGAATTGGCTAGACTACCCTGTTCGCCGGAGGATAAATCTGGAACGGAGCTTAACGACCTAGCACGTTGTCTACTGTCTCCGGGTAATCTGGACGACTGTGACTGTCCGCTTTGTTGATGCTGGAGCATTCCTACGCCTCCTGGCAAAGAGCGAAGAATGGAAAAACCCTGCATTGTTGTTCCATTGGAGCCGTTTGAGGATTGGCCATTGCCGCTCGTTGACTGAGCGACAGTACTCGATTTAGCTCCCATTACAAAATACAAAAGTTTATACTTTGTCGTTAATTTTCCCTTTTATTTACGATTATTTTCGTAACGTTGTTTTGATGATGGTTAAAGCGATTCTCGCGATAATACGAGTCTCTCTTCGCTTTTTTGCAAAGCTTATATTATTTTTTGTTTCTCAACTCCCCCGGTAAAATTCTGATACCGAACACTTTATTTTCTCACTATCTCCTCGTTTGTATCGCTCGTGAATGTTTTTTTTGTTTTCTTTTCAATTCTCTTGTGTATTTTTTTTCGTGTTTTTTTTGTGTCCCTCGCGGAACAATACTCCGTAAGAAAAATCCTTTCCTACACGATTCACATCGATCTTGACGCGATTTAATTCTTATCGCGTTATAACACTCGTGGATTTAGATTTAGGCCGAAATTTTGAATACTCTCGCCGCGACAAGCAAGTCATTTCGTGCAAAACCATATCAGCGGCTCATCGCGCAAAACATTCCCCGACATCTTGGGTTAAACTTCCTAGAAGTCAAAGCGGACGATGTTTTTCTCTCTTTTATCACCAAATTCCGCCACTCTGCGGCGGAGAGACGAATTACGTTGGCAATGTGAACGATTTCGTTCGTGCGATAAGTTCCCTAGAATAGAGCGCGATTTTCGAAAACCAATCAAAAGATTCTCGCTCTCGCCGCCACGCGACTAAATCGTTATTCCGATGATTCCGCATTCTCGTGAACGGTTGAATAGGCCCATATTTGAATATATAACAAGTCACAACATAAAAACTTCATTGGTGACTCCGACGTAATATGATTAACTTTCAGAATCATATTACGTCGGGGTCACCAATGAAATACACTCACACCCTCATTTGTTAACACAACGAAAGACCAAAACAATTCCGTAATTTCAACTCATAACTTATGGCACAGCGTGTAAGCACCGATATAAAAAAAAAAAAAATGGGAATAATGAGCGCAGCACGGGAGGGAGGGAAGGAGTAAAATATTTGAAGTGTCAAAGCGGGGTGGGGATTGGAGAAATTGCTATTTCAGGGAACTAGTTGAAATTGTGGAACGGTTGAAATTAAAGAACAAACATTTTTGTATACTAATGTGTATAAAAATAATCCAAATTTTTTACAATGTTCTAATATTCCCGGAAACAAATGAGTCGAAAAAAGTCTAAAAAAATTCCTTCAGGATATGGAATGTTCTCGAGTTGACTGAAATTTTGCTATGCTGTCTTTACTTTTCTAAAAATGTCTAGAATCAACCACTTTTGATCGTTCTACAATTTTTCAGGAAACTCATTCATTTCTGGAAAAATATTTACCAAAATTCCTTAATATTCTCGGACAATCTAAAGTTTTCTGATGAATATTTTTCTTTCCAAAACGTATTGGAATAATCGGAAGAAGAATTCTTGAGAACGTGCGATATGATCTCGAATGTTCTTGAATTTTTTACCGCATTCTTTTTCTTGAAATTTTGAGGAATTACGTACGAGAAACTTTGATTGAACAACAATATTGGCCCCAGCAGCGACCACTAGAAACTGAGAGTAATATATATTGTACAAATACAAAACAATTTTTCTTTGACCTTTTTTTAACAAATAAAATTGTGTTCTCGGAAAGGTGAATCATGTCGTGGATTTTTATAAATATACAGTTGACTCTCTCACTTGTTACGTTCCCATGTGTCTACTGTTCTCATATGTCCACTCCGTCTGTTCCATGTGTCAACTTCCCCACCCCCCACTCTACATATTTTTTTCAGACGCCTCGCGCGTTGCGTTGCGCATGCGCTGTGGTGTCAACAGTCTTAACCCGTCGTCTGTAAAGGGTGGTCATTTGTGTCCCGACCAAAACTATTTTTGTTTGGAACTTGCGATGAAGGGAGGGGCAGCCCTTATACTATCCAAATTTTGTTTTCCATAGTATTATGATTGGTGCCTAAAGTAGAAGGTTTGTAGCAATAGCGTGAATTTTATCAATTTTTTTAACCGTAATAAGTTGGGGAAACTAACGGTGGAACATAAATGACCCACGTTTACAGACGGGAGGTGCCAAAAAGATCATTACAGACGACGAGGTAAAAATGGAGATGGAGAACTTGATATAAAGGAACTTATTTGGTTCCGATGGGTTGACAAGTAGGAAAGTTGACTGTAAATACATTAAGAGATTTTATCGGGTTCGATTTTTTTGTTGATAAATGAAAGAATGCGTTTTCGGAAACGGTAAATCGCGCGGTATATTTTTATAAATACAAATACATTGAGGTATATATACAGGCTTGTCTCGATATAAAAATATCTAAGAGGATGGTTTGTACAAAGGCGAGATGAGGTTTTTTTCAGTTTCTCTTCTTCTTCTTCCTTTTCTTCTTCATTTTTTTGTTCTCCGATTGTGAGGAATGGCACGTAATTGGTAAGTTAATTTTAATAGTTTTGACATAGGTTACGTATATCAGCCTTTGGATCTGGGCTCATCGAGCTCCAATCAGTGTGAATACATTTATTCTGCTTCGACGTTCGTCTTGTTAAAATTCCACTTGCGTAGCAAGTCTCCACGATCTCGTAATAATCGTAAACGAGACTGTCGATCCATCGATCCAATTCGACGCCCGTTCGCTCCTCCATTTTTTCATTCGTCTCCGAAATTTCATCTCGGGACAAATTCTTCAATACGGAAGTCCATTTTTCATTCAACTCTTCCGGTGCGTTGTACGCTCTCGTTGGACCGTTGTGAAGTTCTTTCGCTTTGCGAGCTGTCATTCTCTTGTTTTTCCAATATGATAACGGCGTTACGAGAAATTTTAATTTTGCTACGAGCATCGTGTCCGCGAATAATAACGCACGCCACGTCCCGATAATCAACGGCTCGCTGAGCTGCGGTTTCGCTGATCCCATCTGAAAATTCACGTTTAAACAATAACGTTTATCACAATGTTACGTGTTTGCTTACGAAAATTTGTTAAAACATTTACGAAACAAAAATCCTTTTTAAACCCATTTTTTCTATTTACAAATTCACCAAAACCCTCATTTTCCATAATAATAGCAGCTAAAAGTTATTAAATTGTATTCCATTTTTTTTACCATACAAAAGTTTGTACATTTTTGTAAGCATCTGTTACTCGCAATTTTCAAAAAATTCTATGAAATAGTTGACAAAAACTCCCAAAATTTGAAATTGTTTTATGGACAGATTGAAAATAACAATTAAGAAGAAAATATCGAATCATTTTTAAACACCGCCTTGAGAAAAATTCGAGAGTTAAAAAAAAATAGCATTCTAAAGAAATCCGCAAGTATCCAGAAAAATCGACAAATCCACTCTATAAGAAAGAAAAACAAATTTATAAATTAGATTCTGTTAATTAGTGTAAATTGAAAAATTACCAGGGTTAATTCCTCAATTTGGAGGTGACTAACATCGGCGAGGCGTCCGAGGGGATCGATCCATAAAACGGATATATTTCTTGGTGTGACGATAGAAGCATCAAATTCATAAGCGAGTATAGGGTTCGCGAGTGGTCCAATACCACTGAGTAAATTTCTGAAAGTTTGTTCCTTTTGATCATAATCGGTGCCGATGGAAAGGCTCTGTATTCTCCCGAGCCAAACTCCGAAGACGGAGAAGTTTTTTCGTAATTTGACAAGAGCTTCGAGTATTTCGAAATTATCATTTTGGAGAGTGGACGATTCTTGATTTTTGTTGCCACTCGATTCAGCAGTTATGAGAATTCCTTTCAATATATTTTCACGAAAATAAGCTACGGTCTCGAGCAATTTTGCAGAACGGGGATCAATTTTCAAACTCGAAAACAATAGCCTCGCGAGAGAATTTGATATTGTGAGCAACATGTCGTCTGCCGGTGGACTCAAATCGCCGTGATGGTAAAGATTTTGCCAGTATGCGTCGTAGTTCTTGCTTTTTGAGCGATTTACCCTTTCCGGATACAGCCATTCTTCGACCTTTTCAATTATTCGCTGATCTATGCTCGGCTCGAATTTCCTGGCGAAGAACAAATTTCTCTCGGCTGTGTTGCGGATCCTGGCGAAATCCTCGAGCTTGAAATCGTTCGGACTGCAACCGCACCAATCGACCACCGCTTTGTACTGGCACTTGCAGCCTAATTTTCTCTTCCAATTCGTAACGTGCAAATTATTGTCAACATAAGTATCGCAGAAGCGAGAATTTCTTAGAACTGTGTGGAAAAAAGATTCGGCTGGTAGCAACGTGTATTTAAATATTTCGAGAAGTCCAGCCACGAGAGCGTTGGGATTTGGCTTTGCCACGTATTCGACAAAGTCTCGACTCAGGGCAACCCAATCGCTTCCACCGTCAATTTGAATTCCTGCAAAACAAAGTACGCTAGTCTTAAATAATTTTTTACACAGAAAACACCTCACGATTGTAAATTTCAATTGTATTAGTAAATATCTCGTTTGAATTGTTTTTGAATATCTATTTTTTAGTTGTCTCGCCAAAGCGTTTTTCTATAATTTTTTTTCAAATTTAGACGACATATTTAGGTCTCTATTACTTGTTTTAGGACATTCTTTTTTTACGAATTACGTAACAACAGGATTTTCTTAATTTCTCACCTTTTGGCAATTTTCTATCGCCCACACGCCACATGCGAGCCTCGCATTCAACGAAACTCTTGTCAAGTCCCTGTTTCGTGATGAAACGTTGGACTTCTCGACCATGAGATTTGACGAAATTCAAACCTTTGTTCCACGTTAAAAAATCAGTAAGTTGATCATTGCTCTTAATCGGAAAATCAGATTCCGAAAGATTTACTAGGAAGTCCCAGTGGTGAGGATGCTCGAGCATTTGTTGAGCGGAGCTCAAAAGTGTCGTAAGTAAACTGGCACCACCCCAGATACTCGCGTGGCGACGACCAAAACCCTTAGCAACTTTGATATTGTTCGCTCGACAACTCTTTTCCACGTTCAACATTTCACGATATAGATAATCTTGCCTCTGTAACGGTCGATTTAAATAACCTGAATTAAGTTCATTCAACTGGACTCTCGAGACAAATAAAATTAGATCCGAGCCTCGAGAGCTCACACGTGAAAGCCACAATTACCGCATCGACGTGAATGTAGTACAGATGCGACGGATGATACAAAACGTTTATCAAACGCTTCACTTGTCTGCTCGCTCGTCCATTTACAGTCAGTAAAAATGCTATTCTCACTGGTCGTTCCTTTGACGTTTTTAAACTCGAATTCCTCGCCTCTTGGGCTTTGAATCCTACAATTTAATATTATTCGATTATGCACACATTTAATCAACCCAATTGTTATTAAAAGTTACTCAACGGTGAATTAAGAATCTCAAGTTTCTTAAATGTATTAATTTTTATAAGTTAAATATTGCAAATTGGAGTAACGCAAAATTAATTACTCTGAATTCCAGTCCAGAAAACGTTGATGGTCAAATAACCACCGCAGGATAATTTTGGCTCCCCGGGACATTTCATGTTGCAACTTGAATCTGGAAGCCTCTTCACACGCGGTGGTTCTTCCATTCCACAGAAACATTCGACCCTACAAATTTATGCACTTTTTATTAACGCAAAAATGATGAAATCACTCTTTAATTTTTTTTATTGACCGAATTTGAAGTTTTTTATCGAACCAGTATCTCAAATTTTGTTTCTAATAGAATTTTCGAATCAATGTACTTAGAATTTTTCTGACTGAACGAATGAATAAATTTACAAAATAATGTCTATTAGAGTTTCTGGATTACAGAACTAAAAAAAAACTTTCCAGTTCTCTTAGCCTTCACTGCAGGTCATTCTGGAGTTCTACTGAAGAAAAATAGGAATTTTGTTGCATTCCAGAATGCAAACTTCATCATCGTGAATTTTATAATAATGAAGTGAAAAGTAAGAAGCAATAATGAAGTAATTTGATCGAAGCCAATACTTGGTTGGGTGACTGCTTAGCTATTCACCGGCTCGTGCATCAATCGTTGAGCAGGGGGCAGTTTTTCTGAGTTTCTAATGGTGCTAATCAATTAAAACTCAGTAAAAATATAGCCGCCTGTATCAGCTGGATCTTTCAGTTTCCCTTGGCCCTCATGCAAATGCAAAACAGCTGTGCATTAGGAAAGAGTGGCTGTGGGCAACACTCTTGGGGAGTGTCTCAGGAACATCGAAATTAGGAAATTGGAAATTAGTGAAGTGTCGTTAGAGCGATGGGATGGGTTCGAAAAAACCCGCAAGGATATACACAGGGACAATAAAAAATAAAAATAGTGAAGTAGTTTGATAATAATGAATTAAAAATTGTTTCTTACGAATATTCGACTCCTGCGTATGGATATCCAGACTGGAGACACATGAAAGCGCATTGTTCGGGTGAATTGTTGCCTTTGTACACAGCGTAATATCCGGAGAGTATCCTAAGAGTTTTGTCGTCTTTAAAGCAGCCAAGGCTTTTAGGAACATCGTCAAAGCCTGGCGAGTGTGGACAGGAAGAATACAATCTTTGGGGGAAGAGAGAGCCGCTTTGTCCTAGGCAGGTAACATTGACGATTAGTTGTTTGCACACTTGAGTTCGAGCTCTTGTCACAGCACTGACAGCTTCTCTCCCCGTGACGTCACAAATGGGAGTAAAATTAAGAGATTTTTTATCGAGTTTTAATCTGTTTGTGCGATTTCCATGATTCAGCAATGTTTTGTCATTGGATTTTTTGTCCGGCGGTAATTTTAATTGCCGCGAAGCTTTTGGCAGACCCTCCCCTTCTTCCAGCTGCGACGAGCCACCCTTAACAACAAAATTATCGAAATTTAAATTTTTGACGTTTCACATGTCAAACTCGAATTTCGAACGAGCAATGTTGGCCTTGAGGATAATAATGATTATGAGGAATGAATTAAAAGATAGGTTAACACTCACCTCGCCCGATGACGATCGACCAGCACGACCACTCACATTTTCCAACGTGAAAAATTCGTAAGCCAGATACACTTGCACAGATAATATTGTTATCACTATTATAAAGAATATTCGATATTTTCTGAGGCAGCTCGAAGATCGTACGTCGAGCTGGCCCCTCATCGTCGCCATCTTTTTTCTCGGTACCAAAATATAACTATATATATGTGGATTTCGTTCAGTGGGTCGGTGGTCCAAGGGTTAGAGAGGGTGGTTGTTTCGACGACAATAATGAGGGCTCGTATTTTTTTCATTAGCATATAGAAACTCAAGAGGTAATTTAATTAAAATAATTTATTTTTTTCTACAATTTAATGCTCTATCGTTTATGTATCTCAAAAAGGTCGGCAGTTTACTATTTAATATGTGCTGCGATTTCTCCAAGAGAGCGGATTCGAATTTTGCGCCGGCGCCCATTCTCTTTTCCAAATTTGACATTTAAAAAAGTTAGCCAACAATACATTATGGCTGCGTTCGGGGAGTCACTATTTGCGCTAAAAAGGCAACCTATAGTAATACTATTTAAATGGTGGCGTTTGCGTTTACAGCGCAAATAGCAACTCCCCGAACGCGCCTTATATTACAAGGCACGTTTTCGAAATTATACGAACTTAAAACTATACAAAAACGCAAAAAAGAACCATAAAAAAAAACAAAAAACGATTTCTCAAAATTGCTAGATGGACTTGCGGTATTTCTAGGTATTTAGGAAAAAAAAATTGTTTTTAGCAGAACATTTTTTATTTAAATTTCATTAAAATTAGCGGAGTCTTTTTTGCTTCATTTTAAAATGAAAAATTATTAAATTTTTTCTAAAAACCTTCGGAGGTATATTTTGCGCTGAAGTTCAAAAGAAAATGTTTTTAGATATAAGATTTCAACAAATGCAATTCCACAAGGGAAAAATCGCACTTACCGTGTAAAAAAGTGGAACACAACGAAGAAACGAACTCCATCATCCTCATTTTCGGTCATTATGTTCGATTCGTTAACATTAGTTAATGATCTACTTAAATTATCAATAAAAATCAGTAATATTCATTTTGCAATAAAACAATATTTATTATAATTCGAATATTCATCCATAATTGAGGACGTTTTTGAGTAGTACGATTAATGCACTAAAAAAAAATGGTGTACTACATGGAAAAAGGAACGCTTTTGTTTTCTTTCTTATTGTTTTCAGCAGTTCAACAATTTCGTTTTAATCGCGATGAAAAAGGTATTATCGTCGATTAATTAGTATAGAGAATAGAGTAATAAGATTTCCAAGAGTGAAAAACATTGGTTGGGATCGAGACGCAGGCACAAGGCGACAGGAAGGATTCGCGTGCTCCGAGGACGGGAGAAATAGGCACGGATAAAATGACCTCGCAATCGTAATAATTCTTAAAGATATTGCGTTTTAAAAAAGGAAAACAGAAAAATAAAACAAGAGCGAGAAGAGAAAAAAGACGAAAAAAACATGAGAATCTTAATTAAAATACCGATTTAACAATTCGAAATGTAGCTGAACATTGGAAATAATTATAAATTTGTTTGAGGATCGTTTGACCCCATGTTATCGCAGTGTCTCGATACAGGAACGTCAAATACGTGTTGTGTGTGCGCGTGTGTGAATGTGTGTAAATTAGTTTCTTTTTTTTTTCAATTTTTTTGTTGTTTTTTAATTAAAGAGATAGAAAAAGGCGATCAATGTTTCAGCCAGGGATGCAACGATTCTCCGCGTACGAAAAACGCGAACGTGAAAACAGAGAAAAAAAAACACGTCAAAACGAAGTATTTCATGTGTAATTATTGAATAGTGACTTATTTCGTTCTTTCCTCTCGTGTGTCTAGTGTGTGCGCAGGGGAGGGAGAAAAAGAGAAAGACAAATAGAGAATTGCGTTGGTTGTTTCGATCGTTTTCATCTTTTTCTTCCATTTAAATAGCATCGATGTCAAAATCTTCTCCCTCATACTCGTCCTCAATCGGTTTCTTAACCGATTGTTTTTGTTGCTGCTGCTGCTGTTGTTGCTTCAACGGCTGCTTCGCTCTGTCATCATACTCGATCTGTAGTAGAAAAAAAAAATACGGTTGAGAATCTATTGATTTTTCCGGAAGTGAAAGTGATAACGGTTCCCTCGTTTCGTAAATTTTCACTGACCTCTAAATCATCATCTTCTTCCTCGGACTCGGATTCTTCCTCATCGGCTTCTTTCAACCACGTGAGGAACGGCGCTGCCTTGTCGTGAATCTCCTGTGACAATTCCTTCGAAACGTACTTCTTGCTCGCTTTGCTCGCCCACTCGAACAAAGCTTTTTCCTCGAGAATATCGTAGTCGTAGAAGAGCTGGAAAGCAAAGGTGAATAACGACTGTTAAAAAGATGCTTACGAAATAATCATATTGAAGAATTCAATGGAAATTCGCTTTTTTCTCAGTCCTTAACTTTTAACCGTTCGAAAACGAGCCCAATCTTCTCTTTAGCATAAAATGTTCCTCGCATGTAATAATAAGGTTTAATTGTTCTTGTCATTCTTTTCGTTTTTTTTATTACGAAGAGAATGATGTATAATAAAGTCGTATTTGGTGAACATTTAATGATCAATACTCAAAAAAGCGAGGAAAAGTTTCGGAAAAAAGGAAAAAAAGTTTTTTCTATCATTTTTTTTACTTTGCACCTTTCTAAGAAAGCTCCTGAACGAAGTTTGACACATATTCGTTGTTTGAGTCTGCAAAAAACGTTCAAGCATCGAGAAAACAATAACTTCATTGCGTTCTAACGATTTAAACTTCTATAGTACAAAATGTACTTTCAAATAAAAGAAAATACTTTAAAGAAATATGTTAATGTAACTACACTTTATTTTTTTTCGTATTTTTTTCATAATTCATGGAGTAAAGGATTAGAAAGAAAAGTTAATGAAGTTTTGAACGTGTTTATCGTAACGATTTGTCTACTAAATCCACGTATGGTAAAAATAAAGTGAAGTTAAACAAACCTTGAGAATTCCGGGAACTTTTGGCATGAGAGAGTCCTTGTGTAGTGCGATAACTTGCTCGATACCTCGCAAGAGGTATTTCTGTGCTTTGATGTCATCGTGAGTGAAGCGAAGAAGTAGAACACGATATTTCTTGGCTTGGGCAGCGATGCCCTGATCGAATAGCAATTCGGCGAGTACGAGAGGTGCCTTGGTTTTTATTTCGAGGCGTTCAGCCTCGGCAACAAATTCTTTGTGATTGTCCAATTGTCCAGCGTCGCGACGACATTTAACGAGTTTGTAAAAAATGTCCATGCGTTCTTTCTCGGTTTTGTCAAGGTCTTCGCTGATGGTCATGCCTTTGGCGCCGTCGGTAAGATCTTGGAGACGAGCGCGAACAGCTTCTTCGGAAACGTCAACGGCCCAGTTGGCATCGTCGTCGGCATCGGTGGCGATTTTGAGAGGTGCTTCGACGTCGATATCGGTGGTTGAGGTTTCGTTGTCGGGCGAACCCGAGCGATCACCGTTAGTGTCGCCGTTCGCTCGTTTCGAACGTTTGCCACGTTTGCCCTCGGTCAACGAGCTCCCTTGAGCAGCTGGATTCAAACTTGGTGGATTTTTCAATATATAAGTGTTCAGCTTGTGATTGCTCTCGAGGAGACCGTGATGACCGCAAGCTTTACAGCCTTGTGATATCGTGCCTTTTTTCGCGCTGACAAGCAGCTCCGTCTCGGGATTGTCGCATGCCGGACAAAGGACGTATTTCCTAATAAAACCGTCCAGAAGATCTTGAAGCTTGTTCGCCTCGTGAGAACCGTTTACAATGAAACGCTCGTTCTTAAAGTCAAATTGGGTCTGCGCACCGAGCTCGCAACCGAAATACTTGGTCGGATAAGTAGCTGGACGTCCAATCGCCTTAGCAACGTCGACCATGTTCACGATTACCGTCTTTATTCCGTTTCCTTTACCCTCCACTTTCGCTTGGATACGGGGCATTTTGTAACGATAAAACGCATCGCTAACGCCGCGATTTACGTTCAAAGTACCCATGGTTAAGCTGTTTGTTTTACTCTTGACGATATTCAGGAAATTTAAACGATTCTCTCGTTATGTAAACGTTTCAAATGTTTGTGGGTTTCTTCTTTTTATGTTTCTTCCTCTTTTTCTTGTGCTTCTGCTTTTTAGACTTCAGTTACTCAAGGCTTTTCTTATAACTCTTATTTTTAGCTCGTTTTTGTTACCTCCTTTCTTTTTAATCACAATATCAGCTCGAAAACCGGCAATTCTGGCTCTCGGATAACGGTGGCAACGCCCCGTACCTCTACAGCTCTCTCTCGTTCCCCCGTTGCTACGGCTTTAACTCCTCTCAGGTTGGTAACGTCTTAGTCCTCGTTCTTCCGGATCTCCAGGATACTACGACGCCCGTCAGCGACGACAGTTTGAAAGTCTTTCGACGACCTTGCACGGTTATTCGAGTCAATGCTACCCGATGGTAGCACGATACGTGTCGAGTCAGGGTGGTTTTCGTTTTTTGCGGTTAGGCCTGCCGCACTACCCAGTGATGACAGTCACGTTTCTCTGAACGGCTGAAGCTTCCGATGCCTGTTACTGAAAAAAAATTCATAAACTATCAGTATTTACACTTTCGGAACAAGTATTTTGTTTTTTCATCATGAAATTCACAAATATACTTTTAATGCGATAAAATTCAATTATTTGCAGCAATATTTTAATTAAACATTTTTCAACTCGACAGCAACTTTTCTTTCACGTGGATATAGAAAAATCAATCGTCCACATGAAGTGACAATATTTTGCACGCAATTTTGTACATCTTATATTTTCGGCAGTGATATTTACTTTGATTAAATCTAAATAAACAAAGATTTCAATCAAATTGTATCAAATTCCGTTTTTCAGGATTCCAAAAAAATTTGGTCACTATTTAAAAGAAATAAATGCGCATGCAACGATTTCAACATCGTTGTTATTTATGATACAGAAGCTTGCATCGTTTAAGTGCACCAAATTGCTTTTGTTTCGTTTTTAAATCGTCTTATTTTTCATGTTTTTTGAAGATTCGACAGATCGGTAATAAAAGACTTGAAAGAGTTCATCGAATTTTTGTAGCATAGATCTGAAGCTGAATAAGAAAAAAAAGAAATTTCGTTGCACTGCTACCATGCAACAACGCGAATTTAACATCACTGATTTTTTTATATATAGTATACGCGGAAAGAAAAAATTTAAGTCAATTTCACACTAAAATTCACAGTAAAAATCACCGTGATGCAATAAAACGTGGAAAAATATGATTTTTTTCCATTTCTTATCCGTTTCTAGTTGGAGTTTCTTCCAGCTAGAAATAGACTTCTAATTAAATCTGCAATTTAAGTGCAAATTGTAATTTTTATAGTTTTCCCAGGAAAAAGTTTAAGAAAATTCTTACCTTGCACCGCAAAAAATGTATGCGGAGCTCGATAGACATTTATGGACGTACGTAGAAATTTCTCATTAAAATTACTTAAAATTACTCATTTAAATTAATTAATTAAAACTTAATTAATATTATTAATTAAGTTTTTTTCAATTTCGTTTCCATTTTGCGATACAATTTTTCGTATACCCCGCATTTTATAAACTTACGTTCTCAATATTTGATTAATCATCCGAGAACTTACTGGTAAGTACGGAAGAATTTATCGTAAAATGTTTCGTTTTATTGTAATTTTGTTTGACTATCGTTTCAATGAAAGTAATTTGAAAAATTTCCAGTCAGTCCTTCGTGTCTATGATTTTAAGGATAATATTACAAAGATCGTTTTTTCAATGTACCTGGAAAATTTTGAGGTCCCGTGTTTAGGCAGGACCAAATGATTCAGGAATCGTTCGGTGGTATCTTGGTGCAGGTTTTGCCTCGATCTGGTGGGCAGAGGGGGGTAGTCTTCAATGATCATACACGCTGCCTGGCCGAAGCTCGTGCTCTCAATTATAAAATCCTTGTACCACGCTGGTAACGAAGATAGCGGCGACTCTACGGTCCCACGTAACGAACGATTACACCGAGCGTAAGTGATGATGGTGGTGTTGTTTGTACGATGCCTGGACAATGTCCTGCCACCGCCGCCTGTACTGTAGACCGATCCTTTCCCTCTGGATGATATCCTGGATGTTTCTAAAAGACATTAAAAAGATAATCATTCAATTATTAGCTCGTGCTAAAAAAACATTAGAGAAATAAATAATCAACAAATCAAACGTATAAACAAAATAAAAACGTGCTTGAAGACAAATAGAACAAGAATTTTGATACACTGCTTAATTTCAACCTCATACGAGAAAACGGTTGAAAATAAAAACCGAGAAATATAAAAAATCACGAAAAAAAATTGCAAAAAATTATAAAATATTTGGCGCCTCGTTAACGACAATCCTGTTGGGTTATTTGGCATTTTCATAGTGTAAACCTGACTCATTAACGTAATAATATAAAATAATGCAAAAAATTGATGTTCAATTTTTCTACTAAAACTCAAAGATCTGAAAAGGAATTGGATTATATATTTGTTTAAATTATAATAATTATATGGTGCATTTGTCTTTAGAATTTCGGGAAAAACAACGTACGAGGACTCCGATGTTTTCAGTGACATTTCGACCATTACCAATTCTTTATCCCGGATAACAAATTTGTTGGAAATTGTCGATTTATACATGAATTTTTTCCGAATAAAGTTTTGTAAACTGTCGATTTATTTGTTTTTTTTTCTTTTTCGTTAAAACCATGGATATTGTAAATTCGTAAAGAACGTTTTCGCGATAATGAGTAATTGAAAATATCGTCGTTTTAACGTCGCTCGCGGACGGATCCGCCGTCCTCCTTTTTCTTGTTCAAGTTTTTTCTTTTCCCTGGGATTTTGACACGAGATTCTCTCTCCGTTTTCGAAATTTCTCCAGCCACCACGACTCGTGGCTGAACTCCCTTCGTACTTCGGAATTCTCGATAATTTCGTTGTGCCGATCATTTAGACTTTTTACGAATGCACACGATTCTCATTCAGATTGAACATTTAAAGAAATTGGAAGACCGTTTGATCGCGTCCGCGAGCGAATTCGTGAATTTACATCTGTCACATGAAGACTGAGTTTTGCGAATAAAAAATAAATAAAAAAGACGAAGCAATGTCACGGTTAACGCCGTTCGTCATTTGTCGAGTTTTCTTTTCTAATTTCACGTAGACCCATTTTAAACCATATTCAGAGTCATAATCGAAATCGTCATGGAATCAAATCGTAAATTTTACAGTATTTATTCGCAATATTCATCGTTTGTTTCCAGATAATCCAGGGTCTAGTAATCGGTAATCGATGAAAAGACGGAAAGTATTATGAATCTCTTATCGTTTTACGATCAAATGTTAAAGCAACGTTTATTAATATAAAACATGCAAATCGCAATTTCCTTAACACGCTACCGGTCTTATCAGGCTTATCGTAAAGTGTTTTTTGACGAATGTAACGAAGCGTGACCACGTGGTACGTATTTTAAATGACCTTTATGAAAGTCTCAGATAAAGGGGAAAATTTTTTTTATCCCCTCAGTACACAATTCAGATAATTATGTTTATATTTTACCTGCGTTGTTTAAGTTTGATTTCGCGTTCAAATTTTTATTTAAACCTCATAAAAACAAATTTTTGGGTCCCCGAAAAGATCAAACTGGTTTTTCCTACCCAAATTCCAAGGCAAATTAATTTTGCCTGCACTAAACCTTCAGGATAAACTAGTGCCGCCTAAAATTAGCCTAAAAAATCGAATTCATCCTAAAATTTGGTTACGCCGATGAAATTTATATGGAAAACGATTTTTTCGTTTTCTATTAACATTTTTTCTATTATTCGGTTCCACTTTTTTTCCGATCAGATCGTCGATACTTTGCGTAACAAGATTATACATTGTCGTGACCGCTAAGAACTACCACCCATGTTATGCTTCTGGTTATACAATCTTTTCTGTTGCGAAAACTTTGGTAAAGAGGATTAGACGATCACGAGTCTCTCCAGGGGCTATATCGCATAAAACAACACAAAGATATTTATCCTGCTCTTTTACAATGCTTTATATTCGATTAATCCATTTTCTCGTCTCATAAAATGAAATTTATTCAACCGTTTTTTTTGTATTTCAATTCCAATTTAACATTTTGTAAACTTACATTTCTAATGTTCCTCACCACTTTTCTGCGGTCGCGAATTACTTTGGACATTGGATGGAAAAATAAAGTTTATAATAAACAAAGTTCGTTAAATAAACAAAATTTAATAAACTTTTTTTTTTATTGTTCCCTCTGAATGTTCAAATTATTTCGCAAAAAACAAAAAAGTGGTGAAAAACATTAGTCACGAAATATTTTGAAACATTTGGAGGGAAAAATAAAATAAAATTTAACTTTTTTCTATTTTTTTCTCCGAATTTCCAATCTATGTTGCAACTGCAGAAAACTGCAGAAAACGTAAGTTGAAAAATCGTTAAATTCGAATTGAAATACAACTAAAATACTTTTGAATCGATCGAGGCTTTGCGTCCAAAAGAACGAAAAAAAGGGAAACAAATTTAGTGTTTTTGGACGATGAATGTGCGAAACTTGCTCGCTTCTCAGCGACACCAACCGCACCGACAAAAATCAATTGCGTTACTTTAATAGACGCCCGCCTTACACCGCTTTGTTATACAGATTTTATATATATATTTCCTTACAACTCTGACTCGGATTTCGATGCACGTACGATCGATAATAACGACTATGTGGGGCTGCACAAGAACGTACCCTCGTACCGATCAGAACGTCTCTGTACCACATCTACATTTGTATTAAATATTAATTAAATGTGTACAGAAAGAATAAAAAAAATTTTTTTAAATATAGAAACGAGCTCAGACTTATAAATTTTGTAAATATTTTTCATCAGGATTTTATTTGAAATGTTAAAATTTGCAGAGTTCGGTGCAAAAATTGTTCGAGAATGTTCTTATTAAAATTCTTGAAAGTGAATTATCGACATTGCTTGTTTAATAAAAAATAAATAAAAATAGATAAAAATCATTGCCAATTAGTAATACGAGAAAAAATGAGAAACACATTTATATAAAAAATCAAACGTCAATTCGCAGCGAAATAATAGGCGACAAAGTTAAAAAGTTTACCAACGACCAAATTGTGTCCTCGACAAAGTTCTTATCTGTCAATTTCACACGTGAAAAAATAAAACGTCATCGAAATTAAAGCGGCAATTATCCATAGCGTATGATACTCGTTCTTGTACGACGTTTCTATCGATCATGCGGTATCCAAGCGAACATACATGGACCTCGGCCACCACCCTATTACATTTCTCTCATCCCAAAGGAAAAGATAATGAAAGAAAATTAAATTTTTTTTTACGTTCTTTTAATCGTTCAATTATTTCGTTGACATCGTCGATCGAGGATCGATGAATTCGAACGTCTTCATTTTTCAATCGTCATTTGATTATGCTGGCTATCATATGTTTCGTTATTTTTCAAAAAAATTTTGATCTCATATTTTTTACTGTCCAAGGTTTTTTTTATCCCATAAAAAATAAGTACGTAATTTAACGAAGAAAAAAAAATAGAAAGATGGTTTTCCTTTTAAATGTAATCAATTCAGGAGGGTGAATATCATTTTGAAAATGATTTTCCTCCAATTTTGGAGCTCCCCGAATGTTATCTTTAGGATCGAATGAGCTGCCATACGTTTGTGGAAAAGTAGTTCTCAATATTTTCGTCTATCAATTCGATGATAAAAATTTACACAAAGTTTAATGAAATTTGTAGCAAAAGTCCCGGAACGAAATAAGCGACAATTTCAAACTTCAAATTTCATTCAATATTTATTCATTATTCATTTGAGTGATTATTTTGCTAAATTCTTTTACTCAATGTACAAAACTTAATATTTTTTATAATTCCATTTTACTCTCGAGTAAAAATATTTCATGTTTTAATATAAAAACTGAACGACGAAAGAAAATATTCCTTGATAATTTCAATCGCAATTGGCTCATTAGTTTTAGTAGATTAGACCCTCTCGAGCTTTTCAGAGTCCATTTAACTTTTTGCTCAGTGTATCATCTTCCATTTTTCGTGCTTTCTAGTACCAAACGGTAGGCTCCAAACCCTTATTTCACAACCTTCTTCTATTATGAAAATTCTTCTAATCAATAACGTTTGACAGAAATAAAGATAAAAAAATCTGGAAATGAACTCTCGCGAATACCGGTCAATTTGCAAGTTCATTAAGAATCCACCTTTCGAGCTGGAGCGAAGAAAAAAATGAAAATCTGACGTCAAAGAGATGGAAGAATCTAGAAACGGAGGGATGTTGAGGGATGAGAAATTGGAGAAGGGGGTTCGTGGAATTGGTGAAAAATTTACCTGCTCGGCGCTGACGCATAAGTCGTGCTTTTATCAGGTTGATAAAGTCTCGGGCTGCACGCTACTGTTTTATCTTCTTCAACTGATCCTTTCGAGGGTCGTCCTTTTTTTCGAAAATCCTTTGGACGTAAGAAAATGTTAATTTTCGAACGAGCAAAAATTTTCTCAGGACTCCACTGGATCGTTTCACTTTTTCGATTTTACGTACTTTGAAGCACGAATTGAGAATGAATTAAATATTCGTTTTTTTCTCTTGCTCACCGAAGATTCGATACATTCGCGATTCTCGAGGGGGAAAGAAGGCAGAAAATAATGAATTTCCCCGCGACGATGAGGGGCGGGAAAGTGAGTGAAGGAGACAGATTGATTTAAGAAGATTTTTAGACGAAATCGGAGACAAGATTTCGAGCTCTTGTTTTCTCCGGGGTTCTATCGCAACTGGCCTAGCTCGGGCATTACGGAGCCACGGGTATATGTTGCGAAAGAGGGGCGCGAACGACAGAGACAACGATAAAGAGAAAGAGAAAGAGAGAGCGAGAGAGGGAGAGTTTCACCAAATCCGGGGGTTTCTTCGACGACCACCCGTTCCTCGTTCCGACGTTCTGTTTTTTTTCTTTTTTTTTTTTTTACAATCGCGCACGCGTAGGAACTACTCTTAATCGTGGAGTTAGTCACGATAGCGCATGTTTCCCTGTGCGCGACTCTTGCAGACCCGGAGAAGCGCCCGTCGTAGTCTAGAATTTATATGGGCCATTTAACGTCCCATGAAACCTTCTCCTAAAAACTAAATTCCTCAAGAATTAAAAAAAACTTTATTAGCCTTAGGCTAATTCAATAAATTATGCTCCAAATTACATCAAATTTTCATAAAATCTTGAACATTCATGTGACAGATGTACGACGTTAAAATTTGAGTCGTTGGAATGCACCAAAAATATTTTTTTGTTTCTAAAAAAAAAAGCCCAAAATATAATTGCACTGTCAAACGACGCAAACTGGTAAATCTTTTTTAAGCAAAAATCAAATCTGCGCAAAAGATTTGCACATTTTCCAATGTGAAAAAATTTATGAATAATAGGCAATATCATCGAATCACAGTACAAATTTTATTTAAATTGAACAATAATTAAAATAACAATATTAACTCTAGAACTCCACAATCTATTTTTTCCAAGGTAAACCCCACACTGGGGTAAATAATTACCCCAACCTTCTCTTTAGCATAAAATGTTCCTCGAATGCGATAATAATGTTTAATTGTATACCATTCTCTTCGTTTTTTCATAACGAAGAGAATAATGTATGATAAAGTCGCATCTTGTGAATATTTAATAGTGAAAGCTATAAAACGGAAGGAATGGTTTTAAAAAATTGATTCGGGAAGGAAATTTGACATTTTCGTTGGGTAACTAATTACCCCATTGTGGGGTTTTAGGATTAAATATAAAATTTCTCGTTATGCTGTAACGAGAACAGAAATTTGATTGAATTACAAAATTCATAACGGTTCTCAATCATTTAGGTCGAGTGAAAACCCTCCATATGTCATGTTTTCTCTGTTAGTTTTTAATGTCAATTTATATCGACGACGAACGAACCAATTGACATTTCGAACAGTTGTAATTAAAGGACAAATTCGTGCAGCAATTAAATTTGTCAATGAATTAAATAATATAAAAAATAAGGCCGAAAAATGTCAATTATTTTCTTAAAAAAATAGAATAATCCTTAGTAAATTGACTCGGGAGGACTTAATGCAAAAAAACTGACGAAAAAACAGTTTTTATCGAGTAATTCAAAATAATAATGGAAACTGAATGAAGCTTAGTTCTAATTGAATTTTTCCGACGTCGATTAGACATGGAATTGCGTATACACGAGTATATACAGATATACATAGTTAATGGTGGTTGGAACAGTGGTGGTTGGTCGCATTGGAACTGTGCGAGAAAACCCTGCCGGTTATTGATCGTTCTAGTCGGGTGGACATAGTCGGGGGCGGTTGCTTCGACAGCGAGGTACAATCCAGTGTCGCCCTCGAGGTTTTAAAGGAGGAAAACAGCTAAGAAAAATCTATTTTGCTCTCAGAGTCGATAAATCGTTAGAAAAACAAAAATTGAATCGATTTTTCGATTGGGAAGGACGAGCGATGGTGAAGGAATGAAATTCGGGGAGAAATAATATTTGTCGATTGTTATGGTCGGCATTTCCGGTCACTCGGCGGGAGGGGATTGTGGTGGGGATTAAACCTCCCTCGATGTGGTGTCATAGGTCAGGGCTAGCGATGATCCTACGGAAATGCAGCACCCTGGAGTTGCGGAGATCGTAAACAGCCGAGAGAACTAAATATTTTTCTTTATTTTCAAAAACATTTGTTTTATTTTATGTTTTGTTGTTTTTTCTCATCTTCATCGAGTCACTTCCGGTAAATTTCCTGGTACAGAGTTTGGAAGTAACGCGAGCTAATTCCACGATCGAAATTTCATTTATATATCCAAGAGAGCTTATGCATTCGGTAGAATTTAACAGGATGCTGCGTAAGGATGTTTTGTGTTGTTAGAATCGTGTTTAAAGAATCGGAGCAGTGTCCGGTTACGCTAACCGTCGAAGAGGAATAACTAAATCGCATTACTGACACAAAAATATTCATTTATTAAGCTCTCTCGTATCTCGATACGCGTAACAGACGTAGTGTGGAAAAATGTTGCGGTACATGAAAAGTAATCGACAATTATCGCACACGAAACGTCGTACGTTATGCAGGGAAACTATAGAGCTTTTTATACCGGGTGTCCCAAAAATTGAGCTTGATACTTTATGGTATCGAAGTTTGCATCGTTGGAACGACACGAAAAATGTTTTATTATTCATTATTATTTATTTTTTTCGCAGATTTAGTTTCTTAATTATCGTAAGCAAACGCATTATATAAATTTTGGGCTGCAGTAAAAAAAAGGAATTTCGTTTCGTTTCAAGGATGCAAATTTCAACATCGCGATATTTTTCGGGTGTACAGACCGGGCAATTGTAAAGCAGAATTTCCGCAGCCATTTTCCATCGTTAAAAATATATTAATTATTCAATAAACTTTCTTCGAACTTTACTGGTATATTTTTTTAATTCTTTTTATTCAAGCTCGTTCACTGTTCGCAAGAAAATGGAGTAAATTTGGTATTTTCAATATAGAGCTCGTCGAAGCATCGATTATTTTAAACTTCTCGCCAAATTGATAATAATTAGTAGTAAAATTTAAAAGTAAAAATGGTCAATCATTTTCAAGTATTATTTGATAAGAAAATTCAGTTTGTTTATCAAAAAAATGAACATATTAGGAAAAGTGGCCGATTTTCAAAGGACCGTATGATCAAATTTGGGCTCAAATTTTGTCCGGGGTATTCCAGACCCCAAATGACCTTTAAGGGCTTTTTTTTAACATTTTCGGAAATCCTGCCGATGTAAATTGACGAAAAATTATTCGTGTACGATTTTTTTCGTAGTAAGTAATTGCAACAAAAGTTTCGTTATTAAAATTCAAAATTCGTTTGCATTAAACTTGCCAATCTTCTCTTAAGCATAAAATGTTTTTCGCATGCAATAATAAATTTTAATTATACACGATTATCTTCGTTTTTTGATAACGAAGAGAATGGTGTATGATAAAGTTGCATTCGGTGAACGATCAATAACAAAAACTCTATGGAACGATGTTTAGAAGAAAAAAAAGTTTTTTTTTTACAAAAAATAATTGGGGACGTTTTCGACCCCCTCTAGGATTAAGTTTGAGAAACGGGGGAGAAATTGTGCGTATCGAAAATAAATAAATTTTCATTGAGAGACACTGCTCTGCGTTGATTGAGCGCGGGATGTTTATACTCAATCAATTATTATCACGACATCCGTACGAAAGAGCGAGAAAGAAAACGACTTATCTTCATGGCGAAGCTAAGTTTTCGTGCGAACGAAGACGAAAAAAAGAAAGTCGAATATTGCGTACGAGCGGAGGGAGAAAGACGGTGTCGCAAAGACAGAAAATGACGAAAGGTCGGGGTTCGCTTTTCTGCACCTTAATCGTTATTTTAAAACCGCGAAACGCCTTTCCCAAACCGCAGCGTCACCTTCCGCCATCTATCGCTTTGAAATTAAATTAACCACTCGAGTAACATTTAAAAAAAAACGTTTTTTTTAATGAAAAATGTTCGAAGACGTTCAAATTTCCATGAAATGCGGTTAAAAGCGTTAAATTTTCTTCAAATGTTGTTAATGTTGATTTTAAAATAATATTAACCAACATTTTATTCGCGAATAATCTTTCGTTCGCGCGAGACAGAGTTGAGAACCACTGCTCTCTGCTCTTAATTCGTCTTCCCGTTGTACATCGTTCGTAATGAGGAGAGTTGTAAAATTCCAAACTAATTGTTGTTGAGTATACGCTTTGATGTTGTTTCAGTCACTTTTACGAAAATTGCACAAAAATCTGCTTATGAATGAAGTTAGTTCGATTAAAAACTCATTAGCCGATCATTATCTCAATCGAGAAACATTGGACATAAGAATAATGCATTTATGTGATAAATTCTGTCGTAAGCAAAAAAGCTAATAAATCATAAACTTTTATCGAGCTGCAATATGTTAATAATCATTTTTTTATTGGCTATCTCGCTCGATATAAAAAGAAAAAACATGAGCTAACGTTTGAAAACCGGGGACAAGTTGTAATTTTCCCAAATTCCGTTCGCACTATTTATTTTACTGTTTAACCCTAATTTTCCATGAACACAACGTTACAGATTCTTCGAATTTATTATTTTTTTACGTAAAAAATCTTGGCATTGTTAACAAAAAAACGAGCCTGTCAGACGTTTCGAAAACACGAGTACGACGTCGTAACGTTTAATTTTATTTAACTTGAATTCAATAAGATTAGATAAGAAGGCTAGAAGTCAACGAGCAACGAAGCAACGTTCGTACCGTTCGAACGAATTCTATATGCAAAGTCATGATTTTTTCTAAACGAAGCAACGAAGTTTGTTGATGGCCACGTGGAAAACGACGAATTGCTGCATGTGCGTGGAAAGTTTTTAGGTTATTTTTTTTATTTATTCACCATTTGGGGTATGCTTATCCAAATTTAAAGATATTTTTTTACGTTGTTATTCCGCGATATCGATGCATAAATTAATATTAGTCTGTGCGAGCTTGAAGAGAAAGGGAAAAGACGCATGTACTGTTCTCTTGATTTTTTATACATATTTATATAACGCTCGGTCGCGATACGACGAACGTTTCGAAGTTGCGTCGTGAAACTCACGAGACAAAGTCACGGGACAGTACAGAAAAACAAAAAGGGAGAGAAAAAAGCAGGAATTCGGAGGAGAGGAAAGTAGAGAAAGAAGCGACTGAACTTATTTCCGTGGCATACTAAACGAACGAAAGATAGAGAGCGAGAGAGAGAGAGAGAGAGAGAGAAAAGAGTTGAGAAGTCGCGAATCCCACACACGCACGCATTCGCCCATTCCAAAATGGCCGTTTGACTAAAATTAGCCTGAATTCGTGGATAACGAAAGAAACTTGTAGGAAATGAAAAAAATTCGAACTTAAAATGCGAAAGTAACTGACGACGTTGTGTCCAAAAATAGAGAAAAAATATCGACACGTATTACGCAATATTTGAGTTTTTTTCCAAATTTTCGTTTTATTATTGAAAAATTCGTATTAATTTTATTGATGAATTTCACTTACCTTGACGTCGAAGAAAAGTCATATAAAATGGTAACGCCCTGCTGGACGGCCGCCTTTTAGCGTTAAAATTCAATGGTAATCCAAGAAAATATTGAGACAGATGGATGGCCCCCTCGCGAGAGCACCCCGTGCTTACTATTTGTGGCTCGTTCTGTTTTTTCCCGTTCTCGGTACTGTTTCAACAGATTTTACGAAATCATTTACCGATTAATAGATTTCGGGGTTCGCGAATGGGATTTTAAGTCTGAGGCGGCTGGGACACGCGAAATTTCTGTGAGCGAAAACGTTACGAGACAAATCACGTTTTTTTCCTCCTTACCTGGCTCTTGAACTCCGTTAACGTCGATCTACGAACCGATCGACACTTTTTTATATCAAGCTTCGTTGCAACTCTTCCAACTGTTAATTAATCGCGATTTTGTAGTTGCGAACCGCGCGATGAGTTACGATAACGACGAGCTTAGATGAGAAAAACAAAAAAGCGCTTTCTTTTTGATGTAGCAAAAAAATGTGAAACAGCAAAACGCGGTACAAAACGTTCCGGCTGTGACGACGGCTACTGCCTGAATGCAACCGCAGAAAGCGGAACTCAACAGGTCCGTGATCTTCGCCAAAGGGACCTTGTGGATTTTTCGTGATTTTTAAATATTTTTTTTTTTTTACTACAAGAAAAAACTCCAAATCTTTCAAAGCGGATTTTGATTCTTCCTCATTGCAGCGCAACGTATGCATCGAGACTAATTTTAACGTTTTATCTTCTGTTCGATTCGCGGGAAAGAAAGATTTGATATTTACTAGATTAAAAACGTTTGTAATGCACGCCCAGGACTCGTTTTTTAATGCCCCAAGATAATGCTTATCAAATACACAGAAAGTGTATTTCTGGTGTAAACGAGATTTCTTATCAGACAAATAATGATAAGTATGAGAAACAATTCCTTTACGAAGACTAATGTCTAGATTATTCTTATTCATTTCAAAATGTCGAGTTTTACGAATCCTCATTTGATACGCCCCTGCGACTACCGTGATATTTTTTCGCGACCCATCACAGCGCGCATCGATCATTCATAAAAACGGATAAAATGTCTGCTGGTGGAGATCAAGTTCACGACTTTTGTCACGTTGTCGCAGATTATACTTTATTATAAAGTTTAGAGGAGTTCGAAGTACGATATAGTTTTTTTTATTGATTTATCAAAAATTTTGGTCACCTCGTCGCGACCTCGGGCATAGTCTTATGAATTTCTCTTGTTTTTTTTCCTTTTTTTTATTCATTCATCGAACATAACCTTTCTCAGAGTCGTATTCTACGGTGTAGTCTACGATGGACAGTCAATGCGGATAACGCACGTAATCTTCGGCACTTTTCTTCAGTCAACGGTTTTGACAAACTTGCTTCGACCTTGATGAAAAGGTTAGTACATTCATTTCTTGCAATTTTTTGTATATACATGCACTTGAACGCTATTCGAAAAAAAAAATCATTTCATTAATTCCTCTTTCCGAAAATTTTATGTTAATTCGTTTTCTTCCAATAGGAGATCAAATTTAAACATTTTTTTCCATTATGTTCGAATTTTTTTAAAAATCTGTGTGCATTCTTTCGTCCAGGTGACTTTAAAAAACGGCCATCTTGAAATAGTTCCCATCGATAAACGATTATAATAAGAAAGGTTAGGTTCAAACAATTTCGAACGCAATCTTCTCGAAGGTTTTACTGTACTTCCTTTGTTAAAAAAACCATGTAAATTACCTCTAATTGCATAAAAACGATCAAGTCTATTTTTTTTTGTCACCCTATACTCTCCGAGCAATTGAATTGAATTCAATTATTTTGACACATATTGTTGCCCAATATTCTGTAATACAATATTTTTGTTAAATTTCTTAGAAATATCCTGATGTAGTGCAATAATTTTTATTTTGGAATTACGACGTATTTTTCCTGTGTTGCCATAAATTATGTAAAATTTTTACTTATCCATAAATGATAAACAAATGTTTGCATAAATATTATAGTTTAATACACTTCAACATTTTAATCAAATATTCTGTAAAATATCACCTGATTAAACATTTTTTTCTCAACTAATTGCAATTGGCCCATATTATGAAAACTTTTGCCTAATAAATGCTTCGACGTTAGAAAAAAGTTGTATTTTTCCATAGTATAAAACGTCATTGGAAATTTGTTACAAAAAAAATGAAAAATAATAATAATGTCGAAGTTTGCATCATTAGAATACAACAAATACTTTTTTGTATAGCAGAACCCAAAATTTATATGCAGTGTTTGGCTACGACAATTGGACAATCCTTTTTTTGTAACCTAAAAACTAAATCTGCTAGAAAAATTTGACCGATTCCCAGAATGAAGAAAATAATGAATAAAAAAAAATGTTTTTTTTGCATTCCAATGATGCGAACTTTAATACCGTGTACAATGAATTATCAATTGTTAAATTGATAGATTTGGCTGGGTAAATATATACAAGCATCGATTGATCTAGTATTAATTGAAACTATAGAGATTGAATAATTTTTCATATTTTTATAATTTGTGAATAATAAGAGTTATATAAAAATTACAGATTTGGAAGAAGGAATAAAAACGAGAAAATACCAGTCAACATTATGGCTACGAATCCGAATGGCGTGTCGATGTTGCCCTACTCGTGTATAACATGTAGAGTGGCATTCAGAGATTTGGAAATCCAGAGGCAGCATTACAAGTCGGACTGGCACAGATACAATTTGAAGAGAAAAGTGGCAGAGCTACCGCCGGTGTCGGTGGAAGAATTTCAGAAGCGAGTGATAGCGCAGAGAGGAAGAGAGGACAAATTGAGGGAGGACAAAACATCGAGCCGCTGCAAAACATGCAGGAAGAATTTTGGTACGAAGACGCAACTGGAGAACCACCTTTTGTCAAGGAAGCACAAGGAGAAAGTATTGAGAAATGAGATCGAGGAAGAAGAGCGAAGGAACGAAGAAGAACAAGAAGAAGAAGAGGAGGAGGAGGAGGAGGACGAGGACGAGCCGATGAGAGAGGATGTGCCAGAATCCACAAAACCCCAAAACTCCATGATGAAAATGTCGAGCGAAGGAACGAACAAGATCAAAACAAAGGACGATGAGATGGAGATGGATTCGGATGTTGAGACGATTGATTCGGACGAGTGGAATGAAAATCCTGCCGAAAACAACGACTGTCTCTTCTGCAACAATCACAGTCGCTCCTTTTTGCGTAATCTCAAACACATGACGCTGGCACATTCGTTTTTTATCCCTGATCCAGAATACTGCGTGGACCCAAAAGGATTGTTGATTTATTTGGGCGAAAAAATTTTCTCCGGTTACATGTGCATCTGGTGCAACGAAACGGGCAAAGCATTTCAGAGTTCTGATGCAGTGAGAGCTCATATGATCGACAAGGGTCACTGCAAAATGAGACACGAGGGTGAGTCTTTGGTTGAATACGCCGAGTTTTATGATTACTCAACGAGTTATCCGGACTCTGGAGAAGTTGATCCGGACGCTGACATCGAAATACCAGAAATCGAAGACAACGATTATCAGCTGGTTCTCCCTTCGGGCAACGTAATAGGCCACAGATCGCTCATGAGATATTACAAGCAGAGTTTGGATCCAAACAGGCCTCTCGCTGTCGCAAAGAGCGAAAAGTTGCGCAAGATCTTGTGCCAATATCGCGCTCTCGGCTGGTCCACCACTGAAAAAGCAGCCGTCCAAAAGAAAGCTCGTGACATTAGTTACATGCAGAGAGTTCACGCTAAATACAGTACTAAATTGCAATTCAAAGCTAACAAGTTTCAGCGTCATTTCAGGCCACAGGTCAATTTTTAGATTTTCCTCCATAATCACACCGTTGCGCTCAAGGAATATCCAGCATTCCGCTAGCATTTCTCAGTCGCTGTAAGATAACGTTTATTTAAATAAAAAGATTGGAAAAAGAACAAAAATAACTGGATGTTTTGTTAAATCAGAAGGAATTTAAAGCCGTTTTTTATTTTTAAAACTCTTTATTTTGTTCCTTACAAAATAACGCATTATAATGTATTTTAGAATATATACGACGACAACAAAAATATTCAATATTTATTTAACGATAGTTCGTACGAATATCGTCCCCGCTAGGGGCATTAGTGGACCCATCATCCAGTGATCAGTTACTATAATCTCTTACGAACTTCTCTATGTTTTACTTTCATTTTCAGTGTAGACAGTTCTTTTTTTTTTTTTTTAATAAATTTGAATTTTGTGCTTTCAGTTTCTTGTCGCAAAGGCAAAACGACGCTCTCGGGAACTTTTAGCTCTTTGGGGCTCGTCAGGCGATTTATTTTCTTCTATTATCTCTCAACGTTTTTTTCCTCCTTTCTCATTGGCTCAACGTTCGAATGTTTTTTAACAACGGATCAATCGTGCCGTTTACTTTTTGTTGTTTTCTTTTTTTTTATGTTATTGGAAGGACAGTTTATGGATTCTACATAACTAACGATCAATCACAATATTAAGATCCGAGCAAACTCTTTCGTTAATTAGAGACACTCGGGAACGCGTCCGAAATTTCTGGGCACAACAACGACGATCACGACGAGTACATAACTATTTTTCGTTTTTTGCTTTTTTTTCTTGTTTCTCATCATTTTAATTCTCTTCAACGATTTTTCGCTTCTTTTTGTTGCTTTTTTTGTCTTATTGTCATACTTGCGTATACGAGATACTTACGTTCCATCTACTAATTTTCGTTTTGTTTTATCCCTGCTAATGTTTGTAGGATTTTTGTTATTTGTTGGTTTTTTCCTGCTCGTTTGAGCTTTTAATTCAACACTTTTACCATCAGCTTGAGCGACTTGTGGGGCGGACCAGGTCTGATTTTCTCGTCGATTTCCACGTACGGCAATTCCGCAACCGTCTCAAAACCGTGCTTGGCAAATACCTTTTGCGAAAATATCCCGGTTGCATCCGTTTTGAAAATCTGCAACGAGCAAATCTTTCAATTAACTCTGCGATAACACTTTCGAATTTTCCGATACTTTATGAAATGTTTTTTTCAAACTCACAACATGCAAACACTGAATTTTTTCTTATACTTTTTGGCCACATCTCTAGAACAACATACAACCATCTCATGCAGTTTAAAACGCGAAGAATATGCTGCAACAAAAGAAATATCAGGAGCAGGGTGTGCGAGGTAGAAAATTCTTTGAAAAAATTCATCGAATATTCTATTCAAGTTTGCACGGTTGAAACGTAAAAAATTGTTTTTTTTATTCATCAATTTTCTTATTTTTTGAATTCTCAACATTTTTTCGCTCTAATTTTTCGAACCCAAACAAAATCGTCTAATTTTTTTGGGCTCTAATACAGAAAAAAGTAATAAGTGCGTTCCAACGACGCAACATCGTGATCGAATGTTAATTTTTCTTATTGATTTATATTTTTAAGACATTCATTTTTTTATGATTTCCAAAAGTCCTAAAAAGGCATTCGAAATAATTAATTGAAATGGTACGAAACGCAAATATTGAAATTGAGATTTTGGAGGTTTTCTCGATTTTCTCGATATTTTAATGGCTTTCTCATCAACTAAACTTCCATGGAATTTAATTATATGTACGTGATGCTGTTGTTATTGAAAAAAAAATGACGGAACGATTTTACGACTAATTAAATTATAAGGTTGATATAACGTCAGGCGTTAGCGAGAAATAAAACGAGTCATGACTTTTAGGTTTAAATACCACATATAAAACTAATTTATATTTTTTGGAGTTCCATTCAAGTACCAAGAACTCTTCCAATTTCATAATATCAAGCAGTCCCTTATTCTGTTGGAAACATCGGGGTCCTAATACTCCAGTTTTCAAGATATGAAGATGAAATTTATGCAAATACTAAAGCCAAACAAAAGTAACACGAACAACACTAAAAATGAGGATATGAATCTCATTCTTTGAGGGTTAAAAAAAAATCCACCTATGCAAAATGGGGATCATTTGAAAGAGCGGTCAAAATCCTACTCAAATTTTTCATTTCTTTATCTTTTGATTCCCCAAATCGACCTTGATAAATTCTCAAAAATATGCTACTTCTCTGTTCCAACATTATTGCTTTAATTATTCGTCTCAAAATCCAGAAATAATTCACAAAAATGAATATTAATGGTACTCCTGAAAATTGTTATGTTTGGGGATTTTCTTTTTTGAGGTAAATAAAAAAATCAGTTTTTTCAATATTTCAATTTAAATTTAAACTGCGGATTGATCAATTTTTTTATTTGCTCATTAAACGCCCTTTTTAAACGAATATCAAAATATGCAATGTTGAAACTTTCATGCATTTTTGTGAACATTCAAAAATATTTTATACACAAATTTCGAGGCTCGTTCGAATAAGAAACACATTAAAGAATTCATAAAAATTTGCTATCCAGGAAACGATCTATTGGGCATGCGCAGATCCATCGATAATTATAAAATCATCTTGAACCTTAAACCCAGCTTTCTTCGCAGTTTCAACGCTGTCCTCCATCAAAACATTGGCAAGACCTTTGCCCCGAAATTCTTCGTCCACACTCAATATACGACACTCAAATATCTCGTCGATACTATATTTATCAAATAAATCAATTTTTTCGTTGAGTTTGTACAGAAGGCCGAATATAGTCTTGAATTTGACGTCGTTAACTTCGGACAAACGGCGCTCGCATTCCTCGCGTTCCCCTTTTTTCAGCACTCCATTCAGGGCGAGACCGGCTATCTGAATAAAATTTTCGGTACAATCTCCTTAAGAAATCATTTATACTAAATCATTTCTATAATAATAATCACTTATATAATATATAATAATAATATATAAAGTCTCAATAATACTGGATGCTGGAAACTTTGTGTAAAACAATTGAAAAGAAAAAGTCATTTTTAATATTCTTTGAAAATCTATAAATCTGCAAAGAGAAAAGTTTGTCTGACTATTTTTATGTTTGACTACTTATAACTGGAGAAATACTAATCAAAAAATCTTTCACAAACATATATATCATTTTGCTATTTATTTATTACATAGCAGAAAAAAACGCAGATTTGTGGATATGAGAAAAGTAAAAAATCGATATTAAACTTTGAAAATTCGCCAAAAATTGAAAAATGATGATAAACGTATAAACCAAACGCGATTTTAAAGAGGACTCGAGTACGAAGAGAATTAGTGGTAGCTGAGCTTTCAATTATTGATAGAAAAAACAGTTATAGCCATTTTTGTAAAATATGGCCAAAATATCGACAAATTTCGAATTTAAAATACTTTTTTTGGTAAAAGTCTTTTAAAAAATTAACTTTTTAGTCACTTTTTCGGCTCTAGTTTTAACGTAAATTCAAAACTAATCTTTTTGAAAAATTCTTCGAACATGTGAACCAAAATACGAAAAGATTTTTTTTCGGGGTGGAAGAAATACATTCAGATCCAGTTTCGAAAAATCCAAACGATTATTGTAACAAATTTCAGTCAATTTAAGAATTCATTTTTCCTTCACTGATTGCATATTAATTGAGCTTAAAATAATAAATATCGAAATAATCAACCAATTGCAAATTTTTATCGAAGAAAGAATTCATTGAAATTGTCGAATGTCTGGAATTTAAAATTTTCAGTAACCATGTTATTCGTTCCTTGATTCATCCGCCAGGTATCGCATTCTATTCTTAAATTTCAAAGGATACGTCAAAAACTGCGTAAGATATACAAGTGAAACATGAAAACCTAGCTTCAAAAAAATATATTACCCCATAATAAAATGAGAAAAATCTTGTAAAAAAGACCGAAAAATAACAAATCGCATTTACCGTGCCATTGTCAGTGACGAGCATTCTGCAATAGCCTTGTTGAAGGGTCGCGAGGCAATGTTTCTCGAGATCCTCATGAGGTTCGCCCTTGCGACAGAGTCCAACGCCATTGTTGAGTGGTTCGTCAGCGAAAAAATTGTATCTCAGATGTTCGATAACTTCATCAAAGCGTGTTTCCGGTATGGGTTCAACGGTCATACCAATAGAGGACATTTTAGTCGTTTCTCTTGATAATATTGATTTTATTTGAATTTTCGTGACTTTTTGTTGTTTTTGTTTGGATTGTTTCGGGGATAGGTCTCGGGCGACGTTTTTCACTTGACTCCTTTATCAATTTACTTTGGGTCATATGTATATCGCTCGGTGCCCCACCGTGACGAGAAATTTTCTCGCGCACGTTCCGCAGCACTGAAAGGACGCGTGGTGCGCGCTACAGATTGAAAGAGAATATTCCACCCCATAACCATGCTACTCTCTCTCTCTCTCTCTCTCTCTCTCTGTCCTCTATATTGATTGACCCAGTTCAAACAATTCGTCGCACATTATAATCATTATGCATTTTATCTATCGAACGCGTTTTCAAGTCTCCACTTGTACCGGAAATCACCGCGATTTCTCTCTATTTCTCAAGGGCTCTCACGTCGAGATTATTGAAATCTCTGTCATCTTCGGTCGAGAATTCCTTCAAATATATCGGCACTTTTATCTACGCAATAATTTTTTTCTTCTCATCCAAAGATAGAACGATTTATAAATACGATTTAAAGCTACTTTCAAAACTCAAAATAACGGGATTAATGACATTTTTTAAAACATTTTCATAACGAAATAAAAAATAATAAATAAGTATGGAAGTTTGCATCGTTGAAACGCGACAAAAAATACTTTTTTTTATTCTTCTAGTTGTCGAAATTTTTCTCGATAATTCAATTTTTGGGTCTCCATGAAAAATTGTCCAATTTATCGGAATCTATCACTACAAATAAATGTTCGGCTCCAATAACGATGCAAATGATATATTTTGTAAAAATGAGTACTATTAATTTCTAATAATCGTCGTAAAATCATAAATGTGAAAAATATTTATTTTTAATAAATTTCACTTTTCACTTTCAATTCCCTTTTGTTTTTTGCTACTATTTTCTATCATTGCTGAAAAATCTAAACTCCCTTTAGGAATTGAGTGAATGAAAAATAGAATTTGAAAAGAATTTATTCAATTTTGAGTTACTTTATTTTCATTTCTATGGTTTTGGAACTAATTATATTTCTTTTTTTGTTTTTCTTATTTTTAATATTCCTGCAGGAACTCCTAAAAGTGTTGCCCACAGCTATTTTTTCCTAATGCTCTACTGTATCGCATTTGCACGAGACCAAAGGAAACTGTGGAAAACCTGGTAGTCAGGAATATTTTTACTGAGTTTCAGTTGGTTGGCGCCATAAAAATCTCAGAAAAACTCGTGTCTGGTGTAAATATTTCAATAAAATTACATAAAAATACAAGAATTTAAAAAATAAGCATCATAAAAGCTTCTGCGCATAAGCGATAAACAAAATTGTATTAAAAAAAGCTAAGGGATAATAAAAATACTGAAAATTTCGACAAATATTATTAGACGAGAGAATTTTTCGAATATTTGGATTTATTATTTCATTAATACCTCTCGTTATATCTTACAAGACATTTCTTTCGGATAACTTTATGTATAGTACAATATTATTTAAAGATATAAGATAGGCAAGCCAAGGAGTGAGATACGAGATAAAATGATATTTTTTTTCTTCTTTTTTAAATACCCACATCGTGAACGAGCGACAGACGACAAGATTGGAATACTAAAAGTACTTTTTATCTCTTAAAAAAAGAAAAATAATAACAATGATTTTTAGTTATGGGAAGGAGCAACGGAGATGTTGAATCCTCGGACTCGAATAAATCCGGAAATATTTGGGACCGTCACTATTTACATTTTTTTTTTACACCTAAAAATTTCAAGAATTCTCTTGTTTTTGTTTCAATGAAATTCCACTTAACGATTCTTGATCGAGCGGAAATACGCGATTCAATACTAATTTTGCGACTGAGCTGGTTGGCCGACGAAATCAACAGAAATTGGCTGTACAAAATGTGTTCTCTTTACGTTAATTAATAATGTTACGAGTCTGTGCCGAAGAAGGCGCGGGAGCTTTCTCGCCTTCCAAGTCAGAGACTCGTTCTTTTTCAACTTTTTTCTTTCTCTTTTAAATCTCAATAATTAAGCAACAGTTTTTTTTCACCGTCAAATTGATCCTTTAGAACATACGGTTTTTTCTGCCCTTTACTCTCCTCGTCAGACATTTCGAATGTGCGAATGTGACGACCGTTTTGATCAACAAAATAGTCGCTTAGAAGAGAAGATCCTCGTCTCCCTCGTCTAACATACTCGCCGCGTGCACGTCTTTACCAGCTGCGATCATCTCCTGGCGATGGGCCTCAGCCTAAAGTAAAATTAAAAAAAAAAACGTAATTCACTAGACTTTAAACTAATTACGATTTTATGTCAGAATTTTCCATAATTCATCTCGAACTAACTCAAATTGACGCTAAAAATGACTTAAACGATGAAATAGTAATTACTACAATTATTCAACTAATAATAATTGATATTTATTCTCATTCTTTATTATCGCTCAAGAATTCTAACTATTTAGCGAAATTATTTCTTGCCAATATTATGAAAGTATTGTAAAATTCATTTTTTAAATCTAAAACCTAAATTTGGCACTGACATTTGTTTTTTTTTTTTTTTAATTGACTCCATTGGATATTTGAAGTTTGTGGTACTTAAAAAAATCACTGTGCCATATCATTTTTGAGTTCAATAATGAATAAATTAAATTTTACATAGAAAAAAAACATTGAAAATAAATGAAAATTGAAATAAATGATTGAAAAATGAGCCAATTGAAATTGTACAGAAATTTAATTGAACGAATAAAAACGAATGACTAAAAATATGTTCCAAAATGATCAGGAAAGGTTATAAAAGCTTTTGATTGATGAAAAATTGGCAAAATTAGGTACCTTAGCTTTAACCGCCTTCTTCTTGTCCTGAATTTTCTTCAAACGATAAAATTCTTCTCTCTCGAGTTCATCGAGTTCGGATATAATGTACGCAAGAGTTTTTTCGATTCGAGGAATGATAACGTGCTCGATAGCGTTTACACGACGATTCGTGATTTTGATGACTTCGTCAAGAGTAACGAAACTCGTCTGCAGTGATGCCAAAACGACGAGCAATTTGATGCCACTCTGATAGTTTTTCTTCAGTTTTGCAAGCTGTTGTCCACCTCTCGCTAAACCAGCCAACTCGTAAGTGTCTGTGCCATCCTGATAGGACTCGAATACTGGCAAATTAACCCCCGCTACGTTGTCCTTCTTCGAGCGAATTTTTATCTGCGCCTTTGTCACATTTTGCAGGACAACTTGGTTGAAATCACCGGTTGCGAACTTTGCCTCGGCCAGGGAAAAAGCGGCTTCCTTCATTACTTCACCCATGAGAGTTTTAGTCTGTAATTAATTTATTTATTTGTTTAATAAATTTGCGAGATCAATTTTTCGACAAATTTTTAACTGAGTTAAGAAATCTATTAAATAAACGTCTGACTAGGTTTTCCTTTGAACTGACTTGGTTTAGAAAATGATGAAATTAATATTTAAATTAAAATCGTGTTCATTGTGGTAGAGAGAATTTTTTGAGAAATAAAAATCATCTACTCAAAAATCTTAAAAATGCAAGCCTGGACAATGAATGTAAAATATTTGAAAGAACAGAAAAATTGTAATGTTGAAATTTGCATCGTTGGAATGCAACGAAATTCCTTTTTATTTTAATCAAAAATTTATTTGTAATGTTAGGCTATGGAAATTGGGAAATGTATCCACAAAGCCCAAAAAATAAATCTACGAGAAAAATTTGGAGAGTTCGATAATAAAACCAATAATGAATGAATCAAAAAAATGAACCGACTATAGAATCATTATGCAGAATAGATTTTAAGATTTTTAAAAGTCATTGATTAACCCATTTTTTAATACCTCTATTTTGCTATTCAACTCCAATTGTTACATAGAAAGTTATTGATGATGAGTATAGAGAACTTCAACAAATATTCGTATCAAATTTTATTCAACTTTGATAACTTACCATTGATATATTTTTAATTCTATATTGATTATTAAAATAATGAAATATTTATAAAAAATAATCATCAAATTGATTTTCGTTCGCTTCGTTTCCTTATTAGATCAGAAAATGATGATTATTCAATAATAATTCTCTAGAATGATGTATTTTTATTTGTCACACGTAATTCTTAAGAATAAATTTTCTGGATAAGAAAATCACGTTTAGAATTAAATTCGAAAACTGGACATGAAAGTATAACTTTGATATAGCGAGTGAAATAATTGATTAAAAATTTATTTACCTCGATGATCTTTCCAAGAATCATCCTAAAACGCATTTGCAAAGCATCTGCTTTTTTCTTGAGCAAACCATGGCCCTTGGTGGCTCCCTGAAGTCTGGACTTCATCAACATTTGGGCGCTAAAAAAAACGTTGCGACATAAGCCCATGTTGCAGTCAAACCAAAATGAGTCTCCCCTGAGTCAATGCATTGCAAAGATTTCAGAAGAGTTCAGAATAAAAATGAGTGGCCAATCATGTGACTTATGAAGTCGACAAAAAAAAACAAAAAATCAATGAAAAAATTGGTAAAAACGTTCTTGTTTGGCTTGAAAAGTGAATTTGAAGAAAAAATTGTCATTTTTTTTATTGATGGGGTTACACCCAGTTTTTGGAGTACGATCGACACTCACGAAACCACTGAACGAATCGACTTGAGTTTCTAAGAATTGATTCTGTCAATTATTTGGAAGAATAGTGACGAGTAATTGTTGAATTGTTTGTTCTTTACTTACCCCCGAGAGGGGAAAATTGGAAGCCTGTCTTTTCCCGACATATTCGCTGTATAGAAAATCAGACAGGAATGAGGATAGATCAGCTGACTTGCCCCGCGAGATTAATAATTCTCGATATTGCCACTAGAGCGTGCGAGGGCTGAAAAAGGCGGGAGTTTCAAGTCGTACACTAAACCGTCGTTAAATCAAAAATCACGGTAGAATATCAATTAACAAACTTTATAGACTCAAAGAAGATGAAAATGCAGTTCTCAAAACTGTTTTTTATTTTTCAAAGCAGCCATCAAAATATCGCCAAAACTATTGCATCGGTTTTTTTTTTAATTTCGCAAAATTATACGAAAACAGTCTTTATTGAACTATGGATTTTTTTTATGAAATATTTTTTTAAACAAAAAACAAGGATCATAATCAGGGAAAATCAATCGTCAAAATATCTTTTTAAGTATGCAAATATTGGTAAATAATATAGTTTTGTTATTTAATATAGAATTCCAATTTGAAAATTAACAACTATGATGATAGGAGCACCATTTTCGTTAATTTGTTTCTATAAATCATCACATCGAATCGAACAAAGAAACATAATACAAAATTTGACGTTTGACATTTCATAATGGAAATTTTGGCATCTAAATTCTAAATTTCATGCTTATAACTTATAAATTTCACAATATTATTCGTAAACGTAAAATTTCAAGTATAATGAACTCAGCAAATAAATCTTTTGAAGAGAACGACAAAAATACTCCGAAAATTTTAACTTTCATAAATCCGATTCCGATTGTTAAAGAAAACGACTGGGGGAGCGTGGAAAATAGGCGTGATTACTGGAAGGCCGGTATAATTAGAACCGCGTGTGACGAAATTCTCGTTCGCATGAATCTTGCACCGAAAACCCGAAAGATTAACGTGAATGAAAGGTTTTTCACGAAATCGTTGACATTTTAAGTCATAAATAGCTGTTAAAACGAGAACCCTTATTTGTTTCAGTGATTTATCGTCAGTTTGATTGAGAACAACCATTTTATAAAGAACAACAGTTAAAAAATAATGACATCGAAGGAAAAGAATTTTTCGTCCCAAGCAACATTTCATCGAATAAAAACGACTCAATCAATACTTTTGTAGCAACTGTGTCAATTAATTAGTCAGGAAAGAACTTTATAAAAAATATATTCTTGAATAATTCATACATGTATTATTATCTTTCATTTTCCACCTTCAGTGTCGTTTGTCCCTGTTTCAAGACCTGCCGAACGTTGATATTAATTCTAGCTTCAGAAATATAAGTTCTTGCTTTTTTCCAGTCGTCGCAAAGCCCTGTTTCATCTTTGTTATCTGTGGAATCCCAAGGGGATACGTCAGCATGTAAAATTTTTGGTACTCCGTGATATCGCAGTCTCGATTCTCCAGCCATAACGAGAACATCACCGCTGCGCAAAAGCAGTGCATTCACCGGCTTGTTCTGAGTTAATCCACCGATAAGAAAAATTGCAGACTGTCCAAAACTGATGGAGAAAAGTGGAGCTTCTCGATCGATCTCCGAATGATCTGTGTGCCCAGCGAGTGTTGAATTCATTCGATAATAATTAACTATCGCTGCCTCGGCTTTGAAATTTAGAAATCCTGTGCATGTGGCAAAGGCTCCTGTCATTTCTGACAGTTCGGTTGGCATTTTGGCTTTAGAATCTTCGGAATATACTTTCGTATCCCAATTGTAGTGGTAACCCAGCGTCGCCCATCTCAACTTTGACGCAAGATCTTTACCTCTTTCTGTATCGCTAAAAATATCCAAATTTAGACAGTAAATTGTGCCAAAGAAATGTTTAATTAGTAGTTTTTAGAAAACACGGTAACATATATAGACTTGAATAATTAAGAAAATAAAATTACAATTACTTTGTACAGACATCCCACCAGTTTTCCTCCTCCTTGAGAAAATCATGCGCATCGATATTGAGTTTGTTTGGTTTTCGTGAATAATCTCTCAAGCATTTTGTAATCCAAAATCGTTGTCCTTTAGGAGTGAAAGGATTTTTAATGAAAATGAGACCAGGAATATCGTTGAATTCAAATCTTTCCCAGTTTTTTGGTGATTTCAAACCTAAACATTCGTCTACTGAAAATCCTTCATCGTTGCTCACCACCACACGTTTAACCTAAAAAAAAAGTATCGGCGTATTGAGCCACTTGAAAAAATGTAAAAAAAATTTGTCCACTTTGCACTCACTCTATCAAAATCCTGATTTTCTAAATCTATAATATCATCGAGGTTCGGTGATGGAACACGGCTTTTGTAATACTTGAAACTATCTTTAAACATTGTTCTAAACGCGGATACTGGGCGCCGCCATATTTATTTTTTATCGCTCCGTTCTTTGCGCGATTTGCAGCATCGCCACATGGGATTCGGGGGCAAAACGCGCGATTGTTATCTCATCGGTTATTTGGCTGCGTTCGGGGAGTCACTATTTGCGCTAAAAAGGCAACCTATAGTAATACTATTTAATGGTAACGTTAGCGTTTATAGCGCAAATAGCGACTCCCCGAACGCGCCTTTTGTATGTAAATCGCGTTAGCGGGAATAATTTACAATTTAAAATCGTTCGTTCCTATAAAGTGGAAAGGAAATTGTTCACCACCAGTCATTCCTTGTCGTCCGGAGAATTGAAAGGCTTTGTTCAGTCGTGTCGCAGGTCTAATGGAATTTTTGTAAAAAATACCAAAAACAAACATGAAAATTCAATAAAGTGTTAGCGAAAAATTTTTCGAATAAAAAAAACTTACATTATATTTAATGTAAGTTTTTTTTATTCGAATATTTTTAATTTATTAATATTATTATAATTAATATTGAAATTTATTAATTATCGAAAAATTATCGAGTTACCAAAATTTCAAAACATTGCAAAAAAATGAGACCATTTAGAAATGGGTCTCTGATGGCGATTCACGGCTTCTCAATCTCGCTGCTACGCGGCTAAAACCGTTGAAGAGTTTCTCACACGCGGTCGCTTAGGCATGCGTTTTAATATATAACGATATAGCTATACTAACCATCGTATGGTGTTCTCAAATGATTACATCGCACTTACGCATAGTACGCTGAAAGGTACATGAAAGATTTGACCGCGACCCTCCCCTCTTCCGCAAAGAATTTTCCTGCGTGGCATCTTTTCCAACAGAGTCCTCGAAAACCTCGCGCGGCATTTTTCTCCAGGAATTCAAGTTTCGTTTTGTGAGAATCCCTTTCGATACCGTCATAAGATGGGGGTGTCGCCATTTTCGGGTTTTTCAATCTCCACTGAATGCCCCCCAGCCCCTGGCTCCCACCTAATTTGCTGGGATCGAGCTTTTTCCAGTTCTGCGAATAAAGTGCGCTAATGTCTGAGAGGCCAGGCTGAAACTGATGTGCGCGCGCGCACTCATCACCCACCACCGTTATCCCTCCGAACGGTTTTTTCAAAGAGGGCACTACCCACCACATCGCCAAAATAATCGGTTCTCCGGCAAGTCGGACCGGTTCATCCACACTCCACACTATTGATAAGAGAGAACCTCGTGGTTGCTTAAAAATTGAATCATTGATCGCGATTTTCTCGGTTATTTGCGATAACTGAAGATATTTATTCGCCAATATTTTCTTTACCATGTTTTCATCGTTATGAAGTTTCAAAGACAATCAGCTACGAAAACAAATGTTACTCGTGCTGTACGCTTCCGAAACGTGCCTTTTACCATAGATGTAAATAAAGCGCATTTGTGAATTTTTAAACACATAGATTATATTGACAGAATACATATTTTGAATAGAATTTGTTTGTATACGTAGGAATAATCACATTCAATTATATTGGACACTGTTTTGAAATTGAAAAAGAAATTCAGACAATTTTCTTGATAAAGTATTGAGAGAACGGCATTTTTACTCTTTTCTTTTATGCGGATGAAAAATTGACTACACGAAAAAATCATTTTTTTAATTGTATTGTCAATGTTTATAATTGTTTCTCTTTTTTTTATTGTTCGATCATAGTGACTAAGATTTTTCTAGACAATCACTAATAACATTCTTTAAAGTAAAACACCAATCAAAAATGGGACGATTATAAGGAAATATTAGGGATAATTTTTCCACAAATTATTTCATGTTTAAAAAAAATAAGGTGGAATGGCCTCCATAGCCAATAGTTAAAATATAACGTATGTCGTGATATTGGTCCACCTTAAGGTAGTTCCCTTGCGACAACCTCAACCAAAAGTTACATACCGTATGTGCGTTACATGTGTGTGTAAAGGGTTGATAATTCGTAGTAAATAAATTTAAAAAGCACACAATATTGACTCGGTATACCAATAGATAATACGACAGATATCATCTACTGTCGTAAAATTTATTCTATAAGTGTTTTTGATCTGACATTGCGAGTAAACTTTTTGCCAGAACTGTCCGGGCTATGCCCCAAGGCACCTTTACAAGCCTACCAAAAAAAAGCCTACCCGTAAGAATCTCTACCGCTCGATCTCTATCAAAGAAATGTCAACCAACAAAAAAACACTATCAAAGCCTGAAACTACCAAGATTTGTTCACTACCATGGTCATACTCTACCAACGAAGAATTACTAATGTAATATAACTATATATTACACTGTATATAGATATATACGCTAGTAATTCTTCGTTGGTAGAGTATGACCATGGTAGTGAACAAATCTTGGTAGTTTTAGGCTTTGATAGTGTTTTTTTGTTGGTTGACATTTTTTTGATAGAGATCGAGCGGTAGAGATTCTTACGGGTAGGCTTTTTTTTTGGTAGGCTTGTAAAGGTGCCTGCCCCAATACACAAAAAAGGTGTTACATCTCTCGCGCTCGCGCTCGTTTGTTTGTAGAATATGTCGTATAAGCCCAAAGCCGTAGTACTTCTCCAGGTTATATCTTTTAAACTAGATGGTAAATCATTTTGATGTTTTTTTACAATATTCGTGATATCCTGCTCTTGCTCCTCCTCGTTTTTCATCAAGTTCGTGATTTTAGTTCTGACGGTAGAATTAATAACGTACTGTTTACCCATGCATGGCCCATATGTTACGTATTAATCGAGCCAACTTCAAGTATAAATATATCTCGGGTTCGGAATGGTAAAACTTGTTAAAATTGCACAGATTTTTGAATAACGTATTAAATAATACGTATGCCAAATTTCAACCATTTCTTAATTCAACGATCCTGTGGGGGAACTACCTTAAGCCAAGTGAGATACCGACCGAGCCGCCATGAGTGCAAGAGAGAGATAGCTGAACGGACCGGTCTTTCTCCGCTGTAAATGGTATTCAGAGCAAAAAAAAAGTGTTGCGTCTCTTTTAGTGAATCACGAAAACGCTAACACTGTTTTTATTCCCAAAAATGTTAACAATCTATGAGAAAGACTTGTTCGAAAATTTGTGAGGTTATGTTGACCCTTCACATTGCCTTAAGATGTAAATCGCGTTAGCTGGAATAATTTACAATTTAATCGTTTGTTCCTATAAGTAGAAAGGAAATTGTTTACCAGTCATTCCTTGTCCAGAGAATTTTACTCTAAACTTATCGATTCGTTCCGATAGACCGTAAAATCTAACAAATTATACATTACACGCGTTTAATAAACGAGCGTATGGGAGATTATTTAAGAATCGCGATAGTTATGTTAATGATAAATCAGCATTAATAATAAAACAGCGAGTAATTTAGTTTGTGTTTTTCCATTGAATATCTTTGTGTACGTCCATGAACTAAAAACAACGAGAAATTAATAGAAAGATCATCGATTGCTCTGTTGTTACAATGCTGTGTTACTAAATAAACTTTATATTTCTTTTCTGCGTCCATAAACTTTCTTTATATATTTATATCGAATCCTACATGTACTACATGGGTGCCATGTTTATTTCGCGGCACGCAAATAGCCCAACGAACATCTATTATTACTCTGTATTGTTTCATTTTCACACTAAATCACACGATCGTACGCCTCTTGGAAATATCCCACAGTATTATCGGATTTATTCTATTTCGATTCATATCCTATAAATCACAGTGAACGAAAAACCCATAACTAATAGAAAAAAATAGTGATTTTTGAAAACATTGAAAAAAAATAGCAATTTCTTCAAAAAGTTAAATAATGCAATAAAATGGCAATTTTTTAAAGGGGTACAAAAATGGCATGTCGATTTTACAAAAATTTGAACAAAACTGGAACAGTGAATTTTCCAAAAATTTCAAAAATGAAATGACATTTATCAAAAGATGGGGATTTGACAAACAGAAAAAAATAAAATGGCGATTCTTTCCGAATTCTCTTTCTTTTAGTAGTTAATCGACTTTTTTTAAAGCTTCGGATTGATCCTCGTGTCCACGGCGATTTAACGAGTAATTTTGAGCCACCATGTATAATTCTGAAATATCTCACTAAATGTTCAAGGCTTTTTGAAAGCTCCAGCAAGTAGATTAGCGTGTTAGTACGCTCTTTGACCGCTGGACGTTCTCAGCGCTGTCACACAAATATAAAAGCGGGATGAAGAGAGAGAGAGAGAGAGAGAGAGAGAGAGAGAGAGAGAGAGAGAGAGAGACAGAGAAAGAGCGAGAAAGGAGTGAGAGGCGAGTTGCTGAGCGGCGGGACTGCGGGACAGACGTAAGAATTCTTTTTTGCACCAAAGCGCAAAAGTGCACACGAGACTCGATGTCTCGTTTAATTATCGCCCAAAGAGCCAGCTTGTCATTTATATTCAAAGACAGAAACAGCTAGAAAGGAGAGCACGGTTTGTTTGATCTTTTCCTCGCGAGCAAAATACTGCGATGTGAGATTCCTCGTGGATAGTCTTTTCGACCGAATTATTAATATGATTCACAAGATTAAATCGAATTCATTCGTTTCAAGCAGGGAAAAAAGACCGGATCGTCCCGGGAGAACGTTCGAGTCACCCAAGGTGTTCGTCGTAGATCCTACTCATCTCTATTACACGTATATATATATATTACTTCATCTCGCATATGCAATGCCCACGCCCACATAAACGCATTTCTTATCTTTTCTCTCTTAGATATATCGCGACATCTAGTAAATCAATTATTTTAACGATCATTGACCATTTTATATTTAAAAACGTCTGGTGGTTCGGTATTCCAATAAATAAAGCAACGTTTTGCTAAAATACCAAAATGACAATTTTTAGCATCTTTTTTACTCGGGTCAATTTTACAATTTCGTTAAGGGCCGTTTTACTTCTATAGAAGTGATAAAAAAGATTCGTTAACAAATGATTTTTTTCCCTAAGCTGTTGGAGCAATCGGATGAAGGTTTTTCGAGGTTAAAAACGTTATTTTTTAAAAGAATGTTTCCAATTTTTTTCACTCAAAAGAACTTAGAGAAGCCGGAATCGCGAATAGACTGCCGTTCAAAAAAACTGGTTCCAAAAGAATTTGAAAAACCACTCGACCGATTTGCTCAAAATTGCTCAGTCATTCTACACACGTTTAACTATTTTTATGACTCTTCATTTTTTTCTTCGTAGCAGAGAACCAGCAAATTTTCATTGAGAAATCGATAATCTTTGTTTAAAAGTTCTCCATTTTGTCATAATTTGATTTTTTTGAAACGCGTCATGACATACGAAAAATATTAGACTGTAGGCCAATATCTCACACCATTTTTTTGTCAGTTCATTTTTAACGAGACTACAGCCTCGTCAAAAATTGCAAATACTTCTCAAAATTTATGTTTTAAACCACGCAAACTCTTCATCCGATTCGTCCAAAAGTTTGACAAACAAAAAATTTCGAGCACTCATATTCGAGCCAATTACGATGTATTTCATAAAAAACCGATGAAATCTTCGTTAGTTCCAAACTTCTGCATATTTCGACGACTTTTTCACGTCGCTTTTATAAAATCACTAGCTTTTACCAGCGGCTTCGCTCGCGGCTTAGTATAGCTTAGGTCATTGTATTAAATAAGTGTTATAAGTAAGAATAATAAGTACTGAATAGTACAAAAGAAACGTACATATTTCCGGAATAAAAAAAGTTTTATGTGCGTTGATCCATGTTAAAATCAATTTATAAACCAAAATTCATCCAAATCCGATAACCGTTACAAAGCTTAGTATTAATGCTAGTATTAATGTTTAGCATGTATGATGTCATCATTTTATACATACCTACCTATAGATATAGTACACACACACACACACGCACGCACACACACGCACGCACACACACGCACGCACGCACGCGCACGTACGCACGCACGCGCATGCGCACGCACGCCCGCACGCACGCATGCGCACGCACGCACGCGCACGTACGCACGCACGCGCACGTACGCACGCACGCACGCACGCACGCGCACGTACGCACGCACGCACGCGCACGTACGCACGCACGCACGCACGCACGCACGCACGCACGCACACATACACACACACACACACACACACACACGCGCGCGCGCGCGCGCGCGCACGCACGCACGCACACGCACACGCGCGCACACACACGCGCGCGCGCGCGCGCGCACACGCACGCACGCACACACACGCACACACACACACACGCGCGCGCGCGCGCGCACACACGCGCGCGCACACACACACACACGCGCGCGCACACACACACACGCACACACGCACACACACACACACGCGCACACACACACACGCACGCACACACGCACGCACGCGCACACACACACACACACACACACACACACACACACCTAAACACGGAATTTGATTAAAATTCGTTCAGGCGTTACAAATTTGAGCTAAGTTTGAATCCCATTGGAACTATGCATTTTGACGGGACAAAAAGCATCTTACGGGTCATTTCAACATTAAACCAATCCACGAACCAGATTTTATTTGGATCGGTTTACCAATTACAGAGCTAGTTATAATTACTATCCCACAGGAACTGTGCGTTTTTCTGGGATAAAAAGTATCCTGTGTGTTATTTCAAGACCTAAGACACCTTCGTACCAAATTTCATCAAAATCCGTTCAGGCGTTTTAGCGTGAAGAGGTAATTACAGAATTACGCTCCAGGTCTATCCCACAGGAATCGTGCATTTTTGCGGGATAAAAAGTATCCTGTGTCTTATTTCAAGACCTAAGACACCTGCGTACCAAATTTCATCAAAATCCGTTCAGTCGTTTTAGCACGAAGAGGTAATTACAGAATTACGCTCCAGGTCTATCCCACAGGAATCGTGATTTTTTTCGGGATAAAAAGTAGCCTATGTCACTCTCCAGCTCATAAACTATCTTTGTGCAAAAAATCACGTCGATCCGTCACTCCGTTGCTAGGTAAAAGAAGGACAAACCAACAAAGCAACAAACACACATTCGCATTTATAATATTATAAGTAGGGACGAATATTATAGAATTTAGTTTCGAAAACGCGATTTACATCCACTTCGAAAGGACTAAACCGATTGGAACGAATTATTATTCAAACAACCAGGAAACGTGGCAAAAGTCGACCGAGTAATTTGATCTTTATTTTTATTTTTCCATTTTAAGCGTTTTATAGAAAATTTAGATCGTATTTTACGACTCTTACACACGCTGAATTTGAGCCTGCAAAAATAAATGCTTCAAAGTACGTTTTCACGAGAGTCTCAGTTATTATGGGACGCTTACAGTAATTCACCAAGTAAACAGAGCAGAGCATGGAGCAGGGTAATTGAAAATTGTGTAGGCAAAAGAACAAGACGTCGGGGAACGTGTGGATTTTGTATTTTCTGACTAAGAACATAAAATTCGACGGTATAATTTTTGCTGAAACTTTTCGGTTACGTGTGCATTTGTGGGTATTGAATTGAGCAGTTTTGTGGATATCGAGTAGGTGGGAATAGTGGCAGCCTTGTAGGGATGAAGAAAATATATTCCAGCTCGTAAACATTTCTTTCGGAATAAATAAGGCAGTTGTCGGTTATTTCATGATAGACGAAATACAACTGCGATAAAAATAACAATAATAATAACAACGCAATGTATTAAATTTGAATTCGTCGCTTGAAATTTATATCGATGTATCCTCGCCTTCGGTTGATAAATATTTCGATAATTGAGGCTATTATAAAATTGTATTTATATAAAAATCTCAACAGATTGTTCTTTACGTACGATTTACTTGAAATTTTCCATACTTAGGTTTTTCGAGTCGCTGATTACGAATCTGGACGCAAAATTCGAAAATTCAAAATGGCAGATTAAAAAAAAAACAATTGTTAGTTTGGATCTAGTACACAAATTATTTTTTTTTTTTCACAAAAACAACAACATGGAAAATTTTGAAAGAATTCTGTATAATACTTTGGAGTGTATTAAGTCTGTACAAAAATTACCATTTTAATTTTCCTGATAGATTATTAGAAAACGCATTTTTTCATGAAAAAGTATGAATTTCGACTATTTGATTAGACATGGCATTTTTGTAATTAACAAGTAACGACTGTCCTTATTTTTTGAACTTTTAATGTTTTAGAAACAATTTAGAAACCAAACACCCGGTTTTTGTTGTTAAAAAAGTAATTTAATAAATAAAAAAGTGCAAAAAAATGTTTTTTTTGCAAATTTACAAGAGTCCGCTAAAAAAAACAGTGACGACGATAAGGTTGTATTCTTCGTTAATTTCTCGGGACGTAAACATTTCGGAAGAAATATTTTTACCGTAATAATAATCACGACAACGAAAAATTGCTTGTGAATTGATCGTTATAGAGTTAATTGTTCGAAGAAATGTCCCTAAAACGACTATTTTGATTTCTTTGTACAAATCTCGTGGTAAATAAAGTTTTCAATTGAAACAATGATGATTTTATTGATGCATAGACTTAAAAAGGAATTTATAGTGTTTTTGACGAGCGTGCAATGAAAGTAAGCGCTATTTAACACGAATCGTACACACTTGTGGAACGTGCGGGATGCGTGACGATAGGAAAAATCTGAAAACATCTGCCGGTCACTGACTTAAGATTTCTTTTGGCGTGGGCAGTTCGCAGCTTCGATCTTATCGGACGGATCTCGACACGGTGATCTTTCAGATGAAATTTTAGTCGATCAGTTGGACCTTAGTTTTTCCAGTGTCGAGGATAAATAAAGCGATCGGTAGGTGTTAGTTTTAACATTCGGTAGATTTTTTAAATAAATGCGAAACAAAAACGACGAAAAAATTAATGAAAAAGAATTTTTTTTTATGATAAAAATTGGACAAATTTTTTTTGGCCATCGTAACTGCTAGAGCACGATTTTTGGTAAAACAAAAAAAATATTGCAGCTTGATTTCAGGTGAAGTCGCGCTTGTAAAGATTTTTATTCTTGTTCATTGTAAAAATTGTTTTCGTCCATTATTTTAACATTCGAACATTTGTCTATTGTTTCAATTGCAATATATGTTGCAGATTCATAAAAAAAATTAGGCATAACGTAAAATAATATTCTCAAATAATGTGCAATTTTTTCTTACATGCGAAATTTATCGCGTTCTCTCGAATAATCGTTGAATAAAAATAAATGACGAGTGGAAAATGAAACAATACTAAAATTTCCTATTTTCCGACACCAAAATCGCGGCCATTTTTTTAAATCGCTGAGCTTCCGGTACCCGAAAGCGAGCACATGAGGCGATAAACGAAAAAAGAATCTTTCCTCGTGGCGCTTTTTCTACCTGACAGTTTCATGTCAACAAAAGTCGCGAGAGTTCGCGTCTCTCTCTCTCTCTCTCTCTCTCTCTTTCCCGCTCGTTGGTAAGAGTCGAAAGACGCACCCACCAATTTGACATGTGTATACTTTTTTTTCTTCGTATATATACACGTATACATATTAGGTTATGTGACACGATCGCGTAAGTGTATACATAGCGAAGAGTACACGAGAGCGTGTACGTACGAGCACATATTCACGAGGAAGAGAAGAAAGAGAAAAAGATAGAGAATAATCGTGTACAGCCTCAGGGGACCCTACCTCGTTTTGCCTTCTCGACCAATGAGAGAGCTCGATCACGTCACCAACTGCCAATAGGAGCTTGAGGCAATGACGACAATCGCTAAAAATAACTCTTACATATCTAGGCCGGTAGCGGCCGCGAAATGTCCACAGTCGCGCGCCGGCAGCCGATGGTGCTGGTACTGAACGGTCGCTTTCGTGGCGTCGTTGCTCGGCCACTGTTCTTCCATTTTTCATTTCGTTTTTACCGCGCGTTATAAATCGTAAACACACGCATATAAACACAAGTTTTTCGTGGACAGTGTGTTGATTTTTTATATTTATTTCGTGTTTTTATCTTCGATTCAGTGCTTTGACAATCGATTGTGCACGTATTACACTAAGACGTACTTTCGAAGGTAGGAATACGAACGAAAAAAACAAAACAACTTTTGACAAAACGAGCTTTATACTCGTTTAACAAATGTACGTTCGAGTTTTTTGTCGTGAACAAAGTACATGTGATTTACACCCTCGGCTCATGTATGCAATGTACATTTATATAACACTCCGGTATAAATAGACAACTCGCTAATTTCCTCAGTACTTTCCAACTCTTTGTTTAAGCGTCGAAAACGTTAAAAATGTAACAAAATTCGATCTTCACGTATAAAAACTAGTGAGTGTTGAAACAAAAAATACAAAAGTAACGGTACATCGTTGCTTTTTTTTCCTCTATGTAAATGTCATATTTGACAATGATTCGCATTGAAACAGAAAATGTGGGCGCGTAAAATCCTTATTGCAGGTCCTTGTGTCCGGGAATTCATGGGCTACATTTTGACAAGTTGCTCGAAGCAAAAGCCTCCATTTTATAAATATACACGATGGATATCCCATGTGTACATAAAATACTCGATCGTTCCGGCTGCGGGAAGTGTCACGTTACGGAAATTAAAAGGCGGGCCACTCGACGCACGTGCTGCACCCTTTCCGACCCCTCTCGATGTTTTTATTACTATTATTACTTCACCGAAACCTTTTTGATTGATTATGCGTTTTCAATCTGCAAAAATATTCTCTCGTTTACCTTTTATATTTATTGCTTGAAAAGTGCGGGTACAAAAAAACGTTAAATGTTATTTCAGTTTCCTAAAGAAAAAAATACACGTAAAACAATCTTTTGTGTTTTATTTCCCATTCTAATTTCAGCTCAATTTTTCTTTTCATGAACCAATTTCAAACTTTTATCGTAAAAAAGCATGTGTCAACACTTTTAGCAGTTTTTAAGACATTTTTCAAAATTTTTATTTCTTTCCCCGATGATTGACTTTTATTGGAAAACTTGTATATGTACAAGGCACTCCATATAAAACTTGCCTATTAAAAAGCATTTGAAAGTTGAAAACATCCAAAAATATCAATCGCCATTTACGATGTATAAAAATTTGGCTAAACGTCAAACCAATCCTACCTCAAAATAACGTAATAGTCATTTGTTTTTATTTATTTTTTACAAAACCGAAGAAACCTTATATTATTTTTACAGAATCTTGAAAAAAAGTATTTAAAAAACATCACTCCGGCACCGTTATACTTCAGTAATTTAATTTACAAATTTATTGCCACATTAAATAACTGTCACGATGAAACAAAAGATCTCGTGAAATTAATCGAAAATTTTTTCCACGTAAGCAAACGTGTATAAAATTCGCTACTGTTATTTAATAATTTATTATTTGGCACGCATAATAATACGCTGTATATAAATGTAGAGACTCGGTACATCACAGCGCCGAAAAGATTCAAATAAAAACACGATGTGGAATCCAGTCGGAGCTCAAGGTTGCCCACGATGAATGGCCTTCTGTACGATACGTAACCCGGCAATTAGTCCAAAAACCTACTCGTGTGTTTTTCCCTATTAAAAAAGACCTTTTTTTTCATCGTTCGTCTGATATTTCTTTTATCAGCTCTTTGCAAAGCGATAGCGGCATGTTTAATCACTTTGCCATGTAATATGCATTTATTTACGCTCTATATACACATATCTACATAAGTAATGTGAGAAAATTGACAAGTACGATTCACATATTTTTTTTATGATTTTTTTTATTTGCCGCGCATTTGCTTACCCGACAATAATGGTTGATTTCGGCATTATACAGTGTGTCCGAAAAGTCTCGGTCACAATTTACAGGATGAATCAATCGCGCAATTCCAGAGCGAAAAGTCCTGTATCGTTTTTCGATCCTTTGCACCGTTAACCAGGTATTAAGGTGGTTGTACGCGATATCGCAAAAAACATGTTTACACCGAATAATACTCGAATTTTATGAACGAAAATGTCATTAATTGAATTTTATATTTATTCATACAACGAAAAACGAGTGGCCACCTTTTGATACGCGTTTTCTTGACATTCGCCAGTTTTGGGAAACTTATTTCAAAGTGAAAACTTGGTGAAGAAAAAATTGGAAAAATTCTGTTGCCTTGGATTTCCACTGACGGCTGAATGTTTCCGGAAAATGTAAATATTTCAATGATATCGGATGAGATTATCGTTGCTCCCTTAAATCCTGTTTTTTTTTGCAATCTGGAAATTCGATTTTCTCACAAATAATGTAGTCAAGCTTGTTCAAATTTCTGCAAAAATTTCGGCGGAAAAGGCGTTTTTCGTTCAATATTTTGCTATCGAAGGTTTCTCTACACTGTGGAAGAATATTGAGCGCGAAAAGTCGAACCCAAACCGTAGAATCTGTAGCTTAAGCATACCTTCAAGGTCTCTGTATTTTATTTCGTATTCCGATGAATATACTTATGTATACATTTTAATTTTGAAATATTCATGTATTAGATTCCAAAAATGAAATTACCAAACATTTAATGTCCAGGAAAACAAAAATTTTGAAGAAAATTCATGAAAATCTTTCCTAAAAAAAATATGAAGGTTTTAGCGGGGGAAAGTCATGTGAATGTACGTTTTTTCAAGATTTTTTTATAAAGAAATGGAATAGTTTATTGAATTAACATAAAGCATATCTCAAAACATACGATGTAAGGTATATTGACAAATTTTTTTAAACTAAAATATTTCAAAATGGCGGCGCCACAGCTGCTGGAAGTATAGATTTGCGCCGTGCAGCCTACAGGTCGCAAATATCAACTAAATATCAAAAAATCAATTTTTTATTGTTAAAATACATTAATACGCTTTGCATGACGGAGAGAAAAAAAATTAAAAATTTAGGACCATTTACAAAAATACAAAAATAAGTGATTTTTCAAAATAGTCCTAAATTTTGGATTTTTTTTCTCCGTCATGCAAAGTATATTTATGTATTTTAACAATAAAAATCTGATATTTTTATTTTAGTTGAGATTTGCGACCTGTATAGGCTGCACGGCGCAAATCTGAACTTCCCGCAGCTGTGGCGCCGCCATTTTGAAATATTTTAGTCTAAAAAAATTTGTCAATATACCTTACATCGTATATTTTGAGATATGCTTTATGTCAATTCAATAAACTATTCCATTTCTTTATAAAAAAATCTTGAAAAAACTTACGTTTACATGACTTTCCCCCCTTAAGTAACTTTGTTTTTCCGGTGCGTGCAAGGACACTCGAAGGTCGTATGAAGCCTAAAATGATGGTAGGAATTTTTCGCGTTGAAAACTATTCCAGTCGCTTAATACGTTTTTAATTTCATATAAAAATTTCCAGAACGTTATAATAGACGTGAAGTTGTTTTTTCTGTGTCCGCTCTTTTCTCACAGTGTTCAACGTCTTTTCGACCCTGACCTTAGATCGAAATTTTTTTTATAGTCTTTTTTAATCCTTTGGTTAGCACTCACGAGACTCGAAGTTTCTCGCTTGAAAATTATTACGAATGGACTTGTTCGCAATGGGTGCAATTTTATTTACGTACCAAATCACGAAAAGAACATATGAGGAGTTTGTAGTTCAGTGTGTTGTTGGGCGGAGGCGCTCCTCGAGAAAAAAAAAAAGTTTGCTTTACGGCTCTCCTCCTCGTGTGTATACGTCGCGAAAATACAAACTGCCTCATTAATGCAAATGAAGCTGAAGCGGCCGCCGTATCCAATATAATTCGTATGTGTTTGTGTACACACACGAGCGTTCATACGTTTATATATATAAACATTTATATATGTGTGTTTGCATGTAACAAACGAAGCGCAGGTTTAACGTAGCTGCCAAATGTTTCGTTTTGATGTATTTCGTTGTGATTTTCATTAAAGTTTACCTGACTTAAGAAATTACACTGTAAAAACAATTTTATTTAATAATCGTTCAATATGGCAGATTCGAAATGACAAACACAAACATAAAACATTCGAAATGAAAGCTCCAGGATTTTTCCAGCACTTGATTCAAAGCCCCACTGTTGTTTAGAATGCTGTTTTTGGAAATGATCTTTAGGATACAATAAATTCGAAACTGTTCAAGTTTTGATTGTAAAATTTTTGAAATGGAAGCCTCAGGGTTTTTTCAGCACTTTTAAAGCCCCAGTTGTTTAGGATGCTGCTTATGAAAATAATTTTTAGGATACAATAAATTCGAAATTATTCGAATTTTTATTCGGAAATTTTGCCCATGTCTTTATTGATCCTTCAGAAACACCGTACAAATTTCGGCTTAAAAAAATCGATGAAAAGTCCAGAGTGGTTTACCCAAAAATATGTTTTTCCAATTGGCAACTCGATATCTCGATAACCGATTGACGGAATGAGTTCAAATTTGTTATGCATATTGAGCAGACTGTTTTTTAACGTTGAAACTAAAATTGATCCGACTTTTTTTTTTTTTGGAACCTGTTAAAGGGGCAAAAACATTGGAAAAATCGATAATCAAAGTTTAGCATGCCGCCATTTCGTCAAAATTTGTTTATTTTTTTAAATTTTAGTACCAACAATCAAAGCACTGGTACAGATTAAGAATACGTTCGATTTTTTCTTTTCGGATGCGTAAAACGTCCGGAATTCGCGTGCCAATCATAAGTTTTTTCGCTCAATTTTGCTAAACTGAACAAAACTATGTGACGAATTTAATTTTCCAATTTTTTACGTGTTTTTCAATAATCAATAAACATGTGTACAAAATTACAAAAATTCGATAAGATTGAAAATGATTATAATCTAAAAATCACTTCCGAAATCAGCATTTTTGACAACAGTAGGTTCTCAAACCGAAAATTCACATTTATATTATATATTATTTTTGTGTCTACCGTTTTTCGGAAACTACATAAAAATGTTCAGACTGCATTCATATTTAAACTAAATCATTGTCTCATTCGTGAATATATCACGAGATTTGGCAGTCTCGTACTATTATCGTCATTATTTTTATTGGACTTTTTATTTTCGACGTTTTTTTCAACATATTATTTTTATGCTTCCTCCCTTTTTGCCCGGCTCTTGTCCGGTGTTAAACCCACCGCAATATTACATAATCTCTCGCAGTAGAAATACATAGACCGGTTATGCTCTCTTGGCACACACTCGAATCTCCTTTTCGTATATCTACTACCTGGCAAATCCGCAAAACTTACTTTATACTGTGAAATTAATGCTGTACAGGTTGATGGGTCTATCGAGATTTAACCCTCACCTTGTGTTGCTTCAGCGTGGAATTTCAGCCGCATTATCAAGGAATCTAAAAACGATCATTTGCAATTAACCTCAGAATATTTTATGGTAAAGACCGCTGCAATTTATTTTTTCGAAGGTAAACAACGGGGTCGAAAACGACCCCAATCTTATCTTTACCATAAAATGTTCCTCGTATGAGATAATAAGGTTTGATTATACACAATTCTCTTCGTTTTTTGATAATGAAGACAATGGTGTATGATAAACTGGCATTTGGTTAACAATTAATGAAAAAAACTCGCTAAAACGAAAAAATGGAAAAAAAAGGTTTTTAACAAACAAAATTGGGCTCAGGACAAAATTAACTTGCAAATGTTAAGCTTGGAAAATCGAATGACAGTTTTTTGAGATCCAAGAACTAAGAGTGCGAGAAAAATTTGTACAAATTTAAAAATCGAGAAATTCATGGGAAAAAAGTATAATTCGTTATGTTCCAACGATGCAAACTCAGTATCATTACCTTTTTTTAACTCGATAAAAAATAATTCTCATTCTTCTTGATTATTCGCCGAACGGAACAATATTTATGAGATGAATATTCAAAAAAATTGTCTAAAGTTACAAGAATATTTATTTTTGATCAGGACTTGCGTTCGGAAACTATTCGAGTGGAATTTCGAGTCCCACTGTGACACGAGAAAGAAAACTAATCGTGGTGAGTTTGGATAGATAATAACAAGGGATTACGTTTGTAGAGGGTGTTCGAAAAATGAGGTTGAGGATTAACAGGGCAAAAAAAATCATGGAATTTTGAAGAAAAAAATATTTTCTCCGTTTTTATTGACGATTCGATGTTAAGGAGTCAGTCCACTTTGGAGACACGAAAAAAAGGCTATTTTCGCGATTTTTTTTTGAGGATTTTATAAAAGATATGAATATAAAAGTTGTTGGGCTTGATAAATAAAGTCTTGAAATACATAAAAAAAAAATTTTAATTCATTTTTATTCATTTTTAAGTACAAAAACTAGTTTAACGTAACGCGTCAAAAATAGGTGGGCTAGGTAGCTCCATCACAACTCGGCAACGGCTTGTCTGAAACAAAAAAATCAAAGTCCATTAGATTCAGTATGATCCCAGCTACAAAATGACCATCGGATATAAAGTTTTATCAAAGAATAAAAAAATGGCAGATGAAAAACGAAAAAAGTAAGAAAAACGCGTTTTTTTCGCAATTTTTCACAAAAAAAAAAGTAAAAATCAAAATTTTAAAATCATCGAGGGTCATCTTGTTGCGAATCATGTTTACAATATGTGGTTCAAATTTCAAGAGAATCGGTTTATTAGTTTTAGAGATACGATGGAGCTAGATTTTGAAAACGTTGTTTCGAGAAAAACGCGTTTGAGCGCGCTATACGCTCAGGTAGACGAAATTAGGTCCTGACGTTCAGGTAAAAAAAAAATAGCTCGGATTTTCATAAAATTTTGACACAATATTTCTGAATGTATGTACTTTCGAAAGCAGTAAAAAAAAAATCGATTTTTTTTAATTTTCAATGTGGATTGGCCCCTCTTAATAAAATATTAATTAATGAGTGACAGCCAATCGGGTAAACCGAAACTTCAAAATCTATTAAAAATCTTCAGCTTGGACGTGACTTTTTAGGCATCCTGTATGCCTCGATATCGGAGCTAAAAAAGCTAACGACTTTCTTTTTTTATTCTTCGTATTTTATTCCCCCGCTGTCAGATCTTTAATCCACATTATTTATGATCTACTAGGATCGTTTATTCCGATTTTTTAAATTTAAATCAACAAAATTTCTATTCATTTCAACTAGAAAGCAGTTTTTAAATCAAGTAGACAATACTATTTGGATCCATTTATTCGTGTACCCACGTTAAAGCTTCTTGCTCCGGCCACCACGTGGTGCAGAGCGTCGAGGCATTTCTCACATACGAATTGCGCTCTAGATGTGCATAAATTGCTGGAACCAAAATAGTTGTAGTTTTATTATTCTGACTATTTCTAGGACGACGAAGGTGAATTTTTGTACCTACCCAAGGTCGCAGACCCATTAAAATATTATTAAATAATATCATAATTGAATGTGATAAAATTAATATTATAAATAATGATATAAATATTATTTTTATTTCAACTTCATATTCGTTCAATTTTGACGATAAAAATATGTCCGATTTTAGTAAATATATTAAATTTTTCATTAATGAAGAATATAAAAATATTGTGATGAATAAAAATAATTTCTTAAAGTTAAATAGATCTATTTGGCCGTGAGACAAGGAAAAAAATTTATTTGATTTAACTAGATCCTAATTGAATCGACTAGATGTATTTTCTGGGTGTGATAACTCAAAAACTGTAAACGATTTTCTCAATTTTCTTTTTTGGATCGACTCAACTAAAATTATTCAAATTTATATTGAAAAAAAAAAAAAAGAATTTATCGCCAAGATTCTTGAAAACAAAGTTGCTTCCTCCAGTCCGCACAGCTCGAAAGTGCAGTTTTATACAGCTGTAAACGAAGGGTTATCGAAAGTTCCTTTCGCACTCTCATAAAGTTTCGCATCATTTAAGAGGATCCCATCAAATGTACGAGCTTTCGCAGTTTTTATAGTCTTTACAGAAGAGTGTACACACATATGTGAATGTATACGTTTTTATTTGTGGTACTTTTTGCTTATACACACATGTGGTATACGATTTTATGTGTACATACACATTTTCGTATACAAACACACGTAGAATGCATGTACGACGTCTTCCACTTTCTCAACCTTGTGGCTCGAGAGAGATTGCGATCTTTTCTCTTGCTCTTATCCACACTAGCTTCTTCCCCCCACTTTAGCCTGATACACATAAATTTAGCGCAAAAAAAAAGCTTGCGACATTGTTTTCTACAAGCTGAATCAAAGTAATGCAATTTTCACGTTTTTCCATTCGAACGAATGACTTTTTCGAACTATTTTTTAGTATATTTTCATTTGGTTGAGAAAAATTTGATAAATGCACATTATACGATGCACTCCGGCTCCCACGAATTCAGATGCTCGACCTATGACCAAGAAATGCGGCGGCATGTAGATACACATTACATTTATGTTATATATTTGATGCCCGGAGGCAGAATATACAGAGAACTGGCGAGATATGCGGGACGGACCCGCTCTCGCATCAATCTCTATTAATTTTCGTCGTTTTCGTCCAATTTCGAAAGGCCAGCATTTCGTCTCTGCGAAATAAATACATGTATATATACGTATACTTAATGAGTGTTCCGTTGGCTCGTCGAACAGACTTCCAGACTAGCTCGAACAAAAAAAAACATCGACAAAGACAAAGAAATCACAAAAAGAAGGGTCTTGAAGAGTTAAAACGAAAGGCGCGTGTGTGTATTGTGTTTAGAATTGTGGACAGACGGACAAAAAGGACACGTATCGAACTAAGAGCCTCTCCTTCACAACGAACGCTCTCGACCAGTAGTACAGAGCGCCTCAAAACTTGTACCGAAGATTTTTGCGGTTGATAAATCACGAAAGTCTGAAACAAAACGTTTTTTTTTTTTTTTTACATTTTTCTTCGCAATTCAGCATCCGTCAGATATTCATTATTTAGTGTCGGCCCATTCGAATTGCTAAGACATTTTTCTCCTTAAAATTCCAAAATACCCTTGTCCAGAAAAAATCGGGACGGATTTTTCGGACAAGAAAAATCTTTAGGGATTTTTCTCTTTAAAAGTTGAAAATACACAAAAAAAATGGAGAGGAATTTTCGGACACCCTGTACATATTAAGCGGCCCATGGCACAAATTCTCGACTTTTGTGTATACATGTGTATATACAGTTGTGGGACCAACACCGAAAGCCATATTGTGCGTGGACAGGAAGCATAAATTTCACGAACACCAAACATAGAAATGGGCAAACGAGGAACGAAGTGCGGGACGAAGGGGCCGGTGTTAGGAAACTCGAGCCGACAATAAAAATAATAAAAAACTACACTCGAGCAGGGTAATCCGCGGTCGGAAGTCGTAAGGTTAAATTTGGGAAAAAATTACCATTGCCAGAATCGTAAGAATGGATTTCTCGAGTTTTTGACAGTTTTACGAATGTTTAGACGCTTTTTTGTCCTCGCACCAATTGAATCTTTTCAAATAAACTCTTCTGCCCTTTTTGCCCTCGCAAATGGAATATAATTAGCTTCATTCCTCGTTCTATTGTACAATTGCACACTTCCGTGGTGCCCCAACATCAAATTAATTTGCGGTATAATTACTCGTCGTGTATGTAATAGATCAAGGCATCCGTGTGTACTTCGAATTGTTTTAATTCTAAACAAAAAATTCCATTTTTTTACTACACATCTCACGGACGTACGACAATATTTCCTCTACCACGAAAGCCGTATTCACACATTTTTGTCCCTCGTTTCGTCGTCCCCCTTTTTTTTCTCTTTCGCTCTCGTTGGCAAAAAGCACGAAGGAATTTTTATTTTATTTTCCACCGCTCGTTCGTGCTCCTTTATTCTCCTCTTCTTTCATCAATGACCTTGTCCCGTGGACTTCGTGAATGATTGTTTGAGACAGAATTATCGACTGTTGGCATATTCGAGGAACAAAAAAAATGAAATAACGTGGGAGGCTCGAAAATCTGTGAAGAGTAATGGAACGACACTTTCTAAATATTTTAATTATTTCGCGAGATTTCATATCCGATATAAAAAATACGCTATTCATTTTATTTATTTTTTTTATTTTTACTGCGCATATTTAAATGGATTCGGACAGGATTTAGGAATTTTAATTAAATTTACAAATGAATCACTCAAAAATGGAAAGAAATCGTATAATGAATTGATTAATTCTCATTTTTTAAATAAATATTTGTTATTTACAATGAATCTGAAAAATAGTAAATAAAAGTGTCGTGACTGCGTTTAATTTTTATCTGATGTCGAAGTTTCACATGGGAAAGTACGAGGGGGAATTTTACTGTGGGCTGGTCGAGGGTCGTGGGGCTAAGAGCGTAAATTCGACAGTGCGAACGCCCACATGGAAACGTGCACAGCGTTCTACCAAAAATGACGAGGAACAAAACAAAACAAAAAAACGAAACGCAGTGTATAAACTTTTCATCACCGCGCAGATGGGTTTACGTTGCGTAAGGGCTTCGTGAGACTTTTTCTCTTCAATGATTGTTGCACGTGTTCTTAAAAAAATATATATTCGAAACATTGCCGCCTTGGGATTTTTGAGATACAAAAAAATAAATAACGCACTGAATTTATAATAATATCATTATTAGTTGTAAAAAAAATAAGACTTGTTGAAATGATTTGAAAGCAGTTTTATTACCAATTTTTTCAACGTCGATTCCTGTTGTTTTTTTTTTCTTATCACAGATATAATTCATTCATATTTCGACGAACTAAATAAAAATAATTTAATTAACTTTGATTGAATAATAATTAAACGATGAATGAGTACAATTTGAAATTGATCTTCCTTTCATTCAATTAATATTGGAAAATCAATATCTTAAATAAATAATTCATGTTTACAACGATTTATAAATAAATAAAAAATCATGGAGAAAAGTATTTGCAAGGGCCAGCAACGAAAAATGGATTAGTATCGAAGGATTCATCTTGAATATCCCGAGTAGAAACTGGGTATGAGGTATACGTCAAAATCAAATGATTTTCTATTTATAAACTCGACCGTGCGTGGAAGTGACGATGGGCGCGAGCAAGCTCACGAGTCTTGTTCCCGAAAACAAATACTCGATGTTTGAACCATTTATCGTAGACGATGCAACGATTTTGTGGCTGCCTTTTCGAAGCTTTTTCATTCATTCGTAAAACACTCGAATTCATTGGTAAAAAAAAAACGATCCAGAGTTATGCAAGAGAAAATAAAGGAATAAAACGTGTATGAAAGAACGGAGAAAAAAAAAGAAATAATAAAAATATTCTTGAGTATAAACCTGAGCGTATATAGGTCATTGTAAATAATGTTCCAACGCGTATTGAGACTTTTTAGAAACTTCTTGGTACATTTTTTTAGTACAAAACGTCCATAAAAACATCATTATTTAACGTTGAATTATTTAATAATAATCGGTTGTATTTTAAAACATTTTACATTAGGTGTCGCTTAGTTTTCAAAGCTAAAATAATTTACCATTAACAAAGTAAATAATACCACAAATTAGCCGTGTCGGCAGAAGAAGAGAAACTTTTTTTTTTATCAGCTTTGACATATGGGTGGCCCGCACGAAAGCTAAAATGTTGTCAATGCTTGTCAAACCTATTTTCAACGAGCTTTCATCGGTGGGAGAGCATTTCTAAAATAAATAGAAATCAAAACCCGGCCAATCTGAGCCGGTTCGAAAAATTCTTAAAAATGAGAAAAAAACAGCATTTAAAAAAAACGGTTAACTCAATTATTGATATTCTTCCAATTTTTGATCCTAATGAAAATAATAAAACGTCGTCAATTTGTCAAAAATTGCAACAAACCAATCGGTAATATGTTCTTTTCAAAATAGGTTTTCAGGAACTTTTCCAAAAGTTCATTTTTTTTTTTAGAAAAAAGCGAGCTAAGACAAGCTACAAAATTTTTCTTTGTAATTGCGAATTTTTTCGCCTAAAACACATGCTTTTTGATAAATCTATAAAAAAATGTATCGTATTTCAACAACCCTAGAACCCCACAACGGGGTAATTAGTTATCCCACGAAAATGTCAAATTTCCTTCCCGAACTAATTTTTTTAAACCATTCCTTCCGTTTTATAGAGTTTTCATCATTAAATATTTACAAAATGCGACTTTAAAAAACACCATTCTCTTTGTTGTGAAAAAACGAAGAGAATGGTATACAATTAAACCTTACTATCGCATACGAAGAACTTTTTGTGGTAAAGAGAAGGTTGGGGTAATTATTTACCCCAGTGTGGGGTTTACGTTGGAAAAAATAGATTGTGGGGTTCTAGGGATAAAGGCCGTGATAAAAGCGGAAAGATGACAAAAATCAAGCTGTTGGTATTTAAGGGGCACCACTAGTGTGACGCTTTCAAAAAATCGATTTTTTTTTTCATTTTTCGATAGTGTATACCATCAAGAATAACATACTAAAATTTCAAGTGCGGATCTCAAATAATTTTTGAACTACAGAGCCTTCTAAAGAGCAGCTGCTCTAACAATGAAATCAATATTTTTATCTTTCAACGCGTTTTTCTCAAAACGACATTTTTCAAATTTGCTGCAGTTCTAACTCGAATACAAATCATCCGATCGACTTGAATCTTGTTTTAGCGTATTTAGTATTTGTTTCTTCATACAACGACCCTCCAGTTTTTCGATTGGATGAAAAATGTCAATTTGCCATGCAAAAAACCATCAGATTATTAAGCGTAATTTGAAACTTTTTTTCAAAACTCTGCCATTTTGTTGGATTTTATTTTTTTTTTTCATAATCCTGCGTCATTGTACAGGCAACCTTCTAGTTAAACGAACTTTTTTTATTTTTTGATTTCAAGCAGTCTGAAGGCCGCAATCACTGCAGCAGTGGGCAAATTTTTTTTTTGAAGATTCGGGACACGGCGTAATTTATACACAAATATATCCTCGAAATTTCAAAACATTCGATGCGATACTTTTCTTTCAATAAATTCCCGAAAATCACCTTTTTTGGGCAGTCATACTAGTGGTGCGCCTTAAATTACGAAAAGGATGTCTCCTGAAAACGGGAAAAAAACTATGAGACAAATAAAATAGGGGCCTCGTTATATCATTGTTGGTACACACCTTTCCTCTCAGCGAAGGTCAATATAAAAGAGCGCCAGAACCACAATATAACTCGGTAAATAAAAGTCCCTTTGTTCATTCTCACTCAATCATCCAGATGGCGTAGTAAAAAGCACATAATTGCAAATTCAAATGAAATTATCCTACAACTTGTAGAAACAAACATAAAACTTTTCTCACAGACTTCTCGTTAAAATTCTATAAGTAATAATACTAATTCACGTTTTATTGTGGTTTGCCTTTTTCGTTCAATCAAATTATCTCACAAATAACAATAGGAACGATAAACTTTTTTACTATCTACCTTTTTATTTGATTAAGAATAAACTTAGGTTTTATCTTTTTCTTGTTGTTGTTAACAGATTAAATGATCAGTGTCGAAAATGTACAATCTCAACGTGAACGTGAATCCTAGCCCTATGGCTGCCGCGGGTCTTCTCGGCGTCGCGGCGGCCGAGGTCACACCGAGGACACCGGAAATCGTAAATTCCCTAATAGCAATGACCAATCCCTTCGATGGATACTCGAACGACAGGAGTCGTGAGAGAACCGATTCTACCAGTAGCGGGGAGCCTAGTCCACCAAGTGTTCAACACACTTGTAGTCAACTTATCAAAGAAGGTTATTATCGTCACAAAATACACAATCAATCCTCCATCTAACGAACGAGCTATCTCTGACCTTTGACAACCGGAAAGACGGCCATTTTCATTTCTCGATGTAGGAACGTTTCGTAAGCACGCTGCAATTTTTCTTATCCAAGAGAATTCGAAATAATTGCACTAATTATAACGTCAACGTAATAAAAACCAAATTTTATATCATTATAATAATTATTTATGGTTTTACGATCTGGCATTGAGGATTTTGAATAATTTTGCTTGTCACTGATAAAATACCAACAGGAAAACAATTATATTCACATAAATAAAATCATTACAATGGATCATTATTATTTGTTATAATTGAGTTAGCAAAATAGCCTTCAATTATTTAATTATAATTATATCCGAATGGTTTTTTGTTATAATTATCAATCAGCTGGTTTGAATAAATCTCTTATTCAACAAAATAATCGCTAATTTATCTTTTATATATGTTTAATTCCTCGAAACTAAAGGTTTGAAGCTGACGCTGCAAACAAAGAGAAGAGTAAACGGTAGCAGCGACGAAACGACGAAAAAGTCACGAAAGGAGGACAATAGCGCTGACGACGAGGAAGAGGACGGTGATTCGAGCAATAACAACAGCCGCACCGGTGTAAGGAATTATTATTTAATCACTCGCTTTTAATCTCGCCTTTCAATTCAGCTGCTTTCAATTTTAACGTTTTATATACAATTTTTTTTGCAAACGAATTACACAATAGTTTGAAAACGTGTTGCAAGTAGAATCTGGCAAAAGCAGTGTTACGTAGTTCCGGTAAAGATCGGAAATGAATTTTATTTTTATTAAAAAAAGGTCAAAAAATCGTTTTTTGTTATTTCATTTCCAAAATTATTATTTTCCATTTAATAATTTTACTTCGAAGTACTAGGAAAAAGCTATTTTGGTGAATTATTTCAAATGTCTACATCAACGAATTACGGAGCTAAGATTTCGTCGGCTTTTTCCAATGATATCAATCTTTAAAAAGGGGAGAATTCTGTTTCCTTTCCTCTTAAAAAATTACGGGACCGATATTTTGAATTATTCTTTTTACGTTTGTACAATTAAAAAATGAAGAAAGATGTAAAATAAAAAGGAACATAAGTCCAAGTTGTATGAGTTTTTATCTTGTTTTTGCAGCTGACGCCCGAGGACGAGGAACGTCGTCGTCGCAGACGCGAGCGCAACAAAATAGCAGCGACAAAGTGTCGGCTGAAGAAACGCGAAAAAACTGTAATACTCGTGCAAGAGTCGGAAATATTGGAGACGCAAAATCACGATTTAAAGTCGGAAATAAAAAAATTGGAAACGCAGAGGCGGAGGCTGGTCGACATGCTGAGTCTTCATGGTCCAACTTGTTTGAAACAAGGCGGTACGAACGAGTCCGCGTATCAACAGTACGCCGAGCCGTTGCCCAGTTACGAAGAAAATTTTGGCAATCCGTCGTCGCAACCGCCACCTGCGCTCAATCAACCCCAAAACTGTGTCACCGATTATCCGGTCAAGGTCGAAGTTTACGATTCAGTAACTCACGATTTTTATCGACAGGACAATAGTCCTTACGTACCTACATCCGATTCCGGTTGTACGGTATAGCTGTTTGTGCGAAGAGAGAACAGAGAGAATAGAGAATAATCAAGATATTTAAATATGCACATTAATTAGGGTCACTCGAATGAAAACCTTGGATTTTCTCCGCTCTGTCGATGATTACTCAAGAAGAAAGTTCAAAGTTTTCTTTTCAGTCACTTTAAATACTAATACCAACGTCCGAGAGTAAAAAAAAAGAAATTTTGGGGTAAAATGGACCACTGGAGAAAAAGTTCGTTTATCGGGCGCAAAAATTCAGCTTCGTCTGAAAAGAAATATAATTTTTGCTCTTGAAAACAATTCAGCATCCAGGAATCTTACTAGGATCGACCCACTAATTTTGTTTAAACAAAAAATTCAACGCGAACTACGTTCGAGGTAAAATGCCAATTATTCCGGATAATTCATTTTTTTCGGCCAGTCCAGTGACGCGGGAAAAAAATAATTATTGAGATGCTACGGACTTTGATAAAACGACAATTACGTAGTTTTTGTGCATAAACAATCGCTAACTTTGGCTCAATGTCCGGAAAAACAAGACGGAACACGGTGCAACGTTTAACGGCGCGAAAAATTGACCCCAAAGGGAACAAAATTTGTATATAAGGGGCATTCCGTGCCAAACCGGTCAGTCCGTGACCGCGACCATTTTTGATTTTGTCGAAATTTTTTCATATTCAAGTAACTACTGAAAGCAGTTTTTAGGAATTTTTTTAGATTTTTATCTCAACCCGTTTAAAAATAATGTATTTTTCAAAATTTCGCACGGAATTTTTTTAAATGCTCACAACTTTTTCAGCAACGGGGATCTCAAAATAAAATAGGAGGTAATTTTTTTCGTCTTCAATTGTAGTTTCGTAAAAAAAATACAAAAAAATTATCAAAAGGCAATTTCATATATTTTTTTCGTTTTAATCCAAAAATGTTTTTTTTTTTTCAAAACTTGGACCATTTTGATTTTTTTGAAAAAATTCACCTTTTTTGTAGACATATTTTTACATGTCTCGAAAAATTCACAGCTTGTGATATCCATCCTTTCTATTTTTTTTTTCATTTTTTACCACGTGTGAACCAGTAATAAAGAGTTGTCAATCCTGGATTATATTTTTTTATTTTATTTTTTCCACTCATAATTCCATTCCTCAAGAAATTACGAATGAAAAAAGCTAATAAATAAATATTGGAACTGATTTCCATGTTTTCTTTTCAGTTTTCAAACAAATATTTTTTTACAACTTTTTTTACAACTTAGGTCATTTTGATTTTTCTGAAAAAATTCACCATCTTTCACGGCACATTTTTACACGTCCCAAAATATCCGCAGCGTGTGATATTCATAAATTCTATTTTTTTTAATTCTCTGCCATGTGTAAACCAATGATTATCAATTATTAATCTTTATTCATGAATATCACACGCTGCGGATTTTGTGGGATGTGTAAAAATGTGTCGTGAAAGATGATGAATTTTTTCGGAAAAATCAAAATGGCCCAAGATGTGAAAGTAAATGTTTGGTTGAAAACTGAATAAAACATGGAAATCAGTTCCAATATTTATTTATTAATTTTTTTCATCCATAATTTCTTAAGGAATGGAATTATGAATGGAAAAAAAAACAATAAATAAATATAATTCAAGATTGACAACTAATAATTATTGGTTTACACGTGGTAAAAAATGAGAAAAAATAGAAGGGATGTATATCACAAGCCGTGAATTTTTCGAGACATGTAAAAATAGGTCTACAAAAAGGTGGATTTTTTCAAAAAAATCAAAATGGCCAAGTTTTGAAAAAAAAATATTTTTGGATTTAAAACAAAAAAAATATATGAAATTGCCTTTTGATAATTTTTTTGTATTTTTGTTTACGAAACTACAATTCAAGACGAAAAAAATTACCTGTCTTTTTATTTTGATATCTCTGTTGCTGAAAAAGACATGAGCATTTAAAAAAATTTCGTGCGAAATTTTGAAAAATTCATTATTTTTAAACGGGTTGAGATAAAAATCTAAAAAAAATCCTAAAAACTCCTTTCAGTAGTTACTTGAAAGTGAAAAAATTTCGACAAAATCAAAAATGGTCGGGGTCACGGACTTTTGGCATGGAATGCCCCATAAATATTCCTCATTCAGTTCGTACAGTTGAAAAAAATTTCTCTTTGCCATATACGATAAAGAATGATGTAACGATGCGGGAAAAAAAAATATTGCGCATCATTCTACGAAGAATCAGGAAAATTGTGTACGTAGAACTTTTCATTGAATTTAAAGGTGGTCCATATTGCCCCACATTTCTCTTTCTACGCGTTTTTTTTCGTGGTTATCGATCTTTGCGTTCTCGGGATCACCGGAACGCGCCTCGTCTCTCCTTCACTCGTGCCTCGAGGCTTGTTGCCGCAATATGCAAAAGCGTCGATGAGAGAGACAAAGAGCGAAGGAGTGGCGGAAAGAGTAAACCGCTGTGCGGGACAACACAGACACTCTGACGCTGCTCGCCCGTTTCAAGATCCCGCGCCAAGTGTATAACGGGTGCGCCAAGAGAAAGAGCTTCGATGATAAATCGCGAAGGACTTATGCATTCCACAAACGAGAGATCGAAATGAATATATTATTTACGTTTTAAAAGCGAGATCTAATCAAAATAACTAATCGCTCATAATCTCATGAATTTGCGCTCTACGTTGTTGCATGTACAGTCATTTATAGTAAAGCTATGAGAAAAATGGATTTGCCTTGTCACAAGAATAAATTTCCTTGGAATTTTCTTTTGTTTTGATAATATTTTAATAATTTGCGATAGAATGAAAAATCAGATGCTTTTTTCTGCAGGTCAAAGCTATTAATAAAATATCGTGTTAGGTTTTCTTTTCTTCTTATTGAAAACTAAATGAAATCTATTTTTCTCAGTGCTGAAGTCTTGTCAGGATAAAACCGATCGTTTTAATCGTCCATCCAATGCGCCTATTGTTCTCGACCAGTACCCTGCTTTATTTTTATTGTTTTTACCTGAATTTAGAAAAAGTAATCAAAAACAATTTCGTACTCTCCCTATCTCGCGCTTCCCATTCATAGGAACATCCAAAATTCGCTCTTTTCTCTCTTTCATTCGTACTTTAAAAAACTGACGAATAAAAATTAACAAGAAAATGGAATTTTGTTTACAAATTCGTATTTTTAACTCTTAAACGACTAATCGAAACGTTCGAGGACGAACAAGCCCGAGACATTCCTTTCGTAATAACTCTTCTGTGACATTCTTCGTAAGGCCTTGATCGTTATTAATCGATAAATCAAAAGTAGAAAAAAAAGTAAGCTTTTTCTTGTCGAAAATACTGTATTTCATTTTTTCTTTGTTTTTTTTGCTAACCGAGTGAGTGCAGGACATTGTCGCTCGGACTTTTTTTTTTGTATATTTCATTGATTTTTTTTTTACGAATTCGGTCATTTCAACATTTTATCGACAAAACTGTCCCCTCTCCTGCCCCCCAGTGCATTGCGAGAATATTTTCTGTTGATATTTTATTATTAATGTGATTGACGAAGAAAAGAAAGCAATCGAATAATACTTATAAAAATGTATAAGTATCTCAATATTTATTATTATTATTATTATTATTATTATTATTATTAATATCATCTATGTATGCATATATTTTATATATACACACAGATATAAACGCACACAAAGCAAATTCTAACGGTTTAACGTTACGTCGATATGTAAGAATTATTATTATTATTGTTATTTAATAATGAAGAGAATACCATTTTTATAAGAAAAAATAATAATAACGTGCCTAACGACATACCTCAATGGAACTAGTGGGTATAGTTACCCATCCGAGATGCGTTAACGATCGATAAGTTGAAAAAAAAATTACTTTTCTGTCTTCTCGAAACGTCCGAGACTCCTCTTTTTAATCATTTTTTTTTATGAACGTTTCCTCGCTCTTCCCATCGTCGAAGAAGCCCGAACCCTTTCCTTCAAATTGGTGCTAAAAATCTTTCCAAAGTGAAGAACGAACGAGATCGAAAAAGTGTAAAGAAAATTGTTTATTTTTTATTTTGCGCTCGTTTTATATTTATGTATATATAGATGTACACGTGTATATTTCGCGCAGTTTATCGATCGTTAATGTACAAAAAGACGCCACGATTTAAGATGAGACGTTCGAACAAAAACGAGATTTTGAACGGCGGAGAATCGATAGAAATTCGAAATTTCATTTCTTACGTTTGAAACTATCGTGTAGAGATATTTTTTTTTTCCAGAAAGTTTGAAACGGATCGGAAAACGATAAAATATTTTTGAATTTTATTGACAATTTTAAAGTGGTTGTACTTTTTTTATTTTTTCTTTCAAACTATGTTTTCCTGATGGTAAAATCTTGATTTTTGAAATTCGAATCGCTGCAAATTCTCTGCAACGAAAGATGCGTCTTCGCAATTAACCGTGCGAGTTAATTCGTTAACGAAGATCGCCTCGAGTCATGAAAAAACGCTTAAAAACGCTTTTCTACAGAAATGAATAAATAAAATGAAAGTACGTGAAAACAGTATATCGGGCAAAAAAAATATAGAGAGATGACGCAAATCGCGAAAGAAAAAAAGTGCTTCTTCGTTTTAGCTTTAATGTATATGTACGTACATTATAAATATAAAAATAGCGTATGTGCTCCCTTCCCTCCTTCCGAACTGTCGTAGCGCTCTCGCGTGAAAATCAGGAGAGGGTCAAAAACGTTATTTTTTTTTGGAATCGCTTGAGTTATTTTTAAGCTTTTTCTTTTTTTTGTTTAATTTTTTGTTTCATATCGTCACTAAATCGAACGAATGTCATTGCGAACTGCCAGTAAAACGACGCAGTGTGTAAATTTGTTTACGATCGTTAAAAAATTTCGACGCCGAAACTGCCATTATTTTTTATTGTATCTTAATGTTTTTTCTTTTCTTTTCTTTGCTGAGAGCTCGAGCTAGATTTTTTATTACAACCTTAAATTTCACGCATACATATAACACACGTATTATTGTATTTCGCCACCGGAAACGGTAGTGCGATTATAAATCTGTGAGACTGAAGTTTATTCGATTTTTGATTCCGATCCCGATTTTCAACGTTTACAAGTTCGGCTCGTACGGCCATTATTATTGTACGCATAAGAAATATATATTATATATTTTTTTTCCTTTCTATACTCAGTACCTGGCGAATTGTTTGCCACGCTAAAGTCGAAGATTCTTTTTTTTTTAACAAAAAAAAAAAAAAATTCGACTCGAATATTTACCGTTGTAACGCCGAAGAAAGTGAGTTTATTCTTCGAATAAAAGTGCCTTGAATACTAAAAATACTCGACTTTTGTTGACTCGTGCCTTAAGAATAATGAATTCGCGGAATTATATACAAAAAAAAATATAATTATTTTGATTAATTCTTTACTGCAGACACCGAGGATCAAGTTTTTTTTGTTCCAATCACGAATATTGATTTGTTTTTTTTTTTTTAGTGGAAAAAAGATTATCAAAACGGACGAAGGATGTAAAAGCGTGAATGAACGCATGAAAAGTTGAAATATTTCTTATTTTATTACAAAAGTCATTATGCACACATCTTGCTCTCATCTATTTCAATCACAATTCAAAACACGATATATCATTTTGCTGTATAAATAAATCTCGGTGTTCGGGGGGAAGGTCAGGACTTATCTAACGAGGGGAGAGGGGAGGAAGTAACCATTAAGGGTCCCTTAACAATAAATAATATCTGCCAAACTCGATCTTATGAGCCCCTGAAAAAACAAACGTCAATGCAATTATTATCGGTTAGAATCCTCAGTAAATTTAGAATAAAATACTTTTTTTTTAAATACTTACACAATGATATTGTTGATGGGAATATGAATTAATTTCACGAAGAATCCAATGAATCCCATTATGCAGAAGCCGATTGCAGTTGCAATGGCGATTTTCTGGAACTCTGAAAATAGAAATAAAAAATGTATTAATATTCGTTGTAAAATTGACACGTGGTTGCAATGAACCCAGCTGTTTTTGAATTGATGCTGTACTAACGTTATCGATCCTATTGGCTCAGAAAAAAATTGATTATACATTGAACGTTTAAAAACATGGAACAACCATATTAATGGAAAAATTGTAATGATGAAAACGTAAAAAATCTCGACATTGTAAATAGAAAAAAGTTTGAACTTCTCGCAAAAAAAATATTGGGGTCGTTTAGAACCTGAGAGTGACCAGAGAAGCTTAATAAATATGGAACTTTGAAGATTCCATTGTTGCAATGGAACAAAGACAAATCGATGGTTATAAAATATTTTTGTCTTCCAACAATTCAAACTTTAATACCATTTCAAATTTGAGTTTTAGGGGGAAGGCAAATTTTTAGTTTCAGAGTTTCAAGTTAAATGTATGGAAAAAGAAGTAGAAGTTTTTTTGACTTGTGGACAATTTCTACTTGTCAAGATTTTATATATTTTTTTGATTCAAAAGTCTCTGTAAAAATTTGTATGTATAACTTTCCTGATTAATTTTATTATTTTCATTCTCCAACTTCGTTTAATTCTCTTGAAACCAAAAATCGTAACTTTTACATTTTTGGCTGTTAAAAAAAAGAACTTGGAAATATAAAAATGAGAACAATATTTTTATTTCAAACTATATTGAAAAAAAAAATAATAAATAAAAATAAAGATGAGGTTTAAAAATAAATCAAAGTTCTTTTTTCCCATTATGAGAGAATAATGCAGAAAGATCTTAATCTGCTAAGCCATCAAAAATTTTCTTTTAAATGTAACAATTTCCATACTCTTTAGAATAAGCATTAGTTTTCCTTAATTTTGTTGTTTTTTCTAATTGTGCTCGTAAATTGATAATGCTCATATATAATATTTAAGAATTTAGAATAAAGCCTTAAAAATTTTACCTTTTCGATCAGGCTTGGTGCATCTTTTTACAAGCCGAATGCTATCCTTGGCAAATTGGCGGCTGGGTTCAGTGAGCTTCTTGATTTGATCCATGATTATTTATAGTTTTATTTTTTACGTCTGTATGGAATCTGCAAACACAAATTAAAGAGATTGTATTTAAAGACATTATTTCGTTGGAATGGACCGTACAAGATTTTAACATTGTTTTTATAAAGCGAGGTTATGTGCCTATGTCTATTAGCAAGTATTTTCGAAAATCCGAATATTTTTGTGCGACGACTGACAAATGACTTTTTCACACATGTTTCATTCAACGAGCGCAACATTTTTGGCATCTCTCGTAAAAGTTGGCACGTCACAGATTTTTTTTCGAAAGGACCCAAATTATTCATTTTTGAAGTTAAAAGTATACGAAATTGTACCCACAATGAATTGTTAACTCGAAGAAAGATGTTGAGATGCAAAGAAAATCTTTTAATAATAGACGTAACAAAAGTAATGCTACTTACGTGCATACACCTTGACTACCTTTACACAGTGTTCTTTTGACGGCTGAGAGACCAATGTTTGAGATTTATCCTCACACGTTCACTCCACGCGAGCTACGTGGACACTGGGCGTCGTAAACGTCACTTCCGTTCGATTGACGTTGGAAGCGCACAAAACCCAGCATTCCAGCAAGTCGCGACGCCATGCGAACGCTGTCAAACTATCGATCAAAATGGCCACCGTTTGAATCCGTTTTGGCGTGGGCGCCAAATTTTAAAGTATCTCCTCGCCCTTGTCGTTGACGTATCCGATTTTTTAAATTTGAATTATTTCTACTTTTTTTTAACAAATAGAACTAAAATTTCCCATCAAAAACTGGAGCTGTCATTTCTAAAGCTCGCCATTTTGTGCCAAATTCAAATTTGAAAAATCATGGTTTTAAACATACATTTTGAGCAAAGTTTACAATTTTTTTTCAAAAAAAAAAGTACTATAATTATGATTTATCTGTTTATACGATTAAAAATGAAAAAATAGTCAAATTGTAATGAAAAAATAATACTGTAAAAATAATTTATTTGAAATTAATTATTTATGCATATAATTTGCTTATAAGGCGACCGAAACTTGAGGTCGAGGGTTAATAGAATTATTATAATGACGAAAGGTCTCGGATAACGACGATGAGCTCACACGATATAACATTCGAACGAGTATAATAACATGTACAGGGTGTCCTATGACCGATGGTTATCTTTGTGAGCTTCAGGTTCAAGACTGAATTGAATGTCGAAAACTCTAATACCATTTTTGGATTAGAACCATTTTTAATCAGTTATTAAATCATAACAGTTGACCAAGCTGTGCACTTTACCGTGCATATATACTGTCGAAACGTTTGTAGATAGAGCAAAAATGCGTTGAACCAATCTTGTAGAGCATGAAATTTCCTACAGAAAAATCCATATCTGCCATTCTATATCTTCAATACTTTGGTCACGAGAACGGCTCGAAAAAAAAACCTCATTTCCGAGAGTTACACATAAGGTTTCTCGGTCTTTTTTCAATCCGCTTTCAAGACTAAACTATTGAATATAGAAAAATACCGTCAAGACATTTTTTGTAGAAAATGAAACGCTCTACAAAATTGGTCAACTGAATTTTTGCTCTATCTCTGACCATTTTGACAGCATATGCGATAATACCGCACAGTTTCGTAAACTTTAATAATTAATAATTCATTACGAGAGGCTTCGATCCAAAAACAATATTAGACTTTTCAATATTGAATTTGTTCGTGAACTTGAATTCGCAAGGATAGCTGTCGGCCGTGGGACAACTTGTATAGTGCACTACCCGGACTTCTAGGGAGTCACGTTATCATTCGCATTATATTTGTATCGCATGACGACCGCGAACATCGACGAACAACGAAATGGACAAAACAGTACTAATACGCGTCCGGACGTCAAGCCGTAAACATGTATCGAAATTTTTGTGTCTTCTTGCTCTGCGTATTCGCTGTACAAGTCGAGTCCGGCATTTCAGATTGCGGTAAATATTTACGATTACACGTATAATTACGTAAATTAATTTTATAAATTATACTTTCAATATCGATATGAACAGCGATGAAAATATAAATAATAATAATAAAAATATTGTCATTAACCCTTCGTGTACGAAAATATAAAACGGCCCCATCGTTACATAAGCACGTCTACGGTTTCCGGAGCTTCAAAATTTGATGGTATATTTTGGATTTTTGAGTCGAAATAAATAAAAGTTAAAGAGTAGTAAATGTTGATATTTCGATTATTTTACGAGTTATCGAAAATTTCGTGTTAATAAAGAAAAATCATGTTTTTTTTTATTTTGAAAATTTTGTGTTTGCTTATTGCGAAATCACCTTTATTCTATCACCAATAATAAAAAAAGTCATCTTTCATCTTTGGGTTGTTTTTTTTTTGGTCGTTTTGGGTCATCTTTGGGTTGTTGTTTGAATAGTTGGACATGTAGAAATAGTAGGGTGGGTTCAGGTCATGCATTCTGGTTAGCGCTAAAATAGTCTACATGCGCCGAATTGTGTCTCGATCAAATAAAATGATCACTTTTTCCTCTTAAGGGGATGGGTCAGTCACCTAACCTCACTTCGAATTTTTGAAGTTGAAATTCTTCGATACGGTTTGACCGATTACAAAAAAGCTCTGTCAGCAAACGCAGGCCGATGGCAAAAATAGGCTGACAGGGCCTTTTTGTAATGGGTCAAACCGTGTTGAAGAATTTCACTTTCGCAATTTCCAGCTATCTCTCTCGCACTCATGGCGGCTCAGTCGGTATGACTCCTAGCCTTAAGACAGGACTAAACAAATACTTTTTGAGGCTTGCCCGTCTGATTTCCATTATTAGTGATAAAAGAAAGATAATGCCCACATGAGGGGAAAAAAACTTCGACTTTTAGCGTATTTTCATTTGCTGCTAAAAGTGCTCGTATCTCCTTAAGGAAGCCGAAACGGCAAATTTTTTATATTTGAAATTCTTATTATTTTGGTCGAATTATCAAGAATGAATGGCCCAAACTTGGCGCTCCGGAAACCGTAGAATACCCAAATTATTTTTTTTAATTGCAAAAATGTTCAAATTTTGCGTTAACTTTGTGAGAAAAATCGAAAGAATCTTTTATAGTTTCGGACACAAGGCTTTGAAAAAATTTCGAATAGCAATACCAAAGTCAAAATATTCACATAGGTCCGTGAGATCCATGAGTGTATACAAAGGTTTTGATTCAAAATTCCTATTTTTGGAAAAAAAAATATAAAAAAAACGAAATCGTTCATTCTTTGTTTTCAAATCATACAAGAGTGATCTCGTTGCTGCACGTAAATTTTCAGGCTTATACTTTTTTTTTTAATGATCAATTTATTTCGTAAAAAATACGATAAAAACAAACGATGCTTAAATTTCACGCTTCGTAAAACATCAAAATTTATACAATGTAAAAAAATGATTTGTCTGAATTAGTGCATTTTCGGAAATCAAGAAAATATATTCCAGGAGTAAAATCGTGTTGATTCCGTGCTCGCAGAAGTTCCCAAGAAAACTTGGATTTTTTTTTACATGAGCAACGAAACAATGAAAAAAACAGGCGGTCGGAATCTATCGCTTAATAGAACTTGCAATTTTCTATCATGCATGCGTCAATTAAAAAACGTTCTCGACTTCCGGACAATTATTATGTAATGAAGATAAATGCCTGTATATGAGAAATTTTACGTATAATCGCATTTTGGAATAATTTTTGTTTTGTTTTATATTATCAGGGAAATGGACATGATTTATGAAAGACAACAAAAATAATGGTAAACCTTTAGAAAACGGTACTCACCTCTGATTTTATTCTTTTTGTAATATGTTATTCTATGCATCTTCCCGAGTAATTCCATATATATATATATATGTAATAGGGGGTCTTGATTAGTTTTTAAGTTATTTTTTTGCGCCGCCGAGTATATCTATGTTGATTACTTGTGCGCTCTCCCGCTTCACTAGTACGATCCCCACTTGCTCGTCTTCCTCCACTCTCTGACGTTCTCGGCTTACCCCCACTTTCCGCCTCTACTGTCACTACTGGGTGCTAGCGCTGGGGAGACAAATTTAAGGTAGTTCACCCACAGGATCGTTGAATTAAGAAATGGTTGAAATTTGGGATACGTATTATTTAATACGTTATTCAAAAATCTGTGCAATTTTAATAAGTTTTACCATCCCGAACCCGAGATATTTATACTTGAAGTTGGCTCGATTAACACGTAACATATGGGCCATGCATGGGTAAACAGTACGTTATTAATTCTACCGTCAGAACTAAAATCACGAATTTGATGAAAAACGAGGAGGAGCAAGAGCAGGACGTCACGAATATTGTAAAAAAACATCAAAATGATTTACCATCTAGTTTAAAAAATATAACCTGGAGAAGTACTACGGTTTTGGCCTTATACGACATATTCTACAAACAAACGAGCGCGAGCGCGAGAGATGTAACCTTTTTTGTGTATTGGGGCATAACCCGGACAGTTCTGGCAAAAAGTTTACTCACAATGTCAGATCAAAAACACTTATAGAATAGATTTTACGACAGTAGACGATATCTGTCGTATTATCTATTGGTACCGAGTCAATATTGTGTGCTTTTTAAATTTATTTACTACGAATTATCAACCCTTTACACACACGTGTAACGCACACACGGTATGTAACTTTTGGATGAGGTTGTCGCAGGGGAACTACCTTAAAGGAAGAAAACCTCTGGGTTTGATCACCCTAGATATGAATAGTATATAATTTTGAATTTCATATACAATTCAAACCTAGGGGAGATCAAACCCAGGGGTTTGTTTCCTTCAAATTTGTCTCCCCGGCAATTCGCGCCGGGGAGACCAAACCCATTACTATTTGCATGTGGTCATTATACTATTTTCATAAATTGTCTAAGAAAAAATTCTTTCTAAGAGAATTTTTTTAAAGGTCCCCATAAATACCCTTTGTGTGTAAATAGTATAATGATTTTCTAAAGGTTAACCAAAATAATAATGCTATTACAAGACCCATGATCGATTTATTTTGTAAATTTTTGACAATTTTCTTAGCTTTGACTGTTGCAAGGTCACGTTGTCAGGTAAACGAAAAGATCGAATTTTTTGAGGCATTTGATTTATCAAAATAGTTTATAAAAATCTGAATCTGCAACAAATTATCAAGCAACGACGTTGGAAAAGATCTTTTTATTTTGAAATTTTTCGGAACTGTTCGTGACATTGATACAATGTGTCACGTACATCAACGATTAAACCTTACTTGAGACTGTCCGTGAGATATATCCAACCAAAACAATAGCCTTTCCACTTTTTCAGGCTGCTGTTAGTAAGAATTTCACAATTACGATTTACTGTCCGGATCACCTTGTCACGATTAAAGGATATTTTTCTACTTCTTTTTTCGTACTTTGTAGGTTCGAAAGCAGGCAATTTTAAGAGTGTGAGTGTTTCGGATTGTGACTTGGAGAAACATAACAACTGCGTATTGAAACGAGGGACCAATGCGACGATCACTATCGTATTCAACGTTGGTGAGTCATTTTTTTTTTTTTTTTTTTTCAAATTACTACATTGTTCCACGCGATTCATAACTGCTTCATTTTTTTCTGCATATTTCCGCTTTTGTGTCTTCACTATATATCAATAACCTTGGACCCCTACAATCACTTTTTTCGTCCTCAAACTCTACAGGGGGTAAATAATCACCACAATCTTTCCTTTGGAATAAAATGTTGCTTTTGTAAGCGATAATAGGGTTTAATTCTTTCTTTCTTTCACACCATTCTTTTCGGTTTTCGATAACGAAGAGAATGCTTTATGATAAAGACACATTTGATAAACGTTTGTTCGTGGAAATGTAAACAAATAAAATATTCGAAAAAATAACTTTTTGACTCAGTTCAGCGTTCTGGGGGTCAAATTTTTTCTTCGTGGATTCTCTTCCAGATTAATGCCTGAGAAACGCATCGAATGAAAACGTTCTAAAAACATTCCTGATATATTTTAAAGGACTTAAACTTAATGCAAAATTTTTGTTAATTCTTTTAACTGCAGAAACAAGTTAGTAAACAAGAAGTTAATGATAAATAGTAATAAAATAATAAATAAAATATATATGATGAGGAGGCATTTACATCTCGAAGGGCGACAAGAAAGGGTAATTGAAAAACGAACATTTTTTTGAGAATCTATTCGAGAAATTGGTCGTAGGTTTCCCGTGGCTAAAAATATATATTTTTGATCGTAATTTTGTTTTATTTAAAAAAAGTTTTTCGTGATTTTGCGAAATTCAAAAAAAAATAATTTCTTTTTTGCAAACCACGAAGATAAAAAAAAAAGGAAGTGGAGTATTGGTTTACATACTGACGGCTTTGTTTGCAAAGTATTAAATTTTGAAATGATTGATTTTTAACGCAATGGCAAACTTTTCGATACAAACGTCACATTCTTTTTTAATAAATTTTTCATAAAAATACGAACTAAAGTTTTGATTGAAGTCGCGAAATAGCGACTGAAAGCAAAACAATTTGTAAACTAATTAATTTTTTTTTGCGCGAAAACTGCACATAACGAAAAAGTGAGGATCATAAAGAAAAAAATTCAGGCACTCACTTAATACAAGCTCATTTTGAGATTTCCAACGCTACAATCAACAGTGGAAGAGCAAATTGGAAAAACTTAATTTTTGCAGATGATGAGACGACGCAGGTGGAATCGATAGTGCACGGTGTTATAGGCGGTGTGCCGATCAAATTCGATCTTCCCAATCCGGCAGCATGTCAAAATGGTCTATTGTGTCCTCTCAGCAAGACTGGTGGACCGTACACTTATGTGAATACTTTGCACATCGAAAAATTTTATCCCGCGGTGAGCGCCTTTTTTGATTTTCTTCAAATTTTTTCATCCTCTGTTCTTAACATTTTTTTACGCTGATAAAATTACAATTCAGCATGTCGGTGGATTATGAAAAAAATGTTTACCTTTAAAAAGACAACTGTATGTAATCGAGCCCGAAATTAGAAAGTAGTTCACCGTTTGGTCCTAAAAAATACACGTGATTTCCAAAGATCAAGCATATCTTTTTGAAGATATTTTTTCAATCAGCACTAAGGACTAAACTACTGTAGATACAAAAGTGCCACCATAGACTTTTTTGTAGAGAATTTTATGCGCTAAAAGATTGGTCCTATGCATTTTTGTTCTATCTCTAACCGTTTCAACAGTATACGCGATAATAGAGAGCAGCTTCAATGATTAATAATTCGTCAAGAGGGAGTTTCATTAACAAACTTTACCAAACTTTTTGACACGAAATTTGATTCTGAACGAAATTTGATTTTCGACTGGATTTGTGCCATTTTACTACCTTAAAGTGTAAATCACAAAATACCGAGCGGAGGTTTCATGTTTCTTTGCTCACTGTCGACTTTCGAGTTGATACTTTTAAAAAACGAACAAGAGAAGAAGTGTGATAGCATTTGAACCGTTAAAAGCTAAAATGAATGACTCATTTTTTCACCTGTTAACGCGTGGAGGGGGTCGATACCAACCTTGTGGTTTACTTAGTCGTTAAATTCTTCTCACATAGATAAAGGAACTTGCGAATACATAAATCTTTTCGTGGTTTAATAAAAAACAGAAAAATGAGCAAGAAGTTGAATTGCATGCAAATTTAGTTAAAGGAAAACACATTTAGAGACAAAAGAACAGAGAAAACAGAGAAAAAACTTCAATTCAGCACCGAATTTCAAGACTAAATATTAAATACTGTTTTTTCGTCAAAACTCGGCACTTTTGCAGGGCATGCTGCAAAAACGGTTAAAGATAGAGCAAAAATGTAAAGGACCAATTCTGTAGAGTATGAAATTTCCTACAAACAAGATATCAACAGTAATTTTTCTATTTTTAATAGTTTAGTTTTGAAAGCGAATTGAATACAGGTCGAATTTAAAAAATAGATAAAAAATAAGTCAAAGGTTAAAAACAATCAATAAATTAGCAGGGATTTATCAACAAATAACTCATAAAAACTTAAAAACTTACTTTTTTTCGTCAAAACTTTTCTTCAAATTTTGATCGAGCCCCGAAACTTTTTTAAAAATCTTCATTGATCTCTCAAAATTTGTAGTAATCCATGAATAATCAAAATGCCTGTTTTTCACAGTTGCTTCTCAAAGTGCGATGGGAATTGCAGAATCAAAACAACACGGATATCGTTTGCGCTGAAATTCCAGCGAAAATCCAATGATCTGGGTCAGTTGACCACGATACAAAATAATCAAACATTTGGGGGACCGTTTTTAAGCTAAAATTAAGAAAAACATTGTTACCGTTTTTTAATCTTTGTGGTAATGTTTCGTGAAATCATTTTTTAAATACAAAAAAATATTTTATTGGACTCTGATTTTACGGACAAATTGATTACAGGTTATTAACTCTAAAATGAAAATATACTGTACAATGAAATCAGGATAAATAATAATTCGTTAAACGAAGGGACTTGAAAATATCGTATGTATTTCTCGTTTCTTTACACTTGTGTAACAACAGTTATAAACAACTTAAATGACTATTAAATAAAAAATAGAGTACTTAGGAAGTTTTTTGTTTTGTATAGTTGAGGGCGGACTTGGAAAAGTTGAGGGAACGAGAGGAGAGGATACAACAGGCGTGGGCGGTTAGCCAAATTTAAATAAATTCGAGCTATACGAACGCCAGGTTTTTCTTTACATAGAAATTTATCGCTTTATGTACCACGCGATTCGGGGGTGTTCCGAAATAGCAAATGAATCGATCTCGTTTACGTTGAAACTCGTAATTCGACCCATTCTTCGTTTCGTCATTTTTTTACACCAATTTTTGTAAAAAACTATCAAAAAAACATTACAACACAAAGTAGCAATTGATTGCGTAAAAAATGCCTTCCGTGTGTCGCACAACGATCGATTTACCCGTCGGATTTACCCTCGAATCTTAAACAAACGACGATTTAGTTATTTCAGCGACTGAGCGAATTTACGTTTCACAGCAAAAGGACAAAAAAAACGTTTTTTCCACGCAGTATTTTGTTTGGATTCGTTTTCATAACGCGAGGAAGTATAATAAGTCTACATCAGTCAGCCTAGATTAATTATATGCGTCTAGAGCGTAATTTACACACATTTCGTCGGGTGTGGTTAGACGGATTTTTCTTGCTCTCATTTTTTTATCTTTTTTCATTTCGTTTCGTCAATCAAACGATTTCTCGGAAACCAAAATATATTACTCCCGACAGTGAGCGGTTTATTATACGCGGGGAAATATCGATCGAGAAAAGCTCGAACAAGAAACCATTCGAAATTGTTTTTGAACAATTTTTCGTAGACGCGACCCAAAAAAAAAGAGAAAATCGCGTTTATCGTGAATTTGTCGTCAAAAACTCGAAGACCAATCGGAATTTTCTTTTCCAGTGATTATTATGCTATCAAATTTTTTTTGAATGGATTCCAGTTCGCACGATTACCGTCCCGAACGTCTGCTACAAACGGACGAAAAAGCGCAATGGGAAATAATCGGTAGACTCTTGAAAATCGATCGATTTCAAGTGTTTACCTTGGTGTTTTTTTCTTATGCTTTGCGTTATGATTTTTTCTTTGCTTTTGTTTTTTTTTGCAATTTCTCTTGTTCAACTTGCGATTTCGAGATTTTCTATAAGCCTATGTGTCTTATTAAGTCTTCTGTTAACTTTGGTAAACCACGTAACTGCTATCAACTGTCCATCGCGTCGCATCTCTCGTCGTTACGTTCTGTGTCCATTTGGTGTATCGTTCTTTTGCTACGTTGCCTCGCCGAGCTTTGTTGCCCGTTTCTCAACGTTTTTTGCGCCTGATATATCGGCTCGTACTCTCGAAGCTGAGCCATAAAACCTTCGTTGGGATTAATGCAAAATCTTCTCTGTGAAACGATCGAGTACGCTCGCCTGAAATAAAAATTTGTGATTTTTTAAATTAAATATAATTTCGCATATAATTTTCGATATTTTATTCTTTTTTTTACAGTATTTTAAAAAATAACAATTGACGTTATTGAAAACTCTTACGTTTGCGAGAGACCATATGTTTCCATAACGTAGGCAAGTACCAGCGCGGCTGATCTCGAAATTCCTGCGTTACCGTGAACCAAAACTTGACCCCCCGAGTTTAGACCTTCGTCTATAAAAGTCTTCACTTTTTGAAAGTGTTGGATTATGTTTTCCGTCGCTGAATCGGCAATATCCAGTACGAGGTATCTGAAGAAAAAATAATGTTTTATTCGTGTAACGATGACTGCGTAAGAAAAAAATAGTAAAATGTGGCGAGTACAGAACAATTTTTGTAAAAAGAACGATTGCAGCCAAAAAATAAAAATAAAAAAAAAAACATGAAAATATGAAAGAATAAAAGAACGTATGTCGAGGATATTTGATTTGAATAAATGCTTGGAAAATACTCACTTGAATTTGTCCGGAAAATTGGGCCTTATGAAATGAGCTTCAATGTCTTGTCTGACGCATACTATGTGAGTTATACCGCGTTCTAGGAGGGATTCGAATTTTGATCTGCTGGCTGAACTGTATGGACCGAGATACAGACCAGGAACTACTTCCTATTGAACGACGAAACGGTTTGTTAATTAATTCCACACGCGGGGTGTCCTAAAAGTCGCGTTCAACTTTAGCAGCGTAAATGAACCCTCCAATTTTGAGATAAAATCCTGAACAACTTTTCTCTAAGATGCGTTGCTGAGATATTAGCCCTCCGTCACACGCGCTAGAACTCCAAACGCCGTTACACGCGTCGCGGGAAATCGCCGCAATGCTCTTGAGTTTTACAGTGTTGCCACATCGTTCTTATGCGCATGCGCGCGCCGTTAGTGCTCAAGTGCTTTGTAGGAGATATGGCAACGTTGAACGTAAAATTATATGGACGACCAGGGAGACTAGAGGAGTGGACACAGCGTGCTTCTAAAATGTACATGAAATCCCAGCCTGAAGCGGCGGCGCTGTATCGGTAAAGATCCTATTAGATCAGACATACTGTACTACTTATTTCCTAACCTTGATTTGTCGAAATACGTGCAGTGTCTATGTTACGTCAGGGAGTTTACGTGTACAAAAAATTTTTTTTATTAATGTACTGTGCTTCGATCTTAGAAGGAAATGAAATGTTGCAAAATTTAACCTTTCCACACACTGAAGACAATAAATAATCTTTCCTGTTCAATATACTGGGACTTGGGTTAGAGGCTTTTTTCTATTGCGCAAGCGCGGAACGGTCACTTTCACCGTGTGGACTAATTTTATTACTATATACGTGTAGGATCTTCACACCTGGTGGCAGAGCTAAGAACTATTCAAGACGGGATTTTGAAGACGCCGTTACTACTTATTTTCCTATGCTGTGTCCATTCCTTCTCTCTATTCTTCCTATGGACTACTTTACACGCGCTAGCGGGGAAAAGCCGCATTTCTTGCACTTACAAGGAAGGTTACCTTACCGTACTCGCACAACCTGAATCGAAAAAATTACGTTTTGTAGTTCACATCAAAGTATAAACCCTCACAAAAAATGAGCTGCCTACTTCCATATTTAAGGGGTAAAATTAATTCCTCAAAATCGGTGGTTTTTTTCGTTTTTCGCTGATATCTTCGAAACCAAAATAGATACGGCAAAAGTTTAAATAGCTAAGTTATTTATATTTCAGTGCTCTGCAACAATATGTAGTTGAAAATTGTATAGAAATTTTTTATTTATTTTATTTTCAAAAAACACTTGTTTTTTATACATTTTTCTCTATTTTTTCATAATAAACGTAATTGTTTCGACTCAAAATTCAATGATATCAACATACATTGGTTTTTCCCCTCTCAAGAGCTCATTAAACCGGAGAGTTATTTTTTTCAAACGCAAAAAATTTTATAGATTTGAACTGATAACATGTTTTTATCATTATCAAACTATCAGGGGGACTTGTTAAAATACGTTTTATTTTTCCATGATATCCTATCTGTGAAGGTAGAGTAGGATGTGGTAGAGATGTCTATGATAGAGATTGTTTATTGGCAGAGAATGCCTATGGTAGAGAAAAATTTTGGGAGAGTTGAGTAATGATAGAGTTTCTCTCTTAGTTGAAATTTCCTTGGTAGAGTTTGGTCAGGTGGAGATTTGCCTGATAGAGTTAATTTTCGACTGAGTTGTCGCTGTGCCAATGTTATTTGTAAAATATAAATAATAATACAAGAATAATAATAATAATAATACAGGACTAATAATACTACAGGAATAGCTAAATTGTCACAAGTGTATCATTTCACCAATTTTTATTGATTAATGAAAAAATGCGGCATTTCGCTCATAGCGCGTGTGACGGAGGGTTAAGAAAGCTCCGTCACGTCATTCGTGCCCGTTGCTCATTTGACTGCGTTATAGTGTACGAAAAAATCTGAAAAAATTCATGGGTCTTCTTTGGACTCATAACTGAATGATAAAAAAATTCCGTGCCGAAAAAAACGTTTTTTGATCATCATTTTTTGCAAAAATCGCACAAATGTAAACGTCCTACGTCGAAAGGCGTGGACACAAATGTCCAACGTTGGGATTTTAGGGTTAAGAAATATGTGCGCTAAACGCTCATTTTGATAGAATTTCTTTACGGGGGCTGTGATATGGTGTCAGGAAGAAATCACGTTTAAAAAAACCGCTCAAACTGTACCAAAAATCAACTGATAAAAATGTGAAATGGGATTCCGAAATATGCACTATTATTTTTATGGTATCGCAGCTGATTTTTAACAAAAATGGTAGTAATTATCGGGAAAATATTGATTTTCTGAAAAAAAAAAAAGAATAGTTTGACAAAAAAATGTGGTATGATCATGTAGAATTCGCACGTCTCGCGCGAAAAAGCTACCAATAATTTTAATATTTCAGCAACGATGCATCGTAGAAAAAAATGGCTGCGAAGTTTCCTCTTCAGAAATTCCTGATCTACTTAAGGGGATGGGTCAGTCACCTAACCTCACCTCTAATTTTCGAAGTTGAAATTCTTCGATACGGTTTGACCGATTACAAAAAAAGCTCTGTCAGCCCACGCAGGATGATGGCAAAAATGGGCTGACAGGGCCTTTTTGTAATCGGTCAAACCGTCGAAGAATTTCACTTTCAAAATTTGCAGCTATCTCTCTCGCACTCATGGCGGCTCAGTCGGTATGACTTCTAGCCTTAACCCGTAAATATCGCAAGCGAATTTTGGGACACCCTATATTATGAAAAAATTACTTCAATCACAATGTATCGAAACGTACTTGCATGCTCCTTCTCATTGTGTACGTCCATTCTTTAGGACCATCCAAGGACGACACTGGTATTCTTGGATATTCCTCTGATCTATTGTCACTCGGATTTTCCTTGTAAAAAATTCGATTTTTTTTACCAATCATGTGAATATTAAACGAAAATATACTTGAGAGTATTTATTTAAAGATTTTAACTGTAATTGTATTCGAAATCTTAAAATCTTCGAAGTCTATCAATTAAATTACGAAGTTTATTCGTTGAAAAAAAAAAAAAAAAAAAAACAATGAGAATATTGTGCATTTGAACTGCAAAAGCGTTTGAAAAATGATTTTGCAGTTTTAGTCATTTTTAATTTTTCATTTTATTAACAATTATGTTCATTTTTACTTTGAAAATGTCATTCCGAATATCGATCCCTTAAAATTCGGGTTTTTAAGTAATCTGTCAAAAAAATTACGAAAATGCTAATTTGGTCGAAGCTTCTAGATGAAACGCGTATGGGATTTTTTAAATTTCACGATGCATTTATCGAAATGTTAATTTTATACGATTCCGTATTACCGTATACTCCATTTAGTTTTTTTCATGAGTGATAGATAGTGACCGTTTGTGAAGTTTGTCAATGAACTCGAGGCCGAAGCCCATGCTCCATTGTGTACTTAGACGAGAAGGGAGGCTGTGTTGTATATGACGAAATGAAAACATAAATAAAGGGGCCATGACCGTAACCTAAAAAGTCTCGGATGTTCTAGATCACGTTGAAAATAATGTTTTAATGTACTCACCTCATCTTTAATACTTATGTTGCTATCTACGAACAACATAACGACAATTTTCGTTCTCCAATGTATAAAGAAAGTTTTGCGATCGGGAATATTGCACGAAAATATCAAAACTTTTGGTAGCTATGCTATTTTTTAACGAAGCAGCCATTTGCGATTTTCACACAGCTCAGAGTCGGCATCTCGCGGTGAATTATTGCACAATTTAATTAGTCTGCGGGGAGGAGAAGGGTTTCAAAGGCGTGAACTTAGCGTAAATTCGAATTTCCCGCGCAGTTTCGCCAACTTGAAAATCCTTCAAATTACGGAGAATCGTTCGGATTTTTGTTTTCTTTGCATTGGCTACACGTATGCGCATGAAATCCCGTAACGTTTTTTTCTTCTATTCTTCAATGTATTTGCTGCAACCTTTTTTTGTGTGGGTCTGTAGAATTCTCAATATACAGATATATTCATGTCAAGTGTATTGCGAGGGGAATAATATTTTGGCTTTCGGTGGCCTAAAATTCAATTAAAATGGTAAGTGTTTTAGTGTCTTCTCGATGAAATTTAACGTGTCATTACCTGTGCAACGAACGAGCGTTACTTTATCAGCTGTTTTTTTTCGCACCGATCATACCACTCGAGAAAATTCTTTTTTGACGTTCGCGCGAGTTAACCTATCATTCCTTCTCACCAACACCAACACACCATTTTTCTTTCAACTTTCTCGTCACTAATCCAGCTTCTTTTTTTTTTTTAATCCAGCTTCCAGCTTTTTTTCTAATACAGCTTCTTTTTTTTTTTTTTTTTTTATAAAAATCCCTAATACCCAACGATTTCCCTCCTTTCGTGCGTAATTTTTCATTTACATCCATGATCGAACGTATACACTCATCACGTGATCGAAACAATAACAAGTAATTTTCGTATGGCCATTTCACTGATTTCACATTCCCACTGTTTAATAATTTGGCGTTGTTTTCTTTTTAGCATAAATTAAAATACTCTCAGAGGGACAAAGTTAAAAAATTCATAACATTCACACAAACCGGAGAACAAACAGCCATATATTGCTTGACCCAGAACGATTGGAAACTGGATCTGGCCAGTGATAACTACTTCCAAAATCCTGGCGCGTATTATAGGGAACCCAAAAATTCTACCGACAAAGAAAAATTGGATATGTTGTTTGGACGTTACCAAGGTAAATTCTTAATAATTATAACGACGTTAATGCTATCATTGAAAATAGATGATTCGATTTGAATTAACACTGCATTAATGAATTTATGTTTACAGATCCCAGTGAACCTGATAAAATAACAGCCGATGGTATTATGAAATTTTTGGATGATTTGGGGCTCAGTCCAGAGAGCAAACTAGTTTTAATAATAGCCTGGAAATTTCGGGCCGAAACACAGTGCGAATTTACTAAAGAAGAATTCATGACCGGTATGACGGATTTGGGGTAAGTAAATAAATTTTTCTGTCAAGAATGAATTATTTGCGTTTTTCTCAGCACAATTTTTTCACAAGGCCACTTTATTTTTTCTCAGAGTCGACAGTGTAGATAAGCTAAAAGCAAGATTGGGTCATCTGGAAAGCGAGCTCAGAGATTCCCAAAAGTTCAAAGACTTTTATCACTTCACATTCAACTATGCAAAAAATACTGGACAAAAGGGTTTGGATCTTGACATGGCTATAGCTTATTGGAACATTGTTCTCGAAGACAAATTCAAGTTTTTACATCTGTGGTGTCAATTTTTACAGGTAATCTTCATTTTTTAACGAACAAATGTATTTTATGTATTTAAATGCAGTTATATTTTAGACAAAATTGTTCTTTCGAATTAACTTTTTACAAAAAAGGAAAATATTTTTTTCATTTTTTGCTCTTCTATTAGAAAAAAAAGTCTAGCTACCTGCAAATCAGTGCGAAGTTGAACCAATTCAATCAATTAGTTACGTTCCGAATAAACTATTGAAAAAAAAATTTGCACAAATATTTCTTCGGTTTGATAAGCGTGCTTTTACCATTTTACTCGGTGCTTCCGCATCATTTTCACTGATTCCAAATGTACAATAATTGTAATAATAAATCAAAAGATTAATCGCAGACTGAATCGTAAGATTTTTCGCTGTCGCACAAATTTTCTATAAAAACAATAAAACGTTTCAGGAACATCACAAGAGATCAATTCCCAAAGACACGTGGAATTTGCTATTGGACTTTGCTCTGATGATTAATCCGGACATGACAAATTACGACGAGGAAGGAGCTTGGCCCGTGTTGATCGACGATTTCGTGGAGTGGGCGCAACCGCGAGTTCGTCAGTCGCTATAACATCATTATCTCACTCCTCGAGGCTCGTCGTTGCAATAACGTACTTTTTCCGTTTTTTTGTTTTCTGAAATTTCTTTCCGTTGCATCAAAATTGTGCTATTTCTCCAAGTGATATACGATTTAACGCGTGTCTCGGGCAATCCCGAGCATAAGTAAACCGCGAAACAAACTTTCCGCATGGTCGTTTACGAACGAGCAAACAAAAAAATGAAAAATATTTAACGATTAAAATTTCTTGCTGAGTCCGGTGCAACTATGCTCCGAGTTTTTAAGCGTCGTCACCATAAAACAGCTCAATTTCATAACATATTAGCCGGGCGAGCACGCCTTCGAAATTCAAGTAAAAACGATAATAACGCCAAAAAGATAAAAGAACTAAAAGAAATCCACGCGTTCGCGTACTTTCGGAAGTTTCATTCGGTCGACAAGCTTCTAAATTCATTGAAAAAAACTTCTTGTAGATAATTATTACTAGTGATTACGTAAGGAAAAGAAAAAAACGAAAAGAAAAAGAAAAAATTGTTACTAAAGTATAAGACTCCCTGAAGAGACACGCCTGCACACTGCACTTGTAAAATATAAAAACAAAATCCGCCAACGAAAGAAAAGTCAAACATTATTTTTCATTCGGTCATCAAATTTCAATTCGCTTGATTCATTACGTTAATTACTCATGTATTTTATTAAAGCGAAATGACTCACGAATCTGGCTGTGATGCGTGCGAAAAAAGGCTGTTTATCTCACTCAGTTTTTAAATCCCAGAATATTTTCTAGACGAAATATATTTTGGAATAAAAAGAAAAAAAAACACTTTTTTACAGTTCGTGTGTCATTTGGCTTCAAATGAATAAATCCAGAGAATTTCATACGTAAAATGTAATGAAGAAATTGAGAAAAAGCATGCATTTAATTGTTTATTTTCCTACGTATTGTTTTTTCGTTAATTCAACGATGATTTGTCGAGAAATATGAAAAAAAGTTTGATCAATCCAGATTTGGCAAAGAAAAATTTATCGTTTCGTACTCTTCTTTCGTTGAGAAATTTGAAGTTATAAATGCGTTTACGGGAACTGGTGTGTTCGCGTGTAGCTCTGTGTACATGTGTGATGAGAAAAAATTTCTAAAGTTACAAAAAGATGGTTTGGAATGTTTGGAAAAAATGCTGAAGTTCATTGTTTGGTCTTGGGGAGTTTAGAGAATTACAGAGAAAGAAAAAGAAACAGAAAATCGTAGAGCGCTTGGATGAATATAACGAAAATTATACAAAAAAATTGGTCAAGTGTCTCTCGAATTTAGGAAGACGTTAAATTTTTTAAATAACAATGAAAAGAGAAATCGCTTATAAAGAAAAAGCGTACTTATATATAAAATAAAGAGATAACTTTTTCCTCTGTGCACTTTGAGAAAGAGAGAAGATAAATTATGATTCAACAGAATAAATTCAATTATCAGTGTCCACTAACGAGATATTTTCAATGGACGTATATTTTGTATTGATGAAACAGGAAGAAAACAAAAACCAATGATAAAATGATAACTCGAGACGTATTTACTTCTTAAGATCGAGATAAATACTCGGAAAGTTGAGCGATCTTTGAAGTTTGAAAACAAGTTCAGGCCCTTGACAAAAAAAGACACGAATAACGAACCGAAGGGAGATGAGTTACGGGGTGCGAAGAGATTACAGCGTCAAGCAAGAGAGATAGAATTCTAACATATTTAGAAAGAAAGTTTGTATATAATGTAAATAAATGTGTCATAATTTAAATCTACATATGATATAGTTGATTTTCGCTGGTTCAAACAACAAAAATATGAACTATCATTCCTCAAGAATAATAACAATGAAAAAGAAAAACAACCAAATTGTCTCTATTCGTTTTTTATTCATGAAATTTTCGTTGAAAAGTTATGCACGTGCTTTTTTCTTTTTATCGAAAATTAACAGTCGAGGCAGCCACAATCGCACGAGAAATTATTGTCGCAACATGATGGTCGACAATTTTCATGCAAGAATGCTAATTCGTATTGATTCGCTTGAACGTTGAAGCAATTATATAGCACAGCCTCGATATACCAGTCGCAAAGGTGCTGCAGTTTTTCCATTGTCGTCTGCTTAATAAATTTCCATTTCAATAAAGATTACATCAAATTAATACCATTAGGGTTATATTTTTCAATTTTTCACAAATATTCTTTAAGGCCTGTGAATGAAGAAACATTATTCATTTTAATCCAATAGAATTTAGCTCATGGGCGCATAAAAAGGGTTAAAAAAAGTAATAATATTTTTCCTTTCGACAATTTGGAGCAATTGAATGAAAAATTTTCATGTTTGAAATAATTTTTCTTGTCAGCTGATTTTTGTCGTCTTTTTACGACATCGTATTCACAATCGCGTGTTCCACTGTTTTTTTAATTAAAAAATACGCTAAAGTACTTCATTTATTCGAAAGATGAACAGGATTTTTTTTTTATTAATTTTTGAATGCTTCTAAGTATATAAATAATAAACTTCAAGACAACCAATTTCGAATTCAGTTATAAAATTTCATTATGTATTAATTTACCTGAGCAATAACTAATCCTCGTTCACCACTTCTAGGAGTGCTGTGACCATGGGAATCAAAAAGGGTGACCTAATATAAAAATATGAAAAACTGAAATAAAAAAAAATGCCACAAAAAAAAATGTGTCGAAATTTTTTGAGACACTAAAATTCTGGAACATTCGATTAAAATCGAAAATATTCATTACTTACGAGGAAACCTCGTCACAAAGTTTCCTTTAGTAATTAATATCTCATTGATTCATCAATTGATAATCAATTGAATTAATTAATTGATTGATATTCAAAAGCGATTGAAAATTTAATCGTTTTCGAAAGGTTGTTTACAATTATTGGGATTCTGTTGATAATTCAAATGATTAACGATACCTTGTACGTTTGTTCTTGAAAAATAAAGAGAACGGTACGCCCGCAAGTAATGAGTAACATAAAAAGCGTTTCAGCTTGAGGTTTTTGGTACCATTCGTGCAAAAAGCTCTCGATATTGTTGCACAAAGCTTTTTCTATGCTTTCTCGATAAACTCGAAATTTCTGTGATGAAATTGAAAAAGGATTCATTGAGGGAGAAAAAACTGAAAAATAATAACGATTTTTTATTTTCTTTTAGTGATTTCTCGTGATACCCATTCTCTCAGGGTCTTCAGACGTCTTCCGCCAAATTTTAGAGCTTCATCCGTGTTCAAATACGGATGAGGTATCAAGCCGTTCCTAACGATCCACGCGTGTGTTCTATTACCCTCGAGAATAGCTTCGGCTATTATGATATTTAATTTTGGACAATTGTTTACGTTCCAAATTATAAGGCCTGTTTGGCAGATTCGTTGGGCTACCAGAAGGCATATTAGGGTGCATGCTTCACTTACTGGATCGTAAATACGTAAATAAAACGTCATTATAAAAATTAGCGATTGAAATTATAAGTAAGCTGAAAAGTACCATTTTTTAGGATAGATCGAAAGTTAATGGGTGCTAAAAACTTGAAAATTGAACATTTTTTCAAAACCCTAAGCTTTAAAGGTTTTTTGTCTTAGAATTTTCAGGTGTACATCGAAATCAATATTCATAATAAAAATAATGGCATGAATTACTGTCTTGTCCAGGTGGATACCGACTTTGTGTAAAATCGTGTTGATACCAGTAAACATCGACTTTGTCTTCGCGGGGATCGCGTACGGAAGTTGGAAATCCGTTAGCGAAAAGCGGCGGTAGTGTCATAACTTTTCAACGATCATATCAATTTGCGTTTAATTTTTAAATGAATTTGCGATTTTAGTTCTGACGAGGGAGTCCATTTTCGAAATAATATTTATGTTTCATAATTTTATGTGTTTCTTTTTCTTGACGGAAAATTTTGACGAGAAAAATTTTTTAATTTATGTCTGATGATCGAGACAAACGAAGAGAGACTGTTCCGGTCACTGAGACCGGAAGTACACAAAGATTCTCGCTGCGGGCGGCGCTGCCAGCGCCGCTCGTAGTCGGAAACGGTAGCTGTCGTCGCTAGCAAAAAAAAACAAGAATTATCAAGATGGCTGCGATAAAATTTGGTTCGCATATCAAGGAATTAAGGATTTTGTTGTGTCAGACGTCAAAATCGAGTCAGGGCGTTAGGTAATTTAGAGGAAAATTATAAAATATTAAATTTTATTCTTCCTTACCCCGTCATTTCTAAGTACTACTCTAAAAAAATTCTTCGACTCTTGATTTTGAGGTTATCACGAGAAAAACTTCAAAATATTCAGTGTCGAGATCTCTTTTTTGTTTTGTTTTTTCAGAGATTTTGTCGAACAACAGTACGTCCCTTTAAAATTAAATAATCCAAAGTTTCCAGTGTTGATAAGAGAGTGTTCGTACATCGAGCCGAAACTTTACGCGCGATATGGTACGTATATTACATCACGAGTGTCAGATTTTTTTTACACTGATTATAGATTTTAGCTAAATGTTTCAGATTTTAATCATTTCAAAATTTTTACCATATTTGTCGAAATATTAGGTGTCCTAGGCACTCTTATACTTGTATAATGATTTTATTCGTATACAAAGATATCAAATTTTGCATCAACAAAACACAATGAAAAGCAATTTTTATATTGCCCAAATTTCTTAACTGATCAACATTTTTGTAATTTTTTGTATCTTTTGATCTCTACATTTCTTCAGCGTAGCTGATACTAAACTTTTTACATCTGTTTATTATTATTTTAGGCTTTGATACAAATTTCATGATTTTCATGAAGAATGACAACAATGCAGGCATGCATCGTCATATAAAAAATTAAAATCTTTTTTTTTAATATCTAAAACAACAATAAATGTATGTACAAAGTTTGAAATCCATCATTACATCATTTCGTTAATAGGCAATCTCCAAAAAAGTAGCAATTTTCATGGATCCTATAATAATTCCCTTTTGAAGAATAAAAATTTTCCAATGGCCAATAAAGTCAAAACTATAAAAATAAATTAAATAAATTTCAAATATATTAAAACTTTTTTTATACAGTACGTGATAAAACCAAATTTATTTTGCAAAATAAAAACATCTATTCTTTTTATGTAATAGGTATTGACCGTAACTCATATTTTCAGAATTCGGCAAAGAAACCTGTGTGCCCTTGGCAAATTTGAAGTCCGAAGATATTGTAGGAAAAATTCAACAACTCGCCTCGTCGAAGCCATAAGTTAAAAGAATTACAAGCTCGAATTAGCTGGCTATTGTTACGTATGTTAATTAAATTAGTGTTTAAAAGAAAATGATTAAAATAAAATATAGGTAGATGAAAAAATGGAGAGGGTAGTTGTCTGTTTTTTGACCTTTTTTATTCGATCACATTTTCCTGGGATATTTAATACGTATACCATACATTTGTCTCATCGTTGCTGTACGATAGAATATTTGGTAGAATAGTACAACTTTTTAGAACTATTTATCAAAATATAGGAATAATCATTTGTCAAACGAAAAATTTGAATAGTTACGGTTGCACCTTTTTGTTGTGAGGCACCGAACCACATAAATGCTGCTCGCAGCATTTCTCTCTTTCTCACCTTTCTCTTAGTAATCTTTTTTTTAGTATTATAATAATTGATCTGATTGTCGCTAATTTTAGAAGGCTGGTAGGCCAAATTTCTCAGGCTCAAATTGCTCGAGGCTCTTCAGGACTAAAGTTGCTTTTTCAGTCAAATTTTTTGGTAGATTCTCATCCGGTACCATCACCACTTGCATTCCAGCATTGACGGCAGCTTCAACCCCGTTCGGGGCATCCTCAAATACTAGACACTGCGAAATAAGAGTAATCACTTATATTCCAAAATAAATCATTTTTCTTTTTATTTTTTGTAAATTAAACGAACCGTCGACGGGTGTGGATTATCGGGAAATCGTTTAGCCGCTACCAAGAATATATCCGGGCTAGGTTTTCCCTTTTTCACTTCGGGATCGGAACCGCCGAGTACACGATGATGAAACAGAGCAAAAACGTCCTTCGATTTTTGAGTTTTTAATTCGTAGCTCTTTTCGGTCGAGCTTGTTGCGAGTGCGATCGGGACATTATTCTCTTTAAGATGTCGTAAAAGTCGTTCTACCCCTATTGTTCAGAAATAAAATACGTAATGATCGTCGTTGCTCATTCGTTTACATTTCACATCGATCCAATTTTTTTTTACATTAGTAAACATCGATGAGTGCTATCGATGATGCGATGTTAGTGCACAATTTGCGATGAAATTAATGAGTTATGAAAAATAAACGTCCTCGTATGAAAAAAAAAGAAAAAAAAACAATTATTTTCGATTGAAACAATCATTGCCATGGAAAAAATCCGGTCGATTTGTTATGACAATCGATAATCCAGCTAACCCAAACTACAACTTAGGTTTGGGAATGAGCAAAATTAAATTTTATTATCAATTATTTATAATGCTTTTGTTTTACTTCGACTTTTTTTTATCGATTCGAACCTGGATAAATTTCATTTTGCCCTTCTCACATTGGAATATCACACCGGACGCTATAACACTCATTTTACAATATTTTTTCTTCTGGAAATTAGTTCTCAACTTATAACCGATACGATAATTAATCGTACGTAAATAAAAACGATCGTTTGATGAAACGTGATTCGAGCTTATGAATCACACGGACAAATATCACGATCAATCGTTAAATCATTAGCCACTATTCACGTTCCATTGTTAGAACCACTTGTTTATTCAAGGGCATTGTTATTTTCCGTCCATCGTTTATCGTTCCTGACAATAGAGTATTAGTCAAATGAGTGCAAAATTCTTCAAAAAATCGTTTACAAAAATGCGAAGTTTTTCTCCCAATTTACCGTTTTAACGAATATATTTTTGAAGTTCACATTTTTCTCTACAAATCAAATTAAAATGTTTTGAATTCAAGTGATTAACTAAAATGTATTTGGTTAACAAAAAACCTTTCATACTTGGATTTCACCTTGAACCAAATTGCCAAAAATGAAAAAGCCATCACACGAAACTAAAATAATTTTGACATGAAATTTGAACGAAAAGTAACGAGAGAAATTTTGCTGATATTAATGGAATATTAATATCATTATTTGGTGATTTATCCATAAGATCATAAATTTTAGCACTAATTATTAGCATACTTGTCATGCATTAATGTGAATTCACATAAACACATTTGAATAAAGTCATTTAAGAACTTAGAACTCATTCAACGATATTATTCAGTCTCTCTAATTGCCCCTTAATTACCAGAATGTACACACAAAACATGGCTGCGAATACTGGCCTTTTTTAAACCCATGAAACAAGTAACATTTTTATTCATATGTACAAATAATGTAGACATACAGCATGCAGCGTTTGAAGCGTAACAATTTTTGTTGATCAAATTCAATGGAACTGCGAGGGATTGAAGAGATGAAGAAAAAATGAGAAATTCGGAAAAAAAACATTGATTTTTACTGAATTTACAAGATTTCAAATCAGTTGGAGAGTAATCAATCCCGATGGCTGTATCAGAATAAGAAAATAGTTTAATCGAACCACGTTTTTTCAATATTTCGTGTTGTTGGAAAGTTTGCACAATTCGAATGCAACGAAAAATGGTCCGAATTTTGGTCTAAAAAAAAAAAAAATCGTTGCAAAGCAACAACGCAAACTCTAACATCATAATTTTCTATTGTCGTTAGAAGTATCTATTAAGAATTGACAAAAAAAATCTTTGTGCTTGAAACACTGCATACGGTAAAAAAATGTAAAATGCCAATAAAAAAAAAATGTCAACAATGTGAAAAGCTACATGAACTTTCAGGCACAAGTGTATTAGCCATGAATCTGTTTCATCCTCTCAACCAAATCAAATACCAAGGAGGAATAGAAATATAAAAAGAAAAATAAATCATTCTCACGAGTGTTTGAAAGCAATGGAAGGAAGATATGACATCTATGTAAAAAGTTGCATTCTAACGTAAAACCGATGAAAAGCTCAATGATACGCATAACAAGGAAGAGAGTTTGTTTGCTTTGCGGTTTAGTTTGTTATCTTGACCTGGCATGTATTTAACGTCAGTGAACAAATCGAGCTGCATTTGATGATACTGGTCTTGAAATTCTTTGACAGACAAGGGTAGCTTATAGTGATTTATAATAAGTTCGGCGCCTACAAGCTCCGGACGTCCAAGAACTTGATAAGCCAAATCGCCACCATACGTATGCCCGTATTTTGACACTATCTTATGATATATTCTTTTGTACACGCTCTCAGTATCTGTTGGAAAATAGAAAGAAAAAAACAAAGTTTTAAAAACATTGTTTAGGCGAGGTGTACCTGGAAGAAGTGAAGCCTGAGGAAATATTTCGTCGTATATTGGCAAAAGTTGTTCGGTCAACTCCTGTGGCTGCATCGGTAAATCTAAAGCTTTTACTATGGCGACCGCACTCTCGTGAGATTGTAGCCCCATCGTTTGTCCTTTTATTTCCCACGTGAAAGTCTTCCCGTATTTGTTAGCGACGCGATTATAGGCCAATGTGTAAAGATGTTCCGTATCTGTTAACAGCGCTCATGGATTTTTTGTTCTACACATATTTTTCTAGAATTTAGTTCACCAACCAAACTTTTTTATTTTCATCTCAAAATCACGAAAAATGAGAACAAAAACAAAATAGTTCGATAACTACCTGTTTTTCGAACATGTTCTCCCAATCTTCAACTTGGCTATACACATGCTTGTTTTTTTCGATTCAAAGATACAAGTTTAAACTGGTATAATTTTGTTGTTATGTTACATCGTCAGAGTATTTATTAAAAAAAAAAAATCAATTTCAAACACGTGCAATTCGTGACGTTTGTTACGTAAAAATTCAATAGATAAAAGCGTTTATCATCAAAAATTAAAAAGAAAAAAATGTTGGAGTTCGTTCAAATTGACACGCGGTGATGGAAGTGACGATCGTTAAGATTTTTAAATACGTTGAAGTTTTCGTTTTTCAAAAAATAATTTGAAAATTTCTTCATTTATAGACCTTGTTTTGCTGGAATTGAACAATTGTCTTATAATTGTAAAATCATCGATTATATCGTAATATGACAATGTTATATAGCAAAATTACATCATACAGATATTGAATTTATTCGGGAAGGTCAAAAGGTATACTAGGGCCCTAAGTAATGTACCGACAATTAAATATCGTATATCTTACCGAGCAACAAACCGTCCATGTCGAAAATGCAGTGTGTCACCTTTTTATATGTTGGACTAGACATTTTTCTTTACCGGTTAATTTCGAGGTTATTAGTTTTAAATAAGATGGTGAAAGTCTCACTGTTCCTGACAGGACTTGCGACTATGAAGGAATGAGAATAATTCCTCGTTGTTCGAACCAGGGAGACTAGAGAAGGAGTGAACACAGCATAGGCCAATTCGTAGTCAGGGAGACTAGAGAGAAGGAGTGAATACCAGACCAATCCCAACCAAGGAAAATCTCCACCAATGACAATCTCCACCAGGAACATTTCAACCAACCCAATCTCCATCATTCCCAACTCCACCAGACAAAACTCACCCAGGAAAATCGGCACCCGTACAACTCACTCGAAAAAAAACTCCATCAGGAACATCTCTACCAGACCAATCCCAACCAAGGAAAATCTCCACCAATGACAATCTCCACCGGGAACATCTCAACCAACCCAATCTCCATCATTCCCAACTCCACCAGACAAAACTCACCCAGGAAAATCTCTATCGTGGTTAAACTCCACCAGAGGAAAATCTCCATCAGGAACATCTCCACCAGTCATGAAGATCAATCTTTACTGTCGGTATGGAAAACTGCAAAAGTTATCTAGAAATCCCATAGATGATGCACCAGTAAGTGTAAAACAGTGGACGCATAACACATAACCAAATTTTGTTACACAACGAGAAAGAAAGGACCGTTTGGAGCTGAAAAGTTTTGTCGTCAAACTCATCGATCAATCAAACACTGTGATCCGCGAGCGACAAAAATCTTCAGCTCCAAACGGTCCTTTCTCTCTCGTTGTGTAACAAAATTTGGTTATGTGTTATGTGTCCACTGTTTTATACTTACTGGTGCACCATCTATGGGATTTCTAGATAACTTTTGCAGTTTTCCATACCGACAGTAAAGATTCATCTTCATGACTGGTGGAGATGTTCCTGATGGAGATTTTCCTCTGGTGGAGTTTAACACCACGATAGAGATTTTCCTGAGTGAGTTTTGTCTGGTGGAGTTGGGAATGATGGAGATTGGGTTGGTTGAGATGTTCCCGGTGGAGATTATCATTGGTGGAGATTTTCCTTGGTTGGGATTGGTCTGGTAGAGATGTTCCTGATAGAGTTTTTTTTCGAGTGAGTTGTACGGGTGCCGGAAAATCTCTATCCTGGTCAATCTCCACCATCAGGAACATGTCCACCAGTTATGAAGATCAATCTTTACTGTCGGTATAGAAAACTGTAAAAGCTATCTAGAAATCCCATATATGGTGCACCAGTAAGTGTAAAACAGTGGACGCATAACACATAACCAAATTTTGTTACACAACGAGAGAGAAAGGACCGTTTGGAGTTGAAGAGTTTCGTCGCTCGCGGATCACAGTGTTTGATTGATCGATGAGTTTGACGACAAAACTCTTCAGCCCTTCGACGATCACTTCGAACGACGACGACGACGAGATGTCTTCCCAGTGTTTGATGGCATTTTTCATTCAGTTGTTTCTAAAAAAATATCAAATATTAAATATACATAAAAATGTATCATTTTTACTAAAAAAAATTCCCATAATTCGATTACGTTTTGCGTTTGGATTCTTGTTGACAAAAAGTTATCGAAAACGAAAATGATTGTGAAATAATCCATTTTTATTTTAATTAATTAATTAAAATAAAAATGGATTATTAATTAAACTTTTAATTAAATTATAACTTTAATTCAATAATAATAATAATAAATAAAAAACAATTATTAATAAAATAAAATATCATTAATTAATTAATTAAGGGACAACACCACTGTGACGGCTTCAAAAAATCGATTTTTTGAAAACCATTTTAAAAAATCTAAAGTACTTTTAAGATTGAAATGCCGTTGGACCCAGGTCGAAAAAATAATTATTTTCGTAGATATTGAATATTTTGTGGAGCGGTGCAGCGGTCCGCGACGCTCGGGGTCCCGCGCAGCTGGGCGCCTTAGGATCGCCGCCAGGTATTCTTCCCGCCTTTCTCAGCTATTCTTTTGGCTCCCTTCACAAAAACCGGCTATTGTTAGCCGGTTAACTATTGTTATAAATATAGTTTCGAAAAATAACACTTGGTGGCGATAATTGAAAAAATTCCATGGCAGGTATAGAGATAGCGTCATAGCGTCAGCTTGCGAATAGAAGCGACGCTATTCGTGTCTAATCGCTCCGAATCGTTTCGTTTGTGAATATCAAACGCTCCAAATTATTATTTTCAAGTTGAAATGGAGGATAAGAAAGTGTACACGGGGAAAAAGGGAACAAAACGGAGCTATGTAACGAGGAGTCGATCGAAAATTTCAAATCGAAAACCTCCGAACCGTTATAGCTCCGAAAACAGTTCTGCAGAGCATGTGAGCACGTCGGCGAAAAAGTTAAAATCATCGGACGATTTAGAGGTCGGTGTTACTAACGATTTCAGTTATCGTATAGTACAACTTTTCACTGCATTGAACATTATATCCACGTTAGTGAAATGTAAAGTGTGTGATCGTGACATAAAATTCACCGAAAAAAGTTTGCGCGAACTCGGGTTCAAAATCGAGGTCAATTGCGGCCATTGTGAAAAAGTGTTAATCAATTCATGTCCTATGATTGACAATGCATACGAAATAAATCGTCGGATCGTATTTAGTATGCGTCTTCTTGGCGTCGGTATGAATGGCCTGATGAAATTTTGTGCATTCATGGACCTACCGCCCGGCCCCCGCGCCCCATATTTCAGTCTTTTTACGATCGAATCATAAATTCGATTTCGATTGCCACTAAAGCGGTGAGCGCAATGAGCAAAAAAAAGGCTGCACTTGAGGAGCAGAGAATTTCGTTGGAAAATGGGGTGGCGGACGGAATTATCGTTTCAGGCGGCGGATCGTGGCGAAAGCGCGGTTTCAGCTCCCTTTTCGGTATAACATCGCTAATCGGCTAGTACACTAAAAAAGTGATTGACGTTATGGTTAAATCGAAATACTGCAAAGCTTGCGAGCATTGGGAAAAAAAAGAAAACACCGCGGAGTACTGGGAATGGAAAGCTACCCACGACGATGAGTGCCAGGCGAACCATAGCGGCTCCTCCGGAAAAATGGAAGTCGACGCAGCTATCGAAATGTTTCAACGGTCTGAAGAGCTCTATGGCATAAAATATAAATATTATATTGGTGACGGCGATTCTAAAACGTTTCTGGGCATATCGAATAGCGATCCGTACGACGGTTTCGAGATAAAAAAAAAGAGTGCATCGATCTTGTCCAAAAACGTATGGGGACGCGTCTCCGCGAAATCGTGAAAAAAAAAGGATTGTCTGGCAGAGGAAAGCTCACCGGAAAATTGATTGACGAGTTGAGCACATATTACGGCTTGGCTATTCGGAGGAACAGCGATGATGTTGACACAATGAGGAAGGCAATTTGGGCAACTATCAAACATAAAATATCTACAGACAGTGAGTCACAACATGACGATTGCCCGGAAGGAGCCGAGTCGTGGTATTCGTGGCAGCGCGCGGTCGCAAATGGTGATATTTCTAAATATCGCCATAAACCGCCTCTTCCTCAGGAAATATTGGAGGCAATTCAGCCAATCTTCGAAAATTTGAGCAGGGACGATTTGCTGCAGCGTTGTTTGGGCGGCTATACGCAAAACAATAACGAAAGCTACAATAAATCAGTTTGGGCAATAGCCCCCAAGTGCCAGTCCGGAAGCAAAAAAATCATTGATATTGCAACTGATATCGCAGTATTAGTGTTCAATGATGGCCTGAGAAGTCTCACGAAAGTACTGGAGACGTTGGGGATAACCATCGGCCCAAATTGTTTCAACTTTTGCGTTGAGACCGACGCAGCGCGGATCCAGCTCGCGGAGCGCTCGCTCACAGACGCTGCAAAAGAAGCGAGAAAAGCCTTAACAAGTTCGAGGAAAGAATCAGGAGACAACGATTTGCTTCTTGAAGGCCAGCTATATGGTGCCGGCATCGCTAATTGAAGGTAAATAATTTTTTTTGCAATTCATAATATAAATTAACAAACCTAAAACTTTGAACGCGTTTTTCTCAAAACCACTTTTTTGAGTGCGGCACGCAGCAGAACTCGAGCAATTTTTATCCGATCGACTTCAAATTTTTACTGTATCAGTAAAAGTAGATTATCTAGAGAAGTACATAGGATTTTTTCGATATCTCAATAATTATAAAAGTTATAGCCTATTTTCGACGAGAAATTTTGCTCAAAAATCATTCTTTAATTTCAAAGGCGTGCCTATTTTTTAAAAATCAATATTTTTCAAAATCCCTATGTACTTCTCTTCAAAATATCATATTATTAACGAAAACACTCGGTATTTTTTTCAGATCGATGTTGAAGAGAGTTCTGCTGCGTGCCGCGAACCACTGCGGAGATGACAGCACCTGACGCGAGAGCTTCCCCAGCGCCACCATGCGGCGTGAAAAATGTGAAAAAATGTTTTTTGATACATTAATAAACAAGGAATAAAACCCAAAAAAAAATTTCGAATATATCTTTTTTTCCCACAAAAAAAAATCTTGAAAAATGTGAAAAAAAGGGGGTCACAGTGGTGTTGTCCCTTAATTAAAATAAAAATGGATTATTTCACGATCATTTTCGTTTTCGATAACTTTTAATTATATTCGATAAATTTAATTAATTAATTTTCTGAAAATATTCATTACTGAAATGTGTGATAAAAGTTATCCTGCAAATTTATTGTTTAATTTGTTTAAAAAAAAAATGTTTCTACTATTTTTGAGATTCTTCAACTGCCTGAAAAATGTGATAACAAAAAAAACTTTTATCTTTTTTAATTGTCATCATTTGGTTGCAGTTTTATGCTAAAAAAATTTAGAATACTTTGTCTATATCCCAAAAAAGAGAAACGCCAAAAAATTCGAGTTCTAACAATATTCTAAGAAATAAAAAGGAAATCGTTATACCTACCCCAGCAATGTTAACATTAATCTTATTGTTAGCAGCGAAAAATGATGAATATATGTAAGGCTCAGAAGAAAAATAGTATATTTATATCAAATGAAAACATGAATGACCTTGAAATTCGTCGACTTTGTTTTCAAATTTACGCGACTTCTTTCATATGTGCAGCATATTCTTAACGGCATATAAACCGTTGTTTGCTATGCTGTCCGAAATGACGAACCTTCCGAAAATCTCATTGCCCTTTTTTTATTCATGTAGGATTATATTTGATATGTTCCGACAATATTTTTCGTAAAAATATGACAATCGTGAGTCCATTTGTAATTAAATTTTCCTATTTTATAGTGCTCTATAATAGCAACGTTGGATTTATTACGTCGTTCGTGTTAAGATTGTGTCGAATGTTATGAAATACAAAACCGGGCAGTGAAGTGTTCATTATCAAAGCATTATGTGTATAGAAAACTGTATATTTCCGGCCGAAACTTGCGAGGATATATACACAAACAACCCCTTTGCGTCTTACTGTTCTCTGGGTCTTATTGATTTGCTTGTATCAATCATCGATTTTTTTCGTGCGAATTATTTAGAAAAAATTGTTAATTTCGTTAAGAGAATGGCTGTGTCTAGCCGTCCGGATACCGGACGAATACAAGACTGGCATTCGTCCAGATATTTGTCGAGAATGCGATTATAATTGTTTTATTTAACTTTTCTAATTAACTTTTCTACAGTATAATGGTATATTGAAACTCCCTCGTACGTAATTTGTACGTAATCCATTCGGATATACAATTTATGATAGTTTTCATTTATATCTGGACGAATAATCGCATATAATTCGTCCGGGAAAACGATTCTCTATGGATTTTGATGGACGAAAAATAAATGAAAATTTATAACTACAGTGGGGAATACTTAGTTTCCTTCAATTATAGCGGGGAATACTCAAAGTTTTTTCAAATGTAACGGAAAATTTTTTCGGTATCCGGACAAATACGCGTCCGGTATTCGTCCGGATATTTGTCCAAAATGAGGTTATTTTTTTTCAATTAGTTTTTTAATAGTATGATGGTATATTGAAACTCCCTCCGAACATACACCTCGTAGCTATAAATGTCCGGACGAATAATCGCACGTAATTCGTCCGGATATACAATTTATAATGATTTTCGTATATCCAAACGAATAATCGTACAGAATTCATCCGGGTATATAATGAATTACGTATCGACGAACGATTTCCAAGGGTTCTAATATGGATCCGGACGACTGATCGTACGTAATTCATCCGGATATATGATGAATAAAGGTATTTGCATGTATCCGAACGAATAATCGCACGTAATTCGTCCGGATATACAATTTATGATAGTTGTTATAAGAGTTGGACATTAGGAAATAGTAGGGTGGGTTTGGGTCATCTTGCGGTTGTTTTTTGAATAGTTGGACATGAAGAAATAGTAGGGTGGGTTTGGGTCATCTTGCGGTTGTTTTTTGAATAGTTGGACATGTGGAAATAGTAGGGTGGGTTTGGGTCATCTTGCCGTTGTTTTTTGAATAGTTGGACATGAGAAAATAGTAGGGTGGGTTTGGGTCGACCCAAACCCACCCTACTATTTCCACATGTCCAACTATTCAAAAAACAACCGCAAGATGACCCAAACCCACCCTACTACTTCTTTATGTCCAACTATTCAAAAAACAACCGCAAGATGACCCAAACCCACCCTACTATTTCCTAATGTCCAACTCTTATAACAACTATCATAAATTGTATATCCGGACGAATTACGTGCGATTATTCGTTCGGATACATGCAAATACCTTTATTCATCATATATCCGGATGAATTACGTACGATCAGTCGTCCGGATCCATATTCGAACCCTTGGAAATCGTTCGTCGATACGTAATTCATTATATACCCGGATGAATTCTGTACGATTATTCGTTCGGATATACGAAAATCATTATAAATTGTATATCCGGACGAATTACGTGCGATTATTCGTCCGGACATTTATAGCTACGAGGTGTATGTTCGGAGGGAGTTTCAATATACCATCATACTATAAAAAAACTAATTGAAAAAAAATAACCTCATTTTGGACAAATATCCGGACGAATACCGGACGCGTATTTGTCCGGGTGTCCGGACGACTAGACACAGCCTTTTAAATCGAATAGATGTACACATTTTTTATACACAATCGAGATCATGATTGCTCTGAAAAGTAAACTCAACCGCTTCGGCCAATGCTCGAGGTTATATTAGAATCTAGTGTAAAAGCTTACAACGATCCAATATTTTATTTATTCATTTTTTGGAAAAACAACAATCAAACAAACCTTCAAATAATATTATTTGTTTCAAACAAACGATTCCGAATCGATTGGCGTTTGAAAAAATCAAATTAGACAAAATTTCAAAAATTTGCGGCTAACTTAACGCCCTTTTTTGTTTCGTTTGTTTGATAAAAAATATGATCAAGCAAACATTTTAATTAATCAAACAATCACAAACTATCGACAAACAATCATTATAAATTTAAAAAAAATGCAAAAGTCAAAATCGAGCGGCTAATTTTATGTAGCTACGTCGAATTCGTTGATGAGGGTTTTGTTTTCTGGAGCAAGAAGACTAGAAGAAGGAGTGGACACAGCGGGCTTTAGAAATGTACACGGAATCCCAGTCTGAACGGGCGGTGCTGTGATCGGAAAGATATAGCTATACGTATATTGAGATCAGACTGCGCAAGCGCGAAAGAACGGTCACTTTCATCATATGGACTAATTTTATTACTATAGTTACGATCTTTCCGGCCCATGCGGTACTGGTGGCAGAGTGGAGAACGAATTCAGGACGGGATTTCGAGGACGTCCCCACCACTTATTTTCCTATGTGTTCACTCCTTCTCTCTAGTCTCCCTGTGGAGTTTTGTCGTCAAACTCATCGATCAATCAAACACTGTGATGCACGGGCGACAAAACTCTTCAGCTCCAAATGGTCCTTTCTCTCTCGTTGTGTAACAAAATTTGGTTATGTGTTATGCGTCCACTGTTTTACACTTACTGGTGCACCATCTATGGGATTTCTAGATAGCTTTTGCAGTTTTCCATACCGACAGTAAAGATTGATCTTCATGACTGGTGGAGGAGATGTTCCTCTGGTGGAGATTGACCATGATAGAGATTTTCCTGGGTGAGTTTTATCTGGTGGAGCTGGGAATGATGGAGATTGGGTTGGTTGAGATGTTCTCGGTGGAGATTTTCCTTGGTTGGGATTGGTCTGGTAGAGATGTTCCTGATGGAGTTTTTTTTCGAGTGAGTTGTACGGGTGCCGTATATATTCCATAGATATTTGAAACAATTTAATTACAAAATTAAATAAATGTTTCTAAATATTTTTCGATTTTCCTACAAAACGATACCACTTTTGTACGAGTTGAATTATTGTGGTAATATTATCAAAATGCCGCGATTTAAATGGCTGGTTATTTAACCATTAACCTCGCTACGAAGTGCTACGAAGCGTGCAATTTATCTGCAAATTCGCATGACGACACTAGCTGTCAAAATAACTTTCTAAGTAGAAAGAGCAACAAAGAAAAAAAGGAGCAGCTTGTTTGAGTCTAGAGTTCATATTACTCCTCACTAATACTGTATCGTATCTATTGGGTGGGTCAGCTGTAGATAATGCTTATCGTCATATATATGGTCATATGATGCGATCTCGCGTAGTATAACCAGTTTGTGATCATGCGTGTGCGTCGTGTTTTTCTCGCAATATGTTCTCCAAATTGACAACTATCGTGAGACATAAACAAATAAAAGTTTTCTTTGTTTATCGAGGTATGAGTGATCGTACGATCGTTATTTGAATTACGAACGTGATATACAACAATCGCATAAGTGTGCGTGTGCGTGTCAACGTGGAATAGCATTTGTTGCCGAAATTGTTTCGAAATTCGGGAAACATGGTGAGTTAATTGATAAGAATGGTATTTTTTTCGCTAAGAATACAATCTTAAATTTGACAAATTCTCAAACTCGAGGCAACGTTTTTGTATTTTTCGATTTTACATGTTCAAATGTTTGTTTTTCAATGACCCATTTATACTTTTTCAGGACGATGATGATCAGTATCAGGCGGGTTACAGTGTGGGATCATTTCCTCAGGATTTTGGTTACACGCCGTTCGACGGCGAAGGAGATGGGTCTGCGGCCCTTCTCGCTGGGGAACAAAAACCTAGAATACTTCTAATGGGCTTAAGAAGGTACCACTCGGCAATACCAATCTCAATCACCAATTAAAATCTTTTTCTTTTGTAATATCACAAATAATTAAAACATCAAAAAAGTTATTCAGCACATTTATTTTAAAAAATTTTGGTCATGTAGCTTTTTTGTACTACAAATTTATTTATCAATGACAAAAAATTAACAATTATTTATTTATAATAATTTTTTTTTTAGGACCTTTATTGTATTGCTCAAACAAAAATTTTTATTGTACGGGTCAAAAATTGGATGCATAATTTTGAAAAATGTTGTTGAAACTGGCATCACTGGAATGCAGCAAAAAATATTCATTTTTATCCAAAAATTTATTCATTTTCGAAATCGTCCCAATTTTTCTCTTGGATTCAGGTTTTTATCGAAAAATAAACTATCCAACTGTCAAAGCTAAACACTGAAAATAAATGTTGGGCTCTGCTAAAGAAAAAGAGGAATTTCCTCGCACCCCAATGACGCTAACTTCAACATCATTTAAAAAAATGTGGCAGTACAAGTAAATTTTGTATTTTTACTCAAGTAATCCTACAAAGAAAAAGTACCACAGCAAACCTTTTTTATTAATTTATTAATGACAGTTGACAATAAAAATATATATCAGAAAAAAATGTTTTGAATGCTCGGAGGACTGTAAGAAAAATATAAAATAATTGATAGACTTGAATCTTTAATAACTAATGACTAATATTTTAGGAGCGGTAAATCGTCGATCCAAAAAGTAGTTTTTCACAAAATGTCGCCAAACGAAACGCTCTTCCTAGAAAGTACCAACAAAATCATGAAAGAGGACATCAGCAATTCCAGTTTCGTTCAGTTCCAAATATGGGATTTTCCGGGACAAATAGATTTTTTTGATCCAACTTTCGACAGCGACATGATTTTTGGTGGTTGCGGAGCTCTGGTCTTTGTAATTGATGCTCAGGATGATTATATGGAAGCCTTGAATAAACTCCATCTCACAGTTACCAAAGCTTACAAAGTCAATCAGGCCATTAAGTTTGAAGTTTTTATTCACAAAGTTGATGGATTGTCGGATGATTACAAAATGGAGACCCAGAGAGATATCCACACAAGAGCTAATGACGATTTAGGAGATTCTGGTATATATTTCGTTTATCATATACAAAGCTGTTTTTTCAATCAAAATGATTTAATATAACTTTTTAAGCTTCAACTGATTTCTCATTTTTTCATGATTTTTCATACGTTTTCAAAATATAATAATTTATCTAATAATAATAATAATTAATTGATAATAACAATTCTTTATCTGCGGTTAAAAAAAACGTTAGAAAATTAAAAACCCAAAAAATAAACGGCTAGATTTAATTTAAACTACATTTAACCTCCATGAAATATCTTTGATTCCATTTTTAATCAATTTTAGATGAAAAAAAAATTATACAAAATAACGGTCTTTATTCCTTCCAGGTTACGATCAGATTCATCTGAGCTTCCACCTCACCTCCATTTATGATCATAGCATTTTCGAGGCTTTTAGTAAAGTTGTTCAGAAGTTGATTCCACAATTGCCAACGTTGGAGAATCTTTTGAATATTCTTATATCGGTAAGATTTTCACTTAAAACACAAATATTTGTAATATTTTATCAAATTCACTCTAAATTTCGTGCTCTAAAATGTGGAAAAAATTCAATTTCAACAAATTTCTTTGCGAGGACAAGAATATTTTGGAAAATTTTTGAATTGATCGTGTGATCTAAATAAATATTTTGTTAAATTTTCTTTTTGTCAGAATTCGGCGATCGAGAAAGCTTTCTTGTTCGACGTTGTTTCAAAGATATACATCGCGACCGACAGTTCGCCAGTCGATATGCAAAGTTACGAGCTCTGTTGCGACATGATCGACGTCGTGATCGATGTGTCGTGCATCTACGGGTAATTATCTGAAAAGGAGATCCGTCTCTGAACTGTAATATTAAAAGAAAATAATAATAATTCCAATTTATTGGAAATCGACGTTTAGACTCAGGGAAGATTTGGAAGCCGCGGCGTTCGACAATCAGAGCTCGAGTCTCATAAAACTTAACAACGGTACGATACTCTACTTACGAGAAGTCAATAAATTTTTGGCCCTTGTGTGCATTCTCCGCGAGGATAATTTCGACAGACAAGGTCAGTCAAAGAGCTAATGCAAAAACAAATTTACAAAACATTCTTTATTAACCCCAGAACCCCACATCGGGATAATTAGTTATCCCACGAAAATGTCAAATTTCCTTCCCGAATCAATTTTTTTAAAACCATTTCTTCCGTTTTATAGTTTTCACCATTAAGCATTAACAAAATGCGACTTTATCATACATAATTCTCTTCGTTATGAAAAAACGAAGGGAATGGTATACTATTAAACCTTATTATCGTATACGAGGAAAATGTTATGCTAAAGAGAAGGTTGGGGTAATTATTTACCCCAGTGTGGGGTTTACATTGGAAGAAATAGATTGTGGGGTTCTAGGGTTAAAACGAAGCGACAACTTTGAGATTATTATTAGTTACACATAATTTTTTGCCTGCATAAAATCAACTCTTATACCGTCAAAAGTGCAAGCCCCAGATTCAAATTTCAGCATATCCAAAAATCTTTATATTAATAGGGTTCATATTAATTCACGATGAATGTTTGTATTTAAAAAAATGAATATTGAATGCTTGAGTTTTTATTCGAATCGACGATTATTTATTTTGCAGGAGTGATCGATTACAACTTTCTTTGCTTTCGGAAAGCGATACAGCAAGTTTTTGAATTACGAAACAAAGCACTAGCGGCTGCCAGCGCGAACAATCATTCATCCTCGCCGGTGAGCGTAAATGATACAACGAGTGCACCGACGACTCAAGCCGGAACGATTGGTCAAAACGGTACGGTCGTTCTTGCTCAGAGTTAATCAACGTCCCGAGCGATTAGAAGTTTCAACGAAAATGTATAATTCTTTGTATATTTTGTACAACCCCCATTGCATTTACAGCTATTGGGATCGTTCATATTTGTTCGTTGGATGAAGAGCATAAAAGAGAAAAACAAAGATTAAGAACGAAAAACACTTAAACTCGGTGCCATCTCCAAATAACAATAAATACGTGTAATCGATGAATGAGAAGCTTTTTTAGAAGAGGAAAAAAATATTCGTCGCTAATTAATAGGTGTATATAAACCCGTAATTATGAGCTTCAAAATTGTTTATTACGAAAAGATTCTGAGCTTTGAGAGACTTGAGAAACCAGCAAAAGCTTGAAAAATTTTTCATCTTTATCAGCAGTTATTCACGAAATTAAATGAAATTCATTTTTTCAATTGCAGTTCAACTGCGATTGAATTGAAAATATAATTTTTGTTTCCTGCCGATGAATCTCGGGATTTGTATTTGTTTGTTTTCTTTTCTTTCATAAATTCCTTGATTGTTGATATTCCCAGTAAATTTATAAGGTAGAAATGGTACTGAAAAAAGCAATATTAGGGCGATATAAATACAATTCTTAGTTTTTAAATGTAATTTAAAAATTGACTTTTACCCATTTATCGTTGCACATAATTCGCGTTCGTTCGACCACGTCGTGACAACAAATTGATTTCTCTCTCTCTTTCTCTTTTTTCATCTTGACTTTATTTAGCTATCCGCAATCTCAGTTAAAATCTCCGTTAAACCGTAAGGAAAAAAAACGTTAAATTTAGACGTGTTGCTGTAAATGGTGCAAGAGCAAATGATTATTTAAAATAACGATATTCAATATTATTTCTCGCATTATTAAAACTATGTGTGTAAAAAAATAGATTTATATATAGTGTATTCTATATTTGTCCTTGATAACTTGCTTACAGATTCATTTTTTCTCAGACTCATTATCATCGTTCTCGCTTATAAATTCAGCTAGTTCGAGGCTCAGATCGCACGACAAACAATTCAATGCAAGAAAATGTTCCTCGTAATGATACCAACGTATGTAGGAAAAAGTTTGATCGTACTGATTCAGCGACACGTATTCGGGCAAATCGCTGTAAATTTAACAAGTGCAAAAAAGAAAAAGACACAAAAAAAATTAGTTTATTTTTAAACAATTTAAAGGTCCTATGAAAAGAAATTTCTACTTTTATTTTTATCACATCGGAATTTTTGTTCAGTGAAAAACAGTCTGCCGAAAAAGCCGAAGTATGACGAAAAATAGACAATGCGAATTTTTGTACTGCGGCAGCATTGTTGATATGAAAAAAGAAAATTATTGTGTTTTTGTAACTTCACATTTTCAATATCAGGCCATTTTTTGTTATGTTGAAACGTTTATATTTTCTTTTTCCGAATAATCGATGTTGAACTTTTTATAATCACGTTTTGTAAACTTTTAAAAATGTACGATAAGTGAGTAACCAAAAAATAAACGAAAACCTGAAGTTTCGAGATGGTTTTATATCATTTTTTCATATTTACAAATTAGCGTTTTAAGGATTCAATGTAAATGTTTTTTCGAAATTATAGGAATAACGTTTCGTTGAATCTTCAGAATATTTCGTTTTAATTACTGATTTTTGACAGGTTCTGTTTTATAAAAAAAAGGTCAAAAATCGTTGAAACAATCTATTTTCTCGTTCTGTGAACTATTCAATTGGCAATAAAAAAAAAAGAAATGAATAACATGCAAAATACAATTTCTGCGAATAAAATCTAATTCTCTTCCTAAAAATTACGACACAATTTTTATGTTATACACGATTTAATTCAGAATTACGAAAAACACGTACAAAGTTTCACAATTAAAATTAAAAAAAAAAAAATTAACAAATTTTTCTCGAGTATTCCAATCGTTATCATTCTGGCGATCAATTTTCAACCATCAACATCGATTATTTGAGCGTAATAAAATTTCATCGACCATGTTTCGTGAGAACATCATTTTTTCTTGTCAGTTTCCAAAAATTTTGACGAGAATATTCACAAAAGCGTTTTATTTTCAAAAAGTTAAAAAAAAAAATGTATTGATGCACGAGAGATCAAGGGTTCGATATTCGTACCCATAGTCGAACCAGCAATTACTTCTTTTCTGTACGAGGGTCGGAACGGGAATGGGAATTCCGGAAGGGGGTAAGCTTTGATGTGCGACTTCCGTCAGAAGATCACGACTCAAATCAGTGATGAAATTGTCGTTTATTTTTTCATAATTTTCGTTAATTTCACCTTCACCGTGAGCAGCCGGTGTCAAACGGTCTGCAAAATTATTATGAAGGAAAGGAGAGATCGTGAATAAATTGGAAATCACAGTGACTTAATAAAAACGATTTATTTATTAACATTGTAAGAATTTTATGACTTAATCATTAATGATTTTTTATTCTACAAGAGAGGCATTTTTTCGATTTTTTATTTTTTACACTGATCATGTATTATTTACAAATATACGATGTAATTAATCGATGAGAGTTAGGTGCACGGCATACTGCAGTTAAAAGCGGATCTCAAGCCAGTCACTGTAAACAAAAAAAAGAAAAAAACGTACCTGTTTTTGCAATGCTCTAGATTAGGTTGCGAAACATGCATTTTTTTGGCATTACTACAACTCCGTGCATTATTTTTCTATTCTTAAATAGAAATAATTTAAATAGAAATATTTAAATTTATTTAGAAATAATTCTGTATATGAGTTATGATCGCAGTCTTGAAAAACCTGATTCTTAAATATTTCTATTAAAAAATACGCCTATTATATGAATATTTTGAAACATCTAAAAGATCAAGAGCGGCGGTAGCGGCTCGACGCCAATTATAAAAAAAAAAGCCAGCGCGGGCCCTGTCGTACTCTTATATACTCGAATATGACGGTTTTCGGGCTTTTCGTTTTTTTTTTTTTAATATACAAATTATTTATGTTTCTCTATTCTCACTGGAATTCAGAAAAATATTGTAATGACATGCGATTTAAATATATAAATAATTTGGATCAGAAATATTAGAGGCTTATTTTAGAATAGTCATGTTTTCGAAAAGTTCATTTTTTTAAATAGAAGTATTGAAGAATAGAGATGGTCAAGAACTCATTTACTTTCGTACGAAAGGATTGAAGAATAGTGTCATTTGTGAATTGAGTTTTTTATAAATATCGTGATATTTATAAAAATATGACAAAAAATATTAAATGACGTGGCACTTATGAAAAAATAATAAATATCGTGATATTTATGAAAAGTTAGCATTTTGTTGTGGAATATTGAGCCATGGAGTTATTAGACAATAGAGAAATATTGTACAGAGTTGTAACGCTGTTATTTTTTATGGCAGATGCTATGAATTAAACGGAAATTAAATAATTTCAGGATATATGCGGGATTGAATAAAATGATTAAATAATTATTCGAACATAGCTCCGAAAATTGGTACATTGGATTCGAATATGTCGCGTAAATTCATGATCGTCACCGTAATCTTTGACTTACAGTAATCCGCGTCCTTATTTTGTACAGCGTTGTGCAGAGCCAGTGCAATGTAACTGTGATATTTTGTGTAACTCTTCTCCATCAGATCGAGATCTTTTGCTACCAGAGCTGACGCGCCACGTTTCCATCTGTCGCGTACGTGGACGCACATACTCAGCAGCTGAATTCATAAAAATAAAAATAAAGAAACAACATTGTTTCATAAATATGCCGATTGTTACTTAAAATTCAAATTTCGAATTGTTGTAAAATCAATCAAGCAAAAACGTCTAATTCTCATAATTTAAAACGTTGATTTATCAATTTAAGAATATTTTTAAATAGATTTTTATTCATTAAGGCTGTTTTAACAAAACGTGGGGTAAAAAAATTTGTTTGTAATCATTTTTAGCGATATCAAGATAAAAATATAAGAAATAAATGAAAAAAGATCTTTTCCATCAAAATACAAAATGAATTTTTCAAGAAAATACGTACATTGTGAATTGTCACCATCAAGCTCTCGAATTCACTGGTTTGCAGACAATGTTCATGAACTTGTTCCAAGTATTCGTTGTGCACTAGAATTTTTCCCAAGGAGCAAGAACAATAATTCGTCGCAGATATCCGTAAGTTTTAATTTTTTAAATAATTTACTTTTTAAATTATTTAAATTATTTTATTTTTAATTATCGTAATTATTTTATTTTTAATTATTTGATTTACCTGTTATGATTGTATCTAAATTGTCAGTTTGGGCCAATACTTTTTCGAGAGCAATACCAAAACTTTGTAACACTTGACCAGCTAAATAAGCGTGAATTGAGCCGATTGCGTGCATGAGCCAAAACCTCAGGCTCTCGAGTCTTCTCGCGTAAAAATGTTGTATCTTATCGTCCATTGCCGTTGAGTCTTTTTCCTCAAGATCCCGAAACCGCAAATTGTTCAGCGTCCACAATGCCCATTTCAATTTTAATTGAAAGCGAAATACCGCGTTGTATTTCGAGAAAGAATCTTCGTTCAGGATCATGTTCACCGGCCAACCAATCGAGTAATGGAGAGTTATGCGATCGGCTGCTTGCAAAACTTGGTGAGTTCGAACTCCCTCGACATTGATGGACCAACGAGCACTCGAATCTGGCCATTCTTGTGACAATACTTCTTGAAAAATGCACGTCAAGGAATATTCATTGTTCCACGTTGACGACATTTCGATCTACGAACAGCATTGTCTTTTTAAATTAGCTTCTGTGTAGGTTTTTTTTTTTAGTCCAAAGTTCAAAGTTCTCCAGGTTTATATTTCTTGCTTCATCTTTTTGATTTCGCAATTCATCTTTTTGAATTAGATTTTTTTTTATAAATTACTTTGGATCGAGGTTGGACAAAAAATAAATTAGTGATGCGATATTTACCTCGTTGAACATGAGACTATAAAACTGCGTCATAACGTGACCTCGTTCCATCATATAAACCGATCTCATGAGTTTCAAGTGAGCCTCGAGTTTGTACTCTTTGACTAAAATGTCTTTGACTAATTTGCTGGCGCAACTGTAACGCTGTTCGAGAACTTTTTCCAGGGTGTTTTCGAGGACCTTTCGAAAAGGTAATACAGCTGTTGGTGAAATTTTTTCAAGCCTCTGAAAAATACTTCTGCCCCATCCAATAGTTCGAACTTCATCTTGATCTCGAGCATCCACGGTGTCGTTCTGGGGATACAATTCCATGGGCAAATAATCCTCAAACGCTTTCATCAAGAATGGATTGTCCATTTTTAACATTTGTTGATTTATGTTGTCGTCCATGTCAACGTCCATTTTTCTTACCGACGCTCTCGCTTCGAGAGGCATGAGCGCGTCTATCGTGTCCGAAGAAACCGGGATGTTGTATTTTGAAAATTCTTGCGTTACCTCGTTCAGAAACTCGTCGTTTAACGACATTCTTAAAGCTGCAATGAATATTTATCATGATTATATATCAAATAATTTATTAGCAGCTCGAATTTATAAAAAAAAAATGTTAACAAATCAAATAATGAATTTGTTTAGCGAGTTTCAAGTTTAGAAATTATTTTTTCACGCTCCCTTTTCCATGGTCAATGAGTAAAAATTTTTCGATTTTCTTTCATCGATTACTCACAATCACGTTCAGCGTTTATTTTCCACATGTCCGCCATGCGATCCAGTGTAACAAGCAAATCGATACTTCGTCCCATGTGTTTAACTTTACGACACAAAAGATTTATCACGGGATCCGCCAAGCAATCGTCATCCAATTCGCGAATCGTGAAACTTTCGCCTTTCTCGTAATTGTCGGTCGTGTCTATGGGTTCTGATATTCCAAATTGATAAGTAATGTCCGCCGTTCTGTAAAATTCCATTTAAAAAATAGTCGAAAAACGTGGCAGAAAATTTAGAAAGTTTATTTTCTGAGTTTTAAGATGAAATAAATTCACCTTGCTATTAAAAACTCCGATCTCCAATCCTCGAGTCGACCCTCGCTGAGCCAAGTTGCTATGATGTTCAAATAAACTGTTAAACTTGATAAATAAATACTAGCACAAAGATTCGTTCGTTCTCGACTACTGGAATTTTGCACTTGTCGATAAAGTCCAGAAAGTAATTTCGTGGTGCATTTCCAGTTGGGCGACTCTTTCCAATCGGTTATCACCGATTTGTGGATTTCGTAGATCATTTTTATGCTCTTCATATATTCCTCCAAGTCCCTGGACAAAGTGAGAAAGGTGTGGCAGTCGTCTGTGCATATGAACATAAAAAATTGTTTCATTCTTGTCATTTGACCAATCTTCCTTGACATTTTTCAATTAAATCAATGAATTCACTAAATCAATCGAAACATCAATTTCAATTAATTTCAGTGCAACAAATAATTTTCTCGAAGAATCGTAAAATTACAAAATTAAGAGAAATTTATTGAAAGTTTATTATTTACCCTGTTTCATCATTTTTTTCTCAATTTCTAATAATTGCATTCTCATTTCGACAAGATGCTCCGAAACAGCTGCGTTGTATTCCTCGTACGTGAGAGGAGGCAATTTATCGGAGCCCGACGCGTCATACCGTTGATACAACTCTTTTCCAAACTGATCAATCTCGTTAATCATCCTGTAGTATTCACAATACTGTGAGAGAATGCTGTTGAAAGCATTCTGCAAAGAAAAAATATTAAATCTTCAAGTAAAATTTGCTTATCACAAAACTTAGAAACTTTTCGTCGAATTTAATGCGATTAAAAACATGATGGAGCTTACTCACAGGTGTGAGACTCGGTATCGAGATATTTTCACAAACGCTGAAATTCGTTTCAGGACTTTTTTGGAAAACTACCATCTGCGACGGCACGTGAAACATCCAAAGAATTTCTCTGCTTGCCTGATATTCCGTAAGAGTCCCAGTAAATTCTGTGCTGAGACTGCTCCTGTTCCTGTTTCGATAACGAGTCGTTAATTTTAAAAACTTTATCCTAGGTCAATTTAAAACAAATTGCATTCTAATTGAAAATTGGAGAAAATCTATTCGATCATTTCAAACCAGTGTTAAGTGGAAGTCGGTGTAAATTGATGTAAAAATTTCAATTAGATTTTATATTTGTCTTAATTTGGCTGAGTGTGGTCGTGTTTTTTAAATTTGGTCACTCAATAATATTCAAATTAATTTTGTTATTTTTTTTACCACAAATCACACAGGTGAGCAGCTAAAAATTGGCTATCAGTTTCGCAACAGTGCCACGGCAATTCCTTCCACCATGTGTTTTGTACATTTGTATCAAGCCAATTTCGAGAGTACACTTCCTCCGCTATGTATTCCGACAACTTGTCCAAAGTACTTTGTGTTTTTTTTACAGGCAACAAGCTTGTCAGAGATCCTGTGTCTGAGGATGCTCTTTCCCCTTCGGTTGCTTCTGTTCCTTCTTCGTCGTCTTGATCCGACCATTCCTGATGATTCAGTTTAATTAAAGATTTTTTAAGTATGACACCAAAGTAATATTTTTGGCAATTAAAAAATGTATTGAAATTTTATGAGGATTTATGAAAATAAAATTTATGAGAATTTAGGAAAAACTGAGTAAATGACTGTCAGCTAGCATCTGTCAATTTCTCGAAAATTCTAAAAACTGATAAAAAAGTTTTTGATGTCAGCTGAAGTTATTGGGTTATGGTTTCTTTTTATTTTTTAGGTTTATGGAAGCTTGAACTTACGCTGTCACTACTGCTGTGATAATTATCAAAAAATTCTGCCTGGCCCTCCTTCAAATACTGACCCCAGTCAATCTCCTCAGGGACTTCAATTTCCTTTGCAAGAGTTAAGTTCAAACAGGGATCGCCTTTTGACGCCTTCAGACAGTTCAAATCCGATTTGTTTGTCTCGTTGGACAAATTCAACAATAAACATAATAACGACCATTGCAAATCGTACTGTGGATGTGCCTCAAAGTCAAAACTCGTTAGAAATGAATCAATGAGTTCGTTGAACTTTTTGGCTACTTTGTATTTTCCATGGATGGACAATTTTTTGCTGACATCTTCAAGGTTTCGTTTTGTCTCTTGGCCATTGACCGAAAGATAACGATGATGTTTGATATTTGACAGAACGAATCGTTCGCATATCCGAAAACCCTCGTCCGATTCCTTTATTAATGTAAAACAAAAATTCAACTCGATTTGTAGTTTTTGGAGTACTCAAAAAGCAGGGATAATAATTTACTAAAATTTACGATTAATATCGAAATTTTAAGAATTTTTAAATATATTTTACGTTGATTAATCGATAAATAGTATGATCAAATCGAATAACAAAATAAAATTTATTTGTTGGATACTTTGGATTGTTACTTCGATCGTGTATAATTCTTTAATTTAACTCTACGAACCTCAAAACCGGTGATGTTTGTAATGAGCAGTTTTAAATCCCTATGAATGTCGCCCAAAATTTTCGTACCCATAATTATCTTTAACTAATTTTGAATGACACGGTAAAAATCTTATAAAACATCGATGATACGGATTGAAAACAACATTTTTTTTAATTTTCACTTTACTATTGACATTTCAATAGTGTGAAGATAGTTTCGAAACTGGCAATCGATAGGGGTGCCGTAGCGGTGCAAAATCGAACTGCAACGGTGATGGACTTCAGTCATATGCCGGACGTCTGATATGGTGGGGCTTTTTCGAGATGGCGGCTATGGCTCCTCAAAAATGTTGAGGTTATCTGATCGGTCGTTTGGTTACAGGCCGATATTTCGGTAAAATTTAATACCGATAGCTGCAATAATAACAAATGTGTGTGAAAAAGTGGGTTGCGGAGTGAAATTTTTCGTTACATATGGGTTGCAACGGCAATACTGCGTACAATATGAACGACAGTGATTCTATTTACGGAACGACTCTGTCCCAGGAGTCGATGAAAGTTATTGCTGAGAGTATTGGCGTTGGTAATTTGCCGGACGAGGCTGCCAAGGATCTTGCCGAAGACGTGAGTTACAGGCTCAAGGAAATTATTCAGGTTCGTTTATTATTTCAAAACAACAAGTTCATCATCGTTTAGACAATAGTTTTCAAACTATGTACAAATTGTATATCATTCGCTGTTCAACTCCCTCTATCCCCCTATTTCTTTTTCACGTTTATGGTTTTTAGAACGTGGGGAAAGTATTGACCAACCGACAATTGGGTATCTACAAGTACCGCGTTTTCTTGACGCGATAATATTTTTTCTTCATTCTTTACTACTCAGCATTGACTAAGTTTCAATTTTATAAAATTATATATAGCCCATTTAATTATTACCGCGGCAAAAAAGACAAACGATCGAAAAGTGAGGTTAGGTCAATATTTTCAAATTTTTCGTACTAAATTGCGGTAATGAAATTAAAATTAAGTACTGAATGATCATTATTTCATTAAATACGCTTAATCGATGTTTAATGTCTATGAACGTAACGAGGTTGTAGCATTAGAAAAGTTTTTACGTTTAAGTATACACTTTCCTGGAGTAACATAAAAGCTGCATAGAGACTATCTCAGCCTCTTTAAACCCTTTCAACTGTTGTCACATCAAGAATAATGAATATAAAGGCTTGTAAAAATGTGCCTATTATTTTCTAGTATTATTTTGGGTTTATCGGAGAGAAAATATAAACATATTAGAGAAAATTGTTAATTTTTGTAAAACCAGGTCTTTAAACTTGGGCTCAAACTTTGCTCGGGATATTCTCGACCCCAAGTATACTTTAAGGATCAAAACATTTGTGAATCAGACAATTTTTTGATAGTTCAATCAAAATTGGAATTTGGGATAGAAATTAATTGTATTTTAATTTTAATTTCATGTTGGTATCCGTAGGATGCCGCAAAATTCATGAGGCACGGAAAGCGTCAACGTATGACGACTCACGATATCGATCATGCTCTCAAGATAAAAAACATCGAGCCTACTTACGGCTTCTTCTCAAAGGATCACATACCCTTTCGATTTGCCTCGGGAGGCGGTAGAGAGTTGCACTTTGTTGAAGAGAAAGAGATTGATCTTAACGAGATGTTGTCAATGGCCGGTGGTCCGAACTGTCCCAAATTGCCACTGGAAATAACTCTGAGAGCTCACTGGCTTTGCATAGACGGAGTTCAGCCTACGATTCCAGAAAATCCGCCTCCGGTGTCAAAAGGTAAATAATTTTCGAAAAAAACTGATTTTTCGTCAAAAAATCTGCGTTTATGATTTTTTTTCATTCAATTTCTGTATTTTTAACTACTTTCAGATGCACAAAAATTGGAAAGCGTCGATCCCACGACGAAACTCTCAGCAAAGACCCAAAATATGGGTGTCGGCAAGCCAGGCGGTGGAGGAAAGAGTCAAAAACTTCGTAACGTTGAAACTGTTCATGTTAAACAATTGGCGACACATGAATTGAGTGTTGAACAACAATTGTATTATAAGGAAATAACGGAAGCATGCGTGGGTGCGGACGAAGCTCGACGAGCCGAAGCTTTGCAGTCCCTCTCGGCTGATCCCGGACTACACGAAATGCTTGCGAGAATGTGTACATTTATTGCTGAGGGAGTTCGTGTTAATGTTGTACAAAATAATCTTGCTCTTCTCATTTATCTCATGAGAATGGTCAAGGCTCTGCTCGATAATCCTAGCCTTTATTTGGAAAAATATGTGAGTTTTATTGAAAATTTCAATTAAATCTGATTAAATATTTTGTCATTTTTTCGAATTTTCTTTAACAACTATTAAAAATGAGTAATAAAATATTTTATTGACAAAATACTAAAGTAGTCGATGAAGGTTTTTTGTGGGTAATAAAATACACTTTATAAATCGAAAAGTACTTTTAAAAATTATGATTTCTTCACAGCTTCACGAGCTCATACCTTCAGTAGCGACGTGCATAGTCTCACGACAATTGTGCATGAGACCCGAGCTCGATAATCACTGGGCCCTTCGCGATTTCGCCTCGCGATTGATGGGCCAAATATGTCGTAATTTTAACACGTCTACGAATAATGTGCAAACCAGAGTGACTCGAATGTACAGTCAAGCTCTAGCGAAAAATAGCCAAGTGAGTGTTTTCGAAGTAAAGAAAAAATGTCGATTAATTTTTTAATGGTAAAAGAAAAATTCTATCGTAAATCCACCTGGACAACTTCGTATTTTAAGATACAATTTTACTCTTAATCGCAGACGCCTCCAGCCTCGCTGTATGGAGCGATCGCCGGCTTGTGCGAACTAGGACCCGAAGTTATAAAGGCTTTGGTCATACCAAAGATCAAAATTATTTCCGAACGAATGGAAGGTTCCATCGAGGGTGCGACGCTGTCGAATGCGGACAAAAACGCCGCTGGACACATTAGAAATCTTTTACTGGTACGAACTAATGCCTCCATTTCTTTCCAACGATAAAGTTTTGGCAAAAACTTGAATTTCACGAAAAATAAACGTTCAACTTCAAGAACTGAAAGTACGTTCTAGCGTGATAATTCGTTGGGATAATTTCAGAAATGCGTTGCTCCGGTGTTAAGAACGATAAGGTCACCGCCGGATTACGTTGAGGAGTATAAACAGGAGTACGGATATATCGGACCGATGCTTTGTACGGCAGTTGCTAAAGCCCGAACGCAACCAACTGCATTAACGACAACACCATCGACCACGACGACTTTGACAACGAGTCAACAAGGTCCGACGACCACGACCGCCAAAAGTATCGTTCAAGCGGGTGAGAAACGATTTTATATTTTGTCTAAAATCTGAAATTGTCTCTAAATATTTATCTGAAATAATCACACTATTTTAATTTTTAATAATCCTGAAATAACTCAATTTTTTTGGAAATTATAACATTTTTTTTCTCACAGTAAAACCTATTGAAATTATTTATATTCATCTGAAATAATCACACGATTTTCATTTTTAATAATCCTTAAATAAGTCAATTTTATTGAAAATTATAACATTTTTTTCTCACAGTAAAACCTATTAAAATTATTGATATTTATGTGAAATAATCACGCAATTTTCATTTTCAATAATCCTTAAATAAGTCATTTTTTTTTTAAATTATAACATTTTTGTTTTCACAGTAAAGTTTCATTTTCATCACCCTTTTTAATTTCTTACACAAATTGGTGTTTACACATATTCGTGCCAATAATATTGTTGTATAAAATTTTGAATATTTAGCAGTTAGCAAAAATTTGAAAAATTTAATTTCGGGCCGCGTCTTTTTATTGAATTATTGAGAGAATCCGACTGTCGATGAAATTGCCTAAAGGATCAGGAATTTTGTACTAAGACATTCTGATTAGATAACATTGCAGTTTCGACACCGAGTCCCTCGCAACAACACACCGGGCGGCCAATAATGCTCGGCACAGGAAGAAATTCCGCTGTGACGCCAACAGCAGGAGGACAAAAGTTCGTAATCCTTCAATCTCGCTCGCAAACTCCAACGGGCTCAGGAATATCGAACAACACGATACAACCGCCACAAACACAGAACTTGCAGACTTCGACTAATCCTCATGCGCAACAACAGATCAAAGTGGCTCAAGCCACCGCGGGCCAACAACCAAAATCGCATATTGCGCAACAACAAACTACCGCAATTCCAAAAAGAGTCGTTGTTTGCGTCGCCAATAATAGTCACACAAACACGACGATTGTGTCTCAGGTAAATCAACAAATTTATTTAACCGTCATTTAAAAATGTTTATTAAACGATATCTCGGAATTACACTAACAAAAGTTGCCATCAATAAATTCGATGAAATCAAATGTTGTTCATTAAAACGTGAATTTTCAACCGATTTTACGTGAAAAACTGCGTTGGAAATTTCGATTTGAATCTATTCGGCGTTTTTCGATGACACATTTCTTTCGTTAATTGATTTCTTGCAATGTTTTGATCCAACTTATAGTTTTGACGGTATATATTTTTAAAAAACTTAACAAAAACAAAATTCAAATCGCTTATAACGTTTTTTGTTCTTTATCTTTCGCCAGGCAAACTCAACGGTAAAGCCACAAAGTATATTCGTAACTCAACAGCAGAGCGTCGAAAGATCGCTGAGTCCGGTGGACGAGCACACCTTTTTATGATCTAAAATGATTAACTGTAAAAATTAACAAAGATAAATTATGGAAGTCAGCTTGGAAGAGAGCTGAACTCTCACGTTCCTTCGGTATAAGTAAAATAAATTTCATATGTAAGTTTGTAGACTTAAGTATAGTACAATAAATACATTTTGTACAACGTAATTTCCAATTTAACGATGTGTAAGAATGGGCCAAGCTGAGGGTGTTTTTTCGTTTCGCTTCGAATAGTTGAAAGTTTCTATCGAGCGTTTTCCGCTTAAATAATTCGTGAAAACTCTCAAAGGCTTTTAAAATTTTAACAGGCTTTAAAATTTCACATTTTTATTCACAATTTGTCTCCAAAAATTCATACGAAATTTATAGAGATGATATTCGATTTTGAGAATTGTTTCGCTGAGGTAATTTGCGAACGAAGTTCATCAGGTTTTTCATCATTGTTTCACCCGTTTGGCGAATCATTTGGGAGAATTGCGAATTTTGTTTTACGAAAAGAAGCTCGTAAGGCGATCCAAATTCCTGTCGGAAAGTACAAGAAACAAATAACGAATTATTAATTAACAGCCTCGAAATTCATTAGAAGTTCAATTGTTTCATTATTCAACGTACCAAAATTTTTCCATCACCCATCACGATTACACGGTCGCTGTCGATTATCGTGTTTAGCCGATGCGCTATCGTGATGACGGTGCATTCCGCGAATTTCGATCTTATTGTTTTCTGTATCAAAGCGTCGGTTCTGCGAAGAAAAAAAACCGATGAATCCAGAGGCAAACACAAAAAGAAAAACAAAAGATCGAGTGCTAGTTGAACCTCATAACAAGTTCAGGTAAATTTCAATAATGAACCTTATTTTCACACCAACATTTCAAAAACCCTTTTTGCTGTGTCATTTCCAATAAAATTATTATTCGCCAATCATTTGAATTTTAGTTCGATATAAAAAGCTATTGTGATATATTTAATTGTTTCAGCTCTTCCAGCCAAACAATCGCAGACGCAGGGAGATGGCAGAGATTTTTTACTTTCTGAAGATGATTACAACCGAAAAAATGAAAAAAATTTATGTTTGAATAGAATTTTGACTGTTTCTTAAAATAAAATTCATTTTGAAGAGGTGCACAGGATTTTTTTTCATTTTTCTAAAAAAAAAATAAAGAAGATGAACATTTTATTTGTTTTTTTTTTCGTAACAAAAACAAAATACTCTTACCGAGCATCGATATTGGCCGTGGCCTCGTCGAGAACGAGTACTCGATTGTTTCGCAAAATAGCTCGAGCCAGACAAATAAGCTGTCGTTGTCCAACGCTGAAATTCGTCCCCCCCTCCGTGACCTTTTGATCCAAGGCAGCATCACCGAGCTCAACCTCCCGCAACGCATCCCACAACGACGAGTCCGGATATTTGCCAAATGGATCGAGATTGTAACGTAAACTTTCCGAGAAAAGAACCGGCTCCTGTGGAATAATCGATATGCAGGAACGTAACTCTTGAAGACCAACGCTGTTCGTGTCACGGTCGTCGATCTTTATCTCTCCCTCTAAACCTTCCCCAACCAGTCGGAACAACGCTGATATAAGCGAAGATTTTCCGGCTCCTGTTCTTCCGACGACTCCAACTTTCCAGCCCGGTTCTATTATCACGTTTAAATCCTAAATGTAAAATAAATATCAGTGCCTTAATTACAAATATTGTTTGTGGGATCAGGATTAAAAAAAAAAAAAATATTTTCAATGTTTCAATATTACTCTATGAAATTTATTGAATGTTTGAAACATTATTGAAAAATTCCCATGAATGTCAACGATCACTTTAAGCCCTCTTTAGGGAAGATCAGTCTCCGCATGAGAAACTTAAAAGCATTTCTTTGGAAACATGGTATTTCGATATTTCTCCACTCCACTTTCAGTTTGTACGATAATTCGAAATGTTTTCGATGTTTTCAAATGATTTTTTTTTTTTTTTTCAATTCTTCAAAACACTTTTTTCTATTGTGATTGGAGCAATTTTTCAAATTCTGTCAACATGTTTTTCTCCGTTTTTTAAAAAAAATTATTCTCTATTGGATTTCGAGGAAATTTTTTAAATTTCATAAATATGTTTTGAGAATCAATTAGTTTTGATTTATTAACATTTCATAGAATTTCGAAGAAAAAATGGTCTTTTTTCATGGATAATTTCGATCGTTCATTGTCATTGAAAAGAACAACGAAAAGCATGAAAAAATATTGAAAATTTTCGCGTTATGATGCAGACCCTGGCGAAGAAATTGTCTTGGAGAAAAATCGATTTATCTCGAAACCTACGACGAGACCGACTCCTTGACTCTTTTCCATATTTGTCATTAAGGCTTTGTCATTTTTGGGAAAAATCAAATTTTTGTTTTTTTTTTTTTTTTTTTTCATTTAGAAATGTTCACAAAATTTGTTTGAAAAGATTTTCAAATATTTCGTACCTTTAAAACCGGAGAGTCCTGCAGATTGTATTTCAAGAAAACATGTTTCAGTTCAATACGTCCGCTCTGCGGCCATGTGGGTGGAGGAGGATGGCTCGAGGTCATTGGCCCTTCCTTGGGCAAATCTGTGTACTGTATAACTCTCTCGACCGAAGTCATTTGGGACTGCACTTCGGTGGATTGTTTAACACCATACTGAAGCATTCCGGTAAGAATCAATGATTGTGAAATAGCCAGTCCGACATATCCGCTGAAAGTGTCACCTGTTGAACAGCAACACTGAAATTTCGTTGTCGTTTCTCGAGGAATGTTTGGTTTTCTCATTTTTTTTTTCTACGAACCTGGATCGATAAGAATAAATGAATAACAGACGCACATGACGAAAAGACAGGAAATGAGATCGAGAGTTAAACCGAATGTACAAGATGTCACGATGTACAAATACCAGGCTCCTGTGTGAGTGTCCTGACAACGATCAAATTCCTTTCGCAGCATCCCTTGAATATCTTTTCCACTGCTTCTTATGGTCGTTAGTCCATTCAAGGTCGCGCTCACGTGAGAAAATACTGGACTTTTAGCTGCAACACACAATCAACGGTTTTAGAATAAAAACTACTTTTTAGGATAATTATATTATATAAAAGCAAAAGCACTTTTTTAATACCGAAATGCCTTTCGAATCGAATTATCTTGCGCTATAAATATTTGGTTTTTCAAATTTTATAAGCATAACTTTTCTCGCGTTATTGTTACAGTCTAAACTTTCTTGTTGGCTTTCTGGAGAATTTTTTAAACCGAATTAACCGAGGACCACTAAAAAGTCGAAAAAATGGCTAAAAAAGTGATTACAGTTGGAGAACGCGCGTTCTTGTATCGCGTATATTGTTGAAAATAATGGAGATAGAGCGAAAGACTATAGGACTAATATTGTAGAGCATAAAATGCCCTACAAAAAAGCTCCTGACGGCATTGTTCCATCTTCAATAATATGGTTCTGGGAGCGGATCGAAAGAAAACTCAAAAAAAAGTTTGCCTTATTCACCAGGTACTTTTTCTGTCAGCTCTCAGGACTAAACTACTGAAGATAGAAAAATGCCGCCATGAACTTTTTTGTAAGAAATTCGATGCTCTACAAGATTGGTCCTATGAACTGTCGCTCTATCTTCCGTTCCTTCGGCAGTATGCGCGATAAAAGAACGTGCATATCGTTTAACTTCGTTTATGAATAACTCATCGAAAATTCTGTCTTAAACTGAAGTTTACATTGTAACTCGAGTCTCAAAAGTATCATAAATTGATACTTTTGATTTCTATGTCACTCACCAATGCCCTCAAGACGTTTGATATCCTGTGCCGTATTGAGATAATAAAGTCTGATGAAGTAAAAGAGAACAGCAATGATGATCATAGGAAGAACCATCCAGTGATTGACGACAGCCACCATTATAAGAATGCCGAGCATGACGAGAAATATTTGAAGAGTTTCGAGCATAGCTTTTGGCAATAATTCATCCATCGCACCAATGTCTTTTGAAAATCTATTGAGGATTCTTCCTGAATGAAAGATTCGTATGTTAAAAATACAAGCGTAAAAATTTGAATGAATTTACTAAATATAGAAATCATTAGAAGGATCCTTTGCAAGAATATTATATTTTTCAACCGATCAGTATTGTCACCTGCTTTCTCTCAAACGCTAATTTGGGTAATTACCAATCGTTGGAAAACTTGAAATCCGAATTTTGAAAAATCACTGTGCAAGAATTCATCGTCCTTTCGATGGATTTTTTATTTTTTTTTATTTTTTTATTTTTGACTCACCGGATGGATTAGTATTGAAGAATTTCATCGTAGCTTGCAGTATGTTTGCGAACATACTGTTGTGAAGACGACGTCCGGCATCCATGCAAATTTTCATGAAGAGAAAACTTCGCGTAAGCGTTAGAATGATGCAGGAAACGATGCAAAAAGTGTAGATGTAAATTGCGTAGTGAGTGGGAAGAAGGCCATCGTCATCGAGAAGATTAAAGTACAAGAAAACCGTGTCATTCACAACTGATGAATATTGCTTGAAAGAAATTTTCGTTGTGGGATCGTGAAGGCTCGTTCGAACTGCTTCGACGTTGGTCCAATAACTCAGCCAATAATCGGTACCGCTCGTTGATATTTGAGCAACAATCATATTCAAGATCAAAAGTGTCAGTAGAAAAACTCCTCCTCCGGAATGAAAATATTGAGCGTAAACTCGAGATGACATTCGTCCCGATACCATCGATTCTTGCTGATCGTTTCCATTTCCGGTTTCGAACACAAAATCGTCATCGTCGATCGACTGACGAAATAGAAAACAAAAGGAATAATAGGCTAAAAAATTGGTTTCATATTTTTTAGTAAAAAAATCTTTTAAAAAATTCAATAAAAGGAAAATCATAATCGTTATTGCAAAAACTGTTGACGTAACCGAAAATTGGAAATATTTCATGAAAAATAGTTTGATTTTGTGTATGATATTTTCGTGATGAAATCATCTGGAAAAATTGAAATTGGAATAATTTTGAATTCGCAGAACTCGGTCCATTTTTGATAGAAAAATAAAAAATTACTCACGAAAGAAAAACTGTCTTGCGATCGAACGGAAGATGTTCGTGAAACGGTAGACGTCGATCGGAGTTGTGACGCAATGGGAGGAACAAATTTTCTGTCATTTACCACTCCGTTGGAGTGTGACCCGTTGGCAATTCCCTGCGCTCTCCGAAAACTCATGCACTTTTCGACAATCGACGAATTCTGTGTTTCCACAGTATCTTCATTCGCTGAACTCTCTTCCAGTATCGTGTCCTCAACTTCCGGTTTTTCTTTTTTCTCCTCTTCCATACGATTAATCAACTCCTTGAAATCCCAACTGAATTTCGAAAGCTCGTCCCAAGAGCCTTGATGCTTTATCGTTCCCTAAAAAAGACGAAAAAAAACGAATAAATAAATAAAAATATAAATTATTGTAATCGGAAGAAAAAAAAATAACGTTGCATTGGTAAACTGCTGTCGGATTTTTATTAAGGATGTTGAGTCCCTATGAATCTTATTAATGTTAATAGTTCAATAAATAGCTTCTTAATCATTGTGAAATTTTGACACGACCTCCTGGATACTTCATGTAAAAACATACCAAATTTTCAGAATTCTATCATCATTACTTCAACCTCCTTAAGGGTTGAAATAAAAAATGATGATAAAATTCTGAAAATTTGATATGTTTTCATATGAAATATTCAAGAGGTCGTGTCAAAATTTCAAGACGATTAAGAAGCTCGTTATTAAAAAATTAACATTTTGTTAAGAACAATTTTTTAAACCAATAAACAAAAATATTTATCAATAAACTTCGTTTGGTTTCCGTTGCTTTCAGTATATTGTAAATATTAAAAAATTGGGAGGTCGAAAACAAAAAATTATCGCAAAGTTATACCAGTTTCCATAAAACTACATTTAATTTGTTTTTCGTTGTTAATGTTAATTGTCCAATAACGAGCTTCTTAAACGTCGTAAAATTTTTACACGATCTCTTAAATAGTTAACACAAAAACATACCAAATTTTCAGATTTATATCATCATTTGCGTTTAGGGACTCAACATCCTTAAATCAACCTGTTTCTTCGTGCCAGTGATTTGAAAATGAAAAATAATGAGAAAAACCTGATATTGGAGTTTTTGTCGGTGCGTTTAATTTTTTTTTCTTTAATCCTTGGTGCGGATCTACTGTCGAGGCTCTTGATAAATCTGTGAGAGAAAAGAATTGGTTGCCCATCTGTACGTTTCGTAATAAATCCTATTGTGGATTTTAAACTATCTTTCTGTGAAAGTTTCATTCTAATCGGTTCAGTAGTTCTCGAATTATAATAAGCAGTCGAGCGTACAGACAGACATCAGACAAACTTTCTTTTCCCTTAGAGATTTATGTACAAAAGTTTACTGACCTAAGAAAAATCAAATTGTAACCAGAGGTGAAACTTTTATAAATATATTGAAGTGATTATCATATCGTGACGAAATTAATGTGAAACTATCGCGAGACTTCCTTCTTTCGAACAAAATAAGATTCATCCAAATTGGATACCCTGACAAAAAAATGATGCGTGAATATTAGGGTGTGCATAAAAAAGGCGATATTTTTTTTTCGCTTGCATCCACCGAAAAAAGTTCATTTATGGTAAAAAAAGAAGCATCCTACAAGGAGAGCTTACAATTAAATTAGTTCGCGAAGCGCATTGCATTTGAAGATTTTCCATAAGAATAACACAGGAAAATAATAGGGTCTCTGAACATTGTGCTACAACTCTTGAGAGAAAAATCGCACAGAAATGTCACTAGCATGTTTTTGTAGAGTATCGAATTCCCTACAAAAAATACCCTTACGAGCAATACGCTCAGAATAACCGTTCTATTGTTATAGCTGTTGGAAGTTGGATGGATGAAAAAAAAATTATTCAATAGGCTATCACACTTGAATTTTTGCTTAACGGAAAAAAGTTGATGGGGTTTTTTTTTGTAGAGAATTATTTACTTTGCCGAAATAAGTCAATGAGACCATTGAGAAAGTAATCGTTTCATCACTACAAAAATTTCATGTTTGATTGTCAAAAAATATCTATTTTTCTCACTTATAAACTCTTGAATATAAATTTCAATAGAATCTTATCGTCAATTTTGGAAAAAGATTTATTCATTATTGCGAATTAAGCATGATCACGAACAGTAGTAAATAATAAATAGGACAATGGTTATTCATAATTGCATTGTCTTTACAATGGAGTTCAGTCAGTGTTTTTTGGGGTCTGTTTGTTGCAATTGGGATATTTTCGACGATGACGGTGTACTTTGTCTAGGAGGTATTGCAATTAATCTTCGTTTTTTTTTTCAATGAGCTGTTGTATGCCTCTATTGATGCCACACTATGTTCGGCTACGTCATTAACAATTTATAGTTGCTGGAAAAAATTCAAGCAAGTTAAAAACCTTGAATTTTCTGGCCACGATGGAATATTGACCTCAAGAAATTCATAAGGCAAACCGAATGGTTAGAAAATAAAAGTAGGCTGTAAAAAAAGTTGAGATAAGTGCATTTACTCCTCCCAAACTGTAGTTTCGAGTGATCAAAAATTAAGTCTAGACTTCACAAAAAGTCGTGGAATGAATAAATTTTTCAAAAGCATTAATATTCAGATACATTAGAACCCATTACCGAAAAATCTTTCAATTAATTCTCAGTACAATTGTTTCACACAACAAGAATCAGAATTTAAAAAAAAATCCCGATACCGAAAATATTTCGAACAGAAAAAATTTGGTTGAAAAAAAAAATCGGACGGAGTTTTACAAATGAGAAAAATTGATATTTTTTGAGAATTAAGCATGAAATTTTCCTAGTGGTGAGACGATTACTTTCTAAATGATCTTATTGAGTTATTTCGCCAAAGTAGACAATTCTCTACAAAAAAAATCTTATGAATTTTTTTCCATTAAGCAAAAATTCAAGTGTTGTAGCCTGTTGAATAATTTTGTTTCATCGATCCAACTTTGAACAGCTATAACAGTTGAACGGTTATTTTGAGCGTATTGCTCGTAAGGATATTTTTTGTAGGGAATTCGATTCTCTATAAAAATATGTCAGTGACATTTCTGTGCGATTTTTTCCTCAAGAGTTGTAGTACAATGTTCAGACACACTATTATTTTCCTATGTTATTCTTATGGAAAATCTTCAAATGCAATGCGCTTCGCGAAATAATTTAACTCTAAGCTCTCCTTGTAGGATGCTTCTGTTTTTATCATAACTCAACTTTTTTCGATGGATGCAAGCGAAAAAAAAAATATCGCTTTTTTTATGCACACCCTAGTGAATATACATAAAAAATAACAGAAACTAGGGTAAAAAGTTACCTCGGGAAAACATAATTCAGTGATTTTTTCATTTTTTTGAACATCTTCTTGGTTTACATAAGTTTTCATTAATAAATGTCAACCAAATGCAACTTTATCGTATACCAGTCTCTTCGTTATCAAAAAATGAAAAGAATGTTATTAGTTAAACCCTATTATCACTTACGAGGAACATTTTATGCTAAAGAAACGATGGGGGTGATTATTTACCACAGTGCAGGGTTTGAGGGCAAAATAATTAATTGCAGAGTTCTAGAATTAATTGTTGTCGCGAGTTTGATTGAGAAATTTCGATGTACTTTATGACATAATTTTCGTGTAACCACAATGATTGATATTGTTTATTAGAAATTCGGGCCGGTGTGAGTTATTTGATAAGTTATGAAAAAATATACAATTATAAAATCGATAAAAGAAAATGGTGACACGAGAAAATGCCGATGCACCAATCGCAAAACGCCAATAAGACAAAATAAAAAAAAGTGAATTAATCGTGTGAGAGAATCTGAAAAATGTTAATAAATCGTGTGAGAGAATTATCATATTATTATTATTATTTATAATTATATAATATCGCGTGATTTTATCACACGACTGTCAGGCATTTGTGTCCAATTTTAATATTAACGGAAGAAACCAATTTAGGAGGCCGAAATTTTGGTGTTTTTCGTGAATTTTTTTTAACAGGGAAGGAATAATTAGAATTTGTTTAAACTTGGAGGATATTTTATTCATGTTTTGAAGTACACTTTGTAATTTTTTCAAGTCATTTTCGCCGGAAATAGTGGAGTTAGAAGCTACTGTCCATGGACGACTTTTTTCAACTGGTGGGCATTCTAGCTCAAAAAGTTTGTGACCAATCGTTCTGAAAATTTGTCTGAATATTCTTTATTCAATTACAATCTATATGAACCTAACTCTGGGATGATATTATTATTAAAAATATTTTTTTTAATGCAAAAAACGTAAAATGATGGTAAAAAAGGTAAAAAACATGACATTGTGTTCAAACACCTCAAAAACATGCAATTTTCAACTTTTTTTATCACAATTAGGTTCATATTCTTAGGAAATATGTTGTTAACGAAAAAAGAAAATTGTAATGATTACAGATAAAAATTGTGACTTCAGGAATGCCCACCAGCAAAAAACTCGGTTGGCGATCGTCCATAGACAGCAGCTTCTAACTCCACTATTTCCTGCGGAAATGACTTGAAAAAATTACAAAGTGTACTTCAAAACATGAACAAAATATCCTCCAAGTTTAAACAAATTCTGATTATTCCTTCCCTGTTAAAAAAATTCACGAAAAACACCAAAATTTCGGCCTCCTAAACTGGTTTCTCCCGTTAAACGATCCTCGGATCGTGATATGCACGATGCCATTGAAGTTACTTCCAAGCCAATTATTTATGTTTGCTGGCTGTTATTGAAAAAGTAAATATTTCTCTATGGTTTGCTGAGTGTATGTCTGTTGTGTTTGAGTTTTGTAGTCTGATATGATGCTGTATGGTGTAGTGATGACGTGCGCTGTAATATGCAAACCTAGGAGCGTTATTCCTTAAATAACGACCTGGAAACTTGGAAACTAATATTTCCACTGGACATTACTACTATTTGTATTTTGTCGCATCGGCGTATAGTCGCATCGGCGTTTTGTCATCGGCGTATAGTTGCATCGGCGTTTTGTCATCGGCGTATAGTCGCATCGGCGTTTTGTCGCTCGGCATTTAGTTGCTCGGCGTTTTGTCATGGATGCAATAAAATATATTACTCACTCGATTCATGACGACGATCGTATCGGCTTGTTTGAGGAATTGAAGTTGATGAGTTACAAGGATGCGTGTTTTGCCGTGAAGATAATTGAGAATACAATTTTTGAAGAGCTGTTTACCGACCCGAGAATCAACGGCGCTCAAGGGATCGTCCAAAAGATATAAATCGGCTTGGCGATAAATAGCCCGTGCAAGATTAATTCGAGCTCTCTGACCACCGGAAAGCGCGGCTCCACGTTCGCCCACGATGGTCATGTCGCCCTCCGGAAATTGGCGAAAATCTCGTAACAGAGCGCAAACTTTGGTTACTTCGTGATAACGCGTTTTGTCGAAAGGCTGACCAAAAAGTATATTTTCACGGACAGTTCCGACAAACAGCCAAGGATCTTGGCTCGCGTAAGACACAGTGAAGTCCGGATTGTCGTTGATAAATCCTCGTTTCCATTGGGCCTCGGCAAGCTTGTCTTCACAGTCCTGCAGTACCTTAACCGTACCAGCACCGAGTGGCAATTCACGAAGTAAAATATTCAAAATCGACGATTTACCCGAACCAACTGAACCTATCAAAACGCACAATTCACCGCCCGAAATTTTCATCGAAACGTCACAAATCGTCGGCGGCAAAATACCCGATATCCAATTTGCCGATACTCTTTGAAACTCGATCTGCACCGGTTTCTTAGAAATCGTGGCCTGACCTGGGGGCTTCGTAGTCTTTGGGAGCGAACTCTTCTCGTTCTCCACCGTCGCTACCTCGTCGAGGAGCAAAAACTTCTGAAAACGTCGTCATTTAGAATCAAACACGTGTTAAGCAAACAAAAAAAAACATTCTTCCATTAACAGTAAATCGCGGATTTACTTTAAGGAACATTTTCACCTAAAAAGTGGATTTTTCATTTTTTTTTTCATTATAATACGCCAAAAAGGTCTGGCAAAAATTCAAAGACGAACTTGTAATAAGAAGCAACGTTGCGAGATCGAGTAACACAGTTCGAGCTCTTTTCGGTGTACACTGCGATTTTTCCAAATGACATTTTTTGAAATGATAACAAAAATATCTCATAAAAACCGTCCGAAAGATTAGCTTGACATTTTTTTCAAAGCTCTGTTTTTCCGTGAAAAAAAGAACTAAGAATTTCGCCTCGAGGATCGTTACTTTGTTACTTCTTATCAAAAAGTCCGTTATTTCGTGAAAATCCCCGTTTCATTTTTTTTCCCGTCTATCACTTATTTGAAATACAAAAATTTCTGACAGTCATCCAATTATTTCAATAGATACCCGAATTTTCACTCCTTTTTTTTAAATAATATAGCAAAATGGGATTATTCCAAAATTCATTAGTCGAAATTAAATTTTACGACATGGTAAAAAAGCTGCACGAAAGAAAAAAGTGATTTCTTGGAGTTCGTAAATCAGTAATAAAGCATCGTAAATCACGAGCGTGAGAATAAAAGAAAATGTGAAATTCATTTCAATAAATACAGTAAAAAGTCAATAAAGATACACTGAGAAGAGAAATTTGTTGAATCAGCAAAAGTTTTTATTGAATCAACAAATTGCGGCGAACAAAATAAAATTGGTTAACTCAACAAAAATTTGATTAATTCAACCACTTAATTTGTTGACTGAAATGAATATTGCTCACTACGACGAAAACATTGTTGAATGAACAAAAAATATTTCTTGAATTAACAAATTTTATTTTGTTCAGCACAATTTGTTGATTCAACAAAAATTTTGTTGAAACAACAAATTGCTTTTCTCAGTGTATAAAAAATAATGAAAAAATTATTCTGTTAACTTCTCTCCAGAACGATATTTAATAAAAAAATAATAAATCTTTCGTTAAGAAAGTTTAATGCTTGCCTCTAATCTGTCAACTGAAATTAGAGTCTCGCCATACATTATCAGAGCTTGTGGAAACCATATGGCAGTTGTCATTTGCAAAATGTTGAAATATGTTGCAAGAGCGAACGAAATATGTGCTGCGAGTCCATTGCCCATTAAAACGAACGACGCTAAGGTAAGGAAGAGGGTTGTTCTCTCGGTGAAGACCGTTATGCTGAGATAAAGACCTCGAATGTTTGAACATTTTTTAATCACTCCAATCTCGCGTGCTCTTGTACGAGACACGATCATCTCGAAAGGTTTTTCCCACGCGTACATTTTTACCACCTGTTGAAAAGACAACTTCGATTAAAAACTCCTCAGAAGATCTATTTAGATCTAACTATTTTTTTATTATTGGGCTTTTGTAACCAAACGCCCTCGCGATTGTTACTTCCGCGGCTCAGGGGGCTTCTCCCTCTTAGCTTTCTCTTAACTTCCCTTAACTCTTTCCAACTATTCCACTACTTTTCCTTCCATCCATTCTCCCACACGTGCGGTTGCAGCCGACTTATTCCCGCGCTGTATCGCATTTACCGAGGGCGAAGGGAAACTGCAGAAAACCTTGCCGATACAGCCGGTGCCCGACTAATCTCCGCGGGTGGCAATGCGAGCACGCTCGAGCACGGCCACCAGAGGCGCTCAAGGCAGGCACCTCCTCAGCTGTGATGCAATGAGCCAGCCAGTGCACGGCTAGAGGGCCACCATCCGCATGATGAGAACCGTCCACGGGAGGCCACCAAAGCCGTACACCGACCGCTCATGCATCGCAGAGAGGTGTTTGGCCATGGATTTATGAAGGTGGAATCCGAACCACCCGGGATTGCAGCAGAAATACTTGAAAAAAATTTCAAATTTTTCATTGGTGTTTTCGCCGGGATTCGAACCCGGAACCCGCGACGTGCGAGTCCGAGCCCCCATCCACCGGACCAACCGCTCTCCCTATTTAGATCTAACTAAATTTCAATAAAAAAAAGCGGACAATTGCGAGTTGAATTCGCGTGGAGAGGGTTCCGTACGATGAATATGTTATCTACCATGTTTTTTTTAAATCTGACCCAAATTTGTTTGTGGTAACTAAAAATTTTAAGACCATAAACTTCTTATAGGTTTTCCTGTAATCTATAAGTAAAGAACTATTTTCTGTATTTTTTTCAAAATTTTAGACTCAATAGTTTCGGCGATAAGAGGGGGAGGGGGGGATGGTCAATTTTCATCTATTTTCTTAAATAACTTTAAAACTATTTATTTTAAAATTATACAAAAAATATATTTGAGACCCTCACGATAAGCCCTTTCATTTGATATGTCATACGGTATAGTTTGCAAAACTTTTTTTTTTAATTTTCTAATTTGCCCCCCAAAAGTGACCCCCATATTCAAAATTCATTTATTTACGTTACACGTTCGTGTTTGGGTCACAGAAATTCATATGTGTACCAAATTTCAACTTAATCGGTCCGGTAGATTCGGAGCAAATTGTTGTGATTAAAAAATTTTATAAACATAATTAAAGTGTGACATTTATGACACAAAATGCACACTTTTTTTTAAACTGCCGTAAATTGCCAAAATTTTTCGAATTTCAAAAATCCGGCTCGACAGACTATAACTACAACTTTATTTTACAAGAATTTTTTTACGTTTTGCAGATCCATCAGCATTTCAAGAAGAAATTATGTAGACCGTGGAGCAACTTTTTTTTCATAGTGCTTCGGGAAACGTGATTTTTTATGTTGTAATTTTTGAAAAAAAAAAAAAATGAAATAAATTTTTTTATAAAGTTTAAATATTAATAAACAATGTGTAAAAATTATTTTTATTAATTTCTATTGCTATCTCTTCTAAAAACAGTTTTTCTTTTAGCGTGTTTTAGGCGCTGCTGGACGTATGTAAGGCCTTAATTTACTTTAGTAGGAAGGCAAAATGAAAAGTGGGATAAAAGAAGGTCACGACATGAAGCAGGATAATAAAGATTTGGAATAAATTAGTGTCTCATTGTTCTTTCGATGATACCTGGATTCCGGCAATGAGTTCGCTCATCAATTGTACTCTTCGATCTGTAAGCTTTGCCGTTGATGATCTAAGAGTACCGCTGACTTTGCTGAGGTAGCCCTGAATCGGAACTGCTAGTAAAATCAGCGCTCCGATACCGATTAAAGCGCTCACATTAACACTTTGCCACATGATGAAACCCACAATAATCAACTGAAAAAATCGTAAGAATAAACGATGTACGAGTACGTTCCATTTTTTTGTTGTTTAATTAAAAGAAAATTGGACCTATTTTTCAAGAGGAAAAATGGACATTTTCATCAATTAAAGAAAATTGATTCAAAATTTTCTAACGATGTTTCCAACAATCTTTAAGTCATTGCTTTGCGATAAGATTATTTCCTCTTACGTACTTGTATCGGCATAATCCATATATAATTGAGGTACAAAGGAAGCGTATCAAAGCGATTAACATCGTTGCTGAGCAGATTTACTACTTGTCCAGCTGCAGTTTGATCCAGTGCCGATTTACTCAGCCGCAGTGACTGTAATTAGAAATAACAAATTTAAACGTTTCTAGAACTTCCCTCCTTGCTTCATTTTTCATTCAGTTTCTTTATACATTCTAAACGGATTGTCGTATCAAGATAGAGCAACAGAGAGTCTGATGCGCACATAGTTTCGGCGTCATTTTCAAAATCAGTTGAAAATTGCACCCCTTAGCGGACCGAGATAACAATGTCAAAGAATTATGATCTCGTTTTATATTAATTTCGAATAGTTTTTTTTCGACCTTCTAAATTGGGCGAGATTTTTTCACAAAATATACGAGAAATTACCTCTTCTCTGTTCATTTCCGAAACTTAACGCTAAAAATTGAAAAACAAAAAAAAATCGAGAGTCAATATTAATTTGTTGTGATTATAAGAAGAAACTCCGTGAAAAAATCTTGGATTTTAATTCTTTTAAATAAAATTTCTTACGAGTTTAAACAATGCGCGAAAAAAGACTATTCCCGCCTTTAGTTCTGAAACTTTACGAATCGTACGAAGAATTTTAGTTCAGATAATAATAATTATTTTGTTAAAATTGCAGGGAAAGCATAGTGGGTCTGAAATTCCGTAAAAAAAAAGGGAAAAGAAATGATCTTTATTTGGGCCGTCCGGTTCACGTTGCGCTATGTAACGCTACTTTTTTCCACTATTTTTGACCACAAACGGGCAGTGATTTATATGAGGTTCGTCTAACGGTACAATTCGTCATCGTTTTCTATCTAAATAATGAAAAACAGGATTTTCAAGGAATTATAATTATCCATCGAAATAATTTGATTTCAGAATTTCGAAATCATCAGAAGATAAAAAACAATTATAAAAAAAAAACAGCCAGTGCCTGACAGTCATGTGTAAACATCAAGTGTCTTTCAAATATGTCAGAAGCATCGACAGAAAAAAAAGTGGAAAAAATTGAAAGAAACAACGACACGAGCGAGTCTTATCAACGTGTATAAACGTCACGATGTCGAGCTGTGACAAAAGACAGTTTTTGGTGCTCATATAATTAGAATTTCAAGCAGCTCCCGAGTGTCGTTATCATTAGTTATCTCCGAATATTTGCAAAAATTATGGAACTATTCCGACTCTTCTTTGAGCATGTTTTGGGCTTCGGTACATTGAGAAAATAAAAATGGAACCCTTCGGGGACCAATCGTTCGTCTGTCACAGTCGAATTTCTTTGTTGAATCGAATTAAAAAATTCCTTTGTATTCGGCCACGAAAGGACTTTTCTCAAAGTAGTTCGGTGATCACAAATTTTTCAAGATTCAAAATTGAACTTTTTCATAATCAAGAATAAATACGTGACGAATCAATCGAAAATTAATAGATGTTCATCAATTGGGGTGACAGTAATTTACTCGTAAATATTCCACTGTCCCCAGTCGCCTATTTCTATCAATACAGAAAAGCTACACGTATTTTCAGAAATTTTTGCCTCGATAATTTTCAAGATTATTTTTAAATATACCCATTTATTTATGAATTTTAATATCTGGACGTTTCCATTAAAAATCAATAAGAAAGTTGGAAGTACCGATCGTTCAAAACTTTTTGGTAATCGTCAGGCGTCATAAACGTCAAAATAAGATTCGTAAGAAAATGAATTTTGGCTGAAATGAGAACTGTCATCCACCAATTAAACTGTATGCAACGCTGCCAAAAGTTAAGCTCAAATCCTTTGCTGGGCTAACTTAAAAAATATAGTGAAAAAGGAACACTTACACGGTTCAAGCGTAAAGATTTTCGGTTAAATATTTTCAAGGACATTCATTGCCCAAGCATAATAAAAATTTAGCTCAAAAACTATTGCTAAAATTTTTGAAAGGTTCATAACAAATGACGATAAAAAAAAAACATAATGATTCGCAACGTCTAACTCGCACTGGTTCTTTTTTTATTTAATCGATTTTTCAAATTTGATAAAGTGCAATAAATGTTCATTATTCTAGTTTTTATTGGAAAAATGAAAGAATCGAGACTGACCTTTCGATAGATGAGAGAACAGCATGCGACTCTTACTCTCATACCGATTTGTTGTGCACCGAGATTCGTGTGATGCATGATGAATGTAACGCAAAGTGTTATCAAAATGAGACCCGCTGCGTAACAAAGTACTTCAGTTCGAGTCGGTACTTCCGTCGTCTTGTCGCCACTAAAATATCTGATCACTAATCCTTGAAGAATTGGTTGCATCGTACGCAAGATCACAGCTTGCACGAATACAAAAATCCCAATTTTCAAATATTTTAGCCAAAATGCTCGAAATATCGCTCGCATCAAACTGGGACGTTGGACTTCTATTTTTTCCCCATCGTCGTTCAGAATGTACTCCATATTTTTCATTTTTTCGAGCTCTACGTTCCATTCTCTGATGGATGAGAATAATTTTCTTTCATTTCTAATGAATTTTCATTCAATCCTAAATTGGGTCGTAAAATTTTCGAAATAATCTACTTTTGCGACAAAATAGATTGTTTTTATTTATTTATTTATTATAATTTTATTTCAGGCTTCAAAGGCGTATTTTTCGTAAGAAAAAATTAAGTACTTGGCCAAAAAATGAGCGTTCGCCAAAAAGATAATCATTATCTTTGAATATGCACCGGTTTTTTTTTTCAATTTTTGGTTTAGACCTTCGATTTTTCATTCAGAGATAACTACGATCTTAATGGATTCGGAATCACTTTTTTTTGTTTCAATTTTTTAAAATGAAACTTTTGCCCCGACGAATCGGGTTGACTATTGTAATGTTAAATTAAAAAAAAAAACTTTAATCCGTTTTGCCTGCTTTTAACTCAATTGTAAAGATATTGAAGCACTATATTTATGTTCGAAAAATTAGGACCGATATCTACAAATTTTCTAAACGACAGATTTATTTTTTATCACCTTTCGAGCCTATTTCCAAGACGTTCGGATTCATCGTCTTCAATAGGATCATAAATATCTTCGATTTCGAGAGTCTTTTTGCTTCCAGTACGGAAAAGTTTCCTGGTCCACCTGCAGCAGAAAACGGTACCTTGTTGACTTTAAAAATATATTCCGCAGTATGTTTATTTGTCCTGATGTAGCGACGAGGAAAAATTAAGTATAGTCGCCTGTGCATATATTGACTCAAGGTAAACGCGTAAATGTTATTCGTCATTATTTAAATACATAAAATTTCTTTCGGGTTGTTCTTCAACAAATTCTTTCATTATTCGAGGGATAATAATAATAATAATAATAATAATAATAATAATAATATTAATAATAACAACAAAAATATCAATTTAAAGATTTTTATTTCTACTTATTAATTATTAAATTTTCTGAGCATCATCGAAATTCTTTGAATGAAACAAAAAAAGTCTTTAGATTATTCAATGTCAAGAAACTGATAAGAAATTCTTGTGAAGCTTTCATTACAGTGACTTCGATAATTTTTCGAATAATTTTAAATTTGCATTTAGATTTCGTACGCAAATAATTCTACGTTAAAGAAACGATTATTTTAGTGGGATTCGAAAACATACGAACCAGAAGAATAACAGACTAATCGGATTTGCATCCGCTTGAGGATTTTTTCTTCTTTTCTTCTCTCTCGTATCCATAATTGAAGTTTTTTAACAGTCGAAATTAGCGAATTGAAAAAAAATTATGTATCACGCCCACGCACTCTCATTTGTGCGTAAATTATTTATATTTCATATTAAGTACTGTTCGGTTAACGGGAGACGAAAGAAGAGAAACGTTTTCTCTTCCTCATGGAAAAAAAAAACGTTCCCGATCCGCTCGTTGTCACTGTTACAAGAATACTGACACCAGATGTGAATATTCGAGTTCCTTAAATGCAAAAAGCTCAGTTGAGCGATAAAGAAACATGACTGTTCATGGCTGAGGTATGCCTCAGCGTTTGTATAATGGGTATAAAATCGCTGATTCACAAAACTTTTTCTTGTATCGAAAAAAACCTTCTTTTGTACTTAAAATTGATTTTTTTTGTTTAATAATCAGGAATCAGTCGATATTCGGACTTCGAATTAACGCGGAACGAGTCGATTCGCATTGATTTTCAATTAAATAACATCGTATGATTCAATGCAAGAACAAAAGGTGCGTAAAAAATATTTTTTTATTTAATTTTTAATATTTTTTATTCATATTTGTGCCAAAATACTTAAATAAAAAACGGTTGAATTGTCAAGAATGTTCGGAATAGCGCGCTATTTAAAATTTAGCCTAATTGCATAAAGACCGAAAACTTCTGTCAATATCCCACGAAAATGAGAATTTTTTGAAAGGTTTTTAATCTAATTGAGGCAAACGATTCAGCTATGTTTTTGTACACGCGGGACAAAGTTGCACACGATTTTGTCACAAAATTTCGAGACAATGTTGTTTCGAGATAATGCCGAAAATCAATCTGTATTTGGAATGAAATCAGTCGATTTTAAGTTCATTTAAATAATTAAATATAAAAATATGCTGATAAAAAATATAAAGAACATAAACCGTAAGAAATCCTGAAAAAATGATGCTTGAAAAATTATCATGAAAATTATAGGAACGAGAGGACAGCATGAAATTTTTAAGATTATATTATTGAACTAAATTTTCATTCTGATCGAAATGATGCTTTTTTAAATTGAACATAAAAAATTGTTGTAAAAAATTGGACATCAAAATTAACGAGAGTTAATTTTGGTTAATTCTAGCAGGAAAGTATTTCGTAATAAATATCGCCTAGTTCATTTTTATACATTAAATATCTTATCGTTGTTAATTTACGTTGCGTTAAATTATAATATTTAGTTTTTTTTTTTATTCGACTTTCCTTAGTATTAAACTGACGGGTTTTCAAAATTTTATTACTTTAACTCCATTTTTCTAATTTTAATGCAGCTTATAACATCAGGTTTATGCAAAAGTTTTAACAACAAAATATCCTATTATCAGAAGATTTATTGTTTCTTCCACTTTTTACGAAACGACATCACATCATTGTTTATTCTAAACTTTATGACAAACATATCGGTAAAGCTATTCCACGTATCTTGGCAAAAATATATAGACTGTACCTGAATTTTAATATTTCTTGAACTAAAAAGAACTTTATAATTCGTAATAAAATTAATTTTACAGTTGATCCCACGTTCGAAAAATATCACTATAATTTTTATCGTTTAATTTAGCCTTAAATATACTTTATAATTCGTTCCCTGTATCATTCAAAACTCAGCCTGATAAAAAACGATTTTCAGACTTTCAAACACCCGAAATATTTTTCTAAAATCCAAAAAATTAACAAATGTTCAGCAGTAGTTGCGAAAATTGAAGCAAACTATTCAGGCATTTCTTTTTACCTGCGTGAAAAAATTGAGCACTATTGCTCAAGGCGTTTTCGAGATAATACTGTTCGAATTTTACAAGTCATGTATGTACAGACATATATTTACACATAAAGTGTTCTTTTTTCAAAAAGAATTTTTTATTACTTTTTACATTTATAAATTTGTCGCAGGGTTAAGCAAATAGAATTTTTCACGTAGTATCTAAGGAAAGGTGAAATGAAAAGGGAATAACTGGAAAAAAAATTACTCAAAAACTCGTCTTTATTATTTACTAATTTTTAGCCACGAATTTGGATTCGTCATTGAGACTGAAGCATACATTCATTCTAATCAAATATGTCCTGTTATCATTGCGTGGGTATTAGGAGTTTAAATACCTTAAATTTAAATAAAAACAAGTCTAGGATCTCTGAAAAAAACACTATCTTGGAATTTATATTACTATTAACCCTGGACACCTACAACGGGGTCGAATACGACCCCAATTTTTTTAATAAAATGTTTTTTTAGCATTTCTCCAAAACTTTGTTTCGTTTTGTAGAGTTTTGATGGTTAAATATTCATGAAATATAACTTTATCATACATTATTATCTTCATTATTAAAAAACGAAAAGAATGGTGTATAATTAAAGCTTATTATCCCATACGAGGAACATTTTATGCTAAATAGAAGATTGGGGTCGTTTTCGACCCCGTTGTAGGGTTTACGTTCGTCTAGGGTTAATCAATTAATGATAGAGTTACAGGAGTAATCCATGAAATATTGAAATTCGTGTTGAAAGTGAAATAAATAATGTTTTATTATTAATTATATAATTAATAAATAATGCCAAGAGACTTGATAAAAATCGTGTAAATAATACTGGTCAACACAATTTTTTCCTCACGTGAAAATTACTCTGTAATAAGCGCGAACCACGCGAATTGCGTGTCGACTTGAAATTTTACAATCATTAATTTCTTAACGTATTTTAATTTTCAATTGATGATTGTTTTGTGAATAAGAATTAAAAATTACTAGCGATTTATAAACATTAGATACGCGTCATAGCGATCGATTGAATTTCGAAATTTAGCATTTAATTTGACACGTAAATTGGGAAAGTGTTTTCGAATATATTCCAATGTAAATGATGTTTGAAGTGTATAATTTTGTCTAATAATAAATTTTCCGCTACAATCTTCGTAAATACTGCTCAACACACAACGAAAAACATATCACGTGACACAACAGAGCATACTATGTATGCAACAGTGTAATTACATTCGACTGTTACTTTGAAGTAAAACGGTTCATTTTTTATGAAAACTTGTTAGTGTTTCTTCCTCGGAATTTACACTGTCGAGATCCAAGCTGTGCTGCGCTGACTCTTCCAGGCAAGCAGCTTCGGCCAATTTCATTAAATATTTTGCCATCGTTGGTTCAGTTTGCTGAATCATTTGGGCGAAAGGACCGTTTGGATTGTTGCATATAAGCTCGTGAGGGCAACCAAATTCCTTGATGATTGAAAGAGTAAGTTTATTTTATTTTCGCATTTTAATATGCGAGCGAGATAAAAGAATAATAATAAAATCGACTTTAAATAATAAACGTAAGATCGAGTAAAGAATGACGATGGTAAAAACGAGAAAACAATTTCAAAACATTTTGACAGACAGCGTAATAAATGAAAAAGCAGCCAATAATGAATTTTACGAAATGGTTCAGCGTTGCTTGTTTTACAAAACCGCCCAAAACCGTTTTTATTTTATTTTTAGAAAAGAGTTTTCAACAATTGGCTCACAGATTAAAAAAAAAAAAAGAAAATATTGATTTAAAAAAATTAATAAAATGGTATACGTACAGAAACTTTACCATTGTCCATTACCAAAATACGATCGCTTTCAATAACCGTTATAAGTCGATGGGATACCGTGATAACCGTGTGTCTAGCGAATTTCGTTTTCAAAGTTTTTTGAATAATGGCATCGATCCTGAAAATTCAATTATCGATCAATTTTTTATACTAATTTTGAACAATAGGAAATTGTATTCTGGCATATAAATATTTAAAGGGAAAAATGTTTGTTTGTTTGTACGCTTTATTGTTTATAACTCAAGAATTACTGAATCGATTTCAATGAATCAAAACTCTTCGGACACTTACCTTGGGTCAATATTCGCAGTAGCTTCATCGAGGACTAATATCCGGTTATTTTTGAGAATCGCACGTGCCAGACAAATCAATTGTCGTTGACCAATGGTGAAATTCGCACCACCCTCAGAAACCGGATATTCCAAGTTTAAATGGCCCAATTCAACCTCTCTAAGAGCGTCCCAAAGAGCAGCGTCTTCATAACGATCGAAAGGATCGAGATTGTAACGCAACGTCCCCGAGAATAAAATTGAATCTTGAGGTATCACGGAAATCCGCGAACGTAATTCCTCGAGTCCTACCCTCGATGTGTCTCTTCCATCGATCTTTATCTCTCCATTTAAACCCTCGTTCTCCAAACGAAAAATAGCTGATATAAGAGAACTTTTACCAGCTCCTGTACGACCAATTACTCCCACTTTCCATTCTGGCTGGATCGTTAAATTTACATCCTGAAATTCAGTTGCAATTTAAACAGATTTTCATTGTTTTCGAAGTTGGAAAAACTCTCTTTTCCAATGCCTTTTAAATTGGGAGTTCGAATTTTAAATTTCCTTGAATATAAATTTTTGTATTCAAATTGTTGAACGTAGGCCACTGCAAACATTTTCGGACAAACTCAAATAATTAGGAATTTAACTTCTTCAACGCGTATATACTTTAATTATATTTTACTATTGTTGGGCAATACAAACACATTCACCTCAGCTCAATAAAGGTCTCACTCTGAATTGTAGGAGCAAGTAATTTATTTTTTTCTTTGTGAGGGTTGAAATATTTCTGTTCTGTTGAATCTTGACTGTAATTGAGATTTCGGAGCACAATTTGTTTAAAATGGCCTTGAAAATTTATAAATATTAAAAAATCTGATCTATTTCCACTTTCTGAATTATTCCCTTCGAAAATCATCGAAATTAATCTGTTTTTAAAAATGGTTTAAATATATTTAGATTTAAACCTTTTGAAACTTTTTTTTTAATATTAAAAAAAATGTTTAAACTATTTTTCATTTCGGCCAGTAAAAAAAGACTTTGCTAGAACATGAAAAATGAAAATTTGGGATCATTTTTGAGTGTTCAAGGGAAAGATTACTCCAAATGTTTTCAACGATAAAACTTACTTTGAGAATCGGCAAAGTATCCTCATTATAACTCAGAAAAACATTTTTCATAGATAATCGTCCTTTCGATGGCCAATTCGAAGGTAGTGGATCGTCCGAGGCTGGAGAACCTTCGGACTTTACATCGTTGTATTGCAAAATTCTCTCGACCGCTGTCATATGTGTGCACGTCTCTGCCCACTGTTTTACCCCATTTTGGAGCAAACCGATCAATTGCATCGATTGCCAAATCGCAAGACCGACCGTTCCATCAAAAATGTCTCCTTAGGGAAAAATATTGGTTTCATATGAATTTAATTATCCTTTCAAGGTCACAGAGAAAATTTTTGTGAAAATAAACTTTGAAAGGTTAGAAAATGTCAAAAGAATTCTAAGGGTTTGTCCCCATTGTTGAAATTAGTTGACAATGTTTTCACTAATAATAACCAATTAACTTGGTTTTTGTTAGAAACTCAAAAAATCGTATTTTTTGGGTCATTTCTAAAATAAATATTTTTCGCCAGTCGTAATAATTTTAATTGAAAGTACTAGTAAAGCGCTATTTTAGCGAATTCTTTCAAAATTTTAGTCCGACCAGTTGCGAGCCCAGCCCGCAATTGTTTGGCTTTTTAACGAATAAATCGTTGCGTACCATGATCGAGAAGAATCGGTATGAAGCAAATACAAGCTATAAAGGTGCATATGAAAAAATCGAGCCACAAACTGAACGCCGCTACAGCGGCGGAGCTCAAACACCACGTGCCGGAATGAATGTCCAGATAATTGTGGAACTGTTTTTTTAAGATTTCATTAATGGCAGGACCGCTGTTTCTTATCGTTGTTAATCCTTCAAGAGTTGCGTTTACTTGAGTAAAAATTGGACCTGCACGAAACGAATTTGAAACAAATTTAGGCCAAACATTATGATAAAAATTCGAGATCTAGACCGAATTTCAAATCGAAAACTCTTGGACCGTTTTATTAACAGACTTCTCTCCTGTTGATTTATTAATTATCGAATTTTCACTCTTTCTACCGAAACGGCTGCAGATAGAGTAAAAATACATAGCACCAATCTTGTAGAGCATACAATATTCTAGAAAAAAGTTTTTGGCCGTATTTTTATATATTCAGTAGTTTATTTATGAGAGCAGTTCGAAAAAAATGGTTTCCGACGGTTGCACATAAAGCGAACGTTTTGAAGGTATTTTTTCGGTTCGAACTCAGGACTAAACTAATGAACGTACAAAAATACCGTCTAAGACTTTTTTGTGGAAAATTCTATGCTCTACAAGAATGGTGCTGAGCATTTTTACTCTATTTCTGACCGTTTCGCTAGTATGTGCAATAAAAGAACATCTAGTCTCTAATTTTGATAATTAAGAATTGGCTAGGAAGGAAACTGATCCAAAAACGGTACCATCCTATTCCCAATTCGAACATCGATCCAAAACTCAAGTTTCCAATATTAATCATTTCACTTGAGAGAACCTGTGGATAGTAGAAAAAAACGTAAAAAAATATTCGGTACTCACAACTGCCCTCGAGTTTCTTAATGCCATGGGCAAATCTGAAATAATATTTCATGAGCCAGTAAAAAACCGGAAAGAGAAGCATCATAGGTAATATCATCCAAGGATTGGCGATGGTAATAGCGGCAAAAGCTCCGATCGCGAGAAGCCCAACTCGGCTAACATCAAGCAAAACATCTGGCAATAATTTGTCCATCGTATTAACATCTTTAGAAAATCTATGAATTATTTGCCCTGGTTGATGGACGTTGAAAAATCTCATCCTAGCACGAAGAATTTTCTCGAACATGTTGTCATGAATTTGAATGCTGGCCCCCACACAAATTGTCATAAAAGTGAAATTGCGACCAAGATAAAAAACGATGCAACACAGAACGAGAAAAGTGTAGAAATAAATGGCCAATTCTTCTGGCAATAATCCCTCTTCGTCGAGCAATGAAAAATATGAAAATATCGTGTCGTTTACGAACGCGCGATATTTATTTTTCGCCACTCTGGTAGAATTTTTGGACAAACTTGTTCGAGCAGTTTCCAAATTGCTCCAGTAACTTATCCAATAATCCGTTGCCGTCAATAATGTTTGTGCTATTATCAATATTACAATTAACATCGTTATCCCGAACAATGAACTTCCGGCACCGAAAAAACGGGACCAAACTTCCCATGATATTTTTTTCGACATACCCATCTCCGAATTTTCGATACTTACACGTGAACCTACACTGTTTTCACGAGTCCAATCTATACTCTGCGAAAAAAGGGGGAAAAAAATCAGTGCAAGCAAAAGGAAGTTAAGCACAGCCAAAAATAAACAGTACTAAATTTATTTATAACAATAAAAAGGATTTTTTAAGTATTTAAGTTATGTAAATTTTAAAAAACTGTTTATATTTATAAATTTTTTGGTTTATTTGCATGAATTATTTATTGATTTTGAAACTATTTAAATTCAAATTATTTGAATATTAATGTTTAAAAATTCTGAATTGGTTGGTTCTTAATTTTTGTTCAAGCTCTTAAAAAAAATTTCTGAACAATAAATCGTACCAAACTATTCAACGATGGAATGGATTCCGAAAACTCGGATTCTTCGAGTTCCGTTTCTTCCGTCCTCGTTTCATTTGCCACATTTTCTAACGATTGATTTTTTTCATCGTGATCAGATTTTTGAAGGGCTTTCAACAGGCAGATGAAATCGGAGTTTGATTCGCTGAGGACCGTGAAATTTCCTTGTGCTTTAACCAAGCCCTATAATTACACAGAAAAATTTCATAAATCTAAAGGTTATTTGATCAATATTCTAATCGATCACAATTTCGGTTGAATTACATCAATTTTTTGTTAAGAATAAACCACAAATATAAACTACTTTATGTAGTAAATTGAGAAAAATTGCTGCAAATAATCCATCACGATTGCGAAAAATCCAAGGAAAAACACATTACGAAAATTATTTTCAAATCGATCATTTTTCATAATTAATTGTTGGAAAAATTGATGATAATTTTATCTCGAAAACCGCTCTCAAAACAAAGATTATTTCGAATTTCGAAAAATGGAGGCAAAGAAAAATGTCACTCACGCGATCAAGAAGAACGATAGTATCGGCAGATTCGAGATGCTGATATTGATGAGTGACGAAAATTCGTGTTTTTCCTTTGAGATAGCCATTGATGCATTTTTCGAACAAATATTGTTGGAGGCGAGTGTCAACGCTGCTTAAAGGATCGTCGAGAAGATATAAATCAGCATTTTTATAAACGGCTCGTGCAAGATTGATGCGAGATTTTTGAGAATGGGAGAGTGCAATTCCACAATCGCCAACAATCGTGGAATATCCTTGTGGCCATTTTCTTATGTCTTTCCAAAGAGCACATACTTTCATGACTTTTTGAAATTTTTGGAGATCCCAGGGTTGGCCAAAAATGATATTATCGCGTATCGTACCGGTAAATAACCAGGGATTTTGACTGGCGTAAGAAATTACGATATTTTGAGTGTCACAAACGTATCGATGTTTATTGCCAAAGTTATGAAAATTCGTTGTGATATTTGTACCAATGTACAAATTTCCTTCGTTTATTGGCAATTCTCCTAGAATAACATGGAGCAAAGCCGTTTTACCCGATCCAGCTTGGCCCATAAGAGCGCAAAGTTCGCCCTTATTAATCTCGACCGAAACGTCGCAAAGGGTCAGTGGCAATTCACCGTTTTCCCAATCAGCTGATAATTTCTTCATTTCTAAAAAGACTTTTCTCGAGTCTGAAACTTTTTCAACAATCATTGGAGATTCTTCTTCGCTCTCCGCTGATTCTTTGATTTGTGGCAAACGATCGATGCTACAGGCAGTTAAAATGCTACTGTCACTTTCGTTCAACGAATTTCGCTTTCTTCTTTCTTCCGTGATGAAGCTCACTACACTGAGCTCATCCATCATCAAAAAATTCTGGAATCATTCGTGAAATTTATTTTCTCGATCTATCGTTGCTGAAATCTTCATATTTATATGGTTTTTCAGTTTTTCAGTTTTGAGTGAAATTTATTCCGAAAGCAAGAGTGATGAATTTTGAGAGAAATGAACATAATTTAAAAAATGGTTAAAAAAAACCAATTTTTATTACTGCATGAAAATCATTTTTTTCGTCTTTATAATCATTTAATTGAAATTATTATGAAGTTATTGTAAAATTATTGAATGAAATTGTTTCATTTATTGTTTTTAGTTTAACTTTTTAAAATTTAATAGGAAATGCATTTTTTTTATTGATTGGAAAGAAATCTGAAAACCTGCAATTTTTTGAGTGATGCAGCAATTTTGCCAGTTTGCAAAATCGCCAATGGAAACCCAAAAGCCGAGTCTGAGAGAATGATACTGTAGTAAAGGGCTATGGTAAACGTGATTTCGGCAGTCAGAGTATTTCCCATAAGAACGTAAGTCAACAAGGTTGCAAAAAGGATTATTTTATCCGAGAACATTGTGATAGCCAGAGATAATGCTTTTGAATAATTTGCACTGCGGATAGCTCGCATCTCCGAACTTCGAGCTCTCGATATGACTTTTGCAAAAGTCCTTTCCCAAGCGTACATTTTTACGACCTGAAAAAAAAAAAATTCCACACGATTTTGGCGATTGGAAGGTATTTTTTCTGACAAAAGAAATCATAGAAAGCTTGCCTGAATTCCATTTATAAGTTCACTCATAAATTCAATTCTTCGATTCGAAAAAATTGTTATATGTCGTGCCAACCGCATGATGTATCGATTTATTACAAATTGAATCGGTACTATGAGTATAAGAAGAATTCCTATACCCACAAAAGCAATTGGGCCACTTGTTACGTATAAACAAATTCCAATTACGATTACCTACAATGAAATAATTGGAAAAATCAATAGCAGGTATTTTTATGTAAATTTTTAATTAATTAAAATTGGCAATGTCAATTTTTCCTCTAAAATAAATATTTCATTTCCTCTAAGTAAATATTTACATTTTAATCTTATGAAATTTTATGAGGGTCATTACGTAACGAATATTAGAAATAAAAACATTTTTTATTAACGATATTGTTTAAAAGCATATTATAAAATTTCGAATTAATGAACTAATCAAACAATCAATTATCGTATCGAATCTTGTATTGTATCGTCGGATTATCGTATAATTGAGTAAGTAATTCAGTATACGAGTTTACCTGGATCGGGAAAATCCACAATCTGTGTAACAGACAGCCAAGAACATCGAAACGACTAAGATCGTTACTCAACAGATCAACGATTTCTGCAGATGTCGTTTTATTTAGAGCAGATTTGTTTAATCGTAATATCTAATGAAATTAACGAAGACACTGAGATTATTTTTATCCAGAGATAAAAATTGAAAAATATAATGATTAAAAATGTATAATTTACTTTTTTGTAAATGAGAGAACTGCACGCGACCCTGATTCTCATGCCTACTCGACAACATGTCAAGTACGTGTGGTGATTGATCCAAATAATAAACAGGGTCGTCAAAACAAGGCCAGTCGCGTAAGACGAAGCAACATTTTTAGAAGTCACTGTTTCCGAGCCACTTACTTTGAAATAATCAATTATTCCCGCTAGCAGAATTGGCTGAATACTTTTCAGCACTATGTTGGTCAGAAAAATGAGCAAACCACATTTCAAATGATCCCACCAAAAAACAGAAATCATAGCACAACAGAGACTGGGCTCTATCGATTGAGAATGTTTATTCCTTTTCACGCCGGGCCCGTACTCCAAATTCCGCTCTAATTCTCTTTCCCAAGCTCTGTACGGGATTCAAAAAAATTGGCAAATATAATTAAATCGAAAATTTCTATTAGCTAATCTTTATTTAATTAAAATTAACTTTATCTTCATTACGATTCAATTAAAATTGACATTTTTGAATTAATCTCTCAAAAACATTCCAAATAGAAATTCCAATGATTAAAATGAACGAAACAATAAATTGTACAAATTTATTATTTGTTACAATAATAAGAAATAAATGCAATGAAAAATAATTTGCACTTCTCCAATTGATGACTGATCCTTTCAGCCCGATCGCTCTCCACTGGATAAAACGTATCTTCCACTTTAAAATCTCTGTGTGCACCAATTACGAAAAACCTTTTCATCCACAAGAAAAATAATTTGTTTAGAAAATTCGCCTTGTCTTCTGGGCATTTTCCTTCTGGTTTTTTTACGAATCCGTCCATTTTAGTCCTCTGTTATTATGGCTGTATTTTTTTTATTATCAATTGCACTCCCATTAAATTATTCCGAAAGAAATTACGAACATGATTTTGCGGAAAAATTGCGTGGGCAGTGCGAGAATACTGTTTTTACGACTGACTAGTTTTTCTCCAATGGTGAAATTACGCGATATGAGAAAACTGATAACAAAACGTAAAAGACCAGTCCACGGCCAAATTTTTTCGAAACTCTTTCATCACCTATATAAACCTTAAAAATGAAACAGAACAGTTTTTCTAATACTTATTTATTGCGTAAATCAGTTTTTACTAAAAAAAATTTCATGACCGTTACGAGTAAGAATTTCATTGACATTTAATAGAGCTATATTTTCAAGTTGACCTGCAATATAATTGGCTACCACGCTGAGCCAAAATTGAAATAATTATACAGTTGCTGCTCTAGAAAACAAAAAAATATGACAGCGCAAAATTTGAACAATGAGGCACAAATTTTTTAAATAATAGGCTCAAATTATAGGACCAAAAAGTATTTCAATTCTTTTTTCACGATCGAAATAAATAAAAAATTTCTTGCCATTCAAATTTGAATAATAAGGCACAGATTTTTGAAATATTGCGCTCAAATTACGGGACCAAAAAGCATTTCAATTCTTTTTTCACGATCGAAATAAATAAACAAATTCACGTCATTAAAATTGGGAGCATTGTTTAGTCTATCACCTTCATCAATTGATTTGTCGCTATTGTTTTTATTCTCTGCTTAAAAATGGTATGTCAACCCGTTTTAAAGTGTTTTTTTTTTTTTAGATTTATTTTTAGAAAAACCATTGTACCAACAGGGCAGAGTTTTCGCGCATATATTAAGTCATATTTGGACTAATGACACAAATTTGTATACGTTATTTTATTGAAAAATGTACAAATTATTAGAAGATGTCATAAAATACGCGAAAACGGGTCTGACAAACGAAAATCTAATGCAATTTTATCTTTTTTCTCGACGTCTGCAAATATGAGAGCTCGTAACGTGAGCCTAATTATTTTATCAATTTATTAAAAAAAACTCGATCCAGCGGCTTTCACCAGGCATCTTCTTCTTATTCTTTTTTTCTGTTTTGTGGGGCTCCTTGTGTTTAGTGTAAGAGCCGGCTGTACGGAAGGTTCCCTCATCGGAGGCCAACTATTTCTTCTAAGCTCTAAGCCTCGAACAAATTTCTAACGCAATTTATATCAAATCATTTTTTTAAATTATAATTCTTAATTAATTTCAATTAATTCATCAATTCCTTATATTTTTGGTGGTATTTGGAGATAAACTTTATTTAAAAAAAACGCGTTATAATAGAAAGGGATGGGGGAGGAGAGGATCAAAAAGACAACAATTGCCTCGCGCTTAAAGCGAGTAGTTGGTCAAGAATTCGATCGCGCGCTATAGTGGGGGGATCGTAATCCTGGACAAATTTCCCCTTCAGACCATATACAAGCTTATAATGGGACTCGACTGTACATATATATATATATACACAAAGCCGGCTTGACGAACCCTGTATCTTGACCGAAGGGTGGAAAAAAGGCTTTTCGGAGTATATTTCTTTAAGGCGCAACGCTAGTGTGGCTGCCCAAAAACAAGGTGATTTTCGGGAATTTATTGAAAGAAAAGTATTGCATCGAATGTTTTGAAATTTCGAGGACATATTTGTGTATAAATTATGTATATACAGTAATTTTTTTGTATAAAAATATTCAATTTTCAGCGACTTATGCGCCGTCTCCCGAGTCTCAAAAAAAAAAAAGTTCTCCCACTGCTGCAGTAATTGCGGCCTTCAGAGTGTCTGAAATGAAAAAATACAAAAAGTTCGTTAAACTAGAAGGTATATTGCCTGTACAATGACGCAGGATTGTGAAAAAAAATTAAAATCCAACAAAATGGCGGAGTTTTGAAAAAAAGTTCCAAATTACGCTTAAAAATCTGTTGGTTTTTTGCATGGCAAATTGACATTTTTTATCCAATCGAAAAACTGGAGGGTCCTTGTATGAAGAAACAAATACTAAATACGCTAAAACAAGATTCAAGTCGATCGGATGATTTGTATTCGAGTTAGAACTGAAACAAATTTGAAAAATGTCGTTTTGAGAAAAACGCGTTGAAAGATAAAAATATTGATTTAATTGTTATAAATCGATAAATATCATACCTTGAGCTAATCTGTTATTCCAAGCCCATACAAATCACCTTCCTCTTCTTCAAAAGACGCCTGCGATTTTTTGAAAGTGTCACACTAGTAGCGTCCCTTAAAGAGCTTATGGCAAAAAATGGTGCTAACTGATGGGGGAGGTCAAGCACTTTGAGGAAAAACCGGCGTGCCACGCCATTCTGACTCATGTTCGTAGCTGACTTTGCTTATCGAACTTATGAATTTATGCTCTTCATTGTAGACCGAACGTTTCTAAACATAAAAAGACATTCCATCGCTAGCCTTCACCGGAAAATTGTCTGCCATCAAATAATATGGCATGAATTCTGACATCTGATTCTTTGAGGGAGTTTTCACGAAAACAAATACAAAAAAGATATCGTCCGGTGTTATATTACAAATTAATAATTTCTCCGAATGGCTGCATTTTTATTATAACATAATCAACGTCATCTGACGAAAAATGAGTCCTGGGGCAATTGTATATTCAAAATTCAAGGTTAAAATCCAATACTTTTATCGTTGCATCCTAGAGTTCATGTATTCTAGAATTTCTTTTATGACTCTTAGTTTTTGCCAAAAAAGGACCAAGGGGCTCGATTAGCAGACTTCAAAAAAATCGATTTTTTGAAGTCTGCTATGATAGACGGAAGTAGTTCAATATTCCATTTCATATTTTTGGTCAGTTTATTTTTGGTAAAAGTACAACCAGTACCATTTTGAAATTAAAAAAATAAGTCAGTTCGCGTCGCACCGCATCACAAGCGTGTCACTCTTTTTGTTTAAATTCTTTTGTTAAAAAAAAAAATTGTTAACGTTTCTCGAAATGAATTTTTTTAACCACAAAAGATCTTCCTCTAATTATTACTCCAGTAGTTAACATTTTTTTCATTTATTCATTATTATTATTATTATTATTATTATTATTATTATTATTTACAAGGAGTTGCGGAATCCTTTTTACGGATTCCCCTTAGTCTAAGAGGGTATGTGGGACTCCCAAAAAAACAGGCCTACCCACTAAACCGCCACCTCCTTGATGTCCTCCCCCAGCCAGGGACTATGTTGATATTACTTCTGACTGGGGGTTCTGTCCGTGTACGTCCGTTCGTGCCGTTCCTCCGTATTTCGTTACGTCACGTCGCTCCGTCTGCTTAGTCGTCTGTTAAGCAGCAGTCCGCGTTCTTACGTCTCAGTATGTTTTCCGTGTAGGCGGCGACTAAGCGCCACCATTCCGGTTCGTGCAGCATCACCTCCACGATGTTATCAGGAGTGATGCTGCCGACCGTTGTCTCCAGTTCTCGTCTGAGTCCTGTCCAGCGGTCACATACGAATAACGTGTGTTCCGCGTCGTCTCGTTCGTGTCCACAGTATTTACAGTCCGGTGTCCGTACTCGGTTCATGTTACATAGGTACCGTCGGAAGTAACCGTGCCCCGTCAAGAGCTGGGTGACGTAAAAATTTACGTCGCCAAACTTCCTTCCGAACCACGGCCTCAGGTCCCGTATGAGTCGTCTCGTCCAGTTTCCGCCTCGTTCTTCTGTCCACCGTCTTTGCCATACTTCCATCGTCCTTTCGCGCTCGGCGATTGCCGCGTTCTTTCGTCCTATGTCCGCGCTGCTCCCGTAGATCCTCTTGCGCTCGGAGGCAAGGAGATCCACGGGTATTACGCCCGCCACCACCAGAACAGCTTGTGCAGAGACTGTTCGGTAGGAGCAAGCGATTCGCAGCGCGCCTTGTCTCTGTACCATCGTCATCGTCTTACAGTACTTCTTTGTCTTCAGGGAGTCTGCCCATATATATTTCCGCGCCGTATAGGAGGATCGAGTGGGCGGTCGCCATTAGCAATCGTCGTTTCCCCGGCCTCGGTCCCGTCGTGTTTGCCATCAGGCGGCTCAAGGATGCTATCCTCTAGGCCGCCCTCCGGGCTGTCTTCTGTATGTGAGGCCAGAAGGTCATCTTCGTATCGAGGGTCACCCCCAGATACTTGACTTCCCCCTTGGTCTCCGTCTCGTGTGTCCCCACTCTCATGGGCAGTATTGTCTGTATACGTCTTCTCGTAAGAAACGTCAGTTCCGTCTTTTCTGTTGCGAGTTGTAGTCCGTGGTCTGTCATCCAGCGTCCCACTCGTCTCATGGTCTGGTTCAACGTCAGTTGCGCCAGCTCAGGAGACCGCTCTATGATCACCGCCGCCACGTCATCAGCGTAGGCGACGAGGAGCACTCTGAGCGGCATCTCCAACCGAAGCAGGCTGTCGTATAAACCATTCCAGAAGTCAGGTCCCAGTATCGATCCCTGAGCAACCTCAGCGGTGACCTGTCTTGTTACCTGTCCTTCGATCGTCTTGTACGTTATCCGTCTGTTTCTCAGGTAATTCTCCACGACCCGGACCAGGTACGATGGGTGATTATTATTATTATTATTATTATTATTATTATTATTATTATTATTATTATTATTATTATTATTATTATTATTATTATTCATGAATAGCTTTAACCCTCATTGTAAATGAGACTTAACTCAAAAATAAATAAAACGAAAAAGGAATAAGATCACGTTTAAAGTTGAGTAATTTATCATGAAGATATTTCCAAGATAAGTAAAAAAAAGTTTTTTTTTCAGAACAACCTGAAACTGTTTCTAGATAGATGCCGATCGGTATACGAATTCGATTTCGTAGGATCGGTATTTCATACGGTATAGCCGGGTACTCCGTGTAGTAATAAATGTAGAAAATTCCGAGTGGTAACTATACAATTTCATTTTAGAAAGTTTGATTATTTTCTTTATTTTTTATCCACAGTGAGTTCCAAGTATCATCCACGAATGATTTATAGTTCCAGTCTAGAATCGTCGCATCGTTGAGTCATAACGTCATCATCGTCGAGAGTAGACTATTCGAAATTATACTTTATCATTATTATTTCGACTTTTTGGTACTATACAATTTTATTTTTAATTATACGATAAAACTTAAGTCTCTTAAAAAATAATCAATTATACATTAAGTGGTAATCGAAGGTTTTTATTTTGCCCTGAAAAACTGGCTCTAGAAAGATTTCCAAATATTTGAAACCGTCTTTAAAGTTTACTTTCGAATATATAAATCTGTTAAGAACATAAAGTAAATATAATTTGGCATAAAGGCAAAATTATAACTTAAAGACAAACTTAAACTTGAGTACAAGTGAACGTTGAAAATGTATTTGGCGAGTGATTTGTTTAAAATCAAACTTGATTAATTAATGAACAATCTGTATTTTCTGGGCTTCAGAAAGGAATAGTTTGATGAATAAATTTGCTAACTTATGAATTAATTAATTAAAAGTTCTTCATGCTGAAGAGCGAGCTCTCGGAAAGACTTTGCAAAGTTATAAATATGTTTTCTTCGGTATTTTTGAACTCGTATATTCTATTCCATATAAAAGTTTGGACGAAGTACAGTGAAGAAGAAATTACGATTATTCGAAGAGACATAATTGAACTGACATTTCTAAAAAAAAATAGTTGTATCATTTTCTAAGGATTATTATCTTTGTGAAGGAAAAAAAATATTCCAAATGATTCTAGCTTTTCATTCTTAACTGTAAGTACCCATAATATTTCTGTACATCATGTAAATATTAAGCTATTACATACGAAGACGAAAATAAGCACCGAAGTTTAAGTTTCTTCACTTCGGGGTTCTGAACTCTTAAAAATTATTTATCATTATTTGTATAATTAATTATAAAATGGCTTAGATAGAAAATTTCATCGAAATAAGCCCATCTCTGATCATGGAAGATTCTTTGTTTAATTGCTGTTTTTTCAAAGTTTTACACAATCTTCTTAGATCGTGTGATAGTGTATAATTAATAAGTTACATATTTTATGTCCTGGAAATAGTAATCGACGTATATTAGCCTCGTAAAACATCAAAACTTGGCAGTTTAACTGCGCTCACATTTTCTTCGTTGTACCATTTTCGAAAATACGATGAAATATTTCAATGGACGATAAAAAAACAACAAACAAATCAAACAAAAAACTTCAGTAAGAATGTTAAGTCTTTGTAAAAAAATATTTGTTCAGTTATTTGCACCCGGAGTCGTGCAAATTCGAGACGAGATTCATCTCACGTGCCGAATTTGTTGACACCATGATAGTTATGTATATTTTTGCCTATTTTTATATCAGTTTTTCATGAGCCTGCTTCGTTTTACGTCGATTTTTCTTTCTATTTTCACACTCGATTATTCATGCGAACCTTTGAAATAAAAAAAAAAAAAAACATTTCTCTCTTTCACACAGTGTAATACTTTCTCTCCAGAAATCATCGGTAATTACAATTTGACCGAGTAATCATTGTCCCGTAGGTTAAAAAAAAATATATCAATGGCGACAATGACCCTTTTTTCCTGATCCAATTCTATCTTGCGAACAGGAACTTTTTTTGACGTAATAATTGACATTTTTACGTTACACTTTCGGAAGAAAATTACCCAAACGGTAATTCGAATAAATTCGTTGATTGAGTCAAGTAAAATTATCCACTTTCACTTTGATCGAAGGCAATCTGCGATGCTGCGCATTTTTGTTATTCGAAATACAATAAAAAGTTTGTGTGCGCAATCGTATACGTAAAATATTTATAGAAAACGCTTGTTTAGCGTTTTTTTCATCAATTGGTAATGTTCGAATCTATGTAATGAGTTTCGCTCGAGGCTCCATGAAATATCGTTTCTTTGGCACGCTCGGCGTAATAGAAACCGAAAATTTTCATTTTCCCCAGGTTCTTTTGTTTCTATAAACCGGCAGTACTTCGGTCGTACTTTTACAAGAAAAAAACAACTTTTTCACAAACGTTCACCGTATTTAGCTACGTAAGCTTGCCTCGCTACCCTCATGAGTTGTTCCGTCATTGCGCGTCCGGTTTCTTTCACCATCGAACTAAATTGACTGTGTGGATTTTGCAGTAGTATGTGGGGATGGTCGTATTCCTGGAATCGTTTCATTAAGTTACCATTACAGTTAAAACAACAAAAAATTCTTTAAAATCCAGAAGACACAATATCGGTAAGAGAATTAGTTCAAATATTCAAATGAAATGGATAAAACAAAATAAAATAACAGTCAAAATATTAATTATGCGTTTTTTAACAAGCAATCAATTTAACCGTTAAATATTTGCAATAAACTCACCCTCAATCGACCTTTGTCCATCAAGAGAACTTTGTCACTGTCCATAATAGTGTTGAGTCTGTGAGCAACTGTGAGGACCGTACACCGTGCAAATTTCGTTCTTATCGTTCTTTGAATCAAAGCATCCGTTTGAGGATCTACGTTCGCGGTTGCTTCATCAAGCATAAGAATCTTGTTGTTTTTTAATATTGCACGCGCTAAGCAGATCAATTGCCGTTGACCGGCGCTGTAATTGCTGCCACGATCGTGAACTCTACTCTCCAATCCATTTCCACCAGCGATACTGAAATCTTTCAGCTCGACCTGTTATATGGAAAATTTAACGATTTAAATATAGTAGTTAATTTATTTACCAATTCTATTATGATTTTAAAGATTTAACGAGTGCACAAAATCAGAGATTTAAAACAAATCGTAAAAAATTCTACTTGCAATTTAGTTAGCAACTTTTTTGCCAATTAAAGGTAAATTAATAAATAGTTATTATTTTATATATAAATGAATTTTTGTTTCTTGTTTCCAATAAAAGCTTAAAACAGCCAGTCAAAAATTTACAAAAAATCAATAAAATATAAATAAATCTCTGAGTAAACAAATTACTTCTTCAAGAACTGCCCAAAGTGCATCGTCCGTGAATTCGTTAAACGGATCAAGATTTTTTCTCATAGTGCCAGAGAACAAAACCGGATCTTGTGGTATAATTGATATGTGTCGACGTAAATCTTCGAGGCAAATGGATCCCGTATCAATGCCATCAATTTCGATGACTCCTTCGACCTTCGCGAGTCGGAAAAGCGCGGCAATCAAAGAAGATTTTCCTGCTCCGGTTCTACCGACTATGCCGACTTTGTACTGCGACGGAAGTACGAAACTTAAGCCTTTCAGCACGGGCTCATCTTCCTCGGAATAACGCATATAAACGTCAGAAAATCTGATGCAACCCTCGGTTGGCCAATTTGGAGGCGCCAGAGGCGCCGGCGCGCTGACTTCCTTGTTTTTAATGATTTTCTTCGTGCCCAAACCAACGTCTCGCAAATTCTCTTCTGGTGTTAAAGCCGTGTATTCCAATACTCTCTCAACCGCCATTAATTGGTTGGTGACTTCGGCACTCTGACGCATTCCCCATTGAATTATTCCCGTCAGGGCCATTACTTGAGTTATTGCAAGTCCAACTGCTCCGCCGGAAAACGCTATAAAAAAAATCAAAAATTCCAACTTTCATTCAAGAAATAGTCAATGTGCAAAAGTTCGATTTTTCACGTGTGTCTAAATTTTTTGAATTTTTCAAAAATTTCCAATTAAAAAAAAAACTCCCCAGAAAGCGACGTAAGTAGAAAAAATAGAAATTCCATTTCTTCAAATCATTCAACTCTAATAACAATTAACCAGGTAAAATAAAAAGAATTCATGCAAAAGAAAAAATCCGCACAACACGTGACCGAAGAAGTTTTTAAAAAGTCGAAAATCGCTTGGAAAAAAATAACGTTTGTTGGATTTTAAATACATTTAAGAAATCAAAAATGTACACGTACATTCAGTCAATAGTAGAAAACTGTAGGTGACTATGGTGGTGAAAATAAAGCAGAAAAGATCCAACGAGAAACCAAAAGCGGTGCTGGTAACGATGAACAAGTACCATGCCGAGGTGTGAAGATTTTGAGAATCATCGAATTGTCGTTTGAGCATTGTTTCGGCACCGTAAGCTCGAATAGTTGCTAAGCCATTGAGGGTCGCGTTGAGCAGAGTGAAGACAGGAGAACGAGCTGTCAAACAAAAGTTCAAAAATATAATTGAACGAATATGAAATATAAAATGAGCAAATTTTCGTGCATAAAGAATACAACAAAATATTTAAATAATAAAATAAAAATATGGTTCGTCGGAATGATAAATATTCGGTAGAAATTAAATTCTTAGACTCACTCATTCCTTCCAAACGTTTGATATTTTTGCTCGTTTTCAAATAGATCTTTCGTATCCAGTAAAAAATGAAAAAATTAACGACGATTGGAATAATGAAAATTGGATTGACGACGCAAACAACGACGAGTGTTCCGACCATAACCATTATTATTTGTCCAGCATCGAGGGTCGCCTTCGGCAATAATTCGTCGATGGCTCCCAAGTCCTTTGAGAATCGATTAAGTATCCTGCCGCTTGGATTAGTATCGAAAAACCTCATAGTCGTTTTAATGAGTGAGTCGAAAGCAAGATCGTGCAGACGCTGACTGGAGCGCATCGCGAGGTTGTAAAAAAGCAACGATCTCGTTATTCCGATGACGAATATGCCGGTTACGAGGCCAGTGTAAATGTAAATCCAAATCATAACTGGCTCGAAATCATTCGCGTCGTCGTAAGTGTCTTTCAAAAGCATACTGTCGTTTCGCGCTTTATCAATTTGGGCGTGACGTTGTTCCTCCTCGGTGACTCTGTAAATGAATTCAAAGTAGGATTAAATATTCTACCTTTATACGTTTCTATTTCATGATAATGAACTTGGAAAACTTTTAAATTAAACTTGTAAACTTAAGTTTTAAATCGAATTTCATGTCCCAGTCTCGTACTGTTTTTTGAATTTGAAAACCTTTTAATGAGTTGTTAATTATCAAAGTTCGACAGCGGTGGAGTTTTATCGCACATGCCGTCCAAACTGTTAAAAATAGAGCCAAAGTGCATAGGACCAATCTGGTAGAATATACAATTTTCTACAAAAAAGTCATCGGCAGTATTGTTCTATTTTTAATAGTTTAGCGTTAAAAGAGAATCGACAAAAAGTCGTAAAACGAGATCGTTTTTCGAAGCGCTCTCAGGACTAAACCACTTGAGATATAAAGACACAGTCGATGACTTTTTTGTAGAAAATTTCATGCTCTACAAAATTGATCCCATGAATTTTTGTTCTATCTCTGATCATTTTGATGGCTTGGAAGAAATCTTTTGACAACTTCGAATTCGAATCCTGAAGTCAAGCTGACAGGAATGATTCTCGGTCGGCATAATTTTCGTGTATTATAAGTTTTATAAAAATCGATTTCAAGTATATAATTGTTCATAAGTTATAAAATTAATATTCGTATTGATAAAACTCACAGTAACGGTACAAAATAATCCGTTAAGCTGACATTGACTTGAGTGATGAGGAACAATATTCCAACGGTGAGAACGTGACACAAATTACCTCCCGATCTGAGATACTTCATAAAAATCGAGCCTTGAACAACGCCGCGCGAAGTTCCCTCGACCATTCCATAAGCCATTCCTGGATCCAAGTCATCTTCCTCGGCGTCTGTATCGCCACCACTCACGTCGGGAGTTCTGCTCTAAAATAGCGAAATAAAAATCAGTTCAATGAATGACAAAAAAACTATGGTGAATGAATGAAAATATTTAAGTTTGATTGAGAATAAATTATTTTCGATGATCAATTACCCTCGTGCTCGAAGTGGAAAACTGGCGACGCATTTTTCCTGTTTTTTCAATCGAAGAATCATCACCAGTCTCGCTCGTTTCTTCGGACGCCAAAAGAGTCGCGTATTCTGGACGTTCGGCTAATAAATCGTGGTAGTTTGAGAATATTCGCATTTTTCCTCGCTCGAACAACAATATACCATCGACCCCTTTGATATATTGCAATTGATGCGTCGCCAGAATTCTCGTTTTTCCGACCAGGAAACGTTGGATACATTCCTCAAAGAGATGTTTGCTTACGTGTGTGTCCACCTGTGCATTGCATTCAAAATATATGTGAAATACGATGAATTTACCATCAGACGATATTTAATTTCAACTGACTAATTGTGAGCCAATCGAACGTCTGATAACAAACTCTCAGATTCCCAAGAAAATATTTTAAAGTACATGATAGTAATAAACAAATAACTACATAATAATTGTCTCCTCATGTACTTCGATTGTAAAATTTATATATGCATAAAGTATGGAATTAAACTATCTCTTTTTAGTAATAAACAACAATCAAATGCCGAACAAATAATTTTCCACATATTCAATGAATAGTTATGATCGAATATGGGATCACGTTTTTAGAAACGAACTTCATCGAGTCCGTAAATATTAACTCCTCAGTACCAATTCTTCTAATCCAAAAATTATTTTTATTGGAACTTCGTTCATTTGAAATACAATATGGTGTAGAATAAATTCGACCAAATTTGCTATAATGAGGCCACATTAAATTTCCAATTGTATCTAATTTTCTAAGTTTATCTGAATCGACTTAAAATTGAGCAATCGAAAAAGACGATGAAAAAATACGATTTTAATTGTGTTGATTATAATATTTTATTATCGTAGTCGATTAGTGATTTATAATTTTTTTTCGTTGTTATTATTGAAAACATTACTCACTGCGCTCAAAGGGTCATCGAGCAAATAAATATCAGCTTGTCTGTAGACAGCACGTGCGAGATTAATTCTGGCTTTTTGACCACCGGACAACGATGTTCCCCGATCGCCGACAATCGTCTGATCGCCTTGAGGAAATTGCTTGAAATCTCTCAACAGGGCGCAAGCTTTAACAACGCGTTGGTATCGTTGACGATTGTACAGAGAGTTGAAAAGTATATTTTCTCTGACTGTACCACCGTAAACCCAGGCTTCTTGACTGGCGTAACTTTGACTACCAACCCTCGAAACGTGCCCTTCGGATAACGTCATCTCACCGAGAATCGCTTTGAGCAATGAACTTTTTCCTGAACCGACAGCACCGATTACTACGTACAATTTTCCTCTGCCTACAGTCACGTTCAATCTGTCGAGGACGTTTTCCGGCTGACTGAATTCCCATTTCGCTGTTACGTTCGTTAACTTTAAGGCCCATCTGCCCTCGTAAACTCCATCTTTTTGGTATAAATAAAAAGAGTAGAAGAATTATAAAACCGGACTAAAAAATTAACGTTTTTTTCATCAGGTCGTTTCTTCTGGTGTTTTGCCATGACAGTATCTGATTTTTTACAAAATTCCATTAGACACGCGACTCAAATGAACAAAGCCCCTCAATTCTGTTTTCAACACATTTTCCCCGAGCATTTTGCTCGAAAAATATGAAATCGTTAATAAAAATGTTTGTATAAGGTTATAAAACGTTTTCATTCGTGTCTTCATGTCCCAAAAATCATGAAAAAACTTTCTCGTGAGAAAACTCGCGTTTAGCACTGTATTTTGTTCCTGTTTCATTTAATAAAAATAAAATACAACAACGGAGTCTTACCATAGTGAGAATTGGTGGGATTTTTCACGACGTCATTGGCAACAATGGCCAAACCATTTGGTTTTTTGTCTGTGGTATCACGTTCTTCGAAGTGAACATCGTCGTCGTCGATATACGGTAATTCTCGTTTAGAAAATCTCCTCGAGGATGGCCTCGAGTCGTACGAGTCTATAGTGTCGGTGGAGGCGGTGAACATTGTCGCGGACGCGGTATTTCCCGACTCGACCTCGTCGTACATCATGAAAATCTGTAATCTATCGACCGCTACCATACACTCAGCGATTTCGGCGAATCCTCTGACGAACATTCCCGACATCGTGTGCGCGAGTATATTGAAATAAGAGGAGAAAACAAAGACTTTTTCGGCGGTCAAATCCTCGTGAAATATCAACATTGTGATTAGAGTGCAGTACAACGCAACTCGCGTCGTAAACAGATTAAAGGTCATGTATATGCCGCGAATGTATGAACTTTTTCGTACGACCCGGAGCTCGAGGCGTCTCGCTAACTCGACCATACCACAAAATGGCTTTTCCCAAGCGTACATTTTTATCACTTGTACACCCGATATTATTTCGTCCATCAATCGAACACGCTCGTCAGTCTTTATTGCCGTTTGCAGACGAAATTTCGATGAAAGTTTTCCCGTATAAGCTAAAAGAATAAAGATGAACGTAGGTTATTTCGAGGATCCATTGGGGACGTACAATCTTTTTACTTCTACGCACAGTAAATTTGCAGTAGATAAAATAAGAATTTTATTGCAAATTTTTCGTTTGTAGCTATTATTGTGGTTTTTTTTCAGGAGCCTAATCTTTTTGCAATGAAAATGTAAAACGAATATGCAATTAGAAGTCATAACTGCTTTCAATAGTAAATAAAACATTTGTTAATGCAAATTAGGTGTGTACCTAACATACGTACCAGCAAAAAAATTGTAAAAATTCGCAACAAATTAACACATTCAAAGAAAATTAAATACTTCCATAAACTTTGCAAGTATTTGCAATTGCAATTCATTCGTTCTTTATCTAACAAGATATTTTTGTTCGTTTATTTTTGTTTTCTAGACTCTATTCCGGCATCTTTTCATCAATCAAGAAATGGATTTTTTTCTTTTTCTCTCTCTTTCAAATAATAAATTTATTTTGCGTTTGTGTAAAATACTGTTTTTTTTGCCATAATTTCGTAGTCGATTAGTTCAATAATTGCAATAACTCACACTGTACGGGAACGACGATAAAAACGGCAGCGATACCGATAAGTCCAGCATAACCGGCTTCGACCCACAAAAAATAGCCAATTATGATGGCCGACAGTGGAGCTGACCACATGTGATTAATGAATATCGATACCAAATCGAATCTGTTTACGTCATTTGCAACGAGGTTTACAACTTTTCCTGGAGCAGTTTCGCCGAGTGCCGTAGTGGTGAGTCGCAAGCCCTTGAAAACGAAAAACACAACAACAAATGATCTCCAAGAATTTTTTTTATTTCTAATTAATCTTTGAATAAAATTACCTTTCGATAAACTACGGAGCAAACGGCTATTCTGATACGTCCACCGATGTGAAAAGCGCCGAAAATTGCCTGATTTATTGTGATCACGTTTATCAATGTCGCTGCACAAATCCCAGTGGCATACAATATTGCTGTTTGAAATCCTTCGCTCTTATTCGTTTCATCGCCCGTTCTGAAGTAACGAAGAAGACCACCAAGAAGTATCGGAGTACCCAATCTGTAAATTATCAATTAATATTTGTAACATGATCAATAACATTTTTGTCAATTTCACAAACAATAATTATTAGTGATCAATAGAAAATCTTTTATTTTTTGGGGAAAAAAGTCTTCAAAACTGTTTTACATCAACAGTTAATTTAAAAAATAATTTAAAAACATAATGATAATAATAAATGGATGAATTAATTGGATATAATCACCGATTTAAGACACCGAAATCATTCATAGGAAACACGCAATGAACCAATTTCAATGTTCTTAAATAAAAATTGGGGAAAGATTGATTGGGAAGATTGATTTTTGATAAATGACTATAAATATCGAAATATAAACATCATCAGTGAATACGAAAAAAGATGACAGTATTTACAATATGTGCACGTCAGAATATACTTTATCGAATTGTGAGTTTTTCGATGAGATAAAAATTTTTATCGTGAAGCAGTTAGTTGAAGTAAGACAATCTTGAAATCATATAATAATTTATGAAATGCTACAAGAGAGATTCATTGAAAAGAACTCGATGACGTGGTGGATCGATATGATAATCGAACGATAACATTTAATCGAGTAACTTTTGAGCTGGATAATAATCGAATGACTCAATGACACTCAATAAATTTCCATTATAAAAATCTAAATTAATTCAAATATTTGATATTAAGCTATAAAGGAAATTTTACTTATGAAGAAAATTGTATAAAAATCAAAAGTAAAAAAAAATCAAATAATTTTGCTACTTTGAGAAGCAATGTCCAGTAGGAAAATATCAAAAATGTGATGATTTTGAATACTAATGACCTTCCGAAACATTCTTAGAACCACCTTGATAAAAAAAACCATTAAAAGCACTCTCTAAAAACTAAAAAATTACCTTATGACGAATTCGTTGAGTACCTGGATTAGAGCGAGCAGGAAATACTCCCATCTGAATGTACGAAATATGGTTTTTAGTAGACTCGGTCGACGACTTGATTTCTTCGAGTTTTCGAGCTCTTTCATCCATTGTCTGTTTCGAAATGATCCAAAAATTAGTAAACATTTCCATTTCATTTAACTTTATAAATCGATTATAATTTTTCGTACGACAACGTCGTTATTTTTACGAAATTTCTTACTTTTCTAATCTGTCGGCGAGCACATCGGACCGATCAGTTTTTAGTGGATCGTAAAGGTCTTCGAGGGCCAATTCCTTCCCATATCCAAGTTTGAAAATACCTAATGTCCACCTGATAATAAAAATTGAGGAAAATCTTAAGTTTCGATATCGTAAAAATTTGGGTCATAGAAGATGAACGAGGAACCAGACAAATTGAATATTACTGACGAAATTAAACCCCAGTTATAAATAATAACCCCAAAAAATTAGAAACAAACGTCCAATTCTCAAAAATAAAAACAATTGATAAGATAAAAATTTCATTATTACAGTTAAAAACTCTGAAAATTCAGAATAAGATTCGTAAATAGAAATTCAATTATTGCTAAAGGAAAAAAAGTAAATTATTCAAAGATGACAAATCTTTTTATTGCAAAAAGAGCCCTAAGAATGTTTAATGATTATTTTTCCTTGTTTAAGACTAAAATAAAAAATAATATTTACCACCAAGTTAGCACCGATATAATTCCGGCTTTTTCTTTTGGATTGGGATTACCCTTTGTTTTAGACGTCTCCATGATGTCCGGAGCATCGACATCAAACTTTCACTTTGGGAGAGGTGAATTTCTAAGTGGCAAATAGTCTCAAAAAACTCGCGGGATAAATAGATAGAAAATTGGGTTGATCGGATTTTCGACCGGTTCTCAGCACCAACATTTGTATCGTATCAAAAAAGTACGTAGAAATTTTCAATATTTATTGTAATTAAGTAAACAAACATTATTCAAGTACACGTTGCATTTAAAACGAGTGTATCAGGCACTGAATCAAAAGCCGCGATAGCGGTTCGACGTCGAGTATTAAAAAAAAGCCAGCGCGAGCCCTGCCGCACTCTTATAAACTCGAATATGATTTTCGGACTTTTTTTTTGTATATAAATTTACTTTTATCTATCACAGTTCGTTTTTAAGTTCGTTAATTACCGATACTTATAATTATTATTTTTATTATTCGTTTTAGCTTCAGTATAAAATATTGTGTATTTAAAAAATTAACAACTTGGTAACTTTATCACTTTGGTAAAAAAAAAAAAAAACCCTGTTTTCGTAGACCGGAGTCGTTGATACTCGTTCGTTCACTCGTGGCTTAAACCACTTTTTTGTTAACCAGCGAAATTCTCGCCTCGAACTGACGAACTCTCGTCTTATATCGTTCTCCTACTATCCGTAATGTTGCTCGGTTCCTCCTCAATAATATTCCGTGCTCTGTAGGAAAAAAATAAGCATATTAGAGTCTTATCTCGTCAGAAGAATTGAATTGAGCTCGGTCAACATCGTCGAATTGTCTCGTCATTTTTTTTCCATCTGTTTTCCTTCAATTTGTCTGGAGACACATTAATTACTTCAACTGAATCCACTACGCTACGAATATTAAGATTTGCTTTTCTAACGATAAGTACTTGTTTTAAGGACTGTCAGAAGATTTGTCGAATGCGAAAAAAATAAATTCTCAACAAGGATTTAAACGATGTATAAATACGAGACTTTTTTTCTTGTCATTGATCTTTGACATAGCGATATTCGAATTTAAGGGGGACAAGGTAATAAATCATACATAAAATTTCATTATTCGGTGTCAGATGATGCAATAAGTATTTATATGAAGTAAAGATAAAACTGGGACATTTTTCTATCGTTGCATATGGACAGGACTCTGCTGCGTCTCTTGGTTGATAAATTACGAGGTAAAAAAGAATTTTTCTTGCATAGAATAATTCAAACCGACAAACTGTTATTCATACTCTATTTTCAAAGTTGTAATCCTAATTGCATTATGTCATGACAGCATAATTCGAGAGATAGAAAACAGCTATAAATACTGCAGAGTGATGTCGCCTAAAAATAAATGATTCTCTTTTCACTATCTCTTTTTATACATAATCGATTATGCTGATCAAATTCGTCACGAACCATCGTGTTCAAGCTTACAACTCGAGGTCATTGGTCGATTGAATCTTGGAGTTATTTACTGGAAAAAATCTTATCGCAGTTTCAATGTGTTTTATAATAATAATAGAAAGAATCGTGAACAGTTCACTGACTTAATATTAGCATAAAATAGAGGAAAATTTTGATAATAAAAATTTAATTTTGACGTTTCTTCTTTGCAGGAAAATTCGAACATCTGATCGTGAGAAAAAATATTTTAAGAATGCTTTACAAAAAGTATATTGTATCAAAAATTCGATCGTTAGCCATTTTACATTTTTTTTTTGAAATCAGCCATCTTTGAAATGTTGTCAAGATTAACAATCAGTAAAAGCAATGCTAAAATATAATTCACAATTATTTCAACCAAAAATTGTTTAACAATTAAAAACTTGCATTATTTTGAACATTTTCATTTGCGATTTTTTCAAATTTATTTATTATTTTGTGAATTATTTTGAAGGCTTATGTATTTTTACGGAATTTCCTGTCCGGTTAGACACTTGATTTAGAGATTGAAAAATAAATACAAATTCAAAATTTTTACATTTTTAGTGGCAAGTATATAAAGCATCGTATTTAAGAAGTTTGAATAATTTTTCAGCTGAAACAATTTATCGCACCAATAAAACAGTTAATCTATTTCTCTGTATGGCTTTTGTTCTTCGAATGCAGATGCACAATCAGCGGCGTCGTTAAATTATCACGAATGAATCATGTTGAAGTTTGCATCGTTGTAATGTTATAAAATTTGTTCTTTCCAAGTTTACAATTTTTATAATAATTTCGAAAATTATTAGCCAAATTTTTCCCCATAGTTTAGGCTATAAAGATTGATATTTTTTTTGGTCCTTTATTAAAAATCGGCGGGCCGAAATTCGAAAAAAAAAAAAAAGAAATTGGCGATTTCTAAAATAAAAAAAAACGTCATTTCATTCTATGACACATTTTCTCCAGTGTCTACTCGGTATCTGTAAACGGGCGATCGTCAGAAGCTCTGTTAAAATTCACGGTTTAATCTTTTCTCTCTTCGTAACCGAACGATATTTATACATAAATACATACGAGCTGCATGCTCAGAGATGAAAGATGTTGATTGTAAAATTAGCTTCGGCATGACTCGGCGTTTATTCCACTATCATAATTAACGGTGACGATATAAACATCATCATAACTTTATCATTCTATTCTGACTTTGTACAATCTCGTGTGTTTCACATGGGATTATTGATATTTATGCGTTGTCATTCGGTGTCGGAAGAAATTATAGAGTACCCTAACAATCATAAACACAAATGACTGAATCATTTAGATGACAGTGATTTTTGTAAATTTTTTTTCTTTTTGCACCTCAATTTGAATTAACTGCGAGTTTTTGTAGCATAAATTGCACTTTTTTTCGGAGAAACACATTTCTCAACTACTTATTTTGAACAATAAAATTACCTTGAGTTCGTGATTCAAATAACAGTGGGAGAGGCCTTCGCCACGTTATACTTCATACGTTTTCTTAATCGCGTGTTGTGATTGGCTGTTTCTAATTATCTTGTATCTCACTAACGGTTTATCAGAGAGAAAAAAATGGCTAAAGATTTTTCTCTTAGGAATTTCGCTATCTAACGTAACACTCTTGCCGAGGACAAAATATCGACGACATAAAATTCGATGACACAACATCCGCAAGACAAAATATCCAGAAAATTACGTCGAGCAACAGTAATAACAAAAATAAAATCCGCAATAATCACGTAAATTTGGACACGTATTTATTTTTTTTATTTGTTTTTTTTTTGCGTATTTATTTCAAAATGAAGTCTAAAAATACAAAAATATATTTAACAAAAAAAGGCATGATAAGTTCGCTCAGCACATCAATAATAAATTATCCCTCAACCCGTGAACCGGGGTCGTTTTTGTCCGGCCCAAAATTAAAAAAAAAAAAAAAAACGTTTTCTTCGCACATTCCTTGATATTTGATGAAAAAAAAAATTATTAAAAATAAGAACAAAAAATTCTATTCTCGCTTCAAAAGTACAGTCCGAAGATTGATCATGATTTTTTTCAGATTTTTTCATTTATAATTGCGAGTTTAATAGCGCAAAGACGAAAACGACCCCGATTCACGGAATTAGGGTGCCTAAAAAACGTTCACGGATTGAGGGTTATATTGAGATCGATCAAATCCTCGATTGAAGTTGATCGATCGATCGACCTCGGATATTTAATCGATGAAGAACCGACCTCGGATATGCGGTTATTTGGTTTCGCAGATGTTTCGTCATCGAGAATCTTGCGCATGAATTTTCGTACACCCTTTAGATTCGAAATTCACGAGAATTAAAATACTCTTCACCGTGAAAACTTCCAGCCAGCGCACCTTGACTCTATTAATGTGAACAGATGAGACGAGAGAATAACGAACACGCGACAATGACGCAACTGGTAAATTCACAATTTCCCTCGAGTATTACTCAGTTTACTGTTTTCTATTTCTATGTACGAGAGCAGACCACGAGCGCGTGAAAACGGTAATGGAATTATAGATTGAGAACAATTTTTGTGCAGACGTACTGGCGGCGGCAGGTCCACGATAATTATTACGTCAATTTTTCCGCTAAAGTAAAAATAACGTGACAGTTTTGATATTTTACTCGTTCGTCGTACAGTTCGTCTCGTAACAAATTTCGCATTTAAATGTTTCTAAATGCTCTGAAATAACAAGTGAATATTCTTTACTCAAGAGAAAAAAAGGGATTGTGAAAGAAAAGAAAGCCCAGTTTTGCCGCGATTCCACGTCAACCAAATTTCATTTTAATCAATAAAAAAGGGTATTACTTTTTCGATTTTTAAATTTGTACAATCGTCAACGTTTTTTGGCTTGTTTTGTTCATGGGTCTTCAAAAGTGACGTAACAAAAATCAAATAATGTTTCTTGTTCTAAATTTGCATCGAATTTGTAGGTAATACGAAAGAAACAAAAATTCGTTGCATTCGAACGCTAAAAACTTCAGCATCATTCGGAAAAATTGTCGAGAAAAATGTAGCTTTCGAAACTTCGATGTGCCCAGAGCGTGTCTTAATAAGATCCATTAAAAAGTACATGCACATTGACAAAAACGTACAGAGCGAGGAAGAAAAAAAATGATCGCGGGTCAATTGAACATAAATGGTTGACATAAAAGTTTCCAGTACGATTCAATTTCAACGGAATTAATCTTGCGTGTGTAGAACACTATAAAGAATGGAGTGTGACGTAGTAGACGGTGCACGTGTCGTATCATAATGAGAGTTTAGTTTCTCGCATGTATGACAGATGGCAACCGCGTGAAGAAGCAAAAAAATCTTATCGGCTTTGTCTCTTTGGTTTGGAGGTAAAAGTTACATGTTTGAATTATGATGTACGAGATAAGATCAATAAAAACATTTGCGATGTTCCTAACGCATTTCTAGATTATTATCAATTTTGCCGGCGTCGTGGCTCGAGAATGAAGTGAGAATACGTTGAAGGTGACCTCGTCGATGTATTTTATAACGACACACAATTCATGATTTACTCGACGTGAGATCAGGCAACGCAACGAATAAATAAAAAACTGTACGGACACGTGGACCGAAAATCGATAATTTCGAGCGACCACGGTTTTATTTCTTTCAACACACGACACGATACTAACAATACATTGTATTGATTCGAATGAAAACTTCAACCTTCGCGAACAATGATCGTTGAAAAAAAATGGCTATGAGCAATTCCGTGCCAAACTCAATAACTTCTGTGTATATTTACGTCAAATTGGTTCGTAGATTTCTATATAGCACTCTTGGTGTCAGCACTCTTTGGTCGGTATAAATATTAGGCAAAAATGCATTCTCACCAAATGTATCGTGATACATTTTTTTATAGTTTTCGGGTGGCGAAAAAATCTTAACGGAATTAGAGCTAAACATGAAACTTATTTTAAGCTAATTTACAAAAATGTAACTATACAAATCTGATCAGAATGATTTATAGTCCACGATGTTTTTCATGCACTAAGTTCTTCGAGGACTTTTTTATAATGGCTCGCATAACTTTGAAAATAATTTTCCACCGCATACACAATGTTATCAATATTTTTATCAGTAGTTTGTATTTTTACATTTACGTTTACGATAATCGTATCTATGTGCTGAATAACGGTTGTTTGTGCAAAACAGCAATTGCGGGAAGCATTGAAAATTATGGAATTGTAACTTTTAATTAAGGTAATGAAGTTTTCGTTGTTAGAAAACAACGGAAATTCTTTCAATCATCTTTTTTTCGTTATTTTAAATGTTATCGATTTTTGATGGGGTGGAAATATTTTATCCGGTCAGATTTTTGACACTTTAGAACTATTGATTTTAAGTAACAATAGATCTAAAAAGTTCTTACAATATTGGGTAAACACAATATTATTCAACACGTAAACAGAATTTTTTTTTTCGTTACGTGAAATGAGTTTGGTGATTTTTAGAATATTTCTTTTATTTTTTCCAAAAACGTTTAGAAAATTAATAAAAAATCAAGAATGTTTTACTTGTTTTTGTAAAAACATTCGATATCATGTATACGAAAATTCTAAATCATCAAACGAACAATTTCTCAAATTCCACCTTCAGAAAACGTCAAAGAGAAGATTTACGCAAAAATTCAAAAGTATTCTAGAAAATCAACAAAAAATTAATGTCTTTCGACGAAAAAAGAATCGTCTGATTATTTTTTGAACAATGTTATTTTTTAACAATTTGTTAATGATTTTTTGATCATTTTATTATTGCATATAGATTGGCATATTACGAAAATTGATCAATTTTCAAGTGACCGAGTGTTCAAATTTAGCCTCGAATTTTGCATTCCGATATTTAGTTCTTGAAAAGTTGTCTCCTTTGTGCCAGACATAATTTATTTACCATCGTAAATGCTGGGATTAAGTAATGAAACGGAATTAAAATTCCCTCGTATTTTAACGGAAAGTTTTTCGTTGAGCTAAGTTATTTTATGCTCGTTAACGACCGAGTTACAATCATAGACTACGTTTACACGTATAAAGTGCATGTAAATGATACCGGATTATGTAAAGTATCGTTTACACGCACTTTAACACCGGGTTTTACTACATCGGGTGTTACAAAACCGGAATAAGTGTGCTGTGTAAACAAGCGCAGATATCGATCGCCGAGGATATTACCAGACATTATATCGATGAAATTTATGATTGAGTACTACTGTGAAAAATTCCGATTCATGCTTCCACGAATTTGTCGATAAGAACAGCTGATCGGTTCATTTTAAATGATCGAAGTATGTATAATGTTCAAACCGGCTTATTAGACACGCCGGAGACGCTGAGCCTATCAACGTGTTTCACAGTTTATTGTTTTATTCGTGAATTATTTTTCAGCAATTTGGAATTTGCATTATTTTTAAATCGTTTCGAAACTGAGCTGGAAAAGCGCGGGAAAACAGTTCGAATTCAAAGCGTACGGGATGTTTACACAAAATAAACACGTTTGCACTGTGAAACTAATATGAAGCTTGGCGATAAAAAAAATAATCGTCACAAGGCAATTTTAGCTTTGTTCTAAAAGTTTTCGACATGATGCAGCACTATTTTATCATGCGCGTCGTTTTTGCTTTACACGATATGGCTTTGAAATATTTCCCATATGTGAAGATTACGTGTTTTATGAATTTCCGTTACAAAGACCTCGTGCTCGATGAGGGAGAATTAAGGAGAGACAGACAGCGTTTAAAACAGAGAAAGAGATAGAGGAATAATGATACGATCATACCTTTTGGCTTCGTATCTAATAACTTGCGTAACGCTCATATGCCCCTGGCCGAGTCAGAAGTTGCTGAAAATTGTGCACAAATAATTCTGGTTTTTCTTCGAGTTATCTTTTTTTTCTCATTCAATAAATCACTTCCACAACCGGCACTAATATCTAATCACATAAATTCGTTAATTTTTTTCATTGGCGTTTAAACTTGAACTGTGACTCCCGATAATTCGTGTCCACCTTGAAAGTAATGAAAAAAAAACAGAGATCCAATACAAATCGTCAAAAACCTCGCAACACTTGTCAACGTTGAATCGAGCCATCCAAGAGGCATAAACCTCACTTGCCAACTGCTCAATAACGACTGCAACTGCTCGAAGTTCAGTACAGTAGTACACTGGCACTGGCCCAGTCTAAAGTCTCAATTCTGAGCAATTCTCGGCATGTCGTCCGCCACATACGGCGGTTAATTGAACTAAAGGAATCAGCTGCTCGAGCCTCGGGGAGCCTAGGGAACAGCTCGGGAATTCGAAGCATGCGCGGAGTTATGAGGAAAATTATATTTTTCTTTTATTGGTGCTCGAGAGTAATTTGTATCGTTCATTATCAAATCGACTAAGCTCCATTGGTCGGTACTTTTCGATGTTCATTTATTCATGTGTTCTTTTTTTACCAAGTTTTGAGGGGAACCTGAGTAAAAACGCTAAAAAAGTGTAATTTACGTGATTGATATTCTCCCCTCCAATAAAACTAATCTAAAATAAATGAAGTTCTTTATCGACGTAAAATGCAGCGTGCTTAATTTAGTCAGAAACATATTGTGTCTGCGAGACCCGGCTAACTTGCCACTTGCCATCGTTATATGGCTTCGCGACACGTGGTCTATTTCGATTAATTTTTTTTTAACTGCAAGGTCCAGTCTCGTAAAATCACATTTGTGCAAACAAAATCTTTCTGCGGTCTGTATTTTTCGCAAAAAGAGTGTTTGAGCTAATGAACATTTTTCGGGGAGAAGAAAATCACGAGTTTTGCACTTTTTCTGGGTCCCCCGACCCAAGAGTGTATATGGGGCATTCCACGCCAAATCGACCTACGTCAGACCCTTCCGTTCTTTGATTTGGCTGAACATGTTATATGTTATATGACTCATTGAAAGAAGCTATCTTGATTTTTTTCAGATTTTTTTGTCCATACACTTGTGAGATATGATTTTTTTTTCAAAATTCGATGTTTTTTTCTTCAAATGACTGTAACTCTCTCAAAAATCGACCAAATCGAACTTTCTTTTTTGGAAAAGTTAGTTTTTCACCGTACTGTCAGAAAAAAAATACGCAAGAATAATTAATATTTGTATTCCGTATTTTTTCTCAATTTAAAGCAATTTAAAGCAAAAAAAACATTGGTTTTAAGATGTTTGTCCATTTTTATTTTTTTTTTTTTTTCAAAAAATTCACAAAAAAACTGACCAATCTCATCGTGGGCAGATTTTTCCTTATATTTTTTTTCTTATTTTGAAAAAAAATTTCATTGTTTTTTCAGTCAATTTGGACCAAATCGAATTATTTTTATGACATTTTGTTTCACACCAACATTTCTAATATAAAAAAGTCCTATTTGGTACGAATTGACTAAAAAAAATGAAAATTTTTTGAAAAAGGAAAAGAAATATGAAAAAATATCTCTCCACGATGGAAGTGATCTCAAAAATCATTTAATTGGCCATGGTTTTTTTTGTGAATTTGTTGAAATAAATCAAGTGTCCAACATCTTAAATTTAGTGATTTTTTGCTTAAATATTTAAAAAAATATAGGGGACGATTTTCAATCATTATTTCGTAATTTTTTCCAAAAGTCTAGTAAAAACCTACATTTCAAAAAAAGTTCATTTTGATCCAAATTGATTGGAAAAGAAATGAAACTTCTTCTTAAAATAAGAAAAAAAATATAAGGAAAAATCTGCCCACGATGAGACTGGTCTCAAAAATTATATAATTGGTCAAAGTTTGTTTGTTATTTTTTTGAAAAAGATAAAAATGAGCAAACACCTTAAAACCAATGTTTTTTTGCTTTAAATTGAGAACAAATACAGAATACAAATGTTAATTATTCTTGCGTATTTTTTTCTGACAGTACGGTGAAAAACCAACTTTTCTAAAAAAAAAAGTTCGATTTTTGAGAGAGTTACAGTCATTTGAAGAAAAAAACATCGAATTTTGAAAAAAAATCATATCTCACAAGTGTATGGACAAAAAAATCAGATAAAAATCAAGAGAGCTTCTTTCAATGGGTCATACAACATATAAAATTTTCAGCCAAATCAAAGAATGGAAGGGTCTGACGTAGGTCGATTTGGCGTGGAATGCCCCATATACTCGGGGGTGCACAACTCTGTGTCTTCTAGCGTTTGCGTTCGAATCGTACTATGATCGTGTATTATTTACTATTATTCCACGATTATATGACGTTAATTGGATTTTCATGTATGAATGAGTCAGCAGTAATTGATATTGTAGAATAAAAAAAAACACGTTAACGAAATAATTATTGCAAAATTTCACGCCCAAAGTAAAGAAATGCGGATTCACATGCTTCGTGTTCTTAATATAAGTTTTTTTATTGAAACATAACAATAATGTTGCATGTTCATGACACAGCAAACTCAGCATGGCGCCGAGTGAATCAATGGAATGATTGAAAACATGTAATTTATTTTATAAACTTTCTTTTACAGCTCTGACTCGGATTTTCAAAACTCTACGAAAAACAAGTCTGACCGCCTCCGAGGATTGGCTGATTGCATTCGGAAAGCATGAAAACTTGGCTTTCAATTAAGGCTTTACATACGTCCAGCAGCGCCTAAAACGCGCTAAAAGAAAAACTGTTTTTAGAAGAGATAGCAATAGAAATTAATAAAAATAATTTTTACACATTGTTTATTAGTATTTAAACTTTATAAAAAATTTATTTCATTTTTTTTTTTCAAAAATTACAACATAAAAAATCACGTTTCCCGAAGCACTATGAAAAAAAAGTTGCTTCACGGTCTGCATCATTTCTTCTTGAAATGCTGATGGATCTGCAAAACGTAAAAAAATTCTTGTAAAATAAAGTTGTAGTTATAGTCTGTCGAGCCGGATTTTTGAAATTCGAAAAATTTTGGCAATTTACGGCAGTTTAAAAAAAAGTGTGCATTTTGTGTCATAAATGTCACACTTTAATTATGTTTATAAAATTTTTTAATCACAACATCAAAAATCCGACTCGATAGACTATAGAGAAAACAATTTCGAATATTTAAAAAAAAAAGCATAAAAAAATATTAAAAACTGTATGAGTTATCATGCAGACTGTGCCAAAAAAAGTAGTTTTGAGAAAAATGCATTTAAAGTTTCAAGTGCGTTTCGCTCGAGGTCGCATGCAGCTAAAGCAAGAACTTTATGAATTTTTTAATTTATTTTTTCAACTTACGTTTAATCTCCCATTCCAGCTTCATATTGTATGCCTTCCTTGTCAGTAAACAATTGTTGTTTATTTTTTTCCAATCGACGAGTTGTTCTGGCCTCTTTTGTTGCTTTAGTAGCATTGATTCGTGCGTGTTTTAGCCGGTTCGCATTTTCTCCAAGACAATAGTGGTACCCCTCGTATCCAATTGTTATTCCAAGTAATCTTTCTATTCTTAATAAAGCCTCTTCCCCGTCATTAAAAGTACATACAGCAACATTGGTAGCTATATCAACTATTCTCTTACTACCTGTACTACATTTGGGTGCAATCTTCCAAATTTTTGAATTGAGACTCTCATTGACATTTTGTGTAAATCCACCCAAGCATTTTTCCAGTAATTGATCGTTACTTAATGATTCATAGATGGGTTTTATTGCCTGCAGTACAATTTCAGGTAAAGCGGCTTTGTGCTTGTATGTATCTAATGTACCTTCGGCTTTTGCTCTCTGCCAATCACACCAACTTTCTTCTCCAGGTGGACAATAAGTATGCTGAGGTTCTTCGTCCGTTGATGATTTATGGTACAATGTCGCCCATATAGCATTTTTCATATTTTCCAGAGAGTCAATATTATTTCTTATTGCTAAACCGTAATAAATAGTTAGCTCGTCTATTAGTTTAGCAGTAAGTTTTTCACGTCCTCCCAAACTAACTAGTTTGCTTTGATTCGATGTACTTTTTCCATTTTTTTTGTCGTTGATTCCTCTTCATTGATAATTGACGTCGATTTTCTGCTATCGCTGACAACTTGGCGGAGACGCTTACCCATACGTTTTTGGACATGACCCACCCATTCTTTTTTTTTTACCTCGAGGTCTTCATACGGCTGAGCATTCGTGACGCTTGAAAAAGTTTTTGTATCACCATCACCTATGTAATATTCATATTTAATCCCATAGTTTTCTAATGATCTTTGAAACATTTCCACAGCACTATCTGGCTCCATTTTCCCAGAGCTTCCTGTGTGATTTGCTGCACAATGTTCTTGATGGTTTTCTAACCACGATTCATACTCAACCGTACCTTTCTGCTTTTCGTGAATTTCGCACTCTTTGCAATATCTACTTTTTACCACGAAGTCGATAACTTTTCCCGTGAAATAACCAATTAATGTTGTAACCCCGAAAAGCGAAGAAAAGCCTCTCTTCATCCAAGTGCCATCGCCGCATACAATAATTCCATTCTGAGATAATTGTAGTTTTCTTCTTCAGCAGCAGCTTTCATAGACGCTTTAGCGACGACTGTTGAAGCTTCTTCAACATTTTTCATAATTGAATCGAAGCTTGTTTGTGCGATGCATGATGCTAAATCCATGACACCACAAAAAAGCTGCATTGCCTTCAATCCTTTTCCTAACAGTCGGAAATCGAATGTGAAGCGTCGATTTATCTCGTATATGCAGTGTTTATCAAAGGCGATGAAAAAACACTCTGCATATTATCGTCACACTTTGTACAAAAAACATTCAATTTGAAACCAAGTCCACGCCCCGATAGCCAAATGACGTTAGAATTGCACAAAAATTGCGTTGGTAGTGTCCACGTTCAAACGTTAGTAACGCGATGTTTGCCGGACCATTTTCCTATGTTCTTTGCGTTACAAAGTGACGTTACTACGTGACGCACTTCTGACACAAACGTGGCGTTATTCAGAGCTGTTCTTCCAACAGCATTCTAGCGTTAGGTTATGACGGCATTCGAGTGTCATGTTCCAACATCATTATAGCGCTGGGTTTAAACGGCTTTCTAGCATTATATTTACCAGCATTCTAGCGTTGGGTTTGAACAGCATTGCAGCTTCACGTTTTGCCAGCATTCTAGCGTTGGTTTTGAACAGCATTGTAGTGTTACGTTTTAACAGCATTATAGGATTAGATTTTAACAACATTTTGCAATTCGTTTTGGAAGCACATTTCACGATTGAAACCTAAACTAAGGATGGGGGAGGGGGGTGTCAATTCGATAAAGACAAAAAATATGAATTATTTGCATTTCCATCGAATTTTTTTTGTTGAATAATTTTGTCATAACGATTTGAAAATTAAATTACCTTATTAATAAATTAAATGACCTAAATTAAAATAAATTAAATTAAACTAAATTAAAATAAAAATAAAAAAAAAATTAAAATAAAATAAAGTAAATTAAATACCTTATCTGGAAAAAAATAAAGCATTCATGAAATTTTTCTCGGTCACCATTGTTCCAAGAGAATTCAAAAATGTAGCAATAATGGTGCATTTTCCCACTTCGTTTGAAATGAGCACTCTCATCAGGTTGAAAACCATCAGAGTTTCAAATCGTGTACGTGGTCGTTGTTCAGACGACGAGAGAGTGTTTCGGCTCTGGCACTATATCTTTTCCAGGGGCATGGTGCGCGCTCGGGAAAAGCCTTGACTCTGCGCCGCATGGTGGCCGGAGCGCGAAGCTTCAACGCCCGTGTTCACTCCATCAAAATTGTAGCATCATGGCGCTAGATTGATGCATTCATGTGGCGTTCACACTAACGTCATATTGGTGCAATTTTGACGGCATTTTGATTTTTATTCATGCCATGAATGGGACACATCTGCTCGTTCGCGATTGCATTAAGATGCAGTCAGCCCAAGTAACGTTTGTACGTGAAAAATAATTTTATGGCGGCCATGACAGTCAAAGCTATTATTTTACAGTGGTACACATAATCCAAGAATCATTAAAACTTTTGCAACATATTTTACTTTTTCAATCTCAAATCTCTAAATTTTCTAATCCCCATTCGATTATTGTTTTTGACATGACATTTTTAAACTACATAGTGTGAAAAATGATAACAAAATTTGTTCTATTGTATTTCTTTTAAAATGTGCAGGGTAAGAACAAAACTTTTTTCAATGAATCTATTATGTGCAAAAGCGTAGCTAAAGAGCACATTCTCAGATTTCAAAAAAACCGCCCATAAGTTTTCCGTATGACCATGACAGCGTTACAGATGATCGGATCGAAAATTACATTTTTTTACTCTGATTGCGGATAAAGTGATTAATAACGGTTCTGCAGAAGTTTATAAAACGTAATTTGAAGCTGAAAATATGGTCTGCAAACGTCACGGAACGGATTGCACACTTTCAAAGTTGATGAAAAAAAATTGTTACGTTTTTCATACTTCACAGGGAGAAAAAATGTTAATATCAACAAATAAAAAATGTAACAATATCGTTTTGAAAACTACAAGATTATAGCTTCAAAGTCGTTTCTAAAAAAAATTACGACCATTTTTTAAAACGATACAGCCTTTCAAAAACTGCTTTCATTTTTCGAAAATTTTAGTCGTTCTTAAATTTTGTACACCAGTGCCTATAGTTTTTCACGAAACCTCATATGGCACTTCGCCAAAAAGCGGGAGCCGTTCAGCTATCTCTGCGGGTTTTTCAAGTTTAAAGTATATATCCATAAAAAGCGTACAAAAAATCCTAACATTTACTTCAACTATTTCAATCATAAAAAATTCACCACGTTTGCTCCCTGCATTTTTTCTCATGTCACGTAATTTTGAAATAAGGCTTGCATGATCTTTTTGGTTATAATTAGTCTTATGTTTTCTTAACGGGACAGAACTAGTTAGAATTTTCGAAAAATCGATTTTTTTTTATTTCATTTTCAAAAAGTAGAATCTCTTACGAACATTTTCCGCCCAGGTAAATGTAAATCGGACCATTATTCGCCGAAATACAAGACTTTGTAGCACGTCGTGTCTGAGCCATGCAAACCGTACTCAAAACTTTAAGTGCGTTTTTCTCGAAACCATGTTTTTGAAGTCGGTGATCACTGTAGCTCGAGAACGGCTTTACCGATCGGGTTGAAATTTATATCACTTCTTCTATACATGGTAGTCCTCCATATGAACGAAGGATTTTTTTTTTGGATAATTATTTTTATTTTTAATAGCAAAAAATGGAACTGATATTTTGGTCAAAAAAACACTTTTGACTTTTAACGGCCGCCATTTTGTGAAAAATGGAAATTTTTCAAAACCCTTCGTTCAACCGGAGCATTATATCATTAACTAAAAATCCCCTCCGTTTTTTTTGTTTCAGATGAGCCGTTGCAGCGTGAGCTTGATCACCGCAAACCGTGTTTTTTTTTGCAGCGTCCTCGGCAATTGACGGTCACCAGCTTATTTCGATATGTATTGCGTTGAAAAAATTGCAACATATACATTACATATGTATCTTTTAAACGGAAGAACTTTTGTTGTGAATTATTTTATCGTTTGACCAAAAAAAAATCGGAAAAAAGGCCTTTTTTTTGACGTTCCAACTAGGTCTGTCCCGTTAATCCTATACTATACGGAAAATTGAAAAAATCGATAATGGTGATAAAATTGTTTGGTCTCTATTGAATAGGGATTGTTTCTTTTTATTCTGATCGTCTCTGTTTAGTCTTACAAAAAATAAGTGTGAGCAGATCTGAAATGGCCATGCGACTGTTATTACAAAATTTTAAAGAATGCGAAATAAGTTTTCGGACGAAAACCGACGATTTTTCAATTATTTCAAGGGGAAACGCCACTGTGGCGGGTCAAAAAATTCTATATCCTTTTGGATTTTCTTGCAGTATACATGTTGAAAATTATATGAATAAAATTTTCAAACCTGCAGTAAGTATCAGTATTCACGGTTTATGCCTTATTTTTTATCAAGAAAAGAGCAATGAAAAATTAAAGCGCGTGTCTTCGAAAGAACTGTTTCCGACCTTGTCCCTAGGGATGTAACCAATGGATTTTTTTTCCCAACTATTCTTTATTGCGGTGAATAAGAATTGTCTGTAACCGATTCTTCAAATTTTGGTAATTACTATTTTTTATGATTGCTAAAAAAACGAAAAAATGATGAAACAATTATTCAATCATCGCCATTTTGTGAAAAATTTTAAAAACCAGCTACGTACAACGATAGCTACATCCATATAGATATTGGAATTTTTTCACTTTTAATAATTAAGTAACCCATTACCAAGATTTCCTTGGGGAAATGAAAAGGATTTTTTTCTTTATCATGACATGAAACCTCACAACATAGTAAGCTTTAAATAATTCCCAATAAAAATGGAAACTAAAGTAGCTGAATTAGTCCAGTCACCTTAGCAAAAGTCCTATTCAAGAGATCCAGCCTCTGGCCAATTTTTTTATAGGTTGTTTGGACCTATAGGATATATATATACTATATAGCCCTGAGTTTTCGTAAAAATCCGAGTTGCATTTTAGCAATGAAAAATTATTGAAAATTAAAAAATCGAGTTTTTTGAGTTATTTTTTTTGGAACGCATCTATCGAAAAAAGTTTCGATTAAAAGTTGTTCATCATAACGTCTTACCCTTTCTCATTCATAGTAAAATGATTTTAAACCACGGCTATATGTAAAATTTGTAAAAACGATGGTCATGGGTCTGCTGTGGGGCGAACATGATTTTTAAGGATACCATCGTGTTCGCGAGAAAAAATCACGTAAAATTAAAAAAAAAAAATAAATTGTTCTACGACCATTTTTAAGTAAGTTATCAAATTTTTTAACTAAGCCGCTCGCACGAGGTTGCGGAGCGAGAGGGGGTACTCCGACCACGCCGCCCGGTCAAGCGGCCGACGCCACGCGCTCAGCCGCGCGCCGTCGATCGGAATATGTTGATAACTGTGATGGCACAATTCCTTCTAAAGGTCGGTATTTTATTGAATCCCGTATCCGGAAGCGTAGGGAAGGCTAGCGAATTTGAATTTTGTAAAAATCTTTATTACAACAATAGAAAATTGAAAAAACGTAAAAATATCCATTTCTCGGGCTGTAATCAAGATATTGCAACTTTTTTTTTCGTTGTTCATTTTTCAAAAACGCATTAGATGGTCCAAGAATTTTCCGGATATCTTTGTAACTTTGATCAGAATTGCTATTTGTTTATATGCAAAAATCGTCAAAAAACAGTATTTATTTTCTACGAAAACAATTGTTTTTTCCCATATCGCTTCTGCACGATGACACAAAGATCCTCGATTTTTTTCTACGCTGTGGGCCTTCGTCGGGAAATTCTATTGAATGCCAAAGTTTTTTCGATGATCGCAGATTGTTGCTAAACTATATCTCGCAGATCGATAAATCTTGCACGATTCTCTTGGGGTTCGGCTCCCCTACATCATGTATAAACTTCAAACCGATATGTTGATAAACAATCGATTGCGGTTGCAAAAATTAAATTGACAATTTTTTTTTTCATTTGCAATTAACGGCTTAATTAACAATGCTAGCTCATTTTTGTATAGGACCTTTTTTATAGAGGACATTATGATGAACAACTTTTAATCGAAACTTTTTTCGATAGACGCGTTCCAAAAAAAATCACTCAAAAAAATTGATTTTTTAATTTTCAATAATTTTTTATTGCTATAATGCAACTCGGATTTTTACGAAAACTCGGGGTTATATTCCTATAGGGCCACACAACCTATAAAAAAATTGGCCAGAGGCTGGGTCTCTTGAATAGAACTTCGTAAAATACGGCCTAAGATGACTGGACTAAATGTACACCCAATAAGTATGCTCTACTCGATCCATGAAACATTATTTTTACCTCAGTAAATAAATTCCCAAAAAATGATAATTTTTTAGCTCGTAACAGTGGTGTTGCTCCTTCATGGCAGGCCCAGAAATGAGAAAGGCTATTATTACAAATGAGAAAAATTTCTATTGCCAAAGTACAAATTTGTTTATAATATAGACAAGCTGCTATTAAAAAAAATAATATTAATTGTGCAAACACTGATTCAAAATAAAGGGGATTCCCGCTCGAGATGGTTAAAAATAAATATCATCATCATTTTTTGCCAATATACAGATTCATAAAAATGATATAGATATATGCAAAAGTTTCAGTTATTTAAGAATTTTTTGCATCAGTATGTCCAAGGCGTACTACGATAACCAAATCTGAATCAATTTATTCATTTTACTTTTCCAAGCACATGTCTTTCGCATCGTCTTAAGAATGTTTTCGACGTTAATCGTTAATTTTTTAATAATTTAATTAATTTTTTATTTAATTTAGCGTTAATTTTTCGATAAAAATAATACTAGTTGAGAATTGTGTGGACTTTGGAGTGCGGTACGATTTGAAACGATTAACCATTTAATTTGATTTTATTTTCGCAATTACACATACTTTACACAGTAATAATATTCAACAGTAATAATATTTACACAGTAATGATATTCAATATAAGTAATAATATTTAGTAAGTAATAATATTTACACAGTAATAATATTCAACACATTTATTCATATAATCATTTTAATTCCTCCACATTCTTTTTATATAGAATATGCACATTCATCCTTATTCATTCTCTACTATAATTCTCATTTATACACATTCTTATTTTATGATAATAATATCAAATAGTCAAACAGAGATTCACACACACGAAAAGCAAATTCACTGATGTTTGAGCAAGGTGAAACGTCATTGCATGCTCGTAAAAAAGGTAATCATACCAACGCAAAATGGATAAAGACGAATTTTCGTACGGCTCAAGAATTGCGACTTTGTAATTCGCAGTATAAGTCATCTCAAAATTCAACACTAATAGAGTTTTCTTCGAAACAACATGTTCCAGTCGCCTTAATAAAGGTTGGAATTTGTAAAAAAACACTTTTCCCAATTATTCTTCGTTGCCGTTTTATAATTGATAAAACTGTTTGAATTTCATTGAACTATTATGTGTACACCGAAGGTAAGTAAAATTTTAAGGTGTTTTTCATGTGTACGCAGTGCGAAAGCTATTTATATGTTAATGCAAAATTTTTTTGGTTTTTCATATCTCCGATGATGAGTACTGCCAATTTGCTATCAACTACAGAGTATCGTTCTTTTTAGCCGCCTCTGTTCAACGCGTATATATACCACCCATCATACATCGACCGAATTTTGTTCAATTGTTTGATTCATAATTTTAGTCTACTTTTAATAAAATAAGATATTATGGTATCTGATATCTGACATGATATCTGATATGATATGATAGTGTCGACTTTTAAAAAATTACCAAACATATGTCTTCCTGCCTGTTACTGTGGTTCAAAACCTTAGGATCATGTGTCATTCCGACTGAGCCGTCATAAGTGCGAGAGAGATCGTTGCATTGTCAAAAGAAGAAATTTCCCACGTTGTTCGGCCGAATGGAATTTTAAAAAAACTTTGCCTATTTTTTTTTTATTTTTTATGTGGGCTAAGATTTTTTTTTATTTCCATCAGTAACGTGGGATCGGAAATTTTCACTAACGAAAGTGCGAAGCGAGCGGGGCGTCTCATTAATATCCTCAATAATAGACAGTATTTGACAGACTTCCGACAACGTAGTGACCCGCCACCGGTTCTTCTTCAGGCAAATTAACGCCACGCGGATCCCAGTATGGCATAATATAGCCTTTGGATTTTACTTCGTCAAAGGTGGTTAGTAATAGTTCATCCTGCAATGCTGAACATTTGAAAAAACCTAACATCATAGACGAAACTCCGACATCGTAAAACGGCTGCACGGTAGAAAATTTTTGCAGTACCAAGTGAATGACACCTTCAATGACCACAATATTCCGGACGAGGCAAACATGGTCGTTCTTCAAAATGACGCAACGATCCCGTTGAAGAGTGGTCAGAGTGAAATTTGGAGATTTTAAACGGCGATATTGATAAACGTTTCTTAGTTCTCGGACGTTTGCTGGAAGAGGCCCAGTCGTGTGTAACTGTAGGGTCTCTACCCGAACGCTCGTCTTCCGTTTGGACGAAGCAAACACATTCGCTCGTTCTGCTCTTCTGTTTGCTATCTGCTATAACGGAAGGTGTGGTTTTCTGCAATACTGTTTGAAAATTTTCATGTTATTTTCGTACGGAAATGCCGAATAATTATCGGGTGGACCAAACAGTTTTACATCCTCTACTATGTGAAGCAGTCCATGGATATTGTAACTCATAAAAAAAAGTCCGTACAGATTTGGACAATGTTGGACGAATAGGATTATTGCAAGTCTTGCAAACTCTAAAAGAGTCTCAGATGCCGAAGGGTTACTGACAGCACGCATAGCTGCGTGAAGAAGCAGAAAATGATCATACGTGTCCTTTGATAAAATTCCATACAAGACAACAGGTCCGTTGTAAAACAAAAACTGACGAAGTTGCGAACCTTTCATTTGTAGGAATTCTTCCAGTGTTATCGGCCATCGTGCCATTTCTCGAGGAAACCAATCCCTCAAAAGTTTTAGTCTCTTTGATACAAGAAATATTAACCGAGCTGATAATTGACTTTCACGTGAGAATTTTCCGAGCACCCACGCAGAAAGCAATCGTTTCAGTCCGAGACACACAAGATGCATATATTCGAAAGGAACTTGAGTTACGAGTCCTAATGGCAAGCGGGAAAGGGGACTCTCTCCATTGTGATGATCTTCGTCTACCATTCTAGTATACTCTTCGTCTGTTCTAAGCTCATTTTCAACTCCTTCGTAAACAATTCGCCTATCCACATATTCCCCGATAACTTTACATTTCGAGCACGGTTGATATGAAGTATGGGCCTTATGATTCAATACGTAAGCTCGCGCTGGAGCGTCGGCAACAAAACATCTCAGAGTGATAGGTATTCTTTTGTCATGGAAAATTATACCACCTTCCGCAATTATTGCCAACGTCTCTTCGATAAATTCGTGAAAAAATTCATCTACGCTATTTGGTTTTCCGTTTCCTCGATATACGCCTATTAATTCAGTATCGCTAGGGTACAGATTGGAAACTCGACATTGGATCGGCCATATCTGATTGTTGCCGGATTTATCCGGACTCGCGCCATCCGTACTAAAATCTATCTCGAGGTTGTCAGGGACTGAACTCACTTCGACGCTGTTCAGAATCGACACAATCGCTGTGTGAACACCAAAGTGCAGATACCAGCCAGGCGCTACAGGTCTCAATGGAACAGGTTGCCGCGGAGTTTGCAACAGTGTCCTACCACACTTTGGCAAATACGTGAAGCAACGGTGCAGCCTCATGAGCTTAAGGATGCTATCGATTGCCTTATTGCTGATGTTATTTTCGACAAAACAGGACGCAAGAAGGTCACGGAACGGCATTGAATTTTCTAGAATTTCGTCATCTTCTATGCTGGAGCAATCGCTGTATGAGTCGTCATATTCGTCCTCGCTATCTTCATCCGAATTGTTTGAGTCGATATCCTCTTGATGGTTTGGAGAAGCTATTGAGTCGATTGATGTGCGTAAATCCCTCATGGAAGATATTGATGCTCCGTCTGTCTGTGAATTACTCCGCTGGGATGACCTAGGTCCAGAAAGATGGGTGCTCGGTTCTTCATTTCCCAGATTTGAATCAGTATCGCAAGGCAATTCGGATCTCTGAACGATGCCATGTTCACTCTCATCCTGAGAATTTTTTTTCTCACATGTGCAAACCAATTTTTTCATTTCGCTATTGATATTTTGCATTTTTTTCACATATTCCCTACGTTCCTTCTCCAGTAACTTCCGTTGGCTCCTGCTTAGCTGATGTATAGGTTTCCGAATTCGTGTATATTTCAGCTTGATCTCCGGATCCGTGGACAAGACTTGTTTAAACCAGCGCATTTTCCAACCGAATACTTTTTCCCGCTTTCGTTCCATGCTTGCGATTATTCACGATCAATACCTGAAATTATTACATTCATTGGCATTATATTTAAGGTAATTTTTCAGTACTATTACTAACAGTTCGAAAAATTACTATTTTTTTTTTTTTCAATACCCATTACTCGAAAAAATGATAATTTACGGGAATATATTGTTGATTACTCAAGAAATGGATAATACTCACGTGCAAATTACAAATTGAAAGAACAGAGGAAAGTTTTTAATATATACCAAATTATACGAAAAATTACAAATTGCAAAAAAATTATTTCCAATTACCCAAAAAAGAACAAATTGTAGAAAAATGATTTCCAATTACCCGGAGAATTAAAAAAGAAAAAAAAATACCAATGACTTGAAAAATTTGACATTGTTGGCCAAATATTTTTAATTAACTAAAAATTGAAAAATAGAAGATAATAATTTTCCAATTACTTGAAGAATGAAACATTATTGGAAAATAGTTTTCTAATTATCCCATAAAAAAATTAGAGAATGATGAATACTGAAATGAATGAATATTTGAGAAATACAAATTAGAGGGAAATAATTTGCTAATCAAGAGACGCGGTAGCGGCTCGACGCCAAGTATTAAAAGAAAAAGCCAGCGCGAGGCCTACCGCACTCTTATATACGCGAATATGCTGGTTTTATGACGTCACGGCGTTTTCAAACCGTTCTGACGTACGAACCGTTTGATCAAAAAATCTGAATATTGGTGACGATTTTTTTTCGATTTTTCTCTTTCTATTGCTCTTTGTTGCAAGTAAATCCGTCCAGCCAATCTTGGGATATGATGATTTAGCGACATAAAATCGAACATTCCGGGATACTGTGCTTTTCTTTGGATTCTTAGGATCAGACAGGTATAAGTCGCGCTCGAATGGGCGGGACATACGCCCTTTTAACGATAATCTACATTTCTCTACTGTCCGTCACGCTGCCCACTGAACGAGGCTACCCTCTCTCCTTGCGCGCCGCTGAGTGAGAGAGACAGCGCGATAAACCTCGTCCCCTCTCTCTCTCTTGTATAGCGTGCTTTCTCTTTCCCGCTGTTTCGCGCGCTCTATATATATATATATATATATATATATATATATATATATATATATATATATATATATAATATATGCCGGCCGAAATCGTAAAATTTGGAGCCGCACTAATAATTCGATTGCTCTGCCAAAAAAGTAGATATTCCAATTTTGCAAACAAGGTTTTGAAGAGGGCATATACAGCTTCATTCTGGGTTATTTAAATACTTTTACGATTTTTTTCGGACCTTGTATACATTTTTGAACATGGTCGTTTTTCACTTTTTTTCAGTTGTTTAAAATTGGTTTAAATTACATGAATTAAATAATACGCATAGCATTTCTTCCTGTACTTCCTGTATGCACTAACTATCGAGTCGCTACCGCGTCTCTTGATATGTATACACATGAGAAATAAACCACATGTAATAATATAACCACATGTAATAATTAAAATATTAATATATAATATATGATATCGCGTGTCATTGACAATGAGTAAGAGTAAAAAAAAAAAAATAGAGCGCAAAGCCGCGCGCGTTTTATCTCTTTCTCATTTGTTTTCAATAAATAATGAATGAAAATATCGTATGTTTTCTGTATCGCGCGCTCTAACACTGTATTATTCTTTATTTTTTACTAAAAAAAAAAATGAAGTTTTTGTATAAATTTTTCTACAAATATAAGGATGACATTTATATGTCGATCAGTATAATTTTGGACACGTTTTATCACCGCTGTGTAATCTCGCTGAATGCCAGTCAATCATCTTCGTAGATACTTGAGATGGCTGCTCCCCTGCGAGACCGTCAGCGCGCGTATTTCGTAGTAATATGCGATAAAATGTGAGGGAAACATAATTTTTTAAATTTTCGTCTTGAATTAAAATTTTATTATTAACTCTGTTTAAGTTATATTAATTTGAATATGAGTGAAGTTTCAGTGCAAGTATAGTGATTCCGAAAAAATTGTGCCCTGTCTTCAGTTTTTCCATCAGCTGTCGCTTTTAGTTTTTGACACACCCTTATTGTTTTGTCCTCCCTTTCTGTACCCTGAATTATCATTTTTTTATTCAAATCAAGAGACGCGGTAGCGGCTCAACGCCAAGTATTAAAAGAAAAAGTTAGCGTGAGCTCTGCCGCACTTTTATATACACGAATATGCCGGTTTTATGACGTCATAGCGTTTTTAAATCGCTCTCACGGACGAACCGTTTGAGTAAAAAATCTGAATATTTGTGACGAATTTTGTTCGATTTTTCTTTGTTGTAAGTAGATCCGTTTAGCCAATCTTGAGATATGATAATATCGAATGTTTCGGGATAATCTGTCTTCCTGGAGACAAACGGGCGTAAGTCACGCTTGAATAGGTGAGACACATGTCCTTTTGATAAGAATCTTCTACATTTCTCTGCTTTCCGTCACTCAGTCCCGCTGAACGAGGTTTATACCCCCTTTTATCGCGCGCCGCTGAGTGAGAGAGACAGCGCGCGAATCTTCGTCCCCTCTCTCTCGCTCGTAGCGCGCTCGCTCTCTTTCTCATTATTGATATTTCTGTTATTTTAGTTAGTTTAGTATTTTGGTTTCTGTTATTTTTTTTATAAAAAAAAAACAATTATTTTTTTGAGATATTTTAAGCATATTTTAAGTGTGATCGTAGGGAAATCATTCGTTGTATATTATTATTATAATTAAAATATCGATTTTTTTTACAATCTATTATCTATAGCTCCTTGAAAACTCGAACAAAGCGAATCGTCTAGGAGGTTAACATTTTTGTTCTGAAATGTACTTTGTTTAAAACTATGTGAAAAATTATTCGAAGTTTACATCACCTACCTTTTTTTATCCTAAGATAAAATAACCTTTTTTCATAGCGCTTGTACTAATTAATTTGTTTCTTCAATGTTTGTACGGAAGCATAATTCAATTAATACATTTTAAGCGAAGTACAAACATGAGAAAATAGCTAGTTCTATTTTTCGAATTGTTAATTTTAATAAACATTTTTGTTGTTGATTAGACTAATATTTCCCCACGATTATACTAGTCTTGAAATGCATTGAATGAATAATAGTTTCCTATGAAAATTTAACAGCAAAATTAAAAGGGACTATCGCTGCGGGAAAAAACATTTTTTGCTTGTAATTTAAAAATTGATTTACGTAATCTTTAAACAATTGTTAACATATTTTTCAATGAAAGCATCTGTCAAAACGAAAAATTTGACCGACTTATCCATTCGGTTTGTATGATTTTTCAGAGATTAGTGCATGATTAATAGTAAAAAATATCCACAGTTCAATTATAAAAAATACAACGAACGATTTCCCCATCATCAAAGTTTTTGATGAAAATGGAAGTAGTTTTTGATAAAAATTCAAGAGTAATATCGAAGGGGGTTGACACTGTGGAGAAAAACATTTTACGCTTAGAATTTGAAAAATTGTTGTATGTAATACTTTGGAAAGGTATTAAAAATGTACGCCAAATATTAAAAAATTGTAACCTTAGTTGTCAAATGACCACCTTACATCCGGATATTACATTGCAAAAAAATTGATTTTCTTTATAACTATCATTTTCTTTCCATTTCATCGTTAAAACTTGTTTTCCTCGTATAATACTCATTTAGCAGTGTTTGTGCGTCAGTGATGGAAGAAATTACTGTTTAGCTCTGCGATTGGTTTTTGTCATATGAAGGAAGTTACTCAACTTATGTCAAAAAAAATCTGATTAATCATTGTTCCCGAATGATAATTTTTTTTACCTCTATAGGAAAGTTGGTGAGTATGGCCGTTTTTCAAAAAGAAGTGAAATCAATCGCAAAAAACTTTAACAAAGTAAAAAAAAGAACACCAAGTATTAAAAGACGCGACCTTAGTTATAAAATAACCATTCAATATTTTTCCTGTTATTATATTACAATTTTTACACCTCGAAAAAACCAAACAAAAAATGTTTATACTTAATTTCCAAAAAAATAAGTAAATATCAACATCCATTTCTCTTCCGTAATACTGAAAAGGGTACTTCACCCCAAAAACAATGAACAAACATACTAGAAAAATGTTGGCATTCATTATCGAATAAAAACCTATTTACATGTTTTATTTTGTTTTTGTCTTGATATGTGATGAGTACATAGAAAAAAGATCTAGTTGTAAATTGTTGCCGATGATTGAAAAAAGAAATGAAATCATTTCAACGTAGCCAAGAATGGTGAATGAATTACGAGTTTCGGAATGGAATCATGTACATCTTGAAGATTGACCTGCTAGAGGTTTTTGTCACCTCAAGGGCTTCAAAAAAAATTCTGCGGATATAAAGAAAATGTTATTCTGCTTTTAAGCTCGCTAAGCACTAAGAATGTACAACACAATTCCACAGAGAATAATACAAAAAACAATTACATATAAATGCGCAAATACGTGTACAAATGCACGTGTTGTATTTACACGTATGTACCGCACTAATTCACTGCAAATACTACACACAAACTTGGCGTGCATGGTTTTCAAATTACAGCTCGGCGAAGGAACGCTCCATCCATCTGTATATTGAGCGAATTCAAATCACTGTAAAAACCAAGTGTGTTATTCAAACACACATTGAGCGTCTTCTGTGCTTAACGCCATAAGCAAACTATAGATTCGTTGTAGCCGATTTCTACATGTTTTAAAGTGTGTTGAAAATTCTACAGTTTGCTTATGGCATAAAGTCCACCCATGAATTCATTTACTCTCCTATTCATTTCTTCGTACTAGGAATCGTTCCACTATACTGCTACTCTAATGCGATCGCGAACGAGCAGATGTGTTCCATTCATGGCATGAACAAAAATCAAAATGCCGTCAAAATTGCACCAATATGACGTTAGTGTGAACGCCACATGAATGCATCAATCTAGCGCCATGATGCTACAATTTTGATGGAGTGAACACGGGCGTTGAAGCTTCGCGCTCCGGCCACCATGCGGCGCAGAGTCAAGGCTTTTCCCGAGCGCGCACCATGCCCCTGGAGAAGATATAGTGCCAGAGCCGAAACACTCTCTCGTCGTCTGAACAACGACCACGTACACGATTTGAAACTCTGATGGTTTTCAACCTGATGAGAGTGCCCATTTCAAACGAAGTGGGAAAATGCACCATTATTGCTACATTTTTGAATTCTCTTGGAGCAATGGTGACCGAGAAAAATTTCATGAATGCTTTATTTTTTTCCAGATAAGGTATTTAATTTACTTTAATTTAATTTAATTTATTTTAATTTAGGTCATTTAATTTATTAATAAGGTAATTTAATTTTCAAATCGTTATGACAAATGTATTCAACAAAAAAAATTCGATGGAAATGCAAATAATTCATATTTTTTGTCTTTATCGAATTGACACCCCCCTCCCCCATCATTAGTTTAGGTTTCAATCGTGAAATGTGCTTCCAAAACGAATTGCAAAATGTTGTTAAAATCTAATCCTATAATGCTGTTAAAACGTAACACTACAATGCTGTTCAAAACCAACGCTAGAATGCTGGCAAAACGTGAAGCTGCAATGCTGTTCGAACCCAACGCTAGAATGCTGGTAAATATAATGCTAGAATGCCGTTTAAACCCAGCGCTATAATGATGTTGGAACATGACACTCGAATGCCGTCATAACCTAACGCTAGAATGCTGTTGGAAGAACAGCTCTGAATAACGCCACGTTTGTGTCAGAAGTGCGTCACGTAGTAACGTCACTTTGTAACGCAAAGAACATAGGAAAATGGTCCGGCAAACATCGCGTTTCTAACGCAACAAAATTGCAAAAAATGACGCCATTCTGACGTTGTTATGGCGCTAGGCTCTTTTGAACGCCACGTTTGGCTATCGGGGCGGGGACTTGCTTTTAAAAATTTAATATCGCCACCACATGTACGACAGATCACACACTCCGAAATAGCTGCAAAAACCGCAGTAAACTGTAAAATACAGTATAAGAAGGTTGAGTCGAATGAAACCTCATGTAATTGTCCTGATAATTTTTTTGCACCAGAACTAGTGTATTTTGTTTCACTCTCCATTTTATCTGGCCTCTGAGGAGGCTTCTTCTTTTTAGGACGTAAACATCGTTCACTTTTACTGCCTTTACGATCTAGACTGCGCCGTTTTAACATTTTCAAAAATCACAAATACGACACACAACTACTCGCTTCGAACGATCAAAGAGAACTAACCTTCAATTTCAGAAATCTGAATATATTCTCATAATGCTTTATAAACATTCCTATACATACCGTAGGATAACAAAAGAACCGATACGCTAAAAGGCTCCGAGGGTAAAGGCCAGCTGCCTCAAACAAGGGACATCTACCTGCGCGCATCAGACTCTCGTTGGGCAGTCACGTTTTCTATAATAACTTTCGATCTATGGGGAATTTGTACAATCGACTTACACAGAAATACGCCTAAAACTATAGAGAATAATAATCTGTAAAAAAAAAAATCGATTTTTTGAAAATTCTGGACGTATGTAAGGCCTTAATCCAACTGCGCAACTAAATGACTCGAGCAGTTTCAAACGTGATTGGGTCATCAGGAAACCGGTGACGTTGCTAAGGATGTTCCATGGTTCTGATTATGGATAAAAAGTAAAAAAAAATTATTAAATGTTTTAAAATAAAACTGAGATGTTACTACTCAAAATTTTTCATATATCCTACCCGGAATACCCGGATATCTCATAGCAAATACCGTTGTTACGAACACGAATTTGTATACCGATCGCCGTCTACTATTTAAAACGAATCTCTAAATTGTTCTGGAATTCTTTTTTTTTTGCATATTTTGACGTGGAAAACATCTTTACGATAAAGCACTCAAATTGAAACGTATCTATTCATTTCGTTTTCGTTATATTTTTTTCTGCCATATAAAAAATACCTAAGTATTCACTGGTACCCTTGGGTAATAATTAAAGAATAACTAAAGAAGTAAAAATATGAAATATGAAATATGGAAGATTTTTTGTCGGTAAACATACATTTTGAGAAACGACGAAATGGCGAGTTTTTGAACATATAAGTAGCGATTCTTGAAGAAAAATTTGTTGGTTTTTTTTTTCTCAAAAATACAAAAAATAAGAATAAAAAAAATCTATTATACATAATCGATAATTGTGTATAGAATGACCGTTAAAAATTAGAAGCAAATCGGTCAGGTGGTTTACGAAATAATTCTGGTACCAGTTGTTCAACTACAATTTCTTTTCGAAGCTGTATTACGGCTGTTTACCATTTTTTTACATAAAAAAATTGGCAACGTTGCTCAAAATGTATGTTTATAACCACGAAAAACCTTAACGGGACAGACCTAGTTAGAATTTTCGAAAAATCGATTTTTTTTTATTTCATTTTCAAAAAGTAGAATCTCTTACGAACATTTTCCGCCCAGGTAAATGTAAATCGGACCATTATTCGCCGAAATACAAGACTTTGTAGCACGTCGTGTCTGAGCCATAGGTAAGCAGGTAGCGGACTTTAAGTGCGTTTTTCTCGAAACCATGTTTTTGAAGTCGGTGATCACTGTAGCTCGAGAACGGCTTTACCGATCGGGTTGAAATTTATATCACTTCTTCTATACATGGTAGTCCTCCATATGAACGAAGGATTTTTTTTTTGGATAATTATTTTTATTTTTAATAGCAAAAAATGGAACTGATATTTTGGTCAAAAAAACACTTTTGACTTTTAACGGCCGCCATTTTGTGAAAAATGGAAATTTTTCAAAACCCTTCGTTCAACCGGAGCATTATATCATTAACTAAAAATCCCCTCCGTTTTTTTTGTTTCAGATGAGCCGTTGCAGCGTGAGCTTGATCACCGCAAACCGTGTTTTTTTTTTGCAGCGTCCTCGGCAATTGACGGTCACCAGCTTATTTCGATATGTATTGCGTTGAAAAAATTGCAACATATACATTACATATGTATCTTTTAAACGGAAGAACTTTTGTTGTGAATTATTTTATCGTTTGACCAAAAAAAAATCGGAAAAAAGGCCTTTTTTTGACGTTCCAACTAGCTCTGTCCCCTTAAACCAATTAAGCATCAGTAGTTTCCGAAAATCTTTTTGTTTCGGACAACGCGTTCCTTCCTTCCTTAAGATATTTTGAAATCATTTTTTTTAAATGTATCTCTCTTTCCATAGAAATTCAGTGGATTCAACGCATCTTTGAATGTGGATATACCCGGGTAGCAACATAAATTCTCACATAGTCACGTTTCACTCAGAAATTGAGCCGTCGCTGTAAAAAAAGCATAGAACCGCTCTTCGTGCTTCGGAAATACTTTGTGAAAGAGGAATTCCGCCATGTAACAGCTCGTATGGGGATCTCGTAAGAATCTTTTACTGTGTTTGATGTCGCGTCCGGATCAACGAAATTAATGGAATGATGAACCCCAAAATTTGGGTATTCTGAGAAATTCCGAATTTAATTCGTAATAACAGAAGACACCTCGTAATAATATAGGTGGCTGACGTTAATATTGAAATTCAATGAAATGCATGCAGTCGCTCTCTGGGCTGCCAAAAAACTTCCTTAAACAGGAATTCTATGATCGAATCACTCGTGTGGCATTCTCGAACGAATACATTGCACTCCCATATAGTATGCTGAAAGTTTGCAATTTCTATTACGTATGATTCCTCGTCCGGATCAACGAACTCTCAATCTGACGATTGGTAGCAAAATTTTGATATTCTAGAAAATTCAAAATTCAATGTACAATAGCAGAGGAAAATCTGCAATAATATAGATGGTTGACCTTGATATTAAAATGTATGAAAAATTCAACATAGAAAATACACGTAGAAAACGTACCCTATTCCGCAAGGCAATTCATTTTGACATAACCGTCGTCCCGGACCTGATTTTGCGTTCCATGATTCTGAGTAACGCTGTCAAAGATCTAACAGCGACTTTCTCAATGAACACGAGATTCGACTCTCTTTGAAAGGCACCGTAGATCTGATGCATGCCGCTGGGATTGTGTGCCTCCTCGATTTCCACAAACCTTCCAGGACCACCCACTTGTGGAACCGAAATTTCACAGAACCAATGCATCATTATGTTATAATAACAATGCGGCCATTCAGGAAAAATGTCTTGGGTACCGATAAACATAATGATGACCCCACGCTTCTCGTTTAAATTTAAAACCGCGTAATTCCACCAAGTGACCCTTCGAGCGGTTTTTTAAAAGGGACATTCCACACGTCGCCAAAATAATCGGTCCTCAGACAACTCGACCGGTTGAACATTTTATTATTGGTAAAAAAGAACCCCGTGGTTGCTTAAAACTGAATACATTGATTGCGATTTTCGAAAACGCTCGTTACTCGCAACGACGGCAAGTCACACGCTTCACAGGTCGTTGCGATAACTGAAGATATTTATTCGCGAATATTGTAAGTATTAAAAGAAAAAGCCAGCATTGTATTCACAGATGTAAATAGAGTGGATTTGTGAATGTAAACAGACGGGTCAACAGATGCGGCAGTCTTTTGTTTTTCTTTGTTCGTGTCGCTCGGATCCATTGTTATCGGAGCAATCCAATTCGACCATCCGTGACAACGTTTCTGCTAATAATAGGGGCAGTCAACTCGATAACAGCGTAACCATAGCATGAGGCCTTGAAGAGGGGAGACGAAAGACAGCTCTAGCACCCTAATTTTAAGATAGTAAATGAATAAAAATTCAAGCTACAGAAAAAATGTTATTCGAATTAACCTTCTTTAATCCACACCTCTACTAAGCAGCTCGCTGTTTGATTATTGCAAAATATCTTTTTATTTTTATTTAGCGACAAATTAATTGATCAAAGTGGGAGATTAAACTGGTCCCAAAATTTACGACGTACAAATTATTCATATTCGGATCGTCATAAAAGAATTGAAATAGTTTTTGGTCTAATTCGAACGTACTGTTTTGAAAATCAATGACACCAAATTTTCCGTTATTTTTTTTCCTATCGGGTCCTCGATCACGGGATCACCTTTGAAATTCTTTGTCATATATTAGCGAAAGTTACATGAGACTGGGGATGTTTTGATTAATGGGAAAAGGAAAAAAACAGAAAAGAGACAAGTTTATTATTATTCGCATATTCAACAAATTTATTCTCTTCGCTCTGAATGATTTTCGGTTCGAAAATTCGGTTACTCTTTGAAATTGGCTCATCGATCAACCGCAACAATGTATCAAAAAATCTTACGTATTTAATTGCTTAACAAATTCGTTGTTTCTTATACAATATTCATCTCTTAAACATACATCATATCTCGTCGATCTTGTTTACAAAACGTTTTTTTTGTCCACATAGCTTTCTCTGTTTTCCAATCAAAAATTATAATTCGTAGTCTTCTTATTATCTCAGTTTCGTACAAAAAACAGGAAAGTATTGTGTGTTAATTATTTACACTCATTATTTTGTTGATTCGTTTAGAGCTGTGCCTTAAATTAATATAAATCATAAGTATATAAGATTAGAGTTTTCTTTTTTTGTATTATGCTATTTTTTTTATTTTTTATTACTTCTATAATCTTTCACGTCTCACGTTCAAAATGTATTACAAATTCGTTTTTTTTTTTAATTTTCTCTCGTTCGATTTTGTTATCTTATTCTTTCTCACGGCAATCTGGACGTTTCGTTTCAACATAATTGTTAATCTATAATATTGTAATAACGAATCTTCTGTGTATCGCAGTTTTACACGAATATAACAGGACTTGGGTGTAAAGAGAGTTCCGATTTTCTTTAGACCTGACATTGGAAAAAGGGCGGAAGGGGCGAGAGAGGAAGAGGTGGAAAAATGTGCACATGCACCAAAGGGAGCGAGACTTTCACGAAATGAAGTAGTCGAACATAAAGAATAATTGTAGAGTACAGGCAGCGAAATGGAAAAAAAACAATACTGTTATTTTAGTCGACTTTTCAAGTGAGTTCATTCCTCGATTTAAAATAAAATATCAACTTAAGGAGTCCAGCGACAACACGCACTTCGTTCTCAAGTCATTTGCGTCGACATTTAAACAAAAGGACGAAAAAATGAAAAATAATTGAAAAAAAATAATGATAAGTCCGTTTCTAAAAGTACTTTTGTACACAGCTATACAATTGAGAATAAAAGGGGTAGTGGTCGATGCACGTTGCTCAATGATATTCCCTGTCTGGGCTCATCCATTTCTTATGACAATTTCATTGACCAATTGTGAAATTGTTGATCTCACCGGTCACTAGAAAACCCTCGATGCTTCTAGCTTTTTGTTTCTTTTTTACCTATGCGGGCGCTTGCTCTGCATGAGCCCGCCAATCTTTGCCGGGGAGATTGCGAATCATCATGTTTATTTTGTCGTGGGCGTATTCGAGATTTTTCGCTAAACCTGCAATGCAGCCTGCCTTCTGAATCGTCTCGAAACGATATGTCCGGAAATTTTTCTCTTGGTCTATATACGTGACTGCAGCCATCAACGGACACATTATGATTTTTGTGTGATCCAGGAAGTTTATCTATTTTTATGCAAACAAAGGAAAAATCGATTAGAAAAAAATTGTGAAATCATGGAAGATCGGAAACAAAACCGATTAATTCGAGCGTTTTGCAAGTTTAACAAGTTTTTCATTATTCGGGACGAATTTTGATACGCTATAATAAATTATCGATGAATTATTAACAAATCGTTTGAAAGAATTGTTCAGAAAATAGCCAGTAATTTTTTTTGTCGCATGAAATGAATTTGTTTATTTTCTAGAATACTTTTGAGTTTATTGGAAATTTTTTCTTTTTTTATGAAATTTCTATTTTCGACTTTTTCTGGCGGCGGTATTTGAAACTGTTCCCTCGATGCCTTAAAAATTTCGTACATATGATGTTGAATCCTTTCACAAAAACATGACCAAAATTCGTAACTTTTCATAGATTTTTTAATAGTTTTAAGAAAAGACTAAAAAAAGTGGAAATATTCTAAAAAAAAATCATTGGCATTCAAAAAAATCATCAAATTCATTTCTTGTAATAAAAAAACCCAATATGTTAATAACTTTTGAGAATCATAATTATTGAAACATTATTTGTCAAAAATGGCTGAACTTTTTCAGGTTTTTGGCTAAGAAACGTGAAACCCATCCTTAAAGAAAACTTGCAATAACGAAAATGAAAATTTCGAAAATTCGATTCATCAGCTTTTTTTGTTCCACCACTCTCAGTTATAAGGCAAATAAAAATCTAGAGGATTAAAAACTCACCTGTACGGAGCCGTTGGTAAGTTGCATAACGACTGCAGTTTGGGTTCTGAACCATTGATGCATGTAAGGTATTCTGGACATGGAGTCGCTGGATTTAACGGCAACGGAACCGCCAGCCTTCATCAGATGTTCGTTCATGTATTGAAGGAAGAAGTTCATGAGTTTCATCTTTTTTTCCAGGCTGTCGGGATAGTCTTTGACGGTGTAATACATTTCCATACCATCGCGGTTTATGTAATGAATGTTGAATTTGTTTGCGAGCATAATGAGACGCGTTCCATCGTTGTACATGACACCGACACCGTCGTCGCACAGTTGATAGCCGAAACCGTATTTGTCGGAATAATCGACCCATTTGCTGACCCACAAAATCGGCTGTGACGAGGGATCCGTCATTTCCACTGTAAAACAATTGTATGAAAAATCATGTGTAACGAGCATTCGCGAAAAATGAGGACGAAGTTTCTTCTCAACGTGCCTGAACTTGCTAAAAATGCGTGGCTAAGCTTTTCTGGATCGTAAACTGAGAAAGTTTTTATTAGTCCGGAAAAAATATTCTTTTTCGTTATTCTATATATTTGTTTGTTTTTTTTTATCGAAAATATGGTGAGATTATATTTCTTGCAATTTCAATTGTACCTGCTGAAGAAGCGCCTGCTCGAGCCGGTTTTGCCGCCAATACTGCGGCCAACTGTTCCTTCAACGTTACCAACATCATCTTAATGTCCCGCGTCGATTTAGCCGGATCACTAGATCTTTCCTCTTTCATTTTGCGATTCGGGCTCGTTGGTATTCTAAACGCAAAGTCTGTTTCACTACCGATCTGCATCTCCGACAGTGGCTTGCGTTGATTATTGTGCATTTCCAGCGTGTCTAATCTCGGCGCCATTGTTAAACAGGAGAGTGGCAAACTTTGCGGTAAATATCCTTGTTACAAAAGAAATTCATGTGTAAGTCATTTTTTGCAAAAAACAGAAACAAAAATGAGGAAATTCAACGAATAACATTGCTCAGAATTTTTGAAATCGGTTTTTATGAATCGGTGATTTCATCCATTTTCCCAAATATTTGACAAATAAAATTAGTGATAAAATTCTCACGAATGACAGAAATATAAGGATGAATATTAATTTCTCCGTTGGTACGTATAATAATTCGAGAACCGTTCACCTACTTTTGAAATTCTCAAAAATATTGTTCGATAGAGCAAGTTATGCTATTTTTTTTAATGAAATTTTGATTTATAACACGTTTATTATAAAATAGTGACATTTTTCATCATATTATTGATCTTTTCTTTAAAATTAAATTTTCTCAACGATGGAACTCAACACTTTGAAAAGGAAAGTTTATTTCAGGATAAAAAAATTATGAAAAAATATTTAAATTTATTATAAAGTGTGCAGACCGTGGAGAAAAATAACAAAAATCGCGTTTCAATAAAAAAGCGTTTAAAGTCAACGAAACCTTCGAATAACGATCATTAATTTAACAAAATCGATTTTTGATAATTCTAGAGGTAATTCTTTAATTAAAGAATAATTGTTTACCACTTGTGAAAAACGGATCTTTCAACAATTTCAACACGCTCGGTCTTTTGGATGGAACTCCCTGCAGCATGTTCGATATCATCGTCATTGCTTGTTTCCCAATATGAGTCGGGGTTTTGTAATTGACCTGTTTTATTCTCGCGTACGTTTCCTTGAGGCTTGAAGTTTCGAAGGGTGGCTTGCCGACCAGTAAAGTGTACATTATGCAGCCAATACTCCATACGTCAACCTCGTATGAGTGACCTACTTTTGTCAAAATCTCAGGAGCTATGTAATTCGGTGTACCACATAACGTTCTGAAAGTGAAAACAAAATGTTACAATAATTATTCCCTTTTATCATGGCAAATTTGATGAGCAAGTGTTTCCAAATTTTCGTTTTTTATTCATTTTAAACACGAATATGAATGAAAATAAAAGGAAAATTAAAAGAATTATTATTACCAATTTATTTTGTTCATTAATAAGAGGATTTTTTGATTATTTAAAGAAAATTATTAGTAAACCAAATTTTACTGGTGCTTTCGTTTAAATAAGATTTTAATACCATAAAATTTGTTTTGTTTGTTTTCATTTGTTTGAAATTCATTAAAGTTTTGAACCTTTATTCATGGTATTGAACTTTATATCGTTGAAATGTAATGAAATTATTTATTTTTGTTCAAAAATTACTTGTAGTTTGCTGGGCTATGAAATTTGAGTATTTATAAAAACTCAGAAATTGAAGAAATATTTTTCGTCATGTTCCAACGATGGAAAATTCGACCCATTTTTTTTTCGTGTAACATGAAATTTTTCAATGTGAAAACTTGGACAAATATTTTAATACAAAATAAGCAATTATTACTTTTTTCTTTCACCGTCGTGCTCTAATTTTGTTGCGAGTCCAAAGTCCCCAATCTTAACTTGTAGTTCATCATTTAAAAAGAGATTTCCGAGCTTCAGATCCCTGTGGATTATTCTATTCTGGTGCAGGTAATTTACTCCGTCACATATTTGCTTCATAAAATATCTAGTCTCACACTCGGTCAGGGCTTTTCGTCTTTTATGTAGTTCCATCATTGACTGTAAAATGTAAAACAATTTATTATCATCATCAATACAAATTAAGATGTCACTTTTTTTTGACAAAAATAAGTTAAAGGTTTTGACAAATTTTGTCTTTGTGGACTCAAATTAAAAAAGTGGTCCCAAAACAATTTATCCACTTAGTTCCTCGATAATTCTGTTCTAGTAATTACAAAAAATTCTGATAATTGCCAAAGTATTCTGCATTTATTATGAAAAGTTTTTTACAGCCCTTTTGCAGCTTAAAAACTAAAGAATTCAATATTTTAGTCCCCGGTCAATGATTTTTAAATATTAATCAAATACTTCAAGTTGTTTTTCTTTGTTAATTCACGAATTTCAAAAAAGATAAACAATATTGAAGTTTGCATTATTAGAATGTAATAAAATTTTTTGTTCTTTATTAGTAAAGAGTATTTCTTACACTGTAAGGCTAAAAAAAGTAATTTTTTTGGTGGACTCAAAATATGAAAAAAATGTTAAAATAAGAAAATTGATAAATAAAAATAGAAAATTCTGTCAGATTCCGGCAATACGAACTCCATAAAATAAATGTAAACATATGAATCTGTGTAACATCAAATAAATACTGTCAACATCAATTGTAACAATTTGCGTAATTATTTAACAGGGATAAATAAAAATGTTGGAAAAAATCCCAGTTTTTTAAATGGTAATCAACAGAAAAAAATTGTCATTAGTTTTACCCTTTTACGACAAAGTTCAAGAATAATGTAGACATTGTAAGAGTCATCGAAGAATCCATGAAAGCCGACGACGTGTTTGTGATTGAGGCTCTGATGAATCAATATTTCCTGCGTCATTTTTTCCCGCTGATTGCTCTTCGTTATAATGGACTTTGGTACGATTTTTCCGGCGTAAACGAGATGAGATTTGGATTCTCTGATTTCGTAGCATTTTGCGAAGCCACCCTGTGGAAAAGTGGCGGCAAAGGGTTAAGGAGAAATCAACAGGTGGATGAAAAAGTCAAATCGGAGTTAGAAGCACATATATATACGTATAAGCAAATATTTCAGCTATACGGCTTCACGTTCAAGGTTGAATTATACAAGAGCCGTACGAGGGATCAAACTTTGGAAGATTATCGAACGTCAAAAACGAAGCCTCGTACACGAGTTCGTAGAGAGAACAAAAAAACTCACACGTACACAAATAAAAACGTTCGGACGTGACATTAGGAACGGAAAACAAACGCTACGATATAATGGGAAATTAAATGTGTAAACTTCGGAAGGATGGGCATGGCCAAGGACGTTTTTACCTTTCCGAAGAAGCGGCCCTTAATGTAGCTTTTGCCAGACTTTGTGTCGTATATTACGTCCGGAATAACGGACTCCTTCTCGTCCTTCGACATTATCGTTCGATGTTTCTATATATCCACTTAAATAATGCACGTGCTCGAACGAGATATCACCTCGCGTATTACAACCCAAAAAACTGATTTTTCTCACAACGATAAAATAAAAAAAATATAATACAATAAAACAGTTTCGCACGCTACTCGCTCTATCACTGCACCGCCGACTTTCCTCCTCGAAACTGCTGTTTTGATGCAACGGACTCTCGGGATTTGAATTTGAAGCTGTCAACCAATCGAAACCCACTCCGAGTTTTTGTCACGTGACCGGAAGTCAGCTCCAAATAAAGATGGCGCATCCGTCCACGTGCTGCTCTTTCAACTGTTGATTCCACGTTATTTCATCTGTACAATAATGAACGAAATTATCCTCAAACTTTATTGAGTTATTAGAAAAATTTGTGGACATTAATATTCTCTTGAACGTTTGACAACTCGCCGCATTGAATCAATCGTTTACGAAGTTGTATCACGGTGTGCCAAGAACGCCGGAAGTGGAAGGTGAACGAGTTCAAACGATGGCGGGAAACCCGATCGAACTTGACTCGGAGTTCCATACTTTTATTAAAAAAATCAATTTCGAATGAAATAGGAATACCCAAACTTCCATAAAGAATCATCTACGCGAATAATAATATCAAAATATGAATGAAAATTTAGTGTTCATGAAGAAAATGAGATATTCGTGTTTCGTGAGTGAATGTTTTTAGAAACGCCTTTACAAATATTTGCACAAGTCGCCATTTTGGATTAGCGGGACGGTCGATGCTCTTCTTTCCGGCGGCCGGCGTCCATTTTCCCCCCCGTTAGCATCATCGTTCTTGGCGCGTTTCTTCGTTTTATCGTAATTTTCCGAGTCGAAAGTGAGTAAAACATTGATTATGATGAAATTAATTGTTAATTGAAACGACTGAAAATAGTGTTGCTAATTCGATGCGTTATTGACGAGACATCGATGGTGTTCAGAGCCAATGTAACGCGGGATTTTTTCGCGTGCATTCGGCGGCGGCGTAGTTTTTTTTTGTATCGCGTCTGCGTTTCGTCAATAATGCGGGATTTAGCAAATTATTCTCACCCGTGTGTGTGTGTGTGTGCGTAGCGTCTTTTTAATTTTTACTCCAATCCTTTTCCGTTCGTTGCAGAGCGAAAGCATTTTTTAAGATGGACGGACCGCCACCAGGTAGAGGTGGATTTCGAGGTCGCGGCGGACCTGGTGGTCCGATGAGAGGACGCGGCGGGTTTGGTGACAGAGGAAGGTGAGTTATTAACTAATTATTACTTTTTCATTATTGCTCCTACAAATCTCCGAAAAATAGTCACAAAAATCCAAAATAAATCATTTTCGGAAATGCGTCGTTAATTTCATCATGTGTCAAAACAGCGATTCGTTGCGAGTCCTAAGCAATAAAAAAACTCGATATCGCAAGAGTAGGGTTTCAGTCACGACAAAAGCTTCGTTTATAAAAACTTGCGTATTGTTTTTGGAATAAACTTTCATTACTAATTTTATGGACAACAGGAATTATGTCCAAATTAAATTTGGAGTTTTATTTTCAGTGTTCTAAAATAATGCTGTCCAATTTCGTAGCCTAACTCTGCAAAAAATTATCAGCTTAACTAAATGAAAAGAAAAAAAAATTCAATGTATAGCAACCACGCAAACCTCAACAGTTTAAAGCATTATGACACTGATAGTTTATTAACAAACTTTCAGTTTTTATTCTTTCATCTTAAGGCTCGGAGTCATACCGACTTAGCTGCCATGAGTGCGAGAGAGATAGCTGCAAATGTCAAAAGTGAAATTCTTCGACATGGTTTGACCGATTAAAAAAAGGCCCTGTCAGCCCATTTTTGCCATCATTCTGCGTGGGTTGACAGAGCTTTTTTGTAATCGGTCAAACCATATCGAAGAATTTCAACTTCGAAAATACGAGGTGAGGTTAGGTGACTGACCCATCCCCTTAAATTGATTTTAAAATGAATTAAAAACAATAACATATTATTGTTATTGTCATGTTTACATACAAATATGACATTGGTTTATCAGGGGAGGCCCACCAAGAGGTGGAATGATGCGAGGTCGTGGAGGCCCAGGGATGGGCATGCGAGGAGGTCCTCCAGGAATGAGAGGCCGAGGAGGTCCTCCTGGCAGAGGCGGACGTGGTGGACACTTTCCTCCTGGGTAAAAATTTCCATTTAATTTATCATCTATAAATGTTCCAATTTCTACAAATACATAAATTATAATTCTATCCCATTTGAAAAATAATTCAAATACAACAAAAACTCTCTGACTCGATTCAATTTTACTCGTTTTTATAGTCTAAAACTAAACTAATATAATAAACTAAAAATATTTTTCTGCATTTATGTAAATCACTAAAAATTGTTGCATTTTATTTCGTCATTTTGTATTCTTATGGGAAAAAACTTTAAAGATTATTATTATTTATGAATATATATTCGTAATTTCTAAAGATTTTAAATTGATTGGTAAAGAAAAGAATGATGTATTAAATTTGCATTTTTTACAGTCTAATTCTATTCCATTTGAGAAGGTATTGCGATCCAAAAAAAAATTCTGTTCGTCTCAACTCAATTTTATTCGATTCGGTAGTCAAATAAAAATGTTTTTCAAATTTGTGTTTATGTAAATCACTAAAGTTTATTGCATTTTATTTTGTCATCTTGTAATATCAGGGGGATAAGTTTTCAAGATCATTATTTATGAACATTAATTCACGATTTTTTTAAATTTTTATTTTATTGGTAAGAAAAATAATGTAAGAATTTTTTATTTTTTGCAGTCCACCTGAGCCAGGATTAGGTGGTCCTGGAGGTCCACCACCCCCAGGAATGGGTGGTCCGATGAGAGGTGGCAGTAGGGGAGCTCCGGGTGGAGGTTTCCGTGGTAGAGGACGAGGCGATTTTGGCAGAGGTGACAGTCGCGGTGGCGGTTTCCGTGGCCGTGGCAGTGGAATAGATCGAGGCAGAGGAGTCGGGTAAAAACTATTTAGACAACACATTTCAAACGCATACGATAATTTTCCATTATTTTGCAAATAGCATAAGAAAAATCTTGCTTTTTCCTTATTTCGAAGCAAGATTTATTTCTCCGTAATTTCTAATTAAAATTCCTTGAACTTTTTATCCATTTTCCACTTGTGATAAATGGAAAAAATGAAAAATTTCAATCTGTTTCTGAAACTAAATATTTCTAGTGGTTTTTTTATCGTAACTGTATGAAATTTTCCATGGGAAATGAGTTATCGGTTCAATGTATGTTGACGATTTAAATTTGGTTTTGCAGAGCATTCCCAAGAGGCGGCGGACCTCCGAGGGGTGGCGGTCCCCCGAGAGGAGCGATGGGTAGAGGTGCCGGTGGTTTCGTAGATCGTGGAGGACGCGGAGCAGGTGCTGGAAGAGGAGCAGGTCCGATAAAACGCGGAGGTGGTCCGCTGGGCGCTGGCGGACCTCCGAAGCGACCGCGTTTCGAACCACCGCCACCCCAACCCGCCAACGGCTACGGAGGAGCTCAACCGCCAACGTAACATATTTTGACACAATAATTTTCGTGTGAAACAAAATTGTAAAGCGTGATAATTTTTTTTTTTAATTCCAGTCAAGGATACGGAGCTCCAGGCAACGGCTATGGTGGCGGTCCACCCCCGCAACCGCCAGTCGGTAGCGGGCCTGGTTACGGCGGAAGTGGCGGCTACGGCGGCCCGCCTCAGGGAGGATATCCACAAACGGCGTATCAGGGATACGAAAATTATCAGGCGCCTCCCGATTACTCACAAACTGCGGTAATTATTTTTTCTTTACTCTCTCGTTCTTTTTCACAATTTCTGTACACGCTTATTGGAAATTTTTTAAGGTGCTTTATCAGCTGCGTGAGTGCGAGAGAGATAGTTGAAAAGTAGATTCACGGTTTTCTTGAAGACGCTTGATATTTCGAGAAAAGCCCCGTGTCACTTTTGTTTTTCTCGAAAATCAAACTAGGAGAAAAATGTGCAGCAGTATTTTTACCGACTGCGAGACTGACAGATCCCCTTAAGGGGATGGGTCAATTACCTAACCTCACCTCGAATTTTCGAAGTTGAAATTCTTCGATACGGTTTGACCGATTACAAAAAAGCTCTGTCAGCCCACGCAGGACGATAGCAAAAATGGGCTGACAGGGCCTTTTTGTAATCGGTCAAACAGTGACGAAGAATTTCACTTTCGAAACTTGCAGCTATCTCTCTCGCACTCATGGCGGCTCAGTCGGTATGACTCCTAGCCTTACCCAGACAACTAAGTGACCGTACGGTACTAGTATAATCAGAGTACGCCGTACTATTGCGTGCTAATATTATATCTGTATTATGCCGAATCGTACGTTTTGCTATCTGGGTAAGGCGATCTATCAGTTGTTCAGTTGGTAAAAATCCTGTTCCGCATTTTTCTCGAACACAAATGAGTTTTTGAGAAAAATAAAAGTTACACGTTGTTCTTTCATCAAAGAATAAGGTGTAACTTTTCGTTTTTTTTTTTTTTTTTTTTTTTCGAAATATCAAGCGTCCCCGAGAAAAATGTGAATCTGCTTGTCAACTATCGCTTTTGCACTCGTGCAACTGATAGAGTGCTTTAAGTATCTGTCGAAAAATTAATGACGTTGACGATGGGGTCCTCGAATTATACAATTATCTTATTTATTTACTTGAACGAGCAGAATTTTGAAGTTCGCGAAAAGAGTTCGTCGAGTTAATTTGTCTCAACGAATTAATAAAATCGTTTCGTCGCATTGTGACCAATAGATCGTATATTGTAAAAATATTTTGGAATAATTGCTATTTCCTAATTTTAATATAAATGTGAAAGTCTGTTCGTGACAAAAAAGCAACAAAAAATTCTAATATTCCAAAAAAATAATACTATTCGAGTAGAAATTGCTTATTTTTTCCATATAAGACAAATTTGTTGTTTGAAGAGTTTCACAAAATAAAAATCACAATTCAAGATGGTGAAAAAGTTATCGAATGCGAAATAATTGGAGCAAACAGGAGGATTAATGCATCGATTCAATTACAGGGATACGCGGCTCCTGTACCACCTGACAACCGATATGGAGGTGCGCCACCAGTACCAGCAGCTGGAGGATTCAACACGGGCGATCCTTACGGTTACGGTAAAGCACCACCGCCAGGTTTGTTTAGAATCAACTTTAATAGTCTCTCCATTTGCACTCAACAAGCGAAGAGTATGTTTTCGAAAACAAAAAATCGATTGTTTTCTCGCATTTTTACGAGTTTTTACTTGAATTTCCTACGAAGACGTTATTGGAACTGCGAACTGGAATATAATTTGACAAAATCGATTTTTCATCGAAAAAAAACCTTGTTTTGAATGGAAAATAGAAAGAATGAGTTGACCAATGTATTGTGTGTTTTTATGTATTTTAAAAATTGTGTCATTCCATTGCATAGCTAATTATCAACAAGAAGCAGTTCCGGCACCAGTTGCTGCCAGTGGTGGCGGGGGTGGTTATCCCCTGGCTAACCCTTATGAAGATCCATCCTGTAATCCCACTGGAATGATGGGCAGAGGTGGTTATTCGACGCAAGGTTATGGTTAGTCAACATTTCTTACTTGAATTCGATTTTTTGTTCGTTTTCTTTTCATTTTTCTTTATTTTTTTGTGAAATATGTACTGCCGCTTTAATTTGCGATAATTACATGTCGTAAATTACAGCAGTGCTGTCTTTGCTTTTTTCGTTGGCCTTGAATACTAAACAAGAAAAAAAACATTAAAATTTATTTTAAAAAACGTTTCATTTGTATAGAATTTTTTTATTATTATTGAAATGACAATTTCATGTAAAAAAGTTATTAATTATTTTTCAATACCGAGTGTTTGTGTTTGTTTTTCTCAGACTATCCAAGTCAAGACGGTGGATATGGCAAGCAGGATTACGGTAAGTACCAGACGCCTCAGAACGAATTTTATTAAACGAAAAAAAGCAAAGAGAGAACGGAGGAACAAATGAAAGAAAGGAGAAAAAAATGAATAAAAACGGGGAAGTTTATTTATGGCAAAATACACATGCCCTTAGGACGAGGTCAGAAGGCATTACCGATTAAGCTACCTCAATGAAAACTAGTGAGAATTCAAGGAGAGCGTGCGAGCGATTGAGACAAAAAAAAACGAAAAGAACGGTATGAAATTGAGACGAAAACGTGGCCCGAATAAAATAGGAAACCATAGGGCGCAGGCTTTTTTATTTTGTTTTTTGTTTTTTTTTTTTTTTTTCAACAAACTTTTACAAATCATTCTGTTAAATTACTCTTTCGGAGTAATGGCAAAAATCTTATAAACGTAGACTTTTCTTCCCTCCCTTTCTTCTAACCGAAAAAACACTTGTTTAAATATCCCTAGAAGTGCAAGTAGTAGCTTGACGAAACAAACGGTGCATGTGTCACATCACGAAAGCGGAGATTTCAAGAGTCGTTGTATGAAGAATGGATAAGCGGTACTTGTGCGTAAAAAGCGTTGAGAGAGAAAAAAATAAGAGAATACATAAACTCGATCGATAAATGTTATTTTTAATTACACACAAACACACACACACACATCCACACAGCGAAACAAGGATAATAAGAAAACATTGAGACAAAAGCGAGATTATTCAAGGAAATGATTGGAAAAGCAATGGTTGTTCGTAAATGGCAGTGCTGGTTATCAAAACGCCCAGTTTCAACGAGTTTATAAATTATTCGAACAAAAAACTTATACCTTTCAATTATATAAATGTATATATATTTAAAGTATATACACCATTTCGAAATTTAGTCAAACAAAATATATAACTTGCTGCTTGACAAAGTTTAGGAACTATTGTACACTGATTTACCATTAATATGCAAAATAAAGCGATGTTATTGAAGCTTGCATCATTCGAAAGCAAAGTTTATTTTCTTTCAATTGTTTTCTCATTTCTGTATGCTGGAAATTGACAAGTTTTATCTTATCGATTGCATTTACAAATTTCTATCAATGATTTTTAAAAAACGTTTCATTCTTGCGGGTTTTTTTTTTTTTTTTTTTTAACAGAAATCGGCAAAAACTATGTGGACAATATTTAAAAAAATATAAATTTTGTAGCGTTCGAAGGATGCGAGCTTCAAAACGTTGTGCGAACAATGGCATTTTCCTAATTGTATGTCCGAGACTTATTGATGGGTAAAATGAATTAACGTTCTTAAACGATTCCAGCGTATTCTTAACGTCCAAACTTTGTCACGCACCGGTAAAAGCACTCGCTTACGGTATTCCGTAATTACGTTAACGTAAGAGATAAAAATAAGAGGTGAAATAATAAAAAAAAAAAAAAACACTTAATTTCATCACCAAAAGAAGTTTGCAGATGACAGGAGGTTTGGAAATGAAAAACAGAACCAAAAAGATCCGAGATGTGTCTCGCTATAATCGGTTAATACTAGAATTAAGTTGGCCTCGGTGTACAGTCACTCGAAGAAAAAAAAAAGAGAAAAAACCCAGAAACTTTTAATTATAGTACAATTTCTTTCTAGAAACGTAATTTTGTCACTGTTATCGTAACTCAATAACACAACAATTGTTTAAATTCATACTACGTGTTACGTGTAGGTAATTCGAAACGATCCTAGCTATTGTAACTTTTTCTTGTTTTTTTTTTTTGCGCAACGAGAGATTTAAATATTTTCTCGTTAGTTGTCTTCTCGATCGAAAAGTGAACGTACCAAAAAGAAAACAAAAAACATTTGGAAAACAAAATGCATTTGGAAAGTAAAATGAATCAAAACCACCGTAATCGAACGTTTTATAAAATTTAAGAGCCGAAACTTCGTGAAGTTTCGCATTAGGATACGCGAGCGTGTATTCGCAATACAAAAAAACAACAACAAAACAAAAATAAAAATGGAATTCTTCGTCTTAGAAAATTGCTCTGGCATGAAATGTTCAAAAAAGATAAGAAGAATAATTAGCAAGAAGAAAAATGTGTGTTTCTTAGCGGATTTAGATACAAATTTTTTTATAAGTCAAAGACTATACAAATTTAGGTCCACATATATGTGTATATATATATATACATGAGAAATATATATGTATATATATATTTAAATATATCTACATATATATATATATATATATCTGTTTGTGACATACCACATGGTCGACAAAGAAGAAAAAAACGTTCGTGCGTTTACAGTGCCGATAGCAGTTGTGATTATTTTCTTTTCACCCCTTGGTTGTATAAAAAAATGGAAAATGAAAGGTACGCAATAAAAAAAAGAAATATTTGAAAACAATTAACGTTACGAGAACAAAGGACGCAGCCAATATGAAGGAATGACGAAATATTTTCCTGAGTTATTAATCAATATTATTATTTTGTTTTTTATTTTAACTTGAAAATAAGAATTATCAATATTTAAGAATATAGGAAGAAAAAAGAAATAACAAAAACCCAATGTCGATTGTCATCTTTTTTTTAATAGTTGATATTGTAAGCAATAGCGGAATCGAAGTCAAAGTGGACATACAGTATGAAAAAAGTGAGATTAAAAAAAATCTTCATTACACGATGATGATAAAAAAAAACGAAATTATATGGAATACTTTTTTTGACATTTATTACTTCCTTAACCTTCTGTACAAGAGAGTGCAAATGAGTAAAGAATGAAAAACTCAATAAACCAGCAACTGCCCTAGGATACTGGCACAACCAATAACGGCGTGATTAACGAGACGACGTGATTATCCTCTGGCTCTCTGCTCGAGATATCTCTTTTAACAGAAAGAGGCGGAGAGAAAGAGGACAAAAATGAAAAGAAAAGAGTGATTTACAAGTAACGATACAACCAACGTAGGTATCGGTACTCGATCGACGAAGTAATACAGACTCTTTGCGTTGCATTAACAAACAACAAAAAAAATGAAACGAAACGAAAAGAAAAAAAACAAAGCAAATGAAACGAATAAAGACAAATGCTCGAGTAGAACCTCGGCCCAAGCTCAGGTGAGTAAAAAAAACAATAAGTTATATATCCGTTTTTTCTTTGTGATCATATTGACGAGAGATCGATGAGAGTCAAGTTTTGTGTAGGATAAATTTCAATTGTTTGTCTAATTCATTTCGAAAGAGGTTAAAATAGTGACTTGATGAAATAAAAGCTGCGTTTCTCGACGTTAAAAGTGGGACTTGTATTCCCTTTAATTCAAATTTCTCCTCATACTATACGCAAGCATCAAGATGCTGTACTAATTATGTGACACAGATAAATGACAATAAAGATACACAAGAAACAAAAAAAAGAAGAAATTCGTTCGAACGAACCAATTCATATAAATTTACCAAAGCAACGTAGGCGTAGGTTCGTTACGTAGGATTTCGAAGTTCACCATGCATGATATCATTTGAAAAGCGATAATGAAGAGAAAAATAAAAACGGAAACTGAAAAAAAATCCACAAAATAATCAAATAAACACGTCCACGTGTACAAATTTTTACCCACTTTATACGTGCGGTAGACGTAGGGTCTAATATTATTTAAATTACATGAAAACGAGCATTAGGCTGAATAAAAAAAAAGATTTTGAAAAAATATATCTCAAATTCACTAAAAAAAAAGCAGTACAAAGAAAAAATAATTCGAGATACAATTAAAATAACAAATTATGGAAGAAAAGTGGAAATCATGTGTGAAATAAGAGCGAATAATTGAATTATCGTTGAAACAAAAGTGAAAAACGATGATAAGAGAGTTTTCATTCGAGAGCGATGTCGATCATAAATGTTTTACTTTTATTCTTATTTTTATTTTTAACATCTCTCCGTAAAGAGTTTAAATGGCGATATAGTTGGTAAATATTAAGTATTGTCCGTTGATATTATTCGTGGAAAAAAAGAGATTCGGAGAGATCTCTTTGCTGTTTTTAAATCGTTATATTTTCCACTCTAGGCTGATCATCTCGCATCCATTCTCAACCGTTGAAAGGAAGTCCTCCAACTTGACCACATGACTGGCAATCGAAGAAAATCGTTTGTGCTCCCGAGAGCTCGGAACACGATCGCGAGACCAAGCCATCAAAATAATAACTGGCTTTTCATTCAAGACCTTTGGACGACTTTGGTCATCCTCTTCTCTGTCCAAGACCAAACTACAAAGGTAGAACTTTTCGTCTCTGCCATATGTAAATATTGTGTTTGTTGCTGTGTTCCAACAAATAAACGATTTAACCGTTAAATTCTATCGAATTTGTACTTTACGAAATTGCGACGAAACGGAGTTTAAAAATTGATTACACGCTGAAAAAAAGTCTTGGAAATTTAAGGGGTTATTATGTCCAGCGGCCAAAAGAATTTGGTCTTTTCAAGCATTTTTTTCAACGTCTACTGAAAAAAAAAATACATCGAAATATCGATAACACATTATCAATTGATCCTTCAGCTGTATGAAAAAATGTACTTCAGATTTTTTTGCATAATGGCATGATTTATCATTCCGGGATAAATGAATTTGAAAAAATGAAAAAGATTGTCATACTTGACTTTTGTCGTTGAAGTCTGTCCGGCGAAATTTTATAATAAAAAAAAAATAAATAAATAAGCAATTTGTGGCATTTCCAATTACGTATACATTTTTTACGAAAAAATTGATTTTTTAATTGTTCGTCAAAAAATGGTCTAAACAAAATATCGACAAATGGCTTAACAAAGTGGTCAAAAAGTATTCAAAACTCCAAATCGTGTAAACTCAAAAAAATAAAAACAGGTAAAATTAGATAAAAAATATGTAACGGCGTTCGAAAAAGCAAACATTTTGATTTTTAGAATCTGAGTCCAACGACAATCCAAAATATGCGAAAGGAAAAACAGCCTTGCTTCAAAATTCTGATTAAAAAATCGGAGATTTCGTTGGATTGGAGGTCGAAATAAAAATAACTACACACAAAATCTTTTATAAAATGTTATCACTATTAAAATTTCATGGATTCTTTTTTGCAACGAGCCGCAGCATAAAAGAAATTTTTATACATATGACATGTAGTTGAACTTAAAATTAATCATTTTTAAAAATTCCTAGGTTGTTGACAGTAGTCCTTAAAAAACGGGTTCTTAAAGTAGAAAAAAAAATACATAAACGATGAGTTTTGATCATGTTAATGACTTGGAAGATCTGTACATACGATGAGACAATCACAATGGCGTAAAGTTATTGGGGACAACAAAAGTTTCAGCGAATATTGACCGACCAGCATTTTTAACACCATTACGATGGGAGCTACGCCTTTCTCCGATAATGGCTATCATAAAAACTTAACACAGATCAGTCGTACGATGGTAACTGTTAAGAAAAAAAATGTAATAAAAAGTTTCGGTATCTCAAATTTGTGAACTGAGAAAATTGGAGAAAAATCGTTTTTGTTTTCAGTCCCCGGCAGTTGAAACACGATAAGTACGGCGTGTGCAGTCGTTCAGTTATTTCAATGCTTTTTCAAGATCCTCGACGTCTCGGTAATTCACTCGAAAGTAGCATTATTTGGACGTAACTGTGACCTTCTCGAAGATTGATCAGTCTGCGAAAAATCGTTTTGGTTTTACTGGAAAACTCGATAATATTGTTTTTCTATTTAAACATCGAGAAAAACAGAATAATTTCGTACCTGTCGCGTTCCTGTTGTTGTATGTGGAGTCTGTCACCTCTCCGTAAAGGTAAAACAACGCTCGTATAACAAGATGCTTCACTCGCCGAGACCGCTGAAACTGTCGCGCATTTTATGACTTTTCGGGTGTTCGACGAACCCTCGGAACTCAGTAAAATCCAGTAGGAATAGTGCGTTGGCTCGCCGAAATAATAAATCTGGAGGCAACGAAGAAAAGCACGTATAAGATGGACGAAAATAAAACACCATAAGTCGAATTTTTAGGTCGAATGATAACGATAAAAAAAAGGCTGGAAACATTTAGAAAATGGAACAGAGTTACAAAATTACGTTCACTAATCTACGTAAAAAAATGCTCATTTTCAGTACGAAAAAGTAAATATTTTGCTTACAGAAAATGAAACGATGCTGCTCAATTCTTATTATAATAAAATGGAATCACTGGAATTATAGAAAGTTGGTAAAAAATGGAAAAGCATTGTGAAAAAAATAACATCAATTGTGTATACAGAATTATCATGAAAATAAGAAAGTTATTTGAAAGATCAGTGATGAAATGGAAACGTATTTGAAAATAGAGTTTTTGAGATTGCAACGAGTTAAAAATTGCTAATTTGAAGTGCAAAGCAGTGGCCTTTTCCATAATGAGTGCAAAATATGATTGCTTTTTAAAATACTTGAAAAATAAAAAGCATTTAGAACTAAATTTGTTTTTTCCGATAAAAAATGATTATTGAATGGAATTGAACGAAAATCACCTGTGCTGAGACCATGTACAGTCCATTAACGGTAACTTCAATTGACGTTTTATCCTCGACTAGATGAAATTTGTTGAAAGCATATCGTGACTCGTTTCTGGCGCTCTTGACCCACGGACCCACGTAAACTGCGATTAACGATGGATTTTAAAAGCTTCCACTTCAAGCAACATTTCATACATGATCAAAATGATCAACAGAAGGACGAGAAATACTAACTACCTGTATCGGTTATGTGCTGTTCGGGTATAGCACCAACAAAAGTCGCCACAAGAGGCCCTGAAAAATCATCGATAAACGGCGATTTTTTCTTTTAAACAGAAATTGCGTCAACAAAATAAGAGTTTTTTTTTCAATCCAGTCGTCGTGCAAGTGAAAAATAAAATTTACATATGAATAAACGTGCAACGAACATGAGCTTGAATTTTCAACGATGTGATTAGCCATAGAAAAACCTTCAAAAATTATTAGTGCACTTTTACAACGAGTAAAATAATTCAACGATTAAATTACAGAAAAATCAAGTATTACGAGCCCAAGATAAAAAAAAATGGTCTCTAATTGTTACGCACCACACATTTCTTTACAATTCACAACTATTTGATCAATTTTCATTTTTATTATCGTAGAGTTCCAAATTTGTCGACTTTATCGTTCACCTCGAGATTGAAAATATTGAACTTTCTTCTGTTTGTTTAAAAGAATATTGAAAAGGTGGGAACTCGTTTGAGGTGTGGTAGAACAAATATGAAAGGAAATAACATCGGTAAAGTTGACAGCATAACAAGAGATAGCCTGAGAATGTGTTCCGAGTCACGTGACGACACCGATCAAGGCTTTTTAATACAAAAAAAAAAAAAATTAAAAAAAAATGCATAAAAAAAAGTGTAATAAAAATAAAACGTATAATCCAGGTATACTAATACAAAAATCTATCTATACCCAATCGCCGGCGACTGCGTTTGAGCCTCCTTTTGATCTTTCTTCGTTTTTTACCTCGTCCTTCGTCACGACGGTATCTTCCGGTGCGAGATTCGTTCCACGTATTCGCATCGTTGTTTGTTTCGTCCCTTGAGCCCGACAAAGCCGTAGTCGACTCCTGATTTCGTTTCTCGAACGCCACAATAGCAGCTCTCTCGTATCTGTCTCTCTCGGAATATTCATTATCATGATCATCGCGATCCTCCGTCGATTTTCCATCATCGAGTATGTTATCGTTCTCGAAGACGTTCCTTGAATTCTTGTCGAATTTTTCAGACTCGTAAATCAAATTGGGAGGCGATACGGTTTCGTCAACTATCGTCGTACTTCGACCTTTTTCGAGGCTCTCAAAACTCGAGTTCTCTTCCCTCGAAGGCGAGTGACGATGTTTTGGAGTCTGATTCAATCGTCTCGACGAATCCGTCGGATGGACAAGTAATCGATGATGATTTGGCATTCCGTGGTACCAGATGCGATTTAAATTTTTATTCAATTTGTCGTACCTCAGCATTAACATCATTAGATTCGTATTCACGCAATTTATCTGTAACAGTTGAAACGATGAAATTAAATAAAAATGGGGGGAAAAAATATCAGATAATAATTACACTCATCCGACGTTCTAAAATTCATTTTTATTCCTTTTTTTTCTAATTTATACTTTATTTCGGTTCCCGTACCAAGAATATTGGACTATGGAAGAATCAAACAAAAATTTTTATCTAAAGAAATGGTGTTGATCAGCGTTATAATATCGACCAAATAATCATGTGTGACAAATTTATGTAATTTTTATTTTGACTAAGATATCACGTTTCTCATAGTTATCGAAACTCAAACAGCAAAGTAAGGAAGAAAAAACCGAGCCGATAAGCTTGTCAATCGCCGTAATCGACAGATCGATCAAGATACAGCTCGTATCAACAAGATTTTTCAATCTCCGGAAACTCCGAGCTGTGAAAAGCCAACTTTAAAAACGTCATTGCAGTCTAGCTCGTAGATTTATGTTTTTTATTTGAGATAAATACGGCAACGATGATTAATCTGGCAAATGTGGTCATTGAGTTTACAAACAATGGGGTATGCTTTCCGTGTTACACGATACCCCTCGGTCCATTACCAACGTCTCTTCGTTTTGTTTTCTTTTTTTTCACCCTACATACATCATTCCTTTTGAATTAAAACACTGTTTCATCAAAACTTGACTATGATCGTGAAATTGGAGCAAAAACATAGATAGGAATGCGACCACTGACACGAAATAATGCGAATGTTGTCACAACTGATCCAATGCCCTGTTTTTATTTGTTTCAATGGAACATGACAGAATAGCACGGAGGAGGATTTTTATGAATGACTCATAGTATCGATCGATAAAACGTACGATTTATCTTTGATTATTCTCACATATATCAATTTTTATTACCTGGACTTCGAGAGCTCGAACTTCCTTTTTAAGGTGAGAGCACACAATGGCAAATATAATCGCTAGTATCACTATAACGAGACTCTGCGCTCTTTGAAAAATCTTCGATCTTTTATTCCCCCCCGGTAACGAAAGATTCATATTCAAGCTGCACTCTATCACATTCGAACCGATTTTATCCGATTTTTTGTCATTCCCAACCTGGATCTTCGTATCGGTCATTTCCGTCGTATCTGAAGTTTCCATCTTTGTGCGGGAAGACATTTTTTTAAAAGTTTTCACACCGAGTTTCGATCGATTTACCGGCTATCTGGCACCGGGAGCGATTCTGAAAAATTGTAGGAAATATCATGAAAATAAATAAATATGAATTTATCGTTTCAAGTAGAATTTTATTATTTTATTCCTGATCATAAATGTTAAAGAATATAAAATGATCACTAATGATTCGACAAAAACAACTAATGTTTTTCTCCTTCCAATAATTATTCAAAATCACCTAAAAAGAAAGTCATTTATAAATAATATAAACTATCGAATCTAAAGAAATTCTTCAAATTCGAAAAACATATTCAAAAATACAGATAAAAATTTGAAGAACCAACCGCTATTCGAGAGTTTTTATTCCCAGCAAAAATCGTAAATTTTTTATGTAAAACAAATTTACTATCAGCAATCGTAACGATTTTGAAAAAATAAATATCATAGTACAAAAAATCCTTTAACCACAGAAAATTAAAAAAAATTGAAATAAAAAAACAAAGGTAACAAGAAGAAATCTTGAAGCTGAGTTGTAATTGGAATTTGATTTGAGATCAAGGGTTTAAGTTCTAATGAATAATATTTTTGAAAACTCGTCGCGAGAATCAAACTGTAGGAGTCCACCTTCGCCGCGGATCTTCAAAGCACTGACGGTCATCGGTTCGTCTACGTCCGTTTCACCAGAAGAAATGCACGCTACCCACCCACGAGGAAAAATCGGGCGTGCAGTTTCGTTTTTCAAAATAAAAAAAAGAAAGAGAAAAGACAAAAAATCTGAACGAGACAAAGAAATCGCGTAACCGAAAGCGTGTGCGGCATTCTCAGAAATTGGTCAAACCCCTCTTCGCTTTTTGTTATTCGCACGCGGTATTGTCCTCGCTGAGACTCGACATCGCGAGAAACTTTCGCCAAGGAATTTTTAAAAAGTAATGAAAAAAAAACCGGTGTGCAAAAATCGGAGTATTTTCTTGGAACGAGTACGAGTTGTTTTTTTTTTTTTTTCGTTTACTGACCTCATCGACATTTTTGCAGATTTTTGATAAAAAGAAGGAAGAAAATCCGGAGAATACGGTCGGTACGAAACGAAATCCAGACTTTTCGCGCTTGGGAAGGAATCGCCGTTCACAAAACGCTATGGGACGCCTCTACGTTCCATCTTTTGTTTACTACACTATACTATACATTCATATATATATATATATATGTATATATATATATACACACACATGAATGGAAAGAGAGAAGAAAAAGAGAGACTCGAATGGACCTCTTTTTTGCCTCCTCCGAGCGGTCCACAACGACCGGTCGCTCCGGCTTATGTCCATCGACTGAGGTCTCCACTGCCAACTCTCCATTATGAAATCCCTAGTATACATTTTTTTCCCTCTCGCTCTCTGTAACGGATCAGAGGAGCTCGTACGAGCTTCTCTTCTTATCTTTATTCTTCTCGTCTTCGCAAGTATTTATTTCTCTCTTCTTTCTTATTTTTGTTTTTTTTTTCGCTTCTGCTTTTTACTCTCTTCTTTCTATGTATAACTCGCCCTCTTATCGCACCTGCAAATGGAACGCATTTTTGTACAATCGGGAGCATTCACTTGTTGATTCTCGTGAATGAATGTACCAGCTGCCAGTGCATCGAGAAACTGCACAAAAGAAAACTCCCTCCTTCTTTATTGAAGTTTTACACTTGCGGAGAGTCCTCGATGACGCTTTTTTCGTTTTCTTTTTTTACATCACGTGACGAACCTCGAGATTTTTACCAGTGTCATCACGTTGTTAAACAATTGTATCGTTCAGACCAATCTTGACAACTTGTTGCTTCATTCTATTCAATCACCCTCTTCTTCATTTCTCTTTGTTTTGTGCCTGGTGCACTTGAGCCCTCACGCTCAATCCCTGCTCACTCCTGCAATAATAATGCAGAAATTCAGTTACGAGTGTCACTACGAGAACTAATTAATTTTCACACATTTTTTATTTTATCCATTTTTATATATTTTTTTTTGTTTTTTAATTGTTGAAGTCCACAAAGAATATTGAATCACATTGAATTCTCAAGTGACATTTCTTTTTTGATTTTTTTATGCAGAACTTTTTTTTTTCATTTTCAGATTTTTGAGTTCACTGCAATTGAAATTATGCTTGGTTCTAACTATTATTTGATATTTATACCGTAATTATCTTTGAGGGGAAAATCAAAATTAGAACGCTGATAAAAAGTGTAATCTTTGCTATATTTCTTAACAGAAAAAGATAAATATTTTGGTATTTAAAAAAATGTTTTTTTCGCGTCAAAATATATAATGAAACGCCCAAATTAAATCGCACAAATTGCACTTTTCTAAGATTCTAAAATAGGTTCACTTCTTAAATTTATTATTTCTACAATTTTCCAGTATTATTTTTCAAATAAATGCATAGAGAATTGTTTCAGAGATTGTTATTACCAGTAAATCGAAATAATGCTTATTTTGAACATGAATTTAGTCTTAGTGATATCTGTGTTATTTCTAATACGTTTTTACCCCCTGAAAGAGCCTATGAAGAATGGGAGAAAGCCTTTCATCATTCAAGCGACCTTCGAGTTCAAATTTATAGAATCTATTGAGGAATAGATGAAGTAGGGCAACGCGGTTCTCGAAAACCCCAAGGACTGCCTCGGGTGTTGAATGTTTTTACTATATACGATCGAACCCAGGTTTAAGAACTCGTTTCCGAAGGACTGAATACACCTAAATGGTTTGCTAGGTATCCGTTGAAAAAAAAATCAAATGTTTCTCAAAAATATTGACTATCGGATAAAAATTTCGTAAAACTCCATATTCCTAAAACATTTTTTCTAATATCTCCTCGTCGGTTAATCTGATCACGTGTTTTGATAGAACGCGACGCAATTTAATTACGTGTGGGTGGACACGAACTAAGAGGCAGAAGAAATAGAGAAAATAAGCGAAGAACCAACGACATATTTCTTTTTCTCTCTATTTTTTTTCTTTCGCTAAGCGTTATGGAAGGCAGGTCGTGAAACAGCGAGAACAGAGTCGAATTTCAACGCTGCTTGTGCTTTTTCAGCGTAGAAAATTCGCACGCGACCTTCGCCGAGTGTCAACGCACCGTATTTATATTTGCATATTTTAAACATTACTTTCGTTCATTTTTTCATACACATCAATATTTTTGTTATGCAAAATAGTATTTAAAATTTGTTTCATATAAAAAATAAATCATTCAAATGAAATTCGTAATCTGGGAAAATTATTTTTATCAACGAACTATAAATATTTGTATTATGTTTTTCTTGTACACGTATCGAGGATCAAGGCCTTTTTCTCATTGAACAAAAGAACACTCGGAGTGGTCAGTTGGCCGCGAGTTTCGAAAAAGGAATTCGCTAGGCACCTGGTAAATTCTACTACATTCGTAATAAACGTGGGTCCAACTATACGTACACAGAAAAGCGTTTACGTATTTTGTCTCCATTTACTTTTAACGGTATGTTTTTTTTTCTGCCCGATTTGCAAGTGTACCAATACGATTTCCTAGAAACGTGCGTCTTTAACAGTTTTTCACGATTCCTCTCTTTCTCACGTATAAAATCACCTTAATTTTGCAAACTGCAACGGATTATTCATAAACAAAGTGTATTAAAACCTTGGCACTTTCCATGGGAATAAAATTGACGCTTCGGTTTATCGAAACGTTTCTACGAAAAAAATTAAAAAAAAAAATAAAAAAAAAGAAAGAAACTTTTTTGAATTTGTATCCATTTTCGAGTATTTATTATGAAAACGAAAATTGTGCCTAATTGTAGCAAAAAAATTAAAAAGTACTTAAGGGCATATTCAACCATGATTACTCTTAAAGTTCGAAGAACTAAAAAAACAATGAATTTGCATTGGTTCACTGATATATATCGGTAATTTCACCCACATTTCAGGCTGAATTTTGCCCTGTGAAAAAATATTTCAGAAATGTTACGCAAATGGTCTTTTTCAATCTATTCAAGACAACGATTTTAGCTTTTGCATAAACTTTAGAAAAACGTTGCAAATTGAAATTTGCAAATTGCTTCCTCAAGATGCTCAAGATGCACGGTGCTCAAGATGCACGGTGCTCAAGATGCATGATGCTCAAGATGCACGATGTTCAAGATGCACGATGCTCAAGATGCACGATGCTCAAAGCTTCCTCTATGAGGTGCTATATTTTTAATTTTGGCTTCCTCATAGAGGAAGCTTTGAGCATCATCGTGCTAAATCTTGAGGAAACAATTTGCTACTTTCAATTTGCAGCGTTTTTAAATAAAATTTTCTAAATTTGCATTTATAATTTAATTTGGAAAGGGCTTATTACTAAAAATTATTAGGCTTATTTATCAATATTTTTTATTGAAAATTTTTTCTAATACACTTCAGAAGTTATACTATAATATATATATATAAAATGAATAAAACAATATTACTCATATCGGCGCAAAAAAATCATGAAAATGTGCCTCTTTTTCGCTTTTAAAACCTTACCCTGCCCTTAAATTATATAATTTCGAGAACTTTTCTAGAAAGTAAAGAGGAAGTACGGACTTATACACAATATATTGGAAAATTTGCAAAAATTTGAGCGGTTAAATGATTTTTCGAAAAACTAAGATTTTCGTAAAATTCGAAAACCCATAAAATTTAAACCATTCAACCGATATTTCCCAAATTCAATACCAACCGTCCTATTATGATACTCTATTTATAAAAAAAAAATTAATAATAAATCTTGAAATTTGCGGAAGTTAGAGTGATTACACTCTTTTTTCGAAAATTTCAAAATGCCGTAGAATTCGTATTTTTATAGCAATTTCGACAAAATTCTCAGGGAACGAAGAGCTGGTATAGATTAACATCTGTGCAAAACGGGAGCCCTGTAGCTCAAACCGTTCTCGAGTTATAAACGTTTGAATTTTACAGTGCCAGAACATACACACACACACACACACACATCCGGACATTTTTTCTAGATATGATTTTTCGATGTTTTGGGACATTTTAAGCACATTGACATTGAAAACGGGAAAAAAAAATTTTTACCGTCACATAGCTTCCTCTATGAGGAAGCAAAAATCATCAAAATGGAAGGATTCAGAATGTCAAAACTGAAAATAGATTTAAAAAAACACCTCTTTAGTGAATCCTTGCTTCAAATCGGACAGGAAAAAATGGTTATTTGAATATGACTGAAAAATCGTGGTACAAAGAAATACATTGTTTTTTCTGATTTTGAAAACATGTTGAAGAAATTTTTCACTGATAATGTGACAGATTTAATAAATTGGTTAAATTCGAAAAAAAATTGAGTTGTTTCCCATAAAATCTCGCCATTGAATAAAAAGAGATTATTTTACGATTTGATCACACTTGATCATGTTTTCATATATTTTCTATAATCCTCAGTAAAAAGTAATGCCTTGGTTTGATCACCCGATTGTTTGACATGAGGCACAATTTTTTTACATCGCATCAAACGTAAACGTTGAGCACGTGGGAGTCACCGGTTGAACTCGCCTCAATCAGTGTATGTGTTAAGAGGACATTGCACTATAGAACCGTTTCATGGAATAGTTCATGGTTTCACATAGAAAAAACTTAGTTTTCCATAATAAATAGTACAAAAACATTACGATCTATTTTTAACAGTGTTCGTGATTCGTCTCCATATTTTTTGGGAGCTCATTGTGGTGGTTAAAGTAGCGAGTCTCTTCACATCAGAAAACCGATAATTTAGCTTCAAAATAAATCCAAAAAATTTCACATTGCGACTTTTAATAGCGTGTTTTTTAATCTGAACATCGATAGTGACGATTGATACCATAATTCAAAAAAGTAGCGAATTAGTTATTGCATTATTTCGAATCAAAGTTCAAGAAAACTGACTAATTTCGTACAATAGTTAGCGTGATTTTTGCTGTAAAGGTTGTTAAAGGTGACAGCTCTTAAAATGAAGATAAGCAAAAGTCAATCCAGTACATTGTGCAAGCATTCTTACAAAGCAATTATCAAAAAATATTGCCAAAATGAAGTAAAATGGATAATTTCTTCAAAGCAAAATTACTGCTTTAAGGACGTTGGGGAGAAAAAATTGATAATTCATTTCAAAATCAGGCAAGAATTGTTACAAAAGAATAAAATATATTTCAGTGTTAAAATATGTTTATCTTGAAGGGTATTAAACATCTCTAATTATTTTCTAGTGTCATCCTTTGTTCTTTGTTCCTCGAAATGCCTCAATGGCAAGTTTTAAAGAGAACGATCTTAGAATCAGACTCCAAGAATTCTCATTATCGCGTGCGATTGATTATTCGGTAGAAGCGTTCTCATGGCAGTGCACACTCGTAAATAGAGTAATTTGTAAATACCGAAGAAACGTTTAATTATCGCTTGTCCAAGCATAATTTCATCGAATTAATACACTCGGTACGTGACTTGTTTAAATCGCTACAAACGAACCAGGTTGATGCTTACTACATCGCACAATGTTCCTTTGTGGTCGAATTAAAATCGCTGATCCCTCGTGAAATCCAAGACTCATCCAGGTGCGTGGTGAAGGACGCTCGAATACACAAACTTCGTAGTAAAATGATTCAATTTTAGAATCGCACACGATCCGATGCGACCTGCGGAGCAAAGCATTTATTTCTTAATAAGCTTTGCTTAACTTTTTTCATCTAAACACGTATTTAATGAGAGTTCATTTCGATCAAAAAGCATTTTACTTAATAGGCGAAAATTTATTGCAGGATTAAAAACAAGGCGATTGATTGACGTACTTGAGCGAAGGTAATTTGAATCTGATACGTTTCGAATTACAGTCATTTCACTTTATCTCTTTCACATCTTATTATAATAACATTTAGCCGAGATGCAATCGTTCAGTTTTCGTGTATGAAGACTGAATAAATTTTCGAATATTTTTCGTAATATTTGTAAAATGGTCGTAGTAAAGTTTAACAAAAAGGATTTTGAAGTTTAATACTTGTGTTTTGTAAATTTATGGTTGAATAATGTTCAATCTTTCGGAATGGGATTTTTTATTTCTTCTCTTCTACCGAAACTTGTCTTTTTCGAAAGAAATAAATATTTCAAAAGCTCGGGATTTTTGCAAAATTGTTACGATAAACTCGATACGAATATTGTAGGATGTTTTCACACGATTCTTCACTCCCATGGAGAATTTTTTGTCAACGAGAGAGCAGTGACGTGACCAGCAAACAACAAGCACACGTACTTTTCTCTTTTTATCTCTCTGGAACGCCGTTCTCAGGGCTCGTGAGAGAGGCTGTCCAATGAGGAGAAGGAGATGATGACAATATGCGAGCAGTAGAGCTAAGCACTTCCTCTTATCGCATATCCGCATGTCGTGAAGAGTGAGAGCAGGCCAACGTTCAAGTTCCTTCACACACATCGTTCTTCCTGTGAGAGTACAGTAACATTTGTTATTGGTTCGTAGTATTTACTACGTTTAGCAACAGAAATATTTAGTGTGTACGAAATCACATATTTCCTGTGATTAACTGAAATTTGATATTCACCAAGGAATTCAACGTTAAATATTGCCTTCAAAATTCAATAAAAATTTAATAATCAATTGAAAATTTGAAGCTTGATTAAAATCTCAAAATTTGATGCTGAATTTGAGCTTTTTGTCACAAGCTCAAAAAGCATTAAATAAATTTTCTTAAAATCACAATTGGCGACGACATCGCGTGTCGTTTTTACTTGAACTCCCGTAATTGTGTATTCTCGAAAAAACGGAAAAACTCTTCTCGAATACCGTTTATGGTTTATTGGCATATAAAAGTTCTTTTGTTACATACATTCGGAGAGCATGTAGGCGTGCCAATTATGATGTTCGTAGCGCCTCCGTGATAAATATCCAGTGAGAGTGACAAGGACTGAGAAAGAGAGAATAAAAAAAGGAGAAAACGATAGATACGCTCGACAGAATCTCATCCCTAGAAGTTTAGTTAGCTCGAAACTCTCGCGAGCGTCGGTTGTCCTGGGTTAGCTTAACGATTTTCGAACATCTTAATTGTCATTTTACAAATAAGAGATACTCCAACTTTTACTCTTCCCATGTTTGGTCTAATTTACACTTTTCAACCATTTTTTTACTGCTTACCCAATCGAATACAAAAAATCATTGGATTTTCTTAAATTCCTCTTAGAATAATTTTTTATAAACAACTTATCATTTATTACTGTATAATTCATTTGTATCAAATTTTCAGTTGTTCATGGTGTAAAATTCTTTATAGTTGACCGAAATAGCAAAAAAAAAATGTTTAATTTGTTGCAGTCAAAAATATTCAAATTATTTAAGTTCAATTAATTTGTGAATCGAAAAAACTCATCAATTATCGCATTAATTTTTTAATGTTCGTGTAATATTGGAAATAACATTTTTGTACAACCAAATTCATTTTGGGTAGTAAAACTTGTACCAATTGGAGTAAAATTAAGTACAGCGGTGGCAATTGTTTTTATTTGTAAGAAACAAATAATATTTTTAGGAATTAATTGTGTCGTTATATCTTGTTATGAGAAACGACGTTTTTTAACCGAAAATTTCAAATAATTTTCCTATATTACAATGAAATTATGTTTTTGGCAAGTATAATTTACAGCAACAACGCTGAACAGTACAAAATTGAGAAATAAATAATGTAGATAAAATTTTAAATGTTTAAGAGGGACGATAAAATATTGTTTGAATAAAAATCAAAAAATTCCAAAGTAAATATGAATTTTTAAACTTCGCTTGAAAGATGTCGGTAATCGAGCAAAGATCATTAACGACAATGTGAAATCGTTGAAGAAACGAGATAAGATTTGCAACGTGTGTGAGTGACCGAGCGATTCAACAAAAAAGACAAATCGTAGAGAGAGAAAAAAAGTACGAAGTTAAGTTGTACAAGTCGGAAAGATTTTTCGCGTCCAAGTTGAAAGGTCGAATCGAGCGGAAGGCGAGGAGGTAAAAGGTGAAAACGTTGTACACACACGGACAACGTATTCTTACCAAATCCTCTTCGATCGGCGTACAAAAACCAGCTCGACAGGTTTTAAAGACTCTCTCTCTCTCTCTTTCTCTTTCTCTCGTAGCTCGTCTTCTTCATTTTGCTCTGGTCGTTGTGGAAGCGAGTGATCGTGGTCTTTTCCCCTCGAACGTTTTGTTTAATACGTGGCCGTTGCGGGAGGGCTTGAACCACCGCGGTGGCGATTTTAACGTCCCTCGTACAGGCATTATCGTAAATCTACCAGAGCTACCGTTAGAAGGTCCCCAACAAAAAGCAGTCAACCATTTATCTTTTTAAAAGTATCTCGAACAACTGGACCCTCAAATTTCCTCCCTTATGATTGTTCGATTATCTGAAAAACACGAGTATTGACAATTTTAATGATTAGTGCACGTGAACTGGCAACGTGAGAGAAAAGTGGAGAAAAGAAAACAAATGAACAACAAACGAATGTGATATGTTTTAACAGTGAGCTTCGGATTAAAATAGATTAAATAACGAATAACTGAAGCTGCGACGAGAAATATAATTCGAAGGAAAAGGAAGTTTAGTAAGTAAAAGTTAATGTGGAGAAATTGAGTGTTTATAAATTGAAGTAAAAGCTTTTTTCTGTTTCTTCTTCATTCAAAGTTATTTTCGACACATCGATGATCGAATAACGATGAAAGTTACTTCCGAAAACTGATATTTCGTATTTGTTTTTATTTTGCCCTGATTTAATCGCTCACCTGTTGGTCGGAGATACTAATGAGCGGTGATCTATGAGAAGATGACTTCGGTGGTGACCGGTGACGATCGGAGAGCCCCAAGGATGAAGCCAAAATCAGGAAATCAAAAAATTCCCATCGACGGCACAGCAACGACTGTCGTGAAGGACGAAACCAGATCTTTTCTCGATTTTTCACGGGAAAATCTCAGCATATCGCAATCCGAACTGGAACAAGGATTCAACAAACCCTCCAAATGTTTTCGTCCTAGTAGACACAGCGTTCTCAGTCTCATTGCTATTTTCGTTGCTCTTATTTGCGCCGCTGTTGAGATCTGGGAATTTCATAGAGTTATTAGTAATTCCAGGGATATCGAAATTATTAAACGAGATGTCGAAATTATTAAGAGAGATGTCGAGGCACTCAGGCATCGCATGTTTGGAGAAGACTTCGTCGACGACCTCAAAGCGTTCGAGGAACAGGTAAATGATTTTTTTTAATAATTATTCGAATTACTCAACACATTGAAAACCAACAATTTCATATAGGAATTTCAATTATCGTTTATGGATTCAAATATTTTTAACATGACTTTATAGTTTTTTTTTTACGAATCTTAACTTTTTGAATTCAACTTAGAAATAAAAAGTATTTTTTACGATTTTAAAATATATTTCATTTTGTTATACTTCATTTTTATTAATATTCATATTCTTCATTCATGAATGAAGTACTTTTTTTAAAAGAAGGAAGATTATTTTAAAGCATCTTAACTTTTGAATATCGAATTTCTTCAATTTAGCCAACATCACGTAAAAGAACGTACTAGCAAAAAAAACTGCAGCTAAAGAAAAAATAGTAAATTACAATACCGAGAAATGTAAATAATTGAGAGCAACGTTTGTCACAGGAAAGTTTTAGTAAGAGCAGCTTTATGAATGTCTTAATTCGGCGTACTGTAATGATAATATCAAATAATGATTGGCATAATTGCTCATCGCAACCGCGAACTCGCGATTTATCGTAGGCGTAACTAATACCAAGCTTCTGTTACATTTGTAGTGCTGTCGCCCATCTTCATACTTTGTCTCATTAACTTGATAGGGTGAACACTCCCATAATTGATTCGTCAAAAAAAATGCTTGGACATTCAAAGAATTTCTTATTATAAAGTACAAAAGCTTGTTTGGTTACTTGAATCAAAGAAAATTAAAATTCGTCGTGATCAATTTCGAAGTATCTTTGTAAGAAAAAGAACATTTCCATAATCGCACAATTTTAAACACAGAAATGATTCATTAAAAAAAAATCTATACTATAAGTTAAATTATTACGTGAAAAGTACAAAAATTTCGGTAAAATGGCACGAACCTTTTTTAATTACGTGAATAAAAGAGAATAAAAAGCCGTTTTTATTGAATGTAAAAAAAAAAAAATAACTCAAATAGACTCAAAAATTAATAGCAAAATTAGTTAAGCGCTGCTTTTTAACATTTTTTCTATAATTTTCATATATATTCCCCAAAATCACAATTAAAAGATTTTTGACCAGTGCATAAATATTTAGACTGACGATACAGGACAGCGACTCAATATTTATTCGCTGTCCTTTTTTTTCTCCGCGTCTCGAATTCTCTTTGCGTGGCCAGTGTGAAATTGTGCACATTAACGAATTTGAAATGATTGACATTTGCTCGGTCAGTGCAAAGTTGAAAAAGTTGAACCGGTTGAAAAATTGATAATAAATAATAGACGCAAAATGTTCTGTCAGAAAATCAATGCTAATTCTCGGCCTCGTTTTGTTCATTGCCAAGAGTTGGTTAGAACTGTTTGGCCAAGACTAAGCAGCCAAAACAAACGTGAGGAAAAGTAAAACATTGAAAATCTCACAGTTGTATGCGGATGGCAGCCAAGCTGAGGATTCAGGTGAGGTAGATATCGAAGGCGCCGATTACGATAGCAATTACGAGGAGGATTACAGTCCAAATTGGAATGATTACGTGTCTGATTCGAGCGAGCCAACGGCAGCCACAACGCAATCTCTCGTTGCTCGGAGTTTGCAGCATTCGTTGAAAAGCGAAGAATCGAAGAGCGCTTCGAGTTCGAATCACGAGCGTGTCGCGATGCTCGCTGTTCTTCACAAGGTCGAAGCCGAACGTGGACAAGAGTTTGAGAAGAGCGTTCACGAAACTCGTGAAAATATTGCGCGAGAACGTTTGCTCGAGGAAAACCACGAATCCTCTCGTCATAAAAATGAGCGAAATGGGGAAGAACAACATTTCGACAGTAAGGAAGATCATCCGAAACAACGACGCGCCATTGCCGAAGAAACTTCGATCCGAAATACTGAACGATCAGTTTTTTCTGATTTTCGAAATGATCGTAATCACAGTCTACACGAAAATGTCCTTACAAATGGCTCCGCTGAATCTCGAGCTGCAAAAAAGAGAAAAAACAAAATTTTAAACACGTAGGTTGAAATTTAAATAAGTTGCATTATTTTTTAAAGTAATTCATTCAACCTTAGAAGCACAAACACAATTTTTCGTGTCTGCTTCTACACCCTAGGTCTGCGAGACCCAGGCCACGAATTCAACTTGCAATCATTATAGTTTCAACAAAATTGAATTTAATTCGATCCTTTTTCAACTTTTAAATCACCGGCTAAAACTTTGTCCGATCCATGTTTTCTTCAAAAAGAAAGTTTGAGTTAAAAACCGTTTTCAGGGTCCCTCAGACCCAAGGGTGAACTTCTAGGGTTGACATAAATGATAATTGTTCAAATACAAAGTAAACCCTGGCGGATCCAGTAACGGGACCTTTTAAAAAAATAACGGGAAATTCCGTTGTCCTTTTTACAAGGTCAAACCCTAAAAGCAACGCCAGCGTTACCTTCAGCGTCTAAGGTAACGGTAATAAAAAAGACAACGGAAATTTCTGTTTCCTTATCGTCGCCGAATCCGCCAGGGAATTTACAGAAGGAGATTACCCAATTTTATTTTTGAAACAATTTAAAGCAACTTCGGGTATTTTTTGACCTTAAAAAAAATCCGATCAATTTGATCTAACTTTTGAAAAAATCGTATTTTCGTTTGTTCAGTAGCGAAGCAGTGCCCTGGGATCGTCATCCTCCGAAGAAGTATTTCGCGGTGACGAGAGTGGACAATTCTGAAGATTTTCCAGTGTCTAGTCAAGCGATGAGACGTCACTCGGTCTCATTGAATCATAGAGAAGAATTTGGACGGCTTCGTCAGGTATTTCATTCGTAACAACCGCAAATTCGTAACTTTCGCCGCTGGAAGATAAAAAAAAATATTTATTTATCTTTTCAGGGGTCCGAAGTAACGAGATCTTTAAAACAGCGAGTAATTACGAGACGCCATTTGCGAGCACCGAGACAAGTTTTCGCTGCTCATTACGGGGCTGACAGTGCTCTTTTTGGCATGGAAGACGAGCACACGGGAAATGGCAGGGCCAAACACAACGAGGGCATTTTTAAAGCTTGGCGACCAAGCGATTGGGTCGCCGATCTTGGGATGAGCCGGCATTTTACTCTGTCGCGTGACGGTAGACTCTCTGTTCATGAACCAGGACTCTATCTCGTTTACGCGCAAATTCATTATCTCGATGAACACGATGAAAACGGATTCCACATAGTCGTGAACGGTCAACCGATTTTGCAATGCATGGTAAGGCCTCCTTTCATCTATCTGTAAAAAAATGTTATTCTCGTAAAAACAATCCCTTTTGCGACAAATTCAAGGGGGAATTTTCATGACGGACGTTAAAAAAGTTGATTTTTTTCACATATTTTTACTCCATGCTTCGAGAATATTGTGTTTTAATAACTGGTAACTAAAATTTTTAACCGTCTGGAAAGTTACACTCGAAAAAAAAACATTTCGAATGCATTTTACTCGCAATTATATTTTTTTTAATGGTTTCAGCGATTAAAGAAATGAACTATTCATTCGAAAAGAAAAACTTTTTTAGATAATGGTCGCTATTATACTTTTTCATTTAAAATTAGCCGTTTTCTTGCTCTAAAAAGTAAGAAAAGTGTATTTTCAGCTGTTTTTTGTACTTTTTTAAAAACTTGTGTAATGGAGCAATTCACAGTTAATGACCAAAGTTTTTTTTTCCTTACTGACGATCAAATGTCCCTTACGTTGCAGGTTTACAGTCCGGGCACGGGTCACAAGAGCAGATCCTGTTTCTCCGCTCAGATAACGGTACTTCAAGCGGGCGACCGTTTGGTCCTGAAGGACGTTGGTCCGGCGAGATACACGCTGTTTCAGCACGACAAAAGTTTCTTCGGTCTCGTGAAACTCGGCGATTCAAAACAGCAACAACAGCAACCGAAACACACAACACAGACGCCGCTAACTTTTCTATAATCACAGCTGACAACAACAAAAACAATATACAATGACACACCTCATGACATGGTTATTTATAACTTCAAAATACGTAAGAAATATGTGAAATATGCGAAAACCACATTTTTGTTGCTATTGCTAAGACCAATTACGTACATGTGTATTTAAATATAAATCAGAGCGAGGCAAAGTGAAGAATTTTTCATTCGCTTCCGAAACGAAAATGTTAGGAATTGATAATAAAAAAAATTCTCACGAGATATTAAATTCGAATTCTGTGAGAAAATGGTTATGTAATGAAAAATATTAATATTTTATACTTCGAAATTGAAAAAACTATCCATTTTTTGTATCGTCCTAATATTATGCACATGAATACGAAGAGCGTGCCATTTTTTCAAAAAAATTATGTTCCGAAACTCTCATTATTCGAAGAGTAAATTTGAAATGACAGTTTACTTATTTTCGAGGTTCGCAGTTACTTTAAATTGTTCTACATGCAATCATATTTTCGTTAGTTTATTTAGTTAATGGAACACTCTGTTTATATTGTATAATTATCGTTTGACGACTTACCACAGTTTGAATCGTCAACGCGAACAGAGGCGAATGTAAATAACACTTTTGTATTTTATCAATGAATTATATGCTATTAAAATTGAATCTTTGATTTTCTTTAATTTGGTTATTGAAAGGCTTGTTTTACAAATCACAGGTCATGTCACAACGTGCGATTGGAGAGCAATAAGCTCTGGCTTTTGAGCTATTGATTGGTATCAAATCGCCGGGGTTTTCCATCAAATCGACCACGTAATTTTCCTGCAGCAAACTCGTCGGCAAAATGGTTTTCAAATTATCTTCGAATACGTGGATTGTGCTTGATTCATTTGCTTCAATTGATTTGGACGATTTTTTTTCTGTTGATTCTTGTCTTGCCAGAAGACTTTTGTCACTCATACTCATTCTTTCATCGGTTTCTTCCAAACCAGGCATGTCCTGGTTCTCAGCAGGATTTTCGATCTACAATATTTTCATTTTATTATCAATTAAATAATTACATAATTTTAGCATTAATCATAAATCTCATAATTACTAATTAAAAATAGGAATTAGAGCTTTTTCGGTCCGTTTTGTTTTTGAAATCGAATGTTACTGAACTGGAAATGACAATAAAAAAAATAATAGGTAAACGTTACTTATCCCTAGACTCCTAACAACGGGGTCGAAAACGACCCCATTTTTTTGAATATAAAGCTTTTTTTTTGCATTTCACGAAAACTGTTTAATTTTATAGTTTTTATCATCAAATGTTCACCAAATGTGACTTTATCATACACTATTCTCTTCGTTATTAAAAAACGAAGAAAATGGTGTATAATTAAACCTTATTATCACATACGAAGAACATTTTATGCTGAAGAGAAGACTGGAGTCAGTTTCAACCTCGTTGTAAGGTTTACATTCAGAAAAATAGACTGTAAGTATCTAGGGTTAAACGTTTTTTAATACATTAAGCTCTCAGTAATGTATGAACAAAATTTTAGCATGTTTTTAAAATAATTACAAAATTCACGTACTTGTGGAATGGCTATTTCGTTCCAAGCTTTGCCATATTCGCCTCGTACGAGTGTGCTGGGCAGGCAAATTCTATCAGCCAAGACTTTGAAGAGTAATGCTCTTTCTAGATACGAACCGACTCTCAATTGACCAAGTGGAATAATGCTCGTTTCGATGTCTTCGCGAATTTCTCGAACGTGAATTTCCAACTGATGATCGATGCAAGGATTTTGTGGATCAGGCCCTGACATTTGACGAGCTACAAATTTGCTGAGAAGCTTCGCTCGCAATGCTATTTTACTTATATCCACGACTCCTTGGCACGTTTCCTGCATTCTGAAACAGAATTTCACATTAATTTACAAAATTGAAATGTAAGTACTTCTCAAAATTGTCATCGTACTTTTCCAAAGATTCATTTGCTGCTAAAATTCTTTTAAATAGCTCCACGTAATCGTAGAGATATGGATCTTTTTGCAATTTTCCGAATTTTAGCTCCAACCAAACACTCGCCGAATCTCTGGACGCGGCGTTTGAACTCCTAGTTGTTGGAGACTTGAGCTCGATACTCGATTGAGGATCTGCGAAATTCACCACATAAATCGGATCCTTAGGACACATTTTCAGCTGAAAAAGATCATCCAGGACTGGAAACCTAAATTTAAACGCTGAATGAAATGTTTAAAATGATTACAAAATATCAAACATTTTCATTTTCATTCCGTGTTACTTTTTATTGTTCACAGCATCTTTCCCACATTTTTTTCGATTGGGTTTACACATTTTTTAAAATAAAAAATCCCATTTGAAAAACTGTATTTTAAGACCTTTACAATAAGTAATATAATAATAATATAATAAGTATAATAATAATATAATAATTATAATAAGTAAGTGTTGCTTTTGAATATGAATGCAATTTTTGAAATTGTAAATCCAAACAGTGTAATAACAAAACAAGAATAAAAATGCTAAGGAAGTTTCCATTTTTCTTAAACTATCGACACATTTCCTTTGAATAACAAATATGCGTCTAATCGTTTTACAATGCATAGAAAATTTGTTTAGCATTTCGTATTTTATGGATTTTACTAGATATTTGAATATTTACTTCGCAAATTGAACTTATTTTCGTGTAAAAATGAAATTTTGATTTCTGACAATTGAGCTTTAAAATTCGAAGACTTTTTTCTGTAAATACGTAATATCTTACGATCTTACGGGCAAATGTGACGTCGCATGACATAAAAACCATCGTCAGTAGTTTCGTGCATTGATAGACGTCCAGTAGCGGCAAACTTGGCTGGTAAATGAGCTGAGAATAGAGAATCGATGCACGTATTCCAAGTGGGAATGCCAGCCGCGACGGCGCGATTCTTCAGCATGCTAAACAAAATAATCAAATAAAAAACATGTTAATATTTTTAGAATTTCTAACACATGCGAATATCTTTATTGATATTTGCTGTTTTGGAGAAAATTCACTCTACTAATTTAAGTAGCCGGCGTGCACAAATTGATCGGCGAATCCAAGGTCCTCAGCGAGTTGTTGAATGAGCTGTACAGCCGCAATGCGAACCCGCGTTGATTTTGTATCAGACAAAATATGAAAAAGTTTTTCAACGAGATCGCTCTCAATGCAAATTTCACGGATTTGTTTGTCCACGCAAAAATTCGACAGAGCTTTGCAACACGCGATTTTCAACTCGTCGGCAGCACGATTTTCCACCTGCTCAAGGAAAAAAAAAGTAAAACCCTTGTTCAATTTTTTTAAACGAATTTTGGCGATAAAACCCATTTTGTCTTTTGATTTCAATAATCTGAATATGCAGTTGTGAAATTGAATTTTTGGGAAATTCCCCGAAAGGCTGATCAAAATACGAAGAGAATGTTATGAAAAATAATTGAAATTTAATTAATTACGAAATTTTCCGTTATTAAATCACCTCGAACGTAGAGCACAGAGAGTCAATAAGCTCCGCTTCTACGAGAAACTTTCTATAGTCAGGGTAACCTCCCATGTACGTTAAAACGTCGATTGTCATAATTCCGATCTCCAGAGGAACGTTTTCAGGCGTTTCTTTCAGCAGCAATTGAAGATAATTTGGGAGTTTGGCGTCCAGAAAGTTTTGACAAAAATTTGGACCACTCATACACAATTCTTTGAGTGCATAAGCAGCTGCCATTCGTACAGCCCATTTTAGAGTCTCGTCTTTCAAAATATCTGGAAAAAGAGAATGACGTAGTTTCATGAAAAATATATAAAGGCACAGGGTGAAAAAAATTGAAATTCCATCACACCGAAAATCGCTTGTGTAGGATTTTCTTGAAAAATTTCTTTAGAAGCTGGGGCGTAGCGTGCCATTACTCCTATTCCGTAACAAACGATCCTTTTTAATTCTTGGTCTCGAGAAGAACCATGCAAATTTTGGAGCAGATGCTTAACAAGTCCAAAATTATGCAACATCTGTAATAAATTCAATTTTTGGGTAAAACACAATTTTTTTGACAATTTAAATCTCGGATTTGTTCTCTTCTGGGAATTTTTATACTTCTCTTCCCGATGATCTGTTTCCCAGACGAACAAGAACATCCAGAACTTCCTGCAATGTTCGTGAATCCGTGGCAGTCTCGAAATATTGGAATAAATTTGAAATTCCTCCATCAGAAATGAGAGTTTCCATAGTTACAGGATTTTCAACTGCTCGGAGAAATACTTTGAGCACGTCCGAATGCACATCAACGAACTCTGTGTTCTGAAGAAAACATTTTTTCTAATTATAATTTTAGCAAAAGTAATTATTTTTTATGAGCCCAGCTAAAAATCTTACGTCTAGAATTTTTAACAACGTTCTCAAAGCTCCGGACTGCCTGAAAAGCTGCTGAATACGCTCGTCTTTGTTTCGAGCTAATAAGGATTCCAGTACAGCAAGAGCAAGTATCTGAATCTCTGGATAAGGTTCTTCAAACAATTCGCAAATAAGAGGAAAACTAAATGCCTGTAAGAATTATCAAACTTTTGATAAAATATGTTCCAATAGTTGCAAAATACTGGCAGCTGAATTTAGGAACATGAAAATACGAAATAATATTTAAACAAAAAATATTATATTAATCAAAAGAAACTTTTCATATTTATATTTATATGTTTTGATAACTATGATAAAAAGAACTTTGAAATCGACATTGATTTTTTTGAGATATTTTTTAAGTAGATTATTAAGCAATGACTGAATTTAATTTATATTTTCCTGTACAATGTTGAAATTTGTGTCGTTTAACCTTTGCTTGCCACCTAGGGGCGAATTACATCCCAGCCTCTGTTTGACAAGCGTGTTACTCCGTGGAGGTGTGGCAAGCAAAGGTTAAATTCAAAAAATTGTTTTTTTCTTTTTAATTGGAATCTGTTTCTGAGACCCATGAAACTAAATAAACTAAAAATTAAAAAATTGATAGAGAAATAAATGTTTTTTGCTGTATTTCAACCATGCAAATTTTAATGCCACTGTTTAGTTCATTTTTGTTTTAACACGTCAGCAGGCATGCTATGAGACTTTTTCTTACACTTATATTAAAACGATGATTACTCGAAAATTTCAAATGGCATAAACATTTGAAATTTTTCTATCTTCACCAAATTTATTCTTCTATATGATAAAAGAGTTAAAAAAATTTTTTCAATTTTTTTAATTATTATTTTTTTGTTTTTAGTGTCAATTATAGTTGTTTTTATGGTTTTTTTAAAAATAAAAATGTTTAATAGCCACAATCACTGTAATAAAATTGTTTACAAGTTCCTATTTATCAAATTAAGCACTTGAAGCTATACATGTGAGAAAATCTCTCATCGTGTGCCTAATGTTTAAAGTGTACGTAGCGTGCCTGCTGACAAGTTAATTGGTACTTTACAATTAGTTTAAAAATTACATAAAGCAAATTTAGTGATTTTCAAACTCCAAGAAAAAAAATTTGACCTGAGACTCAATAATTCTCTCAGCTCCAGTAAGATCCTTCAGCAAATTATCAATAATCTGAATATTATTTTTCTTCACATCAGGATCAGAGATTTTTAGATTTTCAAAAAGAAAATCTAAGCTGGAACAATGTTCCAAAAGTTTAGCTGCACCGTAAGGATCTTTTGATATTTCTGCAAGGATTAGCGAAGCATATTCTTTCATAAAGTTGTCAGAATCTTCTACGACAATTTTTGTAAACATTGGCAGGTGAATTTCGGATTGAAGCAAATAATTTCTCACAAATGGGATTGCTGCCATTTCTCCCAAAAGTCTTGTAGCAAATCTAAGATTAAAAAAAACAAAATTCATTACAAAATTTGTCCTGATTAGAAAAAATAACATTAACATTTGTAATGTTACAGAAATGAATTACAATTTATTTTGGTGTACCAAAGTAAAATAATCGATTTTTTAAATTCATATCCAAAAACATTGCGCTGTATTTTTTTATTTACTTACCTTCGTGTAAACAAATCCTCATGAATTACAAGAGGTATGAGGCTATTTACGATATCAAGTTCAAAAAGTTTTTGTAGATTTTCTTTGTCCTTGGCAGCGAATTTAGTCAATGCTGCTGCAGCAGCAACGAGCACCGGACGTTCTTGACTTCCGAGAAGAAGAATCGCGGTGTCCGGGCATTTGACGTCCAAGTGCAGAGATTCAAAACGATTTTTAGTTGGTGCATTGCGATCTTCGCGTTCTTTACCCGTTGAAAAGCAATCCTGAAATAAAATATTTGTCCAAAGTGTTTCGCGGTGGTGCCGGAAAGTGACGTAAAAACGATAACTTACATCATCGTTTGGCTGAACCATCTTCGTTGCCTTCATAAATTTAATAATTTATTTTCGCCTCAGTAATGGCGATTAAATACGACGTCACGATAATTTTAATTCAAATGAAGTATTTCATTAATTTGATCACTGAATTGGGATATTTTTATTGACAGAATTTCATTTATAATGGTGAGAAGTTTGAAGGTTACCCAAAGGTCACTGTCCCCCCAAGAATTGTTGGTAAACAAACAGTATGGCGCTCGACGAAACACGTGACAAACGTATCCCCTTTGCAGTGCTATTTGTACCGGAAATCGAAATAAAAAGGCTTTTTTTTAGAATTCATCACAATAAAACTTTGGAATATGTATAAATTGCTTTTTATTACAAAAAAAAATCATTGTGCTTCGTGACTCCCACTTGAGCCGATAAACGTTTCGTATAAAATGCTACAGACACTTTGTGTATGAATTGTACTTTTTTTTAGACACATTTATGTATTATAACACATTTAATGTGTTTTACTTAATTGCTACGATTTTCTTAACTTTATGACGAACAGTTTGTGGTAAATTATTTTAATTAAAACTAACATTCCATATTACAAAAACAATCTCCATCTCCGTAAATCGATGTGCGTTTTTTGTTTGACAATATATGGAGTCGTGATGTGTGTGGTAGTGATTCGAAATGATTCGTTCCATCGAACTTTGATTATGAATTATGAGGCTAATAAAATTTACGAACACTTGCAAATTCTTTATTTCTACTTAAAAATTAGTACGTACAGTGTGCAAAAAAGTATTTGCAAACCACGTTTTTTGTTAAATAACTCTTCAAAAACAGGTACATTTTCGCAGATTATTTCTTTCGTTTTTGATATCGATTTATGAACAAAACACTGATAGAACTTTCACTGCACAAATTAAAAGTTAAAGCTGTACAAAAAAAAGAAGAGAAAATAAAAAGCTGTATTGAGGAAAAAACCTGCACTAAATTTCTTCTTTTCCCAGAAAATTATTTGAAAAAAAAATAGATATGTGCAAATACTCTGTTTACCCACGAAATTGAAATTGGTATCATCGTGTAGCAATGAAATTCTTTTTTTTTCATTAGAGCCCAAAAAATTTATTGGCAGTGTTAGGCTATGAAAATTAGACAATTTTTTTTGTATTTCAAATACTAAATGTGTAAAAAAAATTAGGACAATTTTAAAAACTAGGAAATTTATGGAAAAAATGTAATTCCTCGTGTTTCAATGGTGCAAAATTCAATACCATTTTTACCCACTGTACATAGATCATATTGGCTGCTCAGGTCAAAGTATACATATAAATATATATATATATATTTAGAATATATAAAATTGGTGAACATTTTTGTATATATATATTACAATGTTTTTTTTTATATGAAACATTTATACATGCGTTGATTAGTGCTATTATTCATTGTAGATGAAGGACGGATAATCTTGTTGAAAAGGACTCCCATATTTGGCAGAGGGAATTGAAAATACAGAAAAGAGCTACGTTGCGCCATGTCCTAAAGCAGCCTTCCCAAATTTCAACGGGTGTTAATATATAAGGCACTTTGAACATAATTAACAACATTTCTGCAATGCATTAGAAAAAAAATGCATTTTTTGATCTTTTGGGAATTCAGGATCGCAAAATGAGGTACGATCGGGTTTTAATTAATCGACTAAAACTATTTTAAACTTCCCAGCATTTTCTACAGCTTTGTTCGATTTGTACGAAGAAATTGTGATCTTTAACAAATTGTTTACCATTTTTTACTTTAACATAAAAAATCACTTTTGACAAAATAAATGCATCATGCATTGAAAACTAAAATAATACAATTTTTAATATTAAACCTACGCAAAATCAGACATGATTTTCACGTGAATATAGAAAATTTAATTTTCTAACTAAACGCAATCTAATGCACATTATTCGTAAAATTAGTTTTGGAAACAAGATTTTTCACATTCAGCATTCATTTTTTTTTTGTACAATATTGCGTATTTCACTGTCCTACATATGGACGATAATTGTGGAATGAGATCGACAAGAACGTACAACAAAAACAGACAAAAAGCGGTAAAAAATATTTGAAATATAAAAATTATGTTCTAAAAAAATGAAACTCCGTAGCAAAACAATTATTTGTGAAATGACTGAAAAGTTTCTCAGGTTGAAACGTTTTTGAATATTTCCCCGTCTATCTTCGACGCGAATGTCTAAAAAACTATATTTTTCTTTTTTTTTTTTTTCAGAAATAAATACAGGACTAAATGAACTGACGAAGAGTTCCGAAGAATAGTGAAGTTTTACACCGCCGTTTGTGGTACTCCTTGAATGACGTGTGTACGATGATTTTTACCTTTGGTTAGAGTCGTTTGACTGGAGGCTTTGCCAATTTGTCTCGTTGGATGACCGTTTGGCGAGCTCGTTACGAAGCCCTCGCTTCTCATGTCCTTCAACGACATATTGGAATTGCTTCTCAACGACGGTGTCGAGCTGAATTTGCGATTGTGCGCTAAACGCTCTTGGAGTTTCGTCTCGTTTTGTCGAGGTATTCGCGCTTTCGAGGATGGCAGTGCGTCCCGATATTCGTACATGTTTTCTTTCGATGCTCGAGTCAAATTCTCGATTCCCTCCGAGTGCTCGTCGTCTCGGACCATCAAGATGTCTCCGCTATAGTAGTGATCAGATTGTCTGCAATTGGGCAAAGAAAAGGGTGCGAAATAATCGCAGAAAAGCATTAAATTCCATTACCAATTTTTAAAAATCTTAAAATAATGAAAAAAAATCAAAAAATTTCAACGTGATCGCATGCACTTTCGTGCTGAATAAATTCAAATAAAAAAGAGAATATTAAATGTGCAAATTGGTGGTGCTTCGTTTCATCGTACCTGCGTATTTTCTCGCAGCTTCCGTTTTGCTAAATTTATTCGTCAAAGTTATTCGTAGTCAGAGATATGTTAGTAGTCTACGTAAGCTGGGTAAATAATGAAAATGAGCAAAAAATAATTGCATTTCCAATACTGTCTGCCATTTTTGAAAAAAATTATTACTTAAGGTGATCTATTAGTCGTACGGTCGCTAAAAATCCTGCTGCACGTTTTTTTCGGAGAGGCTTGATATTTGAAGAAAGAAAAAAGTTACACGTTGTTCTCCTTTTATCAGAGAACAAGGTGTAAATTTCACTTTTCTCGAAATGTTAAGCGTCTTCGAGAAAAATGTGTATCTACTTATTATTTATCTTTCTCGCACTCACGCAACTGATAGGCCCCCTTAAAATGTAGTTTTTCGAACGTAAACCCTAAACGAGGTCGAAAACGGCTTCAATTTTCTCTTTAGAATAGAATGTTCCTTGTATGCGATAATAAGGCTTAATTACACACCATTCTCCTCGTTTTTTGATAACTAAAGAACAGTGCATGAAAAAGTTGCATTTGGTAAACATTTAATTATGAAAACTTTATAAAACGAAAAAAAGTTTCGAAAAAATGGGAAAAATAAGTTTTTCACTAAACAAATTGTTGTCGTTGTCGACCCCGTTGTAGGGGTCCAAGGGTTAATGTTGATTTTTATAAACAACGGAACAAAATATCATTTTTGCTCATTTTCGTTACTGATTTTTTGTTTGTTTGGATCTCGTAATATATACATTTGGGTTCCATAATAAAATATTTACATTTTTTGTTGTGTTATTTGCGATAGGAAAAGCAGAACCAGTAATCCCGTGCACTACCGATACCAACTGGCGATATGGTACGCGAGTATTCTCACGTATCGAGGTATTCGTCACTTGGACTTGGTTCTGTTTACCTTTTTCTTACCTCTTGGCGTTACGCCACAGCATACAACAAACGACCGATAGAACAATGAGAAGAAGGCAAGCTGTGGACATTGACCAGAAGGCTATTTGTAGCGGTTGTTTCGGCTCCCACCAATACTATGGAAAAAAAATAAAAAGGTGAACGTAAGATTAAAGGCTTTTGTTAATTGAATTTAAAATATTTTATACATAAAGCATTTTAGATTCACTTTTACGTTCCAAAATCATGCCCTGTTTTGATTCGCCCGTTTTTTCATATTTTTCTATCAAATAAATCAGTAAATTCTTCAAAATTTTAGCGAGTAATCTCAGAATTGATAATTTTTTTGAACAAAACGTTTTGGCGAAACAACTAGCTTAATATTGTAATTCTCTTATTGAATTGTAAATAGTTGATTACTAACCTCTGTAACGGGAGGATACGTCGGAACAAGACGACCAATAACAGTAGGAAGATATTCCGACCAAAAAGCGCTCTCAGTCTGACGATAATTGTAAAAAACAGAACTGTTGTAAGTCGTATTGATATTGAGATACTTCAAGTAACCGGGTCTGGCTACTTCGAAATGTAAGCCGAGTATTTGCGAAGGTGTTGGATTTCTGCAAATCGAAAATATTTTTTGAATGATTGAAATTCAAATACAATGGGAACATATTTAAGAAACAGATAATTACCCATAGGTCGCGAAGTTTGCGTACATCTTCATGAAAAGGTGACTCATATTGCGATCATTGTCCGTCCACATGTCGGTTCTGAGTTTCCAGTTTTCCGGGAAAAATTCTAAAAACGACAACTTTTATTAGTTCTCAACGAAAAAAAAAATAAAAATAAATAAATAAAATTCGTTCATTTAAAAAGTTATGAAAGTGCATTACGAGTATCCATGAAAGGAGCCCCTGTGAGCAAAAGATGCTCCGTGTTGTGGGGAACTCTTCGCCAATGTGGCAAATTCAGAGCTTCTATTGTTGTGTTTAAAACGTACAGATAAACCGGCACTTTTTTTGCCACCAACATCTTGGCGATCTTGTCAAATGGAGCGACGTAATTAAAATCTGTTAGCAACTGAAAAGTAAAATTTTCGAGAATATTATTATTAATCATATTTCAATGAATTATTTTCGGATCGCAATTAACGTTAAGCCCCCAAAATCAGTTTTTTCGAACGTAAATCCTGCAACGGGGTCGAAAACGACCCAAAACTTCTTTTCAGCATAAAATGTTCCTCGTATACGATAATAAGGTTTAATTACACACCATTTTTTTCGTTTTTCGATAACGCACAGAACGGTGTATGATAAAGTTACATTCGGTGAATATTTTATGATGAAAACTTTATGAAACGAAAAAAGTTTAAAAAAATGCAAAAAGGAAGTTTTGTACTATAAAAATTGGGGTCTAGGGTTAATATGCAAGAAAAAAAATTGGATGAATACTTACGTTTATATACTGATCACGTATGAGTGTAACGTTTTTTGGATCCGGCCAAAAAGTGTACATATATTTTATTGCTTCATAAACGCCCCAAGGATTGAGAGTATAATTGTAACGTAGTACCATTTCCCAGATTTTCTGGTCAAATAATTCAGGATCGATGACGAAATTATTTTTCTTTAGAGTCGCGTTGTTGTCTAGGTAATTGAGAGAAAAAGAAAGTCAAAATTTGGTCACAAGAGCCTGCGAATAATTCGATAAAACTCAATTCTTCAAAAAATCTTTAAAAATATCTCACATATTATCCACGCTGCTTCCTGCGTCGTGACGCCAGCCATGTAAACAAGATTTTTGCTGAAATTTCCTGCTTTTATACTGTCCTCAGGAGTAGCAGTAAAAAAGTGCCAATCCTCGGCTCTCCAATCATCGTAAAAGCCATGAGGAACAGTAAAATTAGCGTCGAGGACCGGCGCCCAAGGAAACATTCCAACGTGTGGTTTCAACTCCGAATTTCCAAGATCGAAAAAGCTACGAGAGTCTTTTAAACACTGCATCATTTTGAAGCTGCTTTCGATACTGCAACCCATCGTTTCGGCATAAACTCGCGAGGTATTTTGTGCCCGATATTTGTCGACTATTAACGCCCAATCGGCTAAAGCGGATCCGGACTGAGCTATGACTTTCGAGACGAGATGTCGAGTTCTAAAAAAAAAGTTCACATAAAATTTCGATAAAATTACGAGAGAAAGGGTGATAAATTAATCGAGATTAATTTCACGCTTGATAATAAAATACCTGGGAGCAACCATGAGCAATCCGGCGCTTGCGGCACCAGCCCCAGGCCCAAAAAGCGTTAAAGAATCTCGCATTCCATTAAAATTTTGTATATTGTCAGCAACCCATTGTAGAGCCATCGCCTGATCATGGATCCCATAATTTCCCGGACTGTTTTCATCCCCAGTGCTCAAAAAGCCTATTGACGAGTGACGTGCAAAGGTTAATAATAATTTCATAATTGTTTTTTATTCATCAGGAAATTAGACTTCCGGAATTTACCGTACCCAGTGCTCCGAGACGATAATTCATGGAAACAACGACAACGTTGTAAAAAGCGGCGAGCATGTGAGCGGGGAATTGATTGCTAGCTCCGTGGATGAACTCGCCGCCGTGGATGTAAATCATCACTGGATAACGCTTTCCTACTCCCGATTGAACCTGCAATGTTGGTGAAAGTTGTTATTGTTAGAAAATCAGCGAGAAATTATGAGAACAAAATATTTTCAAATGACTCACGTTCGGCGTGAATATGTTGAGGTACAAACAATCCTCGTCAACGTCGCGAATGCCTTTCGTCGCTCCTGTATAAGCGCTCGGCTGTGGACAAGCTGGTCCCCAATCTACAGCTTGCAAAAGCTGCCAAGGCCTACAATTAATTCGTCTCATTCCATTTACGATTCTTATCAATTTTTTATCCACAGATTCGAGAGCATTGAAACTTCACTTACTTGTGTTTCTGCGGTGGTTTGAATCGAGCGTCTCGTGTCGGTGGCATCGCGTAAGGAATTCCAAGAAAAACATTAACACTCGCCGTTATTCTCTCTACAGGCAAATTCCATGGTCTGTGCCTTGCTTCCGGATGATCGTAGAGATAAACTTTGAATCCTTGAACCTGTCCGAAATCCGTTGTCACGAATATATCTTTGTCCAGATTCTTCGAGTCCGGCCTCTCTTTGCCCTGGAGATCTTCCCGCCATCCGCCCAATATTCCTGGCAATTCCGGATGCCTCGGTGATTCCTAGATTTATATATCGAAAGGAGTTTATCAAAACTTAATAATAATTTTTAAAAAAAGGCAGACAGGAGACAAACAAAGAAAACAAGTGATTGCGCGCCGCTCGACATGGCCCAATTAAAAAAAAAAAAACAATACAGGGTGTCCGAAGAACCAACGATAATTTTGAGGGTGCTGCCAGGCCAGGTCACAATAAACCAGAAAAACAAAAACTGACCTTAGTTAAAATGTCATAGTTTTCGACATATCACTTCTTTAAAATACGTGATAATCTTCGAGTTAAATATGTTCGTCGAAATAGTGATGGCTTCATTTCAGAATAATAATTCGTAATAAAACAGCAGTATTATTCGTACACCAAACTGAGCAATGCGAATTCGAATGAACTACGAATAGCGAAAAAAAAGTTTTTTTATCGTAAAAACTTTAGGAATAATACAAATATCATTGGTTGCTACTGATAGCAAAAAAAGTAATAATGTAAATAAAAAAAGAACGAAACCACAAAATGCAAACAAAGTATTACCCCAAGATAAAAATTTGCACAAACTTCATAGGTTAGTTTTTCTGGTTCATCACAAGCTGGCCTGTCAGCACCATAAGAATTGTCGTTAAGGGGATGGGTCAGTCACCTAACCTCACCTCGAATTTTCGAAATTGAAATTCTTCGATACGGTTTCACCGATTACAAAAAAGCTCTGTCAGCCCACGCAGGACGATGGCAAAAATGGGCTAACAGGGCCTTTTTGTAATCAGTCAAACCGTGTCGAAGAATTTCACTTTCGAAATTTGCAGCTATCTCTTTCGCACTCATGGCGGCTCAGTCAGTATGACTCCTAGCCTTAAGGGTATGGGTCAGTCGGTATCTCGCTACCGTGAGTGCGAGAGAGATAACTGTAAATTTCGAAAGTAAAATTCTTTGACACGGTTTGACCGCATACAAAAAGGCCCTGAGAGGCCCATTTTTGCCATCGTCCTGCGTGGGCTGACAGAGCTTTTTTGTAATCGGTCAAACCGTATCGAAGAATTTCAACATCGAAAATTCGAGGTGAGGTTAGGTGACTGATCCATCCTCTTAAGGGGCTACATCTACCTAGAGACCCGAAAAAAATAGCCAAATTTCGAATTTTTTTTTCTGGGAAACGGTTGGTGAAAAAGAAACGCATTTTTTCAACACAAAGGTACATATATTGAGAACCTTTAAGAAAAATCACCAAAAAATACAGAAAAACAAAACTTTAAATGCATTTTTCTCAAAACACTGTTTTCAAAGTTGATGGACATGATATCTCGAGAACCACTTGATGGATTGATTTCAAATTTACAGGAGATGCGGTGAGAAACATTTAAAGGGCGTTGATGATTTCATTTTTTTTTTAATCGATCTTCATTTTTTAATAGTTACGTAAAAATGTACGACTTTTTTCATAGATTTTGTATCGAGTTTCAATTCGTTGCCAATTGGTTAAAAAAAATGTTTTTAACCTTCGTCAGCTAACGATCTTTTCGGCAACCGTTACAGCTAACGATGGGTCATTCGTGTCTTTCAGTTATTTCACAATTTTAGAACTTTTGAAAAAATTCATGGGCCTTCTTTGGACCCTTAACTAAATGATCAAAATAAGTCCCACCCGAAAAAACAAATTTTAATAACAATTTTATGCAAAATATGGAGACGTGCAGGCATTTTTCACGACAATGTTTAAAAAATCATATCTCCTATGATTTTTCAAATAAATTGAAAAATCCAACGCCATTTTTTCATTGAAATGACAACCTTTTAGGCAAAAAATATGAGAAATTTCGAGGGTTGAAATCGGACCCTTACTTTTTATCCTGAAAAATGCCTATTTCCTGACCTCCGTATGTGTTTAAATGAAGGAAAGGATATTCGGAAAAACTTTTTCGTGTATGAAATGGTATTTTCTTATAATATTTATTAAATTTTTATAAACAAATGAATTTTGCGTATAAAATTATAGAAATATATACTTTTATTTTAATTTTTTTATTTGCAGTCTGAGCATACAGTCATTCGATGCTCCTCGCATACGGGTTTTCCGCACCCTATACAACAAAATTGTGTTTTTTTATCTTTTGAAACCTCATAAAAAACACACCTTTTTCGTTTTGGTAGTCTGTCGCTCCCCTGAGGCTCATTTTCCGAGTGACTTAATATTACGAACAAGGATACGCGTAAATATCGCGATAGCTTTGGATTAGCCGTTCGCCGTTTCAATTGCGGGTGCACTAATTTCAATACTAAGTTTTTTATGAATTCAATTCTCGTCATTATTATTTTCCGATATTAGGTTATGTAAAACGATTGCGTTTATTCCCGCTTGATCGAGTAAATATCTTTTTGTTGTCCGGGCAGTGGTGTACGCGGACATCATTTTATCAAAGATATCGACCCCTCCTTTCGTTGCATTATAAAATTCAATTATTTCGGGCTTACCCGATTGTCCAGCAATACCTTTTCGGTGAACAGTCGATAGTACAAGTACTACTTTATTCCTTTTTAGACAAAAAGAAACGAGAGTGAGGCCTTTGCGATTTTGATACGAGTAACGAGTGTATCCGGGCGCTGCTGGTCTAACGAACATTACCGGAATTTCCCGTTTATTTTTCCGGATCGTTCCAACCGCGTCGAGACCATATTCATTATGTAATTTTTCACAAATGTTCACTGTTATGAACCAATTATCGAATGTAATAATTCGATTTGTGTGGTGGATTGGCTCAGTCAAAACGCGAACGTAATATTCAGCTACTTTTTCATTCTTTTTCGGTGTGTCTTTTCCTGTGTACGGAATAGCGTTATACATATATGATGTTTTGGCATCGTTCATCAAAATTATTTTTATACCGTAACATGCGGGTTTTGACTTTATATACGCGCGAGCACCGTAATTACCGCGAAAACCGAGTAGCTGTTCGTCAATGGTTAAATTATCCGAAGGAGAATAATTGATTCGGCTCTTTTCGATGAATAAGTCCCAGATCTCCCTAATTGGAGCAAATAAATCAGTCTCCCTTCTCTCGGCTCTAGTTTGCTTTTCGTCAAAGCGTAGAACGCATGAATTTGAAACGCTCGCGACTCATGACGGTTGCGAAAAATGAGGTACCGAATTCCGACGACCACATCTCAATGACAGACATTTTGGCTTGGTGTTGTAAACCCGCAAAATACAATAGTCCAATAAATGCTTTCACTTCTATTATAGCCGTTTCCCGGTAGGTCGCAATATCCTCGTCTTCGTCCCTCGTACTCAGGTAATTTCGTATTTCTTCGTTGGTGTGAGTAACGATGATGTTGACTATTTTGTCCGTGAATAAATAAACTCCAGGCGTCGATCGTGCTCCGAATGGTTATGGTGTTCGCAGTTGGAGTGGGAAAATGAACTACCGGTGGTGTAGACCTTCTTCCTCGATTTTCCGGTGCATTGTTCGACCACTTATAGCCACTTTTTCCACGAATATAAACTCTCGTTGTCTGTGTTTCGCCCAGTTCTTCAGCTCGCTGTTCCGTTTCCGATTCAGAATGCGAATCTTCGCTATTACTTTCAAAATTGTCGCATTCTTGATCTGTACTCGCGACTTCTTCATCCTCGATACTATCTTCCTCTTCTGAGGCTTCTCCATCGAAATAGTCGACACTTTTTCGACGCCGGAGCGGATACATAACCTCGCTGGGGTTTCGTGTCGCCATTTTGCTATAAAAAAAAAAAAAAATCCGAGACGAATTTAGATACACTTTGTCCGATTAAATGAACGTATTTTTCACGAAAACACAAAAAAAAAGTCATTTTTACTTACGTTGAAGCTAACGATGGGTCGTTCGTGTCCTCCGTCGACTTCACCAGCTCACTGGTCACAAACAGAATGAGAAAAAATTCCGGGACTTGACCCGCGGGTTACCCCCTCCCTAAACATCCCCCCCCCCCCGGTTCCAAATTTTTACCTGCAAGAGTCTACGAGAAAATGTAACAGAAAATTTTTGCCCGGACACGAATGACCCATCGTTAGAGTTGGAGGGTTAAATATCGACGATCGTCAACGACTCGTATTTATCGTTAGCTTGAATAATCCGTTTGGTTTTTAGATTTCAGATGGACCGTTTAAGCTGGAGAGTGTCCACCGTCAAACGTCGTGAAAAAAATTTCATCATCTGCTGACGGCCATATTTTTGTTGTTTTTCTGTATTTTTTGGTGATTTTTTGTTTATAGGCTCTCAACATATGTACCTTTGTGTTAAAAAAAATGTGTTTCTTTTTCACCAACCGTTTTCCAAAGAAAAAATTCGGAATTTGGCCATTTTTTTCGGGCCTCTAAGTAGATGTAGCGCCTTAATTCTTCGGCCCACGATGTAAATATTCAGCACGATGATACAAACAACGAAGGAATCTTTTTTATCGGTAGACCATGGTGAAAATATTTGGGAAGATGGCCTAAAAACTAGAGCACGCGGGCGGTAACTGTACAAAGGATCAGGTAAATAGACTCCGAATTTTAATAAAATGCCCAAGAAAAACCCAAATTTATAAAAAGCCCTGATAACTTACCTCAAACCGAAAACGATCTTCGGGTGCTCTCGGAGGTCCTCTGTAAATAGGATCCAGGTAGCTTGGCTGATAACCATATCTTCTGTCTTTGTAAACGTAGGTTTGATGTCCTGGTATACCGGGAGGCACGTAAACACCATCACGCCCGTAAGACCGTTCGCCGTAAGGATTATTGTCCTGACAATGGATCTGAACAACAACGTGGTACAACAACACCAGGACGAGAGTGACGCGCCCTTTAATAAAGGCGTGTACTCGAAGCGTCACCATCTTGCCGCGTGCGAACGATTCACTGACGATGTGTCGTGTCTTAGTCAGTATTGCGATATAACAGTCAAACTGGCATGACTATAGCATCGTCTACAGTACGAGAAGGAGTCGAACGCTTGGCATATCCCCACTCAAACTATGAAAGACGAGAGCTGCACTTCTACCCACGGCTAAATCCCAAAATTGCCTACAGTATCGTTCGAAACTCGTGTGTGTCTCCCCCTGGGTTTCGTCGCCACACCTTAGTGAACCACTGGAGCACGCGGGAGCCCTCGGTTTGTACTGCAATATGCTTGTGGCAAGCAGACAGGTAAAACACTGCGCTGCTCTCCCTCTGACCTGGGTCCCGAGACCATTCGCAGTGCCACTCTCGTTGCGATGAATTATCTACTCGAACGCGGGTGGGAAAAAGCGAAAGTCCATGTTTTACCTTTTAAATTACAGCACGTATAAACATAATGTCTTTCTCTCTCACTTCGGGCGCTCTGCAGTATCGAGTCTGCTGGATTATAGTAATGTACCATACGCTATACCAAAATAAATCGTAATAACCAAGCGTGAATGAACTTCGGCTCACACACACGTACACGTGAACAAACGTCATGCCGCTACTAAACACACACTACACACGCTTTACAATTTACGGTATTACGTTCACTCGTATCTATCATCAGCTCGCTACGTATTTTAACCATAATATCGTATAACAAACAAAAATGCAGCTTAGCAAACTGTGATTATGATACTCCGGAATGTAACGTTTCTGTGTTATCGTTTTGGATCGTGCAATCTCCAATATGCTTCGTAGTTCATTTTTAAAGTAAGCGAATATAATCATTTGGGTAAACAAATTTTTGAACTCCTGTTGAACAATCCAGGAAAAATAATGAAATTATTTCGAACAAATGTAATAGCAGTTATTTTAGAAAAATATTATGAAATATCTTTGTTACGGAATAGTTGTAAAATTTATTGTTACGAATTATTGCAGAAAAAATTAATCGTCTTATTATTAACGCAAAAGAGAAACTTTTCGATTACATGTTTCTAATTATTTATCACCGTTTCGTAATTTTTTTTAATTTTTAAATTCTACAATAGCTGATTCAATAATTATTGCAACGAAATCAAATTGACACGAGGTGAATCATATTGTTGATTACTTCCACGATCTCGTAACTGTTTCCATCATCTGATTGCTTAATTATTTGAACTTTTCTTCTCGAAAAATGCGATTATACCTCAAAAATTTGTGTGAACTCGATTATTCGGATTTGGGGTTTGATCACAGTTGTACAAAATCAAATGTCTCCAATTTTCATGCTCGTTCGTTTTTAAGACAGGTCAGTTAGTTCACTGGTGAAGACGAACTAAAGACTGTCGGAGCCACGTATAAAAGGGCTTTTCCGTAGCGAGCTCGGGGGGGCAGTGGCCAATTTTTTTCAATGAATCGTAATGTGATGTGATGAACGGGTCTTACTGAGATCTCATTGGTCGCCTACGCGTAAATGACCGCTACTGCGCTCCATATCAAACGATTGCACTGTTTTCAAGCACGCGAGCTCTTCCTTCGGCAAAAACAAAGAGAAAAACGAATTTTAAAGAGAGATAGGGACTGATCATGTGCTTCAGAAGCTTGTCGATGGATGTGCAAACTGAGCCAATCGTTTTTTTATACATGCAAAAAGGCAACACACAATGATCATTGATCCGATGAATCAGAGCGTAGACTTGAACTAAAAATCGTCAAATGGGAGGGGAATCTAAGAAAGAACGTTTGAACGTCATGGAAATCTTATCAACCCTCGCTGTTCCCTGTTCTGTCGCTTAGATTAGATAAATACGAGGAAACGCGTTCCATCTGCAACCAATTCAATCTATAACGTTTTACCATTCTCGTTTCTCTTCTTTCGGCCTTGTATTTTTTTACTACCCTGAAAAAAAAAACAGCGTGGGTCGACAAAGACCAAGTTCAAAAAAAAAAATACCGGTCAACCGCAAACCACAATGTAAAGTCAAACTTATCACATAAGGATATTCGAGAAAACTTGATACTTGAAAAAATAGTTTCAATTATGTTTCAGACAGCAATGATTTTTAGTTTTCGAACACCATCGCTTGTAGGAATCTTCAAAATACTTAATTTCAATGAGATACGATTCGAGTCTATCGAGGGTCATCAGGAGCGATGTTATCAGCAAATTTCTCGGCAATTTTTAGGGACCCGAACTTTGAGTTACTAATGTTCTTGTCATTATTAAAAGTTTCTGACGGACAAAAACTTACCATTGTAGAGCTTAAAGCAGTCAAAGTTTTTGGTGTTTAACCACAAATATTCAATACTATTGTTCGCGTAAAAAAATCAATAAAAATATTATTTTTGTTCTGTTATTTATTTATTAGAGAATAATTGATAAATACACGAATTTATAGACTATCGACTGCAAAAAATATTGAAATAAATATATCATATTCGTTAAAATAACAAAATCCAAATATGTCAATAAATAAAAAATCTAAAAAAATTACAGATTTTTTTTCTTAATACCGAATAGAAAAAAATTGTTGTATAAAAAGGACTTTTACAAAAAAAGGTGAAAATATTTAAATAAAAAAGGCAAAGAATGTTTAAAAACTTGAATAAAATTTAAAAAAAACTCAAAGAATGTTTGGAGACAAAACCAAATTGTTTCAAAAATTTAGAAATGCACTAAATCTTTGTAAACGAAAGTTTACAAAATTCTTGGATTCGGTTTCTAAACCAAGAACGTAATTTTTCAACCTGACATTAGTTTCCAGATTTTTGGTCATTGACGAACAAATAAATTTTCAACAATCATGACTATAAAAAAATGATAAAAATCATGATAAAATTGAAATAACGTCGTGCTCAGCTGAAGTATTTGAATTGAGAAAAAAAAATCAAGAACGGACTTTTATCATATTAAATTTACGAATTGATGGAGTAGGTTTCGAGTGTTTACGAATTGACGCAATAATTATTAAACTTTGTGTTAAAATATTGGTTTCTACTGGAATTATTTAAATTAAGATAAATAACTAAATAACTAAATGCTAAGTGTCACTAAATTTATAAAATATTATAATATGTGAAATTAATTGTTATGACGATTAATTAATCTTTGAATGTTTACAGAAAAGTAAGAAGGCCACAAAATGCGTTACGGTCTGTCGGGAAGGATGCCCAACTCGGCTGAGCCTCTCGATTTGCAGTTCTCCTCGTGGGGGCAAAGCGAGTGTGTCGAGGGTGGGGGCGTGCGGACGGGGGTGCTTGGTGAAGCGGCCAAGCGCACTCTTCATCCTCGGTCTCTCATTCTCGGTCTGAGGCCACTTGTTTCGCCTCGTACAATTTCGTTGTCACTCGAGAGTGCGTTGCCGCAGCGGCAACATCGAGTGTTTCCTTCGACATTTGAAAGTTTACGTTTAAAAAATCATCAGGACTTCGATAATTACGAGAGTGAAGAAAAAAAACCAACAAAGCCTGGAAACATCGAGTGTCGAGTGAAAATTGAAAAAAGGCACGAGTAAATTTTTCATTACGAAGCGTATTTTCAATTTGTTCAATTACGTCGGCGTTGTAATAATAAGCTGAGAAGGGAGAATTAGTATTAACGAGTATTATCGTTACATTCTTTTATAGTTATTAAAATACTCTCGGTCTCTCGTGTTCTCTCAGGACTGGCTCATGCTCTTCAATTAAACCTCGTTTAGCCTCGTTTACGGGCTCTCTTCATGTCGAGACACATCGTGGAATATTTGTGTTATAGAAAAAGAAGAACGACCTCGTGCGGGTGAAGAAATAAATGAAGAATTCTGCGGGTAGTGAATGAATAAGAACGCGAGTGAAGTTTCGATATTCGAACGAACAGGATCATTCTCTCATTCGTCTTCGAGACTCGAAATAACATGTTTTAACGATTTTTTTTTTTTATCAAGGAACAATTAGCGCAATTCATATTTCCTCTTCGATTAGTTTTTTAATTGATACAAACTTTGTAAAAATGGCTACGGAAGCTATACCACGTGACGTGGATGCTCACATCGTCACACTTTTGACGAAATTATCCGAACTGAGGGAAAACAATGTTGAACCGATGACCGAACGTCGAGCACCCATGTCGATCGAGGCAAGAAGTCTTGAACTTTGGAGAGCGGTCGCCGTCGAGTGCTTCGCTACTTTTCTCTTCGGCTTCGTCGTTCTCGGTGCAGCCGCATCCTCTAATGTCTACGGTAGCGGTTTATCGGTATTGGCCACTGCTATTGCTTCGGGTTTTGCGATCGCAGCGATTTATCTGATCTTCGGACAAGTCAGTGGTAAGTTTTAACAATTTTCTTTCTTTTTTTTTCCAATCACGACAATTCGATATTTATGAAATGAAAACAAATTCGATCTCCTTAAAATTATACCAATAAAGAACTTTTCGAAATTGTTTGGAATATAAAAATGTTTTTTCAAGTTTTAAAGCCAATAAATAATTGTAGTGAATCATCGAAAACTACGATATTTTAAAATTTATTAATTTATGGTAGTTTAAAATTAATTTATGAATCGCAATGCCTCAAGAAATTATGACTCTTGTTATATTTTTTTAATTGATGCGACGATTTGTTGACTGGAATACCTGAAATATTTTTCAATCGTTAAAGGTTTAATGTTATTTTTATTGACAGTTTATTGGCATTATTTGAAGAGTACGAGAGGCTTCTTTTATTTTCCTATTTTACAAGCATTACGGTGGCAAATTTGTGGTCCACCCTCATCGTTGCTCTCTCGATTGGCTCGTTAAATGATTATACCTCGTTTGCTTTGCTGCCCTATGAAACCCGTATCTACGCCAACTCTTTGATGTCCGACATTACTACTCTGGAATAGCCTTTGCATTTACAGTGCGAATGTCCTGACGACACAAGTGCACGAGCACTAAACTTACGAATGCAAAAAAAGAAGCAGCAAAACAAAAGTTTCAGTTCACGAGTCCGGAGATCGTTACACCTATTTCCCATTTGATGCTGGACAAAAGCCAGTACTGATACGCATGAATTATTCTATTTATAATCCTCTATTATGGGCCTCTCAGTCATTCAAACATCGATGCATATAGCAAATTTATCTTATCGCACATAAACTCATTTTGTCACTTGAAAAATACTATTTCGTACTCACGAAAAAGCTCTGAAAAGTTCGACAGTTTTTTCCTCGATCCATAAAGTGTAAATAAATATTCAAACATTTTTTAAATCCAACATACAAAATTGCAGCATAAAGAAGTAATTTTTGAATGCGGGCTAAAAATAAATTGAGAACGTTTTGATTTATTTGTGGATTTTTACCATAAATCGTAAAATTACAAAAATGTTCAGTTTTTTAGATGGAAATTGTGAAAGTTTAAGATATCGCGGTGATTTTTGTATTCGAAAAAAAAAAAAAAAAAAAAACATTGGAAATATGACAATGACTGGAATTTTTGGCTATCTCGAATTTCAATGAGTCGTAACATTTTTTTTCACTGTCCTTTCAAATTTATTGATGGAGAATTTTTCGTTTTCAGGAGGTCACGTTAATCCTGCGGTCTCAGTGTCGTTCGCCCTATCGAGAAGGATCTCGCCTCTTCGGGCGGCTCTATATATCGCGGCACAATGCGGTGGTGGAATAGCAGGGGCTGCGATGCTTTACGGGTGAGTAAGATATGAAAAAATACACAGTGCGATGAATATACAGCCGACAGTGAGTGTCCCAACGTAATACGGTGTGGCCTCGTAAATCTGCCCTTTAAGAGCAAAGAAAACCGGAAATGTTTTGCATTTTTTATTTTTATTTTTTATTTCGCAATAAGAAAATAACTCACTGAAAAACGGAGAGAGATTTTTTCCACTCGCACTCTGTGTTATTTACTGTTTTCAGCAGCTCTCAACTTCTCCGGAAAAATGTTGCTTTTTAGTATAAAAAAATGAAATGACCAAGGATTGAAAAATTCAGGTCGAATAAAAAGTCCCTTGCGCCAATTTCGTAATATGAGTGAAAAGTAACGATTTTGGTTGTCTAAAAATGGAAGAAAGTAGACACGTATGAAATTCTGTATGAAAGAGCATGTGAATCGACTTCCGGTTCTTCCGAGACTGACTTTTCGGCATTGAGGTTGGAAGAGTGGTCGAGCAGCTGCGAAACACGCGAAATTCGATAACGTACAATTTCTCAGGTTCGAACAATTTTTTTCTTTCATCCACACACATGCGAAAAAAAACATAACTACGACGCGCAAAGACAGTGAACGATTTGACAAAGAAGAGTGGACTTTTCCACTTGCAGGAATTATATCGTTGACTTCGATTAAAAACCGGTTCATCAGAGGACTCTCGAACGAGGATTTATTCAGAGTTGTCTGCTCGATTTTTTTTTTGTTTTTTTTGTTTTAAATTTTTTTTTATTTTCAAAATGCAGCTGGCATTTTATGCGGTTTAAAATTGCATAATCAAGAAAGTAATAAAGGAAATAAAAATTGAGGAGTTTCGAGTCTTGAGCCGCAAATCTGCAGGAATAAAAATGAAAAGAGCGTGGAAGGATCGTTGAATATGAAGAAATCGTTTAGCTCTCGTAGTTTCGTGTCTCATTGATTACGACGATGTTTTTTAGAGTGCCGAGTGAAAGAGAGCGAGCGAGAGAGAAATTGGCCTCGTGCACGTGCCGAGACGACGCTCGGGGCCGTGTCGTTTTTTATTTTTTCTGACAAGATGATCGGTCCCGAAAGAAGAAGAGTACAAAGCGAAACAAAAGGAGAAAATTTGGGGGTGATAGAGAGCAGAGTGGCGCCTTTTGGTCGTGTGTACGAGCGAACACAGCCAGGCACGTATTTAAGCACACACTTAAGAATTCTCGGCTCGGAAAGAAGGAGAGTAAAGGACGAGATAAAACGAGGATGAAAAAAGGACGGGGGGAGAAGAGCGGAGGCAGAAAGAGGCACGCGTAATTGGCAGGCGAGGGAGAGGAAGAGATCTCGTCGTAACGCACCTGCCTTCTCCGTGGCAGTCGACAAGACCATGCCGAGGAGCTCGACGCCGACGCTCAGCAGCTGCCGCAGATGTTTCGTGGACCAAAAACCATTGATGCACATTTACACAGACACAGTATTTGTGCGTGTGTGTAAAGGAATGGGAGATGAGTGAATGCACAGTTCGTAAGAAAATAATAAAAGAGGGGAATACCTTCGCTGCGTACCGGAGAGGAACCCTCCTCCTCCTCCTCGTCGAGGTAGGACAAGTTTCACGAACCCGAGAACATTTCTCCGCTGGACTTTTCGAATCTTCTTCTGCTCCTGCGTATATATATTCATACCTGCGTATACACAAGCGTTTCATATTATATATTCACAAACACTGCTCTATGGGTGTCTCGTGTGTATTTAAAAGTCGAGCGAGATGACAAGGAGGGAGAGAAAGAGATTGGAGCAGATGTTTCGTGGCCTTACGAAAAATTGAAGCCTCTTTCGTATCTCGGAAATACCAGCACCTACTTCTTCTTTTTCTTCTTCTTCTTATTATTCTTAACGTCTTCTTCGCATTTCTCCTCCTTTCGCATTTTTCTGCTTGGAATACCTGTGCTTATTCCTCGACGTTTTGAGCCTTTTTTCATTTTGAACTTCTCGTTACGATTTTTCGATGTTTTCTCATTTTTTTCTTCTTCGTTCCTCGTTGTTTTTCTTCTTCTCCATTTATTTCTGACGATCATCACTCCTCGCGATTCTTTTCTGTCATAAAACATGATGAAACATCCTTCAATTTCAGACTTACCGAATATTTCTTGACACGAAAACCTGCGGTTACTTTTTCTTCACTGAATCGACAAAAAGACTCTTAAAAAGGAGAAAAAACGAAACGCTTGACACTCTCGTTGCGGCGATCTTCTCACATTGCATACACACATCTCGTCCCCGTTTATTGCGCGCCATACGACAACCACAAAGATGTAACAAGTGCGCGATATGTACCGAAATAATAATCGAACAATACTCTAGTTAACTGAGCTGACCGCAGTGAGGATGCGACGATAGCGAAGTGAAAAAAAGAAGAGCGAACATTCAAACCCCACTGACAGAAGTCTCCAGGGATCACACCCAACCCAGGAAATAGAAAGAGAGAGAAAGTCACCCTTCGGGGACGAGTATCCCGCAGGAAAAAAAGAAAAATAAAGCAGGGACGACTTGGGTTGCATCTGTTGTGAAAAAGGGCCGCAAAACAGTCGGAGAGACCACGAGGTGTCCCTAAGGGGGGTGTGATGTCCTGTATTGTGTTTTACTCCTTTTATATTGGCCATACGCGAGTATGGCTAAAAAAAACGATAACAAAACCGATAAATCGAGGATAAAACGAGCGAAATCTATTTTTTTTCTCCTCTCCAACGCAGTACTTCAAAAAATGTAATGTTGCATCTCCACTAATGACATTTATGATCGTAATAAACCATAAAATATATTTTCATATTTATGCATCCCTTTTTATCATTCAACTCTCGTACTGCTCTCGTAAAATCTCTTTTTTGGAGCTAATCCTCTTTTTTTCCTGAAACCAGGAAAAATCTTTTCTTCCAAAAGGGCGGCGCCCCTTCATCTCAACTTTTGTTCGAAGTTTGCTTTCCTCTCCGTACAGTTCCTGAACAGATTCATCCTTGTCACCTTTTCACCACGTCCAAAAAGCGAGTTAAACCCTCACGGAAACTTTCATATCGCTCCACTTTGCTTTAAGCCTTCGAGAATTCTCTCTCTCTCTCTCTCTCTCTCTCTCTCTCTCTCTCTCTGTCTCTTTTATTGCCCTTCGTAATGGAACTGTAGACGTTTGGAAGACTTTGTTCTTCCTTGAATTTCGCATTGAATCGCGTTATCGAATTTATGGAATATGCGACAAAAGCAGAGAAGTTTGAATGAAATGCGGATTCGAAGAGCTGGTCGATTGATTAATTTGCCAATTTTCCACTGTTCGTCATCGAATTTCGCATCTAATCGAATTGTCTGGATTTATGGAATTTGAAACAAAAGCATCGATTGAAGTTACTGCGAAATTCGAGATGCAATACGATTAATTTGCTGGATTTTAAGACGTTCGATTGTACTGGCTCTCAATACAAACCACTCTGAATCGAAACAAAAACAACACGTAGAAATTTCAAATGAGCAAGGTTTATACACGCAAAAACTCACGCACATTCATATATTAATATATTTGTTGCCACCCCCGAATCCAGGAAACAGCTGTAAGGAAGCAGGTGCCCGTCGTATTCGTTGACGTCGACGGTGACGTCGCTCCGGAGACACACGCGGTGCGCGTGGCCGACCGGATGTCATAGTCAAGCAAGACCGTTTATATATTTTTCTCCCTCTCGACTAAATCCCGATTTTTTTGAAAAATTTTCCTCTCTCCAAATCAGGTCGTACTTTTGAAAATTACTGTCCTTTTACCCCGCGATTTTTCTGGATACTTATGGAGTGAGAAGAAATGTTTTTTAAGCGATGCATTTTTTGTGGCTGAGATTCGAGCAATGTTTTGACCTCGTAGAAAAATTCTGGAACTCTGCGAAGGCTAATCTCTCTTTAGAAAAGTCTCGAGCAATATCACTCCCGGAAATATCAAATGTTTTTTTATATCTCCACTTCCTAGGGGTAAAGCAATATCTACGAGTTTGAGATAGAGTGAAAAAGATAGAAGGAGAGGGTAAAGAAAAAAAGCCGGATATTCGGGTCTATAATTTTGGTTCAAAGGACGTCTGCCCTTTTCTTCGTATCTCTCTTTTATTTTCGACTCGACATACCGATAATCTCGCACGTGGATGCTGTAGCTCCACTCATCCGTATTATTGTTTACTCAACTGTCAATGAAAAATTGTATCGCTTTATTTTTTCGGTGTATTAGTTCGATGAAAGTTGAATGATTCGAAGTTTGATTGGTTCGCTTCCTCAAAGCCCTCACGTGGGCGCAAAGATTTTATTTTTTTTTTTTTCAGCTCTTACGACGAGTCTCGGCGAAAAATCGCCCTCGCATACCGGCTTTGTTCGACATCACGAAATCGAAGAGAAGCGAACGATGTTCGAGGCGAGTTAGAGCGAGGGGAAAGAAGGAGAGAGTGAGATGAGGCCAGGTGGGTCAGGTAGCCCGTAAGAATGTTACCTGCGCGCGAGCGGAACGCCGTTCCTGCCCATAATGAAGCCAGGCTAAAAACGGAGAGAGAAAGAATTACGAGAAGAAAAAAAAGCGATGATGAAAAGGCCAGGGGCGCCGGCGAAATCGAGTTCTCCAAGCCGATTTACGCATCTTCTACAAACTGTCCTAAAAATCCCTCCTTGTAAAGTTTCATTACGAAATTCGGAAGAGAATATTTCTCTTACGAATGTTACTTCATTTCGTAATTCAAATTTTCTTCGAAATGTCACAATTTATTGTTTCACTCTTTACATTTTTAAACATTTAACATGTGGCTTAAAAACATTTTTTTTTCGAGACTTTTCGTTGCACTAATAAACTCAATGCACGTGGGAGTTTTACTTATTCTCACGATTTTTATTTACGGAGGCATGAGCTTGTACAATGACTCTTATTCACGTTTAGACTGCTCGTTTTTTCGGTGCACTTTTTCGTCATGGGAACTTGGCTTTTTTTATCGAGCTCTCGTATCTTCACCCACTCGCTTCGGCTTATTAGTGGGGATCGAAAAATATTTTTGGATTCAATGACACCCTTCGTACTATCGTTCAAATATACACGTATACTTTTTTTTTGGGATATATTTACAACAGAAGGGACGATGTACAGAAATATTCATTATTTGCTGTTCGACTTACGAGATACATAAAAAAATGAGAAAAAAAAAGAAAGAATCTCGTACGAGGGGGATTATGCTGAGAAGTTCTGGCAACAGGGAAGAAGTGACGAACCTCTGTGTGCAACTCGTAGGATCGAAGGGTGGCTGTCTCTCCTTGAATTCGGGCCCTTCTTCGTTTTCTGCCAGAACGCCAACAGATGGTCGATACAACACGTGTTCCTGTTCCTTGAGACTCTTTTGGGCCTCGTCTTAGCGTTCTTATGTCTTTCAACATACAGGCTCATTCAGAAATTAATATCGAAATGTTATTTTCGTATTTCGACGAAAAAACGATACTCTCTCCAAGAAAATCCAAATAAATTTACAACATTTGGGTGAATCGAAATTTTTTGAATTCTTAAACAGCCAACACTCATTTCTTTAATGATTTTTTTGTAATAACATTACTACATATGAAATTTAATCATTTTATACTCCAAGAAAAATATTGATTTATAAATTTATCAAGTTTATTATCGTTGCAAACCAATTTTCGTTAATTTTTTCCTACATTTATTTTAAAGTGGAACAAATAAACTGTTTCATGATGACTAGAAAAAGTCTTATAATCAATGGGTTTAAAATTCTGAATGACCCTGTAGTTATATCGCCATTTGGTATATTTTCGTTTTTTTTTTGTCGAGCACCCTTTCGCCCATATATGAAAATGGATTTGGGCGAGTGACTGTTGCCGTGTCTTATAATTCAAGGAGGGTGAATCGTACGACCTGAGGGGGGTCGAAGGAATTAATATATTTCGTCCAGTAGAACTCTTCTCTTTCTCCGTCTGCTTAGATTGGTCTTTCATCGTGACTCAAGAGTGTAACATCTGCCCTTGGGTTGCCCGAGGCATTTGCTCTCGCGGATATGCCAATTGTGAAGGGAAAATATAGTGGAGAATTATCCGTGCAGCTTCTCTCGCCAAGAGCTTCAGCATTTTTTTTCTCTTCTCCTTTCTTTTTTCGTGAATAGAGAAGAGTGGCGTAAAGGACGACTGGCTGCTTGCAATGTTGCCGGTGGAGATTTAGTTTCGTGCAACATGTGGCCGGCACGTGTTTCCAAAGCAAAGAACACCCAACCACGGTTCATGTACACTTTATATACATAGGAAAAGGCAGAAGGATCTTTTCGGATGATCGAGACTTCCCAGCTGCCTTATTCCTTCGATCATTCCATCTCTCTCGCTTATTGCCACAGACCCAGGTCAATAGAATTCTTTTGGACCAAACGAGCGACGATTCTCCTCACTCTTTCTCTCTCTCTTCTTCGTATTTTTCTTCTTCTTCACCAATTTCGACCCCAACTGTCCCCATACCTTCAATATAAATTGTCAACCACATTTCTACACTATCGTTATTATTATTAATGTCAGGAAATTCTAAAACCACACCTTTTGACCTTTTAACTTATTAAAAATACATACATTCCAAGTTTTTATCAAAATTTTCGCTTATTCTTGCCTGATGAGACTAATGCCTCTTTTTACAATGGGTTTTAGAACGATTTTGCCCTGAACTCTTAACTTAATCGAATAATTATTTCTCCTTCAATATCTTTCGTTTTATTTGTATATATTTTTAAATATGTTTGTATAAAATTATGTATTTTAAGCTGAGTATATTTTGAAGTCTTGCCAAACATTAAAAAAGGCAAAATTCACTTTCGATTCCCATTGTTCGAATAAACTGAAATTCGCTCGATGATATCAATACTCCAGGTTCAATCAAAACCTTTAATTATAGTTGGCTGATTAATTTAGAAAAATGTGTTCTTCAATGTCGGATTTTTGGTGCAAAACTTTATTTCAATTTAATCATTTTTTGGCCTCACTCTTTTTTCACGATTATTTAACATTCATTTTTCTACAAATGCATTTACATCTTTTTGGCGGAATATATTTTGAGGTCTTGTCACACATTGCGAAAGCAAAATTCACACGGGATCAATGTGTGCGCGGGTGCACGTTTCCTGTCTCATTTTATAATGTATGTCCCCTCGTACAATTATTTTCCTTCGTTTTTTCTTCACTGTTTTTTTTTTTTTTTTTTTTTTTTTTCGTACACCATTGAAAGACTTACTCACACTTGTGTGTTCGTGACTATAGCCTGTGTGTTTTATAATACACGGAGCTCGATTCGTGAATCCGGTCTTCTTCGATCCAAACCCAGTCTTGGTAGGCTGGAGAAGACGAAAAAAAATGAGCATGAGGAGGTGGAGATCGAGAGAGAATTTCCGTGCATTGTTCAGGCCTTTTTCGAGTTCTTGTATAGACGAGGCTCTTTTTTTTCCTTGAAAAAAAAAGGGAGAAACGATCCCGGGGCTTTGGTTACCGCCTTCAATTCTTTCGTACAATCGCGAAAGATCATAGGCGTTTATTAATTCAATACCCATGCACTGGATGCTTCTTCGACACATGTTCTTCGCCATAAACAAAGATGCACGTATTTTTATGGTCAGGTCACATTGAAAAATTCATGAAAATATATTCTGAAATATTTCTAGTAATAAAATTTTTTTAAATACATAATTTTTTTATCTATGCAGTTAAACGAACAAGAAATTTAAAAAGTCCTATAAACTTTTGACATTTTTACTCTGATCAAAACTCAATATAATGACAACATTTTTTAAATCATGTTAGGCAATAAAATAGAAGAATATAAATAACGAGGATCAAAATTGCAAATTTTTGGTGCGTAAATGTCAAATTTTTTTCTATATGAATTATTATTTCAAAATATTTTATAGAGCTATTAAAATATATAATTCGAAGAGGAATAATAAACAAGAGAATAAGGAGAGGCTAATCTCAGGGCTCCTGTTGTTATATAGACGTAAATACACGTGTCAGCAAATGTGCTCCAGTTTGAAAACTTTCTCCTCCTCAGCATCTGACTGCTTCCCACAAAGATATTCCTCTGTGGTAAAGAAATACACAACCCCTCGTACAAGGGGCTGCTTGCACTTGCCCCAAATTTTCCCAGCTACATATTCTTGTAACTTTATAATGATCGACAATCCGTCTGGATTGTAAGAGGTCAATTTGTCCGTGTCGATCTCTCTACCCCTCGTTAAACTTTTTTTCATCCTTCTCACGAGGGTGTGAAGCGATCAAATTTTGAGTGCTGATCATTTCAGCTACATTAACATTCTAAAATTATTAGCAATGGCGGGAAACGCCGGAAAAAACATCTTTCAATAACATTCATCTTTTTTTTCCTTGTCATCACTTTGATATTTTATTTCTAAGAAAAAACTTCTACGCAATACGATATTTCGATATTTTGAAAGGATATTTCGAAAAAAAACATAACTGAAAACCGGTTTTTAAATTTTTAGTTATTTTCAACAATTCGTATGAACAAGGAACATTTTTACAATGCAGCTCGTTGAAAAAAAAAGAAAAAAAAAACATTTTGAAGAAAATTTTCCAGCAAATTTGTAAATTGGAAAAATATATTTCGCTTAATGAATTTTATGACCACGCAGGTTTCAATAATCTCGATGATGAGGATGATGATAATAAGGAAGGGGAGAAACAGAAGCCGGAAGGGAGAGAAACGGATCGGTAGAAACACGGGGTGAAGGACCATCGTATTCTGTTCATGTTCCCTGAGCTCTCGAGATAGGAAGGGTGTATCAATAGCTCGTTAAACGCGAGGGTTGAGCACACACGCGCGGACATTCGACTAGCAAAATTTATTTAAAACGCATCGTTCGTCAATCCCAGGAGAGGGGCTGCGCTGGGTCTTTTTTTATTTTCATCTTCGTCATTTTGAGCCACAACCCTCTCGTGTAAATTGCGAGAAATAGAGCACAGGTTGCATCGAGAATGATGGAGATATGGAGTACTTGAGTCAAGTGCAGAACGAAAGAAAGAAAAATTAAACTTCTGTGTGCCTCGTACGAGAGTTGCGGAGAATTAGACGCGTGGCAACTTTATCGATCATACTTTTTTTTTCATCTACATTTTCTCCCTTGACATCGAAGGCTCAAGAGAGAAAAAAAGGAGACACATTACTTTTTTTATAGGCTCGTGTGTGCATCACAGAACAAAAGAAAAAATCTCTCGCTCGTTGTTGTTCAACATCAACTCTAGGTCAATTTTAAAAATAGCCCCAGGACGTATGGGAAGAAATAGAAAAAAGCAATAATGCGGGGTAAATGGGACAGGAGTTGATGGCTTTATCCATCAATACCCTTTTTAATTTTCTTATTATCATTATTATAATTTATCGATTTTTCAATTATTATCTACGTTTAATTCTCGATTTACCGCATCGAAAAATCTCCATTTTCATCTCTCTCTCTCTCTCTCTCTCTCTCTCTCTCTCTCTCTCTCTCTCTCTCTCTCTCTCTCTCTCTCTCTCTCTCTCTCTCTCTCTCTCTCTCTTCCCCCTCCCTCTCCCTCTCCCTCTCCCCCTCTCTCTCTCTCTCTCTCTCTCTCTCTCTCTCTCTCTCTCTCTCTCTCTCTCTCTCTCTCTCTCTCTCTCTCTCTCTCTCTCTCTCTCTCTCTCTCTCTCTCTCTCTCTCTCTCTCTCTCTCTCACATCTTCTTTCATCTCCGGATCTAAAAGAGAGACTAAATATGCATCCCTCGTCAATCACCTGAGCTGTCTGATTTTGATCTGTGTCAAGGGTACTTAAGGTTGGATTAATTCAGGAAGGGAATTATAGGGAACAGGGATAAGAGATTAATTTGGAGATCGATATTAAAGGATAGCTAATTGCTATCAACTATAAACTAACAACATTAACAAATAAATAAAATTAACAACATTAAATCACTATTCAGACGTAGAAACGATCACGAAAGATAAAAGTCTGACGAAAAAATAACTGATTTTTGAACGACGAGAAAACCAAAACGTTTAGAAAAATGACGAAAAAATGACTAATGAAAAAAATGACTGGTTATTAAAATTTGAACAATGTCAAAACGAAACTTCATTGATAGATTTTTTATTTTTTTCTTTGAAGAAGATAATCCGGGCAGATCAATCAATCACGAAGAATTTCAGCACGAATATTTAATAGCTGTGGAAGATGCGGGTCAAAAATAGCACGCATTTTGGTGGACTCGATTTTCCCTTGCGATTTACATGTTACCCATGGGTGTCGATGATCACTATTGGATTATATACATATGAGATATAATGCGAGAGGTCACTTACCCGCGACCCCGTATGATTGTACACATATAATACACAAGGGGTGAAAAATAGCTGTGAGAAAATTGGCAGGGTCTTGTTTCGAGTATTGCGGTTCATAGATTTGGCCTTTGGGGTGAGAAAAAAAGCGTATATATAAGGGTGGAGGATCGACGAGGATGCACCGACTAATATAAACATTATAGCCCGCGGGGATCCACTTGTCGCAAGGGGGTTTTTCCTGTCGGTGCTTCTCCATATCGGAGGGTTGATGGAGCTTGCTCTCTCAATGGGGATCATGCTCCTGATACTGTCCTATACATTCACATGTACTTTTGTACTCCGAATCGGTGAGGGGACGGTTAAAAAGTCCCAATATCAGTGGGGAAAAATTGTCCTACATTGAACATTATCAAACTACGAACCTGTAACTCATTCTCTGTATTTATATGTATATGTACATCTTCTCGTACATATTCAAAATATACAGTACAAAACGACGCGTATGCATCGCAGCTTCCATAAGGCGTCCCATATGCGAGCTCCATATTTCAGAACGTAAAGTCAATCATTTATTTTATTTCTAACAGTGCGTAATGATTTATTTCCAATGAACAACACTTTAGAAATTATTTTTAGTAGTCCCATATGAGAAATGAACGATTCAATCATTTTTTTAATGGTAATTTTGTGGTGGTATTATTTTTCTTGTCATTTATTCAATGGTCATCATTTCTTTTATTTTACAAATGTATGATAATTTTGCGATTGGTCGCCAATAAAGAAATTATTCTGAATATTTCGATGTATGAGAACTAAGAAATACAAATTTTGGTTTTAACACTAATTTGTTAACTTTGCTATTTTTCTTATCATTTATTCACTATTTTCTGTAGTTTCTGTTCATGAGAATACTCCATCGTTCAAAAAATAAAGATGAACGTTCCTTATTTGTAAAAAAGTGCATAATGAATTATTCTCAATAGCCGACAGTACAGAAATTAAAAAATTTTCACATGAAAAATAAAAAACGTAATTATTGGTTTAGTTGAAAAAATTTTGTTAGTTTTTCTTGTCAGTGTTTTAACGTTTGTGCTTTTTTGTGTTGCAGGGTTACGGTATCAGCCACAGCGACTCAGGTGATGCCTACTTCCGGTCGTCTTGGAGGACCCATAGAGAAACTTCTCGTCGAAACATCCCTCTCTGTTTTTATTGTTCTCGCCCATTTCGCTTCGGATTTTTCGAAAAATCATTTACCGGCCATGATTTCTGCCAAACCGGCGGGAGTTTTAGCCGCTGCTTACACCGCTGCTACTCTTGTTTCGGTAATTATGAACTTTTTTTTCAAATTGGAAATCTTCGGAGAGAAAAACATTTTTATTCGACATTTAAAATGTAGTGAATTAAAGGAAAATCAATTTTTTTTTATTTTCGTGTTTAAGGGATCAAAATACATCAATATAAATAAAAAAACGTTGAATATTTCGAAAAATATGAAAATTGAACAAAAGAAAAAGTCTTTTAACAAAAAGAGACGGAAAAATAGGTTTTTTTAATAAAAAATTGAAAAATGAAAAAGTAGTAATTATTTCGTGTTCAGGGGGTCAAAATACCTCAATATAAGTGTTTAAACAAAAAGTATAAGGGACACATTACACCGAATAAGAGCACCTGCCGTCTTTATTGAGAACGCCGGGTCCACCGAGCCCACCTGCTTCTTCTCGACGCGCAACGTGTTTCACAATCTCTGAGACGCAAGAGAGGAAGAAAAAAATTATACGAAAAAGACGACGCTTTCTCGGTGCCTCCTACACCAATCTCCTCTTCTACAAACCTCGCTCTTACTCAAATACTTATTACAATCAGCTCACCGGATGTTCTTTGACCTCATAATTCAGCTGCTCTCTTAGCAATAGAGAAAATAAAAAAAATTATGAGGAAATTCGAATTTTAACCCATTTTATTAAGAAACAGTATTATAGCAATTCTCAGGTTTTAGTTTGTGCTTTCAGACGTGGTTTTTTTTGTACTTCGATCTTTTTTAATCAATTTTATCTTGAAAACGTTTGGAAGGCTTTGAAATTAATTTACACTTTGAAATTTAGAAAAAACTGCAGAAAAGCTGAAAAACGACGAATTTGAAATGTCTGTCAAATGTAATCAATGATTTTTTTTTTGTATTATGCCAGGAATCGGCCACTTTGCTAACAAAAATAAATAAAAAATAGTTTTGTACTTTTCAAAATGAGCACGACAAAGTTCTTAACATACTGTTCACTCGGAGGTGGCTCAAGGCATTGCGCAAATCATCTGTGCTTTGTTCTAATAATAATAATTCATAAATAATAATAATAATTCACAAAAGCGTTGTTCCGTAACATGAATGAAAATTTATTGATGTTATCGGTATTTCATTTTGAAAGAAGGATAAAAAAAATGAGTAAAATGAAATTTTATACATCCACGTGCGAAATTACTACATAAAAATGTGTAATACAACTTCTTGTCGACTTATTTAGCATTCGAGTAAATATTAAATCGCAAAAAACTTTTAAAAAGTAAAAAAAGAACGCCAAGTATTAAAAGACGCGACCTTAGTTATAAAATAACCATTCAATATTTTTTCTGTTATTATATTACAATTTTTACACCTCGAAAAAACCAAACAAAAAATGTTTATACTTAATTTCCAAAAAAATAAGTAAATATCAACATCCATTTCTCTTCCGTAATACTGAAAAGGGTACTTCACCCCAAAAACAATGAACAAACATACTAGAAAAATTTTGGCATTCATTATCGAATAAAAACCTATTTACATGTTTTATTTTGTTTTTGTCTTGATATGTGATGAGTACATAGAAAAAAGATCTAGTTGTAAATCGTTGCCGATAATTGAAAAAAAAAATGAAATCATTTCAACGTAGCCAAGAATGGTGAATGAATTACGAGTTTCGGAATGGAATCATGTACATCTTGAACTGTGGATTTTTTTTACTATTAATCATGCACTAATCTCTGAAAAATCATACAAACCGAATGGATAAGTGGGTCAAATTTTTCGTTTTGACAGATGCTTTCATTGAAAAATATGTCAACAATTGTTTAAAGATTATGTAAATTAATTTTTAAATTATAAGCAAAAAATGTTTTTTCCCGCAGCGATAGTCCCTTTTAATTTTGCTGTTAAATTTTCATAGGAAACTATTATTCATTCAATGCATTTCAAGAATAGTATAATCGTGGGGAAATATTAGTCTAATCAACAACAAAAATGTTTATTAAAATTAACAATTCGAAAAATAGAACTAGCTATTTTCTCATGTTTGTACTTCGCTTAAAATTTATTAATTGAATTATGCTTCCGTACAAACATTGAAGAAACAAATTAATTAGTACAAGCGCTATGAAAAAAGGTTATTTTATTTTAGGATAAAAAAAGATAGGTGATGCAAACTTCGAATAATTTTTCACATAGTTTTAAACAAAGTACATTTCAGAACAAAAATGTTATCCTCCTAGACGATTCGCTTTGTTCGAGTTTTCAAGGAGCTATAGATAATAGATTGTAAAAAAAATCGATATTTTAATTATAATAATAATACACAACGAATGATTTCCCTACGATCACACTTAAAATATGCTTAAAATTTCTCAAAAAAATAATAGTTTTTTTTATAAAAAATATAACAGAAACTAAAATACTAAACTAACTAAAATAACAGAAATAATAATAATGAGAAAGAGAGCGAGCGCGCTACGAGCAAGAGAGAGGGGACGAAGATTCGCGCGCTGTCTCTCTCACTCAGCGGCACGCGATAAAAGGGGGTATAAGCCTCGTTCAGCGGGACTGGGTGACGGAAAGCAGAGAAATGTAGAAGATTCTTATCAAAAGGACATGTGTCTCACCTATTCAAGCGTGACTTACGCCCGTTTGTCTCCAGGAAGACAGATTATCCTGAAACATTCGATTTTAATTCATTAAATTATCATATCTGAAGATTGGCTAAACGGATCTACTTACAACAAAGACCAATAGAAAGAGAAAAATCGAAAAAAATTCGTCACAAATATTCAGATATTTTACTCAAACGGTTTGTCCGTGAGAGCGATTTAAAAACACTATGACGTCATAAAACCGGCATATTCGTGTATATAAAAGTGCGGCAGGGCTCGCGCTGACTTTTTCTTTTAATACTTGGCGTTGAGCCGCTACCGCGTTTCTTGATTTGAATAAAAAAATGATAATTTAGGGTACAGAAAGGGAGGACAAAACAATAAGGCTGTGTCAAAAACTAAAAGCGACAGCTGATGGAAAATCTGAAGACAGGACATAATTTTTTCGGAATCACTGTACTTGCACTGAAACTTCACTCATATTCAAATTAATATAACTTAAACAGAGTTAATAATAAAATTTAAATTCAAGACGAAAATTTAAAAAATTATGTTTCCCTCACATTTTATCGCATATTACTACAAAATACGCGCGCTGACGGTCTCACAGGGGAGCAGCCATCTCAAGTATCCACGAAGATGATTGACTGGCATTCAGCGAGATTACACAGCGGTGACAAAACATGTCCAAAATTATACTGATCGACATATAAATGTCCTCCTTATATTTGTAGAAAAATTTATACAAAAACTTCATTTTTTTTTTAGTAAAAAATAAAGAATAACACAGTGTTATAGCGCGCGATACAGAATACATACGATATTTTCATTCATTATTTATTGAAAACAAATGAGAAAGAGATAAAACGCGCGCGAGATAGACACGCGATATCATATATTATATATTAATATTTTAATTATTACATGTGGTTATATTATTACATGTGGTTTATTTCTCATATGTATACATATCAAGAGACGCGGTAGCGACTCGATAGTTAGTGCATACAGGAAGTACAAGAAGAAATGCTACGCGTATTATTTAAATCATGAAATTTAAACCAATTTTAAACAACTGAAAAAAGTGAAAAACGACCATGTTCAAAAATGTATGCAAAGTCTAAAAAAAATCGTAAAAGTATTTAAATAACCCAGAATGAAGCTGTATATGCCCTCTTCAAAATCTTGTTTGCAAAATTGGAATATCTACTTTTTTGGCAGAGCAATCGAACTTTTAGTGCGGCTCCAAATTTTACGATTTCGGCCGGCATATATATATTATATATATATATAGAGCGCGCGAAACAGCGGGAAAGAGAAAGCACGCTATACAAGCGAGAGAGAGGGGACGAGGTTTAGCGCGCTGTCTCTCTCACTCAGCGGCGCGCAAGGAGAGAGGGTAGCCTCGTTCAGTGGGCAGCGTGACGGACAGTAGAGAAATGTAGATTATCGTTACAAGGGCGTATATCCCGCCCATTCGAGCGCGACTTATACCTGTCTGATCCTAAGAATCCTAAGAAAAGCACAGTATCCCGAAATGTTCGATTTTATGTCGCTAAATCATCATATCCCAAGATTGGCTGGACGGATTTACTTGCAACAAAGAGCAATAGAAAGAGAAAAATCGAAAAAAAATCGTCACTAATATTCAGATTTTTTGATCAAACGGTTCGTACGTCAGAACGGTTTGAAAACGCCGTGACGTCATAAAACCGGCATATTCGCGTATATAAGAGTGCGGTAGGCCTCGCGCTGGCTTTTTCTTTTAATACTTGGCGTCGAGCCGCTACCGCGTCTCTTGATATGCTAATAAATTTGGAAGTCGATTTTTTGAAACGTTTTACGTATTTTTATGATTTCAGAGTCCTTTCTTGAATCCGGCAAGAGCTTTGGGTCCGGCATTCGTGATGAATCGTTGGGACAGTTTCTGGGTGTACTGGGTAGGGCCGATATCGGGTGGTGCATTAGCTGCGCTGATTCACGAGTACGTGTTGAGTCCGAAACGTCCACGGGAATCGCACGAAATGGATGACGGTGAGAATTCATCGATGAGATCGGACGAGGATACGTACGACGATTTGGACAAGCCGAACGGTCCGAAATTTCCGGGCTCTTATGCGACATACAGGCCGGTAGCGGGTGCAAGTTCGTCGATTTATTCCGCGCCGCCAACGACCCTCGAGAGGGTAGAATCGATTTACGGCGGAACGAAATCTCTTCATTGCAAATCGCCGCCACTTACGAGAGCGAATCTCAACAGATCTCAGAGCGTTTATTCGAAATCGACGTCAGGTCCGCGTGACGCATTTATGATACCAAAACCTGGTCCGCTAGTGCCTGCCCAAAGTCTGTATCCGTTGCGAACGGGACAAAATACCTTGCCGAGTGGCGCAGCGGGTTGGAAAGACGGTTTTACACTTTTGTCGAATCAGTCAACGCCCCCGCAAGCAACCGGCGGAATTCATGCGCCACAGAATCAATCCCAAAATCACAACAGCACGAACCAGAACATGCAAAACCAACTGGCGCAGTGTACCCAGAGCATTTACGGTATAAGAGGAATTTCAACGAGTGTGAGCACCAGGGAAAACGGAATTTACGGCGTGACCACCGGAAACGGTATTTACGGACGAGCGCCGGTTCCTCCTCCAAGCTCGCAGAATTCTCAAGCTGGTTCTCAATCCGGACAATCAGGAGGCCCAGGATCCACCGGATCCCACCAGCAAAAACAACAGCAGCAACAGCAACAACAATCCCAGGCCCAACTTCAAAATGGACCCCTCGCTACCAGCTCCGAAAATGGACAAAATCCTAGAAGGCCCGAAAGCACGTACGGCCATGTTTCACGAAGAATAAGCGACGACTCCGCCTACAGCAGTTATCAAGGCTCGACGAGGGGCAATTATGGCAAACCTCCTGGACAATTGCAAAGGCAACCAGGACCCATTCAACAGAACCAAAATCAACAGAGCAATTTTCAGAGAAACTCACCGAATCCTCAATACTGACGATCTCAGGAAATTCGTAGGAATTTGAAACAATGAGACAGCGTTGTTGTTAATTCATCGAGCTACGTTGCTCGATGCTACCTACGGAATAAATTGCGTGATTTTTTTGTCATGATTCAATACGTTTTTTTGTTCATACAAAATCTTATCCGCAATTAAAATTTTTACTGAGTGAGTAAAATTTGGTTTTGTTAGAAAACAAATTAATAGAAATTAAAAAATTGTAAAGGATCCTTTCGTAGCAACGTACTTGATGAATTAACAATCTACCGAAAGTGTATTTATTGACGTTCCGATAAATCGAGTCTTTTCGAATTCTCGTTTCACCGAGAACCGCGTTGTAATTAGCAAAAAGAAGAGAGACATTTTTACTACGATCGACTCGATGATTAGCAATTTGTACTTCCTCGAACAACCACGAAGACTGCCAACTTTCGGACAGCATTTTTCTAACTCTTCAACGTTATAACGATCGTCGCAGCTTTTTAAAAACCAAGACTCAACATGAAAATGCAACGCCGAAAGTTTTGTACATAAACATTGTATTTATTATCTACTTTATACTTATTATTAATTAAATAGTACGATTAATATTGTTATATGTGTGTGCGAGTATTATAGGAATCGATAATAATAAAGAAATAATATTAAAAGCGCATAATTCGAATGTTCCAATAATTTTTTCATTATTTATTACCATTATAATCAAGTTCGTTCTTACATATATCGTGAAAATCTGCAAATTCAGACGTATCCCTTGGATCGCCATTTCTACAAAGCTTTTTTCGTTCTCTATGATGGTTCGGTTCCATCGTTTCATTTGGGCAACTGATAAACCCTCAGTCAATTTTTCCTCATTTTTTTTGTTTATTTTATCGTTAAACATTCAGTGAAAAAAGATTTTACATTCGCTGACGTATCCTCCTTAAATGTTTAAATAAATACAATGGACCAAAGAAGTACGAGTTCTTCAGCCCCACTGGTCCTCGGATCGACCGAATTTGTAAGTCAACGAGCCCAGAAATATGAAAACGTTTTGAAGAAAGAGTCCAACGCCTGGCCAATGATGTTCTGCTCCTATAAAACACGGAAATTATGTTAGGAATATAAACTTTTCGCGAAATTTACATTTTTTTGTTGTTGCCTTAAACATTTTTTTATACTGACCAGCTGTGACAAAATCAGCGAATAAAATCCAGCAAGCTGCGATCACTGCTGCGAATCCCATTACAAATCCTACAAAAAGCCAGCCTCTGGCTCCTCTGGCTCCGAGACATCCGCCGTTATACGCATCTCCTCTGATCTGCGCATTTGTTACCGAATTGACCCTGTTTTGGTATTCAACAATAAGTTATTGTTAATTTTCAATTCACAAAATTCAATTATTCTGTCATTTTCGTAATTGTTTTTCCAATTTTCGAATTATTGTTATTTTATCAAATAATTTAATTTTAATAACTTAGCTAAGGGCAAATTTTCTCAAAAAGATCGTGTAAATGAATGAGAATTGTTTCTTTTGAAGAAAATCATAAATTTCCTGCACTTTTTTCGTCGCAGACCTAAAAGACCTCCACTGAGTTAGCCCCCCCATATGGATTAAATTAATTTTCAATTCCACAAATCTCTTGGTGGTCGTACAGTGGTGTACGGTATCGCATTTGAAACGTTGAATGGTTTATCATTTTTTCAAAAAATTAATTTCAAAAAATACCCCCAGAGTTAGCCCCCCATAACGACTATTTTGACTTTTTTTTTGCAAATCACTTGGTGGTCGTACAGTGGTGTACGGTGTCGTATTTAAATCGTTGAGTGGTTTTATCATTTTTTCAAAAAAATAATTTAAAAAAATACCCCCAAATTTAGCCCCCCCATAAAGACTATTTTGACTTTTTTTTTTACGAATCACTCGAAAATCGTTCAGTGGTGTATGGTATCGCATTTAAATCGTTCAGTGATTCATCATTTTTTCGATAAATAAAGTTTAAAAAATTGCATCTGCGAGCGATACCTCCTCAAACGTCATCGATCCATCGAATCGAATTGATCTTTGCATATCGTTTACATATGTGCGCACGCTATGGCCGCCTCATGTCCGACTGCCCGCTCCCGTTTTTCATAATAATATTTTGCAAATAAATGGTGGAAGTAGTTGTTCTTATTCGTGTTTACTCCAGTTCCATTCAGTTCGACATGTGTTTGTTCTCATATTTGTAAAGTTGCAATGTCAAAAAGTAGCTGTTAACTTCTCTATTTCTCATTCAATGATTTGGTTAGAGACTTCTCCCGACCAAAATTGAATTCCATTACGATTATAACATTTTTTGATTTTATGTAAGTTTACATTTTTTTATCATCTTCATTCTTCGTACAATCATTCAACTTCGACAATTATATTAAAAATTTTATTTTTGTATGTAAAAGACTTATCCTACCGTCAATCAACATTAACCATAGGAATTGAATCTCGAGGGAGTTGTACTTAACAATTGAATGGTTTCTTATCTATCTATATTATGTTTTATCAATTTTTATTTCAGACTTTTTAAGGTTCACTATTATTTTTTTTTTGTGAAGGAATTTTAAAATAAACAATTTTTTAGAATTTTTTTTTATTCTGCCGGTTTTTTTTCTTGTTTTCACTTTATTTCCATCAAGCTATACGATTTTTTCAAAATAATGATGAATCACTGAACGATTTAAATGCGATACCATACACCACCAGGGTTGCGAAATTGTTAATGAAAATATTTTCCATTAACCATTTAATTTAAATGGTTAATGAAAATAATATCCATTAGCCATTTAAATTAAATGGTTAATGGAAATTATTTCTATTAACGATTTAATTAAATGATTAATGGAAATAATTTCCATTAACCATTTAATTAAATGGTTAATGGAAATCATCTCCATTAACCATTCAAATTAAATGATTAATGGAAATATTTTCCATTAACCATTTAATTTTAATGGTCAATGGAAATATTTTCCATTAATCATTTAATTTTAATGGTCAATGGAAATATTTTCCATTAATCGTTTAATTTTAATGGTCAATGGAAATATTTTCCATTAATTATTTAATTTTAATGGTCAATGGAAATATTTTCCTTTAACCATTAAAATTAAATAATAGTAATCGAGATTTCCTCGGTTACTGGTACCGGCAGTAGTTTCAACTTTGGTCAAAATGACCCGATGGTAGTAATCGAGCCTCACTCGGTTACCAGTAGCAGTACCAGTTTTGATCTGGGTCAAAATAGCCCTATGGTAGTAACCGAGGTTTTCTCGGTTACTACCATTGGGTCATTTTGACTCAGAATAAAACCGTTCCCGGTATTTATAACCGAGAAAACCACGGTTACAGCCATTGGGTCATTTTGACCCAGAATAAAACGGTTTCCACTACTAGTAACCGAGAAAACCACGATTAATGTCATTGGGTCGTTTTGACCCAGAATGAAACCATTCCCGCTACTAGTAACCGAGAAAACCATGGTTACTGCCATTGGGTCATTTTGACCCAGAATAAAACCGTTACCGCCACTAGTTACCAAGAAAACCTCTCTCTCTCTCTCTCTCTCCCCCCCCCCCCTCTCCGTCACCCTCTCTCACCAAACAAAATACCGCGCCCGAATCATAACCAAAACAAACCCAAACAACTCCAAACAAAATGCCGCGTTCAAATCGTAACCCAAACAAAACCAAACATAATGACGTGTTCGAATCGTAACCCAAACAAACCCAAACAAAATATCGCGTTCGAATCGTAACCCAAACAAACCTAAACATAAATCCAAACAAAATGCCGCATTCGAATCGAAACCCAAACAAAATGCCCCGTTCGAATCGTAACTCAAACAAACCCAAACAAGGCCCACAATAAAATCACTTCCGCTATTAGTAACCGAGAAAACCGCGGCTAGAAAACCGTTGGGTCATTTTGACCCAGAATAAAACAGTTTCCACTACTAGTAACCGAGAAAATCACGGTTACTGTCATTGTGTCATTTTGACCCAGAATAAAACCGTTACCGCCACTAGTAACCAAGAAAACCTCTCTCTCTCTCTCCCCCTTCCCTCTCTCTCCCTCCCCCCTCCCCCCCTCTCCCTCACTGTCTCCCTCTCTCTCCCTCTCACTCTCTCTCTCCCTCTCCCTCCCTCTCTCTCTCTCTCCTCTCCCTCTCTCTCTCCCTCTCCATCTCTCTCTCTGACCAATCAAAGCGAAACAATCAGCCGCGTTCGAATCGTAACCCAAACAAACCCAAACAAAATGCCGCGTTCGAATCGTAACCCAAACAAATCCAAACAAACCCAAACAACTTCACACAAAATGCCGCGTTCGAATCGTAACCTAACAAACCCAAACAAAATGCCGCGTTCGAATCGTATCCCAGACATAAATCCAAACAAAATGCCGCATTCGAATCGTAACCCAAACAAACCTAAACAAAATGCCATATTCGAATCGTAACTCAAACAAACCCAAACAAGACCCACAATAAAACCACTTCCGCTATTAGTAACCGAGAAAACCGCAGTTTTAACCGTTGGGTCATTTTGACCCAGAATAAAACAGTTTTCACTACTAGTAACCGAGAAAATCACGGTTACCGCCATTGGGTCATTTTCACCCAGAATAAAACCGTTACCGCCACTAGTAACCAAGAAAACCTCTCTCTCTCTCTCTCTCTCCTCTCTCTCTCTCTCTCTCTCTCTCTCTCTCTCTCTCTCTCTCTCTCTCCCTCTCTCTCTCTCTCTCTCTCTCTCTCTCTCTCTCTCTCTCTCCTCTCTCTCCTCTCTCTCTCTCTCTCTCTCTCTCTCTCTCCCTCCCTCCCTCCCTCCCTCCCTCCCTCCCTCCCTCCCTCCCTCGGTCCCCCTCCCTCCCTCCCCCCACCCCCTCTCTCTCTCTCTCTCTCTCTCTCTCTCTCTCTCTCTCTCTCTTTCTCTCTTCCCCTGTCCCTCACTCGTCAAACAAACCCAAACAAACCCAAACATAAACCCAAACAAAATGCCGCGTTCGAATCGGCACCTTTACAAGCCTACCAAAAAAAAAGCCTACCCGTAAGAATCTCTACCGCTCGATCTCTATCAAAGAAATGTCAACCAACAAAAAAACACTATCAAGCCTAAAACTACAAAGATTTGTTCACTACCATGGTCATACTCTACCAACGAAGAATTACTAGCGTATATATCTATTGTGACGGGGAAAAACGGGATAGGAGGAACGATCCGAAAAAAATGCGGCAGGGACTGAACCGGGGTTCGAACCCGGGACCTCTCGATTGCCGGTCGAGTGCTCTCCCAACTGAGCTATCCAGGCCGCCTACCACACTTAATTCGAATCGTCCTCGTAACGTTGTATTCCACAACGTTACAATCCCCCCCACCAGAGTTGATCTATCTCTGACAGATCAGACTCTTACTCGGAGAAACTGTGAAACTGGGAACTCAAGGGTTACTGCAGACTGGGAGTGTCTGAGGGACGGAAGGGGCCGGGGTACTACGGAGCTCGTAGGGGAAAGGGAACTCAAGGGTTACTGCAGACTGGGAGTGTCTGAGGGACGGAAGGGGGCCGGGGTACTACGGAGCTCGTAGGGGAAAGGGAAGCCGATCTCAGGTTCGTTTCGAGGTTTGATGTTTTCCCGCTAAGTTGGGCGCCAGTTTGTGACGGGGAAAAACGGGATAGGAGGAACGATCCGAAAAAAATGCGGCAGGGACTGAACCGGGGTTCGAACCCGGGACCTCTCGATTGCCGGTCGAGTGCTCTCCCAACTGAGCTATCCAGGCCGCCTACCACACTTAATTCGAATCGTCCTCGTAACGTTGTATTCCACAACGTTACAATCCCCCCCACCAGAGTTGATCTATCTCTGACAGATCAGACTCTTACTCGGAGAAACTGTGAAACTGGGGGCTCAAGGGTTACTGCAGACTGGGAGTGTCTGAGGGACGGAAGGGGCCGGGGTACTACGGAGCTCGTAGGGGGAAAGGGAACTCAAGGGTTACTGCAGACTGGGAGTGTCTGAGGGACGGAAGGGGGCCGGGGTACTACGGAGCTCGTAGGGAAAAGGGAAGCCGATCTCAGGTTCGTTTCGAGGTTTGATGTTTTCCCGCCCCACGTTGGGCGCCAGTTTGTGACGGGGAAAAACGGGATAGGAGGAACGATCCGAAAAAAATGCGGCAGGGACTGAACCGGGGTTCGAACCCGGGACCTCTCGATTGCCGGTCGAGTGCTCTCCCAACTGAGCTATCCAGGCCGCCTACCACACTTAATTCGAATCGTCCTCGTAACGTTGTATTCCACAACGTTACACTATATACAGTGTAATATATAGTTATATTACATTAGTAATTCTTCGTTGGTACAGTATGACCATGGTAGTGAACAAATCTTGGTAGTTTTAGGCTTGATAGTGTTTTTTTGTTGGTTGACATTTCTTTGATAGAGATCGAGCGGTAGAGATTCTTACGGGTAGGCTTTTTTTTTGGTAGGCTTGTAAAGGTGCCTTCGAATCGTATCCCAAACATAAATCCAAACAAAATGCCGCGTTCGAATCGTAACCCAAACAAACCCAAACAAAATGATGCGTTCGAATCGTAAACCAAATAAACCCAAACAAAATGACGCGTTCGAATCGTAACCTAAACAAACATAAACAAACCCAAATATAAACCCAAACAAAATGCCTCGTTCGAATCGTAACCAAAACAAATCCAAACAAGACCCACAGTAAAACTACTTCCGCTATTAGTAACCGAGAAAACCGCGGTTATTACCATTGGGTCATTTTGACCCGGACTAAAACCATTCCACTAGTAACCGAGAAAACCCCGGTACCGCCATTGGGTCATTTTGACCCAGAATAAAACCGTTCCCGCTACTAGTAACCGAGAAAACCTCGGTTACTAACATAAGGTCATTGTGACCCAGAGTAACACGGTTCCCGCTACTAGTAACCGAAAAAAGCTCCGTTACTACCATTGGTTCTTTTTAACCCAGAATAAAACCGTTCCCCCTACTAGTAACCGAGAAAATTTTGGTTACTACCATTGGGTCACTTTGACCCAGACTAAAACCACTCCCGCAACTAGTAACCGAGAAAACCACGCTTACTGCCATTGGGTCATTTTGACACAGAATAAAATCGTTCCCGCTACTAGTAACCGAGAAAACCACGGTTATTGCCATTGGGTCAATTTGACCCAGAATAAAACCGTTCCCGCTACTAGTAACCGAGAAAACGACGGTTACTATCATCGGGTCATTTTGAACCAGAATAAAACCATTCCCGCTACTAGTAAACGAAAAAACCTCGGTTATTACCATTGGGTCATTTTGACCCAGATCAAAATCGCTCGCGCTATTTGTAACCGATAAAACCTCGGTTACTACCATAGGGTCATTTTGACCCAGATCAAAACTGGTACTGCTACTGGTAACCGAGTGAGCCTCGATTACTACCATGGGGTCATCTTATCTTACCCAAGCCAAAACTACTGCCGGTACCAGTAACCGAGGAAACCTCCATTACTATTATTTAATTTTAATTAAATAGATAATGGAAAATATTTCCATTAACCATTTAATTAAATGATTAATGGAAAATATTTTAATTGACCATTAAAATTAAATGATTAATGGAAAATATTTCCATTAACCATTTAATTAAATGGTTAATGGAAAATATTTTAATTGACCATTAAAATTAAATGGCTAATGGAAAATATTTCCATTAATCATTTAATTTGAAAGGTTAATGGAAATAGTTTCCATTAACTATTTAATTAAATGGGTAATGGAAATATTTTCCATTAATCGTTTAATTTTAATGGTCAAATCATTGAATGAGAAATGGAGAAGTTAACAGCTACTTTTTGACATTGCAACTTTACAAATATGAGAACAAACACACGTCGAACTGAATGGAACTGGAGTAAACACGAATAAGAACAACTACTTCCACCATTTATTTGCAAAATATTATTATGAAAAACGGGAGCGGGCAGTCGGACATGAGGCGGTCATAGCGTACGCACATATGTAAACGATATGCAAAGTTCAATTCGATTCGATGGATCGATGACGTTTGAGTAAGTATCGCTCGCAGATGCAATTTTTTAAACTTTATTTGTCAAAAAAATGATGAATCACTGAACGATTTAAATGCGATACCATACACCACTGAACGATTTTCGAGTGATTCGTAAAAAAAAAGTCAAAATAGTCTTTATGGGGGGGCTAACTTTGGGGGTATTTTTTTAAATTAATTTTTTGAAAAAATGATAAAACCACTCAACGATTTAAATACGACACCGTATACCACTGTACGACCACCAAGTGATTTGCAAAAAAAAAGTCAAAATAGTCGTTATGGGGGGGCTAACTCTGGGGGTATTTTTTGAAATTAATTTTTTGAAAAAATGATATACCACTCAACGTTTCAAATGCGACATCGTACACCACTGTACGACCACCAAGAGATTTGAGAAATTGAAAATTAATTTAATCCATATGGGGGGGCTAACTCAGTGGAGGTACCTAAAAGTGTACTACTAGAACATCATACCGTGGTCTGATAGACCGACAGTAGATTTCGTAGTTCTCTACTTTTTCGTGTCGATATAATAGGACACTTCGACCTTTGCTGAATCATAACTTCAACTTCCCCTCCTACGGGTAGCGAAGCTCGTAGCTCGACCTTCAGTGTCGTATTAGCAGTTGGGTTATAAACATTTGTCGAGGTTCAGCGGTTTGTCAGACCAGAGTGTGATGGAGTTGAGTAATTTTTGTTGAAATCGTAAGTACATCATCTCCAATCAAGTATCTTTTGCTCCTCAAAATGCTAACAAACGATTATATTTACGTAAAAATTTGGAAAAACCATAAAATTATCTGAAAAACATGAAAATTCTTTTTTTTTCTTAAAATTTTCAATATCAAAAAATTGTTTTCCAACAATTATTCATATTGTACTTTCAAAATCTTTCTTCAGTCGCACAATGCCTCAACGATCGAGATCGCCCAATGAAATAGGAAACGCCCTTCACAGTCGAGCTCGAGAAATTTACGACGACGAAGAATCCGATAAAGAGGAGGATCACTTGGAAGAACAAAGTGCATCCGATTCTGAGGAGGATGTTGATGGTGCGAATGATTCTGACTTCACTGTGCAAAAACCCGAGCAGTCGGGGGTGGATATCGACGACGCGGATGTACAGGGAGAGTCACCACCGCCTTTTAAAAAGGCAAAACGAAGGCCAAGTACCCCGCTTCAAGCAGCTGGCATAAATTGGTCGAAAATCCCGCCCGAATCTCGAGATAGACGTTCCAGAGAGCAGAATCGGCTCACTTCGCATTTGTCGAAAGCTCGAGGAGTTGCAGCGGACGTTCCTTCCATGATCGAAGCCTGGTCAATATTATTTACTGATGAAATGCTGGCATCGATTGTATTGCATACAAACGTGTCAATAGCATATTTCATTGAAAAAACGGCCAAGGAAGCCAGACAAGGAAACAAGGAATTCACAAAGCAAACGTATCATAACGACACGAATTTAGTAGAAACAAAAGCTCTTATTGGTCTGCTGTATTATGCAGGTATTTTTAAGAGTTCGATGACTGCTGTTGAAAGTTTATGGGAGCCTGAATCAATATCACTTTTCAGAGCTGTTATGTCTCGTCATAGATTTGTTTTTCTTCTTGGAAATTTGCGTTTCGACGATAAAAATACACGGGCACAGCGTAAGGAAAAGGATCATTTTGCACCAATTCGAGAACTTTGGGATGAGTTTATTGCGAATTGTCGCAGATACTACACTCCCCACGAGCATGTGACTGTTGACGAGCAGCTGCTTTCTTTTCGCGGAAATTGTCCATTCCGAATTTGTACGAAAAATCAACCTGCCAAACATGGCATAAAGATTGTCATGATCAACGACAGTAAAACTTATTACATGTTCAACGCGATACCATACGTCGGAAAAGTAAACACCGAAGAAGAGGAAAGTGCGTCTTCGTATTACGTTAGAGTTTTGACGGAACCGATACACGGAACGAAACGCAATGTCACGTGTGATAATCGATTCATGTCTGTGTCTCTTACTGACAAAATGATGAAAGAACCTTTCAACTTGACAATGGTTGGAATTATTCGAAAAAATGAGACTGAAGTCCCTGTCAGTTTCAAATCTGCAAAAGAAGTAGGAAATTCGCAATTCGCGTATCACGATGGAAAGACACTTGTTTCATATACACAGAAAAAAAAGAAAATTGTGCTTTTGCTGTCATCCTTCCATAAAATTGGTAAACTAGATCCAAATACCAGAAAACCAGAAATAATTATGTTTTATAATTCTACTAAAAGAGGTGCGGATAATTTTGATCAATTTTGCCAAGAATACACAACATGCAGAACAACCAGACGTTGGCCGGTGCGTGTATTTTATGGTATGCTTGATCAGGCAGGAATAAATGCGACAGTTTTGTACACTTGTAATCCTCGCAATACACTCTCGAGCAGACGTGAATGTTTGCGGAAATTAGCAATAGATCTCACAAAACCGCTGCTCGAGCAAAGATTGACTATATCAAATTTGCGAAGTTCGTTACGATTGTGCATCGAAGGAATCGTTGGAACATCTGAGAAAAATCCTCGAAATTTATCAGCTTCTAATAAGCTAGAGCGAAGAAAAAATTGTTACATGTGTCCTTCGAATATCAGCCGGAAAACACAGTACCAATGTTTGAATTGTACAAAACCAATGTGCTCTGAACACACATCAAAACTGTGCTGCATCTGCGCGCCTCCCAAATAGCATTTCCCTTCCATTTTTATGGTTTTTTTATATTGTACAAAATATTCTTGAATGGAATAAATGTTCGAAAGGAAAATATATGCCATGCCTCATTTTACCCTTTTTTTTAATCACAAAAATTTGAGATTTTTTTTTGTTAAAAACTGAATTTTTAACTGCTTTTCACAATACGTTTTTCTTTATAATTGTTCCAACTTTTCTTCATGTTAGTTGGAGTTTGACGTTTTAATTTCATCATAATCAAGTCTCAATAGATGTATTTGTTGAAAAATTATGCAGTAAAAAAAGTCATTGGTCCGATAGACCGTGTATGACAGCTTGAGGTACTAAAAATAGGTGTGACATGCCAGGACTATTTAAAAATGAATTATGAATATGTTATAAATTAAATACATTAGTTACATGAAAAACATCTTTGAAACACATTACCGACAATTTAAATGCAAAATTAAAGTAGTTGTCAAAGGGTTTCTCTATAAAATTAATTAAAATTTAGACCACATACTAAGAAGACTACTATGTGATTATTTTTCAAATTTTGAAATGTTTCACTGTTTTGGATCTGAGATATTTCCTATCAATGATTATACTGTTTTACATATGTTTTATACAAGGAACATTCAGAAATTTCACGTTTTTAATATAGTAGCAAAACAACTATGTTCAGTATGACAATTTATGACTAAAATCCTAACATTTAATTTGAGTCGAATAACTAAATTTATGAATAAAATCCTAAAATTGCAATTGAATTAAATAATTTACAATTTACAAAATTAACTTCAATGATATATCTGAGATAATTATGTTAGGAATTATTTCATTTGAAGGAAAATTTTAGTCGTATAGTTCATATAGAGATAATTTCAGAGAAATAATTGATTATTTATTGACACTCATGAGGAAATGAATGGAAAACGTCATGGAATAATAAATACTTACATAAACAAAGATATAGTGCCAAAAACTCCACAAAGATGATACGCATTGGACATTTCACTTGGATATTTCGCATGAGCGTCTATAATGAACCACCAGCCAGTAAAAAACTAAAAAAAATAAAATGAATGGATCGTCATATATATTTTGTATTAAAAAAAACACCCACCAGTAATAATTAATTACATTAACGAATCAATGTAAAAAAGTAAATATAATCGTCTTACCAGAGTTCCAGCTAACATCGACATCAAAGCATTTTTCTTCTCGCCACCCTCGAACCAAATGCACGACGGTACTTGTATGTTTTCCAGACACGAAGTCATTTTCTTTAGTTTATCGAAGAAAAGCTTTGACGATAATTATAAAAATGAGAAGAAAAAATCTCCTCTCGAATCTTCTGCGCTTGTGTACAGTATCAAAGTCGGAACGCAAAATCTAACCTTACTATCATCAGATGACAGAACTAATGACATCATCTAGGGAATTCTCTTCCTAAGAACGACCCACGCCTTACCTGCCGGACGTTTTCGTACTTTTTAGGGTCCCCAGAAAAAGCGCGGGAAAGAGGTGCATTATGAATTCATGGGATTAAAAATTAAAAATAACAAATCTAAATCGAATCGTAGCGATTGTTATAAATTTTCCGTTCGTTTTGTTCAATTTGAGGAAAAAATTAATCATTTAGATTAGGTATTTTTCAATAAACGAAAAGGAAATGAGGGTTCGAATGAAAAATGCTACAAGACACAATGTACAATAATCAAGTCATGAACTGCTGCAGTTTATATTTATCTATATTCTTTGTTGGAAATTACACAATAATTAAAAATAAACAATTGTGAAACTGCGCATCTCTGATGAAAGAATATTTATAAATTTTTATTTTTATTCTCGCGTTGCTAATGTTTTCATTGACCGGGTTCACCTGAGAGCTTTTTTGATATATTGAAATATATTTTTTATATACAAATTATTTTTCGTTATCAGAGGCAATTTAAACGTCAAAATAAAAAATAAAGCGTCGTTACCGACCGCGCTATTTCTCACAAGATAAACACGGAATTTACGAAAGCCCGTATAATAAAAGTAGAAGGTCAAACGCATGCTCGCGCTCGCGTGTGTGCGAACTCGTAAGCTCTCGAGGTCGAACTTTCCCCCTCTTTATTGGCCGTAATATGTGAACACACAGAGTTGTAACAAGAAGCGCGACGAGTAAGTTCGATTTTGTGGGGAGTGTAGGGAATCCAAAGTGTGTATATAAAATATATGCTGTCGAACACGTTTCCCCGCAAAAGAGAACGAAGAGCGATTTTACCATTTGTTGCACGCAGGCGCTTCTACACAATACAAAATATATATATCTATATATCGGTGTGTCAGCTAAAAAGTTTCAGCCACTAGAAAATATCTCCTGATTTTTCTCATCAATTTGACGTTTTTCACTGGTATCATCACACACACCATCACCAACAAACTATCAAAATGGTAAAAAAACATCAATTTTCTCATAAATTAATTTAATTTGACTATTTACTTATAAATTTGTGAATCCCGTCCTTCCGACGTTGCCTGCTCACAAAAACACGAGCAGATCGAACGATGAAAAAAAGAACACCCGTTTTCTATGTTTTTTGTTTTTACTATGTATACGTTCAACGTATTGTACTTTTCTTCATTTAGTATCCTTTTTTTGCTTACAGGGAAATGAAAGCTCTCTGCCCATGGAACTCTGTTCGAACTGTAAGTGATACGAATTTTTTTTTGCTCCGAACGTTAACCTATTTTCAACCTGCTAGCAGACACTTGTTTCTTATTGTTATTATTATTTTGCTTCGAAGAATTCAATTTATACGATATTATTTATGAGTATTTTCACAATTAATGGGATGTTTACTTCTAACGGAGACGAAAAATTGATGTTTACATTTTTACAAATTTTAACATGTCAAGGGTTAACCCAATAGGGTGAGAATTTAAAAAATCACCAAATCAGTATGCTCATGTAACTCGATCGTTTTTTTGGAGTATATTGTAGTTGACTTTGTCATGCATTTTAATCAAAACTAAATTGTTCCAAATTGTTACCGGAAATATCTCAAAAATCATTCAATTAAGGTCGTTGCCATGCTTCAAATGTTAATTCTCTTCATTAACGAATACATTCTCTAAAATTTAAAAAAAAGTATAGAAAATCACTTTAGTGAGATAATTACAATTACTTTATATTTTTTCTGGTCATTCAAGACATAATTCTGTATATTGTACTGGATTATTTTTTTTATGAAACTTGTATTTTCTTTTTGGCAAAAAACCAAGGAATTTTGGCTGAAGAATGACTATTTTATTTAGAAGTCCATTATTTAGTCAACAATTGATTATTTCAAAATTCATGACTATACAAACCAGATATTTGCATATTTTTTTCTAATATTCTACTCCATTTTTATTGGTAGTTGATTTTTTTTCCAAGATACATGTAATATCTTCTATTATTATAACTGATTTTTTATTCAAAACATAATTTTGAAACTGTGTGTTTGATGAAAAAATTGAAATTTCAGTCGACGCGGATGAAATCAGGAGGCTGGGAAAACGTTTCAGAAAATTGGATCTGGACAACAGTGGTGCTTTGAGCATCGATGAATTCATGTCACTGCCGGAACTCCAACAAAATCCATTAGTCCAACGAGTGATAGATATATTCGACGCGGATGGCAATGGTGAGGTAGACTTCAAGGAATTCATTCAAGGAGTATCACAATTCAGCGTCAAGGTAAAACATATAGGAAAAGAGATTTGTGGAAATAAAATAATAGAAAATTCTCAATTAATTTATTAGTCTTCTGCCCAGGGCGACAAGGAGAGCAAATTAAGATTTGCTTTTAGAATTTATGATATGGATAACGATGGTTTCATAAGCAACGGTGAACTCTTTCAAGTACTCAAAATGATGGTAGGGAACAATCTTAAGGATACTCAATTGCAGCAAATTGTTGATAAGACCATATTGTTCGCCGACAAAGACGAGGACGGTCAAATAAGCTTCGAAGAATTTTGTTCTGTAAGTATTCAATTTATTATAGACTTTAATCTCTTTTGTCCGATTTTTTTCGATCTTCTCATTTCTTGAGTTTTTTTTTTTTTTTTTAATATTTGATTATTTTTAATTGGCCAATTTAAAAAAATTATAATTAGTTTTTTATTAGAATTGAAAATTCAGTATTCCAATCAAAATGTAAAAAAATGTTGTCGCCAATTTTCTCAGGTGGTCGGCAACACGGATATTCACAAGAAGATGGTAGTCGACGTGTAATTAATCAAATGCTTTAAGCATGTAAAAAAGAAAGAAAAAAGCGCCAGAGAAAAAAAACAGTAAATGCGCCGTTCAACGACGTCCGAGCGGTAATATAAACTTCAACTTCATAAACACATTATTATAAGATAAGGAACGCTATAGATTCATTGGATAGTTTTAAGGAAAACGAAGATCTGTTTAGGTAAGAAATTTCTCAAGATTTTGGAATCAAATAAGCAAGAATGGAACAAAGAAAACTAAAAAAAAATGTAAGAAAAAAAAGGATTTTAATCAATGTTTGTGGTCGCCACTTTTGTTACAATTACAGCACAAAAATTTTTCTCTAATCGTGTTATTCTTCGTAGTGTGCGCAGTTTCGCTAAATACTGCCCCTTTCCTAACAACAAAAAGAGAAGAAAAAAACAAGTGGTTTCTCCATGTTTCTCTTTTCCACATCTCTCTTTATATAAACCCTGTTGCTTAATTATTGTTTATTCCACGTAAGAATATTCGAAATGACACTGAACTAGGTACTGTTTATATTGTTATTTTTTTTTTTTATAGTTTATATTGCGTTATTACATTTTTTCGTATAATAACGTGCAAAATAACAGGACTGAAAAGCAAGTGCCTGTGAAAGATATTCTTCCCTTCAACGATTTATTTGGTACAATTATTGTTTAGTTAATCATCTCGTTCGATTGTCGAGGATAACGTTCGTTAGAAATAAACAGAAAAAAGAGCAAAACGCAATGAAAACTTTGAGAATCGGTTTAAGGCGCTGGTTGAAGTGAACCGAGTGTAGTCTGGGATTTTTCGCCATATGCAATTTCTAATTAAATTCGGCATTTACAAAGAAGTTTCCCGAATTTCGCGTACCACTTGAAAACCTTGAACTTTTTCGATTCGCTAATTCTATGTTTCAAAAGCAAATTCATCAATATTTTGACTGCAAAATTGAAGGAAATGAACCTCTTTTAATAAATAATGTATACCGAAGAATTGATTCCTTTCTGTACTTTTACGAGAGCGTCAACTTTTTGATTTCTCTCTTTCGAGGATCGGTATTATATCATTGTAAATGATCCTGCGAGTGTGTGTGAGTGTAATATCGTTTTTTTCCTCGTTTTTTTGAAACATCACGCTAATTCATCATCGTCAGATGTCATTGCGCATACGAAAGTGATATTGATATTTCACGACAAAAATTCGAACAATATGGAGATTCAATAAAACCTGAAACAAAAACAACAAATTCCCCTCCCCAAAAAAAAGAAATTGCGTACTAGAATTGCAGAGTATTTTAATTTAGCCACAAATATCTGAGCTCTGTTTTTTAATAAACAACAAATTTGAGACCCTTTGATATTCTGCTTATGAACAATATGAAATATACATTTTAACGACCGAGATTCGAATCCACCCTTCACATTAACGAAAAGCAAAAGACTGAAATATTAAACGAGACCTCTGCAACTTTCGAATGCGTGATTATATCCGTTGCATACTACTCTCGTCGTGTGTTATTTGAATAATTATAATAACAATAATAACAATACGACACAGTCAAATATATATATATATATTATAAATATAAATATATACAGATATACATATGTAGCCTTACTCTACTATTATTACAGTTTCTATATTAACATGTTATAATGATCTTATCAATTGTCTAATCAAAGTTAAAAAAAAAACAACAACGTGAAATATATAAACTTGAATCTTCAAAACAAGTCAAGGTCTTTTTATTCTATATTCAACGCATATTTACATTTCATTAATTATACTTATTTAATTTTCTTATTTTAACTTATTTTTAGATTAATTATAACGACTCTCTTACAAGTTTTGTTTTGTAGTGTTAGGTTCGCAAAATTTCCTAAAAATAATAATTGTAATTTGTTGAAGAAATAACAGAAATGTTTTTTTTTTGCCAAATTAGTTATAAAGCTTTTTTTAGATTTTTTATAATAATTGAACAGTGGAAAGTTTTTGATTGTCTCGAAATCCCGCGCTGCACGGTGAGCGCTGGAAGCAAAAGGCGACGGTGGAGCCCTATATAGTCGAATCTGAAAAATAAAACAGATTAATAATGATACTAATAAGATAATCTCCAACGCAGACTATTATTCTGCGATTGAAGGAAAAGTGAAAGGTGATGTGGGAATCGGGAGTATAAATATAGAAGAATTGGCCAGGGTAAGGCCGGTAAGGCCTACTTCTTCGACGCTCTCTAGGGTCTAAACTCGTTGATAAGTCTACGACACTTTTCGCTACGTAACGACGCTCTCTAGCGACAACCATCGATAACTTGGCGTTACAGATGTGACGAATGCGTAATTCGTCACTAGAGTGCGCTGATTTCCTTGCAAAAAACGCGCGAAAGCGCAAATTTTGATACTCGTATTTCCTATAATCATGCATTCTTTTGATAAGTTTATAATTTATTAAAGATTAAAGAAATGAGAGGAACGTGATCGACTTGGGTGAGTATTGAATAAATTATATAATAAGTAATAATTACTAATCGATAAGAAAATACGATAGCCTTCGCATGTTATAAATAAATATATATAGTTAAAATCATTCACAGTTTAAATTTGATATTCTTTTAGGGCGGGTTGTTCCAACCTTTAGGTAAGCCTATCTGGCAGTTAAAGGTCTGCAAATCAATGCTTTTATAAGCTATCTAGAAGTTGGAACAACTCACCCTTAGTCCATACGAATTATAATAAGGCTTTTTTAATACTTTATATAAACAGCTTCAAACAACGACATTTTGTAACCGGTTTGATTTTATAAACAATATTAATAGTCTAGGATATATCAATCATTAATACTTATGTATTAGCGCGAACAATTAAACGATGGTAGTGAGCGTGTGAAAGCGAGTCGTGTGTGTGGGACCAAAGAAATCATAAGTGGGATAATGAACGAGCGTCGTGATTGGTCGGTGTGTGAAAGGAGCGTGCGGAGTCTGCGCGAGAGACTCATAGAATAAAGGAACGAGAGTCGAGTGAAAAGAGAGAAAAAGAAGAACTTTGTCAGCCGTCGAGAAAAGAACTATCACTTGTCAAATAAAAGTATATAATTTCTAACATAAATTCCTTCGTTAAATTATTTAGGAGAAAGTTCGGAAGGCGAGCTTCAGCTCCTTACCAATCGAATCCACTAACAATTTCTTGAATTTTACGCCAATTTCCCGCTCGGAGTGTTACACAGAATCGCTCGTAGCGACACTGTCGTTAAATACGGCTAACGATATCGTTAACTAACGAAAGTCGTGTACAGAATCCCGCTACAAGACCTTTAGGTCGAGGGAAACCAAGGGAAAGAGAAGAAAAAGGGGATAGCGGGAGAGAAAATATAGATTAAGGAAATTCAAATAAAAAGAAATATAAAAGAAAAAGACATTAACAGGATCAGAAATAAGATTGTTTGTCAATCCGGCTCAAAAGTAGGCCGACAGAAAAAAAAACAACAAAATAAGAAGAGTCGAAATGATAAGAAACAATAAAATAAAAATAAAATAAAAAAGGAAAAGGTGAAGAAAGAAATAAGAAAAGAAATTAAAAATATAAATTCGAAAAAAAAGGTTATAATCATAAAATATACTTATCTGAATAATATAAACAAGTTACGCCGAATGCGTTGTATTTTTCAAAATCTCCGCAATTCACTGTTCACCGAAATCAAAAATAAAACAACGATTTAGAAACAACGATTTATTGTAAAACAAATGCAAATTAATATGTGAAGAAAAGTGAAATATTTAAAGAAAAATTTCCCGCATTAAGACTCAACTAATTTACTCCCTGTCGTGTCTCGAATATAAATTTAAGAGTAACTACCGTTACAGGTTCAATAATTTGAGCTTTTGTCGTATAATTTTTCCATATGGGTTTCGCGGTATGACGTCGACAAATTTGACCCCACCGTCAAGTTTTTTGAACGGAGCGACCTGAAAAAGAAATTTTTTCATGAGGATAATTTGTGACGTTTCGATTGTAGAATTTTTTGCGACGTACTTTTGGCGCAATGTAATTTTTTACTATGTCGACCGTCAAATTTGAGTCGGGACCCTTCACGATAAAAGCCATCGGTAATTCCCCTGCTGCATCGTCAGGCATTCCCATTACCGCACAATCTTGTACTCCTGGTAAATCCATCAAAATTGACTCCAATTCCGTAGGCGATACCTATCAGAAATTGTAATGTTTTTAAACGGATCGTCGAAAGGAAACTTTATTTTTTAGCAACGATTACCGACGATTTTCAACAAATGTAATTTTATAAATTATTTTTCTTTATCTTTAAATAATAAACGAAATAATTTCAAAAGCTTAATTTTTTCAATTAGTGTCATTTAATTATTTAATAAATCATGTTTGAGAAAAATTCAAACGTTCGAGAATTTTTTTTAATTTTTAAATAACATGTTCGAAAATAATTCAAACTGATTTTACAATGATTTATCGTTGGCAAGCGTGGAAAATCGCCGCCATATTGATTCAAAGTTTGGGTTTTTGCCCGCTTTGCGCTAACAGCGCTGACGATCGCCTGTCCTGATTTTCCGCGGTATGTCGGCGCGGCGCCGGGTGTGTGCGTGTTTTCATTTTAGATCGGACCCGTGTAGCGCGGTGTGCAGACAGAACCCTCCTCTCAGCGCAAAACAGTCTAAAATTGAAGTTTTCAATAGTTCGGACAGAAAATATCGATTCGGTATAAACACGAGGTTGCGAATAAATGCGAAGTAAAAAAATTGCGAGCATCGGAGTAATTTGATTTGGCGGGCGAGTGGCGCGAGTGGCCGGGGGGGAGGAGGAGCGCCACAACACACACGGGTTCTTCAGAGGAAGTTACACAGGCGACCGCGCGGACGACAAATCTCTCTTTATTTATAATCCTCTAAACCTCATTTCGCTTCGAAGAAAACAGTAAAACAAATAGTCGAAAGAATAATAATACCAAAAAAGTGTTTCGAATAATAAATCATCCGGGAAGGTAACAAAAACGAGTATTAAAATGGAAAATCCTGAAGAAGTACTTCAGGCATTGGACGAGTTTCAAAAAATGCGTCCTTCCGAAATACCTCGTGAACTCGAGGAGTATTTGTCATGGGTCGCGAAAACCGGTGACCCGGTTTATCAGTGGTCACTGGTAAAGCCACTTTTTCGTGAAAAATTAACGCGTGTTATGACCGATTTTTACGAGAGTTGTCCGAGCCTCGAGCTGGCACCGTGCCCGAACGTCGAGCAATTCAACTACGACATTATGAAGTGTAATTTGCTCGAGCTCCTCGAATCCTTCGCAAACGCACCTTTCACAGTCCAAAGAATATGCGAATTGTTGACAGCTCCGCGCAAGGAATACAACCGTGTCGACAAGTTCATGCGAGCAATAGAAAAAAATATTCTTGTTGTGTCAACGGTAGAACCTGGGCCCTCCGCAAGGAGAAGCGAAAACGGAGATGGAATGGTGAACGGCTCGCTGGACGACGAGACTCCTAGCATGCAATCATCCCATGACGTAGAAATGGAATCGTGGGTCAAAGATTGCACGAGTGAAAATTCAGTCGCTATTCCAGCTAGCGACGGAGATACTCAGCTATTGGAGTCTGTTTTGCCGGTCAGTAAGCTCAACAAAATAACGACTAACGAGGAAATTCCACAGATTCAAACAAAGAGCCAGGAAACTAGCGAGCGAACTGAAATCACTGAGCCTGAGAGCAATTCCCAAGTTGTAGCACCAGAAACTGTCATGACGGAACAGAGCAAAGCTGCGTCACGACTGGAAAGTTCATCGGGAGATGCCTCGGAGGCTACAGTCGCAAGTAGCGAAGTTCCTGCAGGCGTTATGAACGAAGACACTAATTCCCAGCCGAGTCTGGACTCGGAACCCGAAGCCTCGGAGCCCTTGAGTACCCCGAAGCTACAAACGACCTTCAGGACAAAAGATTTCGCTCGGAAGGACGAGAGCAGCGAGCAATCGTACGCGGACATCGTGAAGAGTGGAAATGACAAGAGCAAGCTTCAATCGGAAGGGCCGAAAGCGAAATCGGTCGAGAAGAGCGAGGAGGTGGCAATAAAATCGACGAACGACGCTAAAGTTTCATTCGAGTGTCAAGAAGAGAGCGACGTTGAAGTCCCTGAAGGCCTGCCGGAGAAACGCGCGCGCATTGACAGACTGATCGACGATTTGGAAACGAATAATTCGTCCGTAACGAAAGACTCTTCTTCGGACGTGCCAGAAAAGCCGGAAGATACGACTAGTTTTCTGATCGATGCCGTTGTGAGTGAAAGTACAGAGAAAGAGATGGGAGAAAGTACGATAGAAGCAGCCGTTACGGAATCGAGCGAGGAGAGATTGTCCGCTTCCGAGACTGAGAAAATTGGGTCCGAAGAAGAGGAGGAAGTTAAGAAAGAAGAAAACATGACGGGCCCGACGGAGGAATCGTTGTCGGAAGCGGATCGGGCGAACGTAACGACGGAAAATCCGAAACCGATAATCGAAGAGCCAACTTCCGAAGAGCCTAGCGAAGAAAGCCGCGATGCAACTTTGGGAACGCGGAAACAACAGCAGGAGAGCACAGTTACGATAGAAGAAGCGATGGACGACGATACGAGAATCAACAAATCGATCATTCCCGATCCTATTCCCATAATCGAGGAGCCAAAGGACGTGGAAACTTCGTCACGGGACGAAGAAACCTCCACGATAATAACGGAACTTCCGGAAATCGTGAAAAGTACATCAGCTACGGAATGTCCGGAATCTTCGGAAACAATCGCCTCGACAATCGTCGTCGAAGAGTCAAGTTCGATAGAAACTATCAACGAGGAACTTCCCGAGGTCGGGGAGAGCATCCAGGAGGACATAACCGACGTAAAATGCCTGGAAGAAACAACGATCGCCGAGAAGATCGAACCCGCAGAATCGATGGAAGTCGATGCGGAAGAATCCTTGTCAGGTTTCCAACAGGACGAACCCATGGAGCAGGAATCCGGCGATATGGTCAAAAGTTAATATCCGACAATTGGATCGAAATAAAAATGCAAATTGGTATGATAAAACGTTTAAAAACAGTAAAAGAACCGAATTTGTGATTTTACCTTTTTGTTCTACGAGCGATTAAGCTTTACGAACACATTGAAACACAAATACATACAGACATACACACACACCGTTGTGACCGACTCCAGAAAATTGTACTCTTCGCCTCGCGTAAATCACAAGTACGCTATTATTTATATGCTATTTTTTGTTTATGTCTTTCACGAGGAATCGAAGAAAAAAGAGATGATTCACTCATCGGAAATGGTCGATGTATTTAAGGTCCTTTTGAATTAACTGAGAAACTCATTGTCTCGGATTATTCGTGTGCGTGGCGAAGTCCAAGAGGGATAGTAATTAAAAAGAAAGAAAAAAAGGAAAACTGTTTGTTACGGTATAGTTTAAGATAAAAATACGTAAAATACTTTGACCACTTATTTTTTGGTACTATAAATATATAAATATTTAATAGGAAATGACATTGACTTTGCCTGGGTAAGAGATATACTTTAGAATGTGGGTGAGGGTGTAAATGCTGCTATTAAATGTCCGAAGCTCGTTGGAGGAAGAGAATAAGCATAAATACAACACTGCCTAAATGTACATTGAAACGTCTCACTCTCGAGAGGGAATTGTTTTTTGTTTTTTCAAAGGAAATGCGCAAATTGAAAATTGATAGAAATCGAAAATTGGCAATGACTTGTATACAGGACGTCGAATCTTTAATAGAGGTCAGCACACGCGAAACGAGATTAATTAAAAATGCTAAATTTTGGCCCGATCGATTTAATTTGGTGGTAATTTCCAAAAACATGTGAAATCACAGCGAAAAATGAACAAGAAAGTGTACTAAGTGAATGTTCAATTTGACGACCCGAAATATTTACTTATCTTTCAATTTGTTATTAATCTATAAAACGAGACTAAGAGAAACTGTCGGGATTGACTTTCGAATGTACGATTATTTGAGATTTAAAATTATAAGTGTGTCATGGATCTTCGAACTCTGGAACGAGTGACCGGAGAATGAAAGAATATAATATTGACCTTAGCGATTAGTATTTCTGAAAAAAAAAGACATGAAATGAGAAACCGCAAGATCGCAAATATCCCTCGTAAACGTATGAATTATTTAAGGAAATATTTAAAAAAAAAACGATAGCTGTGTATATTATTTTATAGTAAAGAATATATGCAGATTATTATGAAATCGACACTCTTGTTGGTGATTTTTTTACCCATTAAAATTTTGCCAAGGACGCTTCAAACAAAATCGAAATAACTCATACTTCCAAGTCATTTCTGATAATTTTTATCATTTCTGAATTTGTTTAACGTCGCATTGTCTAGAATAATATTGCATAGAAATTTTGTGCACATACTTATTAATTTTTCGAGAATACGTAAAAATTATATCGAAAAGAATGATAAACTTTATTGAGTGATTTTCTCAAAAACATGCTATTTAAATTGACGAACACGAGATCTCAATGACAAATTGAGTTCAAAATTGATATACAACTTTGATAGACTATTTTTCAACATTGGCACCAGAATTCAGTGAAAATATTTTTTTTTCTCATAGCAGTTCTTTCAACAGTGATACGGATTGAGAATACGTTCGGTTTTTTTTCGAATTTATCCTTTCCTTCAATATTTGTACGTGTTTATTTAGAGAATCTATAAAAAATGAGTACAATATTTCAGAGAAAAAGCTCGAATAGTCATGAAATGGTTCTATTTTGAAAACCACCTTCGAAAACAACATTTTAGACAAAAATACGACCTTGAGACTAGATTATGTTTTTATTATAAAAAATAAAAATAAAAAAATAAAGCGCTCTGTTTAGCTTCATATAACTCTACATTTTTTCTCACAAGTCTCTTTGACAAGTGATCTGGAAAAGAAGATAATTATGTTAAGAATAATTTCTACCTGATTTCCTTTGACCTTGATAAGTTCTTTGCTTCTATCGACAATGTAAAAACATTCGTCCTCATCGTAGTAAGCAACATCCCCTGTGTGCAGCCAGCCCTCTGAGTCCAATATTTCCTTTGTAGCTTCAAGATTGTTTAAATATTCGGTCATCACTTGAGGCCCTTTCGCTAACAATTCTCCAGGTTTATTTGGGCTAGTGATTTCCTCATTATTGTCAAGGTCGATTAATTTAGCCTCGGTTGATGGTACTAGTCGGCCTACAGTTCCGATTTTCGATACTGATTGTGTTTTTGCTGTTATGAGAATGACAGGACTAGATTCCGTCAACCCATAGCCTTGCTCGAACGTGCAATTATCGTTGTTTAGTTTTTCGGTGAATTTACGAATAACATTCTTCGAAACTGGACCTGCTCCACATATTATTCTTGTGAGAGATTGTAAATGTTCTTTTTTGACGTCGGGATGCTTGGCGAGAAATAAAAGCAACGACGGCACAGCGAATATTGCCGTTGGCCTGTACTCAACGAGACATCGAAGATAATCCTCCGGTGTAAATTTCGGTATCGTCAGCACGTGAACTCCATTATAGATACACAAATTAAGTATTGCGTTGAAACCATATACGTGAAAAAATGGCAAAACTGAGAATACCATTTCTTGTTCTTTCGCCGATGTCATTGGCTTCAAATTCGATATCTCCGGATGGGATATTTGCATTATATTTGCAATTAGATTTCGATGGCTCAGTTTTACACCTTTCGGCCATCCTGTCGTGCCGGAACTATAAGGCAATGCTGCTAAGTCATTGGGATTTATTTTTGGCAGCACAACATCCTCGTAATCGGATTCCAAAAGTTCTTGAAGACCTAGAATTCTAAAAAATATGTAGTATCCAATGAGATATTAAGTGTATTTAAGAAAAGCTCGTCTCATAATTATTTTGGAGATTTATCGATTTTTTTTTTAATATTAGGCATCAACGCAAGTGATTTGTTTTTCTTTAATCATTATTTTGAATAACTCCTCAATCTAAATCTATGAAACAATAATCATATTCCTATTAATTTTTTTTTCAATATAATATTCAGTTGTTTTGAATAATGCATAGAAAAAATTGTAAGCCCCATTGAAACTGGATATACACTGCACAAAAATGAAAGACCACTCAAATTTTTGCAAAATTTGTGTCTAAGAGGTTGTATTGCACAAAAAAAAATTCGTATTTTTAAGTTTTTTTTTGTCGTTTTACGAAAGCAACTGACAAGGAAAGGTACTTTGGTGTCCCCCTCCGATTTTGATAATTTTTATATATGTTATAGTCCATCGAAAATTAAGAGACACGTAATTTTTTTTATCGGCTTAAAGTTATTTTTAAGGGGTGAAATCGACCCCCAAAGTTGAGCATGTTTTGCATCTGGTAGAGTGTTTCATATAGAAGCACTTAACCGATCGTAACGAAACCAATTGCAAAACGTTTTTCACGTCAAATAACCTGTATATAATGTTCAACTTCTTATGCACCCCTATTACATGGGGATGATTCACCCCCGAATATCCAGAATTCTTTTGTATAAAAAAAACTTGCAATCCGATTTCAATAAAACAAACGCCATTTTGCAGAGCAAAAAAAATAAAATTGACGTATTTTTGGGTTTTTCTCAGATTAAAAAAATTAAGGGGGTAAAACACCCTTAAAATGTCAAATTTCATTTTGAGCACTGTCCCCTTCCGATTTCAATATTTTTTTTATAAAATGTAGCTTATCGAAAAATAAGACCACCTATTATTTTTATTGGCTCAAAATTATTTTTAAGGCGTGAAATCAACCCCCAAAGTTGGGCATGTTTTGCATCTGGTAGAGTGTTTCATATAGAAGCACTCAACCGATCGTAACGAAACCAATTGCAAAACGTTTTTCACGTCAAATAACCTGTATATAATGTTCAACTTCTTATGCACCCTTACTTACTGCAGGGGGGTGAACCACCCCCTGACATTCATAATTTTTTGTATAAAAGAAAAATTGTCATTCGATTTCAATGGAAAAACCAACATTTTGAAAAGCAAAAAAAAATTATAGTGAATGTGTCTAGATTTTTCCAATAAAAAAAATTAAGCGGGTAAAACACCCCTAAAATCTCAAATTTCATTTTACGCACTTAAATGATAAAATTCAATTCAATTGGTCTCATTATCATTGCGTATCGACTTATATGCTAAATAATATTTATTTCGCATGTACATCGGCTTTTTAATTATATGAAAAATTGAGTACTCCTACATCTTCGGTGGTCGTGAGCTTCACGATTTTTTATTTTTGTATACACATGGTCTGTACACAAATATATATATATAGGTTATACATAGGCGCTAAAATCTTTCATGTAGTAAAAATAGATTCCAATTCAAATTTTCGTTTCAATTATCATTCCTGAACTTAATGATTATATTTTGAACAGTAATGATGTTCTTCGAAGAAATGTTTGAAACAAAGTGACTTTTTACACCATGAACATCTTACTACAGCCACATTTGTGCAGCCTTCAATTTCACATTGTGTTTGAGATGACATACCAAAAGCGAATTCAACGGGATTTTCGAAATGCTCAGGTCGTTCTTCTATGTACCCACTTTTGAACCAGGCATATCGAAATAAATTTTCGTACCTCGGAGATGATAATTGATTATGTACTAGAGATTGCAGCTTGATTATATTATTTCGTAAATGTAGACTTAAATCATAATCAAGTAACATGACACTGTCTGAAAAATGTCTGACATAATTTTTCCAAATTCTAAATCCGAAGACATCAAGTGGCTGGATATTCCCTGTTGTTCCTTTCGGTATGATCATTGTAACAATTTCTTTGTTATGTGGTGTAACTTCCGTGACAACACTAGGGCAATGTCCACTCCATGAGTCTATTAAAAGCACACTTTTCTCACCGACATTTGGGAAGAACACTTCTTGAAGCCATACTTTGAAATGTTCTATAAATCAATATGTAAAAATTAATAGCACATCTATTTTTTATATTTGAATATTACATACCAACGTACCTGATGTAGCCTTGCCAGATTTTGAAACACTTATAAAAACATTGGGAGGTCGAAAAATGGTTCGTTCTACGATTGGCCCCAACCGCCCGGATGGCTCTTTTAAAATTATCAGAAGAGGTGACAACAATTTTCCTGCTGCTGATATTGTCGGCTGGATGGTGTAGCTATGGGTTGTCGCTGAAACGGATTGTACAAGGCATTCTACTTGTTTTGTACCTTCTTCTGTTAACGTTCGCCCTGAATGGACTTCTAATTGGAAACCACTTTGATCAGAATTATAAATATTTTCCAAGCCATATTCCTCAATTTTCAATTGAACTGCGGAGACAAATTTATTAGCATCGTTTTGTAATATGTCCTTTGATTCGAGAGTCTTTCTTGTCACGAATTTATTTATTTTTCTACTTGTTATTCGATGAACTTTTTTAAACTTTTTTATCCATGTTGGCGAAGCCCTGAAACGCAAATTCTCATGCCCAATCAATTTTTGGGCTTGTAATGCCCATCTCCGAAGATCGATATCGTGTACAATGAGACCTGCTTCTATGGCGCTTTTTAAATTATCGATTGTATATTCAGAAATGCGCGACAATTTTTCCTTGTAAGTTCCGCCTTTATTAATTTGTTGAGCCCAGCGCCTTAATTGGCGCACAGATTTAACGAGTTTAAATCGGTTTTGGACTGTTTCTATTTTCCTATTTTGTTTCGTTTTTGCACTTCTCCAGTACTCAACAGCTCTTTGTTTGTAGTCGTAGCTCAAATCTTCTTCATCGTCAGTACACGTTTCAGGGCTTAATGGAGATTCTCCAAGACCCCATTCGATGTCATTATCTTCGACAGGTTCTACTATGACATCTCTAAACGGTTCTTGAAAATCTAATGTCGTATCTTCGACGATTTCTAACTGATTGAACTCTGCCATAGAGGCCTTCAGAATTTCCGCGAAACTCTCTTTCAATTCCACTTCATTATTGTTAACAGGACTGTCAGGAATGTTCATTACCTCGAATGTAAGAAACAACAGTCTTATTACGTTCATTGGATTGATGGACATGTTAATAACAATACGGTATTCACGATAGCGGACACGATAATGACTGATCAACAGTCGAACAGCAACTTAACTTCTGGAATAATATAAAGTCAGTTTTACCTTTTTCATCTTGAGTGGGCGGTTTGATCTGACATCACCACGAAAACAGCATTTTTATTTGGTTTTCGGATATACCTCAAACATTAGCCTGAGCGAACTGGCTTTTTCAAGAATACTTGGGGTCGAGCCACTATAGCGGTTCTTGATATGAATAAGAATATGGCAAGGCATGAGCCAGCTTTGTTTACATTCTGGGCGGTGAATTGCTGATGCGACTCTTTTGATATTTGAGTTTTTTTTTTATTTTCGTAAATCGTTCAAAATAGAAACTTATATAAATAGAACGGATACCAACACTTCTTTATAAACGTGAAGCATGTCAGAAGGGCAGCGGATGTACATGCGAAATAAATATTATTTAGCATATAAGTCGATACGCAATGATAATGAGACCAATTGAATTGAATTTTATCATTTAAGTGCGTAAAATGAAATTTGAGATTTTAGGGGTGTTTTACCCGCTTAATTTTTTTTATTGGAAAAATCTAGACACATTCACTATAATTTTTTTTTGCTTTTCAAAATGTTGGTTTTTCCATTGAAATCGAATGACAATTTTTCTTTTATACAAAAAATTATGAATGTCAGGGGGTGGTTCACCCCCCTGCAGTAAGTAAGGGTGCATAAGAAGTTGAACATTATATACAGGTTATTTGACGTGAAAAACGTTTTGCAATTGGTTTCGTTACGATCGGTTGAGTGCTTCTATATGAAACACTCTACCAGATGCAAAACATGCCCAACTTTGGGGGTTGATTTCACGCCTTAAAAATAATTTTGAGCCAATAAAAATAATAGGTGGTCTTATTTTTCGATAAGCTACATTTTATAAAAAAAATATTGAAATCGGAAGGGGACAGTGCTCAAAATGAAATTTGACATTTTAAGGGTGTTTTACCCCCTTAATTTTTTTAATCTGAGAAAAACCCAAAAATACGTCAATTTTATTTTTTTTGCTCTGCAAAATGGCGTTTGTTTTATTGAAATCGGATTGCAAGTTTTTTTTATACAAAAGAATTCTGGATATTCGGGGGTGAATCATCCCCATGTAATAGGGGTGCATAAGAAGTTGAACATTATATACAGGTTATTTGACGTGAAAAACGTTTTGCAATTGGTTTCGTTACGATCGGTTAAGTGCTTCTATATGAAACACTCTACCAGATGCAAAACATGCTCAACTTTGGGGGTCGATTTCACCCCTTAAAAATAACTTTAAGCCGATAAAAAAAATTACGTGTCTCTTAATTTTCGATGGACTATAACATATATAAAAATTATCAAAATCGGAGGGGGACACCAAAGTACCTTTCCTTGTGAGAGGAGAACAAACATCTGAGGCCTTTGCAATTTTGCACGCTTTTTATGAATATTTTGAACTTGAAAAAAATCTATAAATTCAAATGGTTACGTTTTTTCCGCAGTGCTCTAAGGTTTTATGAAAAATTGTATATCATGGTTTAGTATTTCCTCCAAATGAATTTTACACGATGGAAATTTTGGTACATCGTTAGAAAGTATGTTATAATAAAAAAAACTGCTATTTTTAAAAATTTAACATTTTCCATATGTGGATTCGAAAATTAAACGATTCAAACTTAAAAATGCTTTCTGAAGAAAAAAAAAAATTCGGCCGCTGTTCACCGCGATACAGTTTAAAAAAAAAAACTAAATTTTGCGAAATTTTTAATGATCCTTTGATTTTGTGCGACAGTCAATTTTTAAAATATGGGCAATTTTTTAAGAGATTTATAATGCAAATTCTTACTTTCTATCGACTTCGGTTTTACCACCAACGTTTAGGGTATACGTGTAATTGTCAAGAGAGCGAGATACCGCGATAGCGTTCTCAAGAAGTTGTGGTATAGTGACGATACAACGTACACCTGCGTTTGAGTATTGTCTGATAATTTCATCCGTGGTATAAAGTGGGTTTGCGAAAGTTGGAACAAAGCCCGCGTCTAAACAGCCATGTATACCAATAAGATATTCTGGTAAATTTGGGAGAAGAAAGCCAATCCTGTCGCCTCGTTCGAGCGGCAATTTTGCTATGAGGGCTTTTGCGCATTGTTCTGTCAACATTTTAGCGAGACTGAAAGTGTACGATCGACCAGAAACTCCACAAGTCTACGCACACAAGAGAACAATAATGTTGCAAACATTATTGCTGTTTTATAAATTATTTCTTCGGTAGTATAGTGGTCAGTAACCCAGAATTGGTGAAAAAATATAAATCATAATGCAACCAATATAAACTTTGTTACAACTCGTTAAAAAAGATAAGAAAATAAAGAAATTCTGAAAAAATATGTAAAATGAGAAAATATGTTACCACTGCTGGCAGATCCTCCCATTGACTAGATCGCGACCATACAAACTGGGGTAACGTTTGATCGGGAATCTGCAGATCCCCGTAAGGACTTTTGAGTATCGAAGATGCATAATTTCGTTTCCTTATAAGCGTGTACCGCGGCTTTATGCTGCCGACAACAAAGGACGTGCGAAAGATTGCTATTCGAAGAAACATGATTCACGAGACACTGAAAAACAGAAACGTAGGCAACGCGTGTGGAGAGAACGTTCAACACAGTGATAAACAAATAAACGATTAATTTATTTACATGTTTTTTTCGGGAGAGCTGGAGTTCAGACCTTTTTTAACAAGTGCCTTTCGTATATTCGCCTTAGAGTTAATATTTGAAATCGTGGTAATTATGTGTACATCGAATTTGATACGCCGGCGGATTCGTTCAACGGATGTAACAGATTTTATTCGGTTTTTTAAGTTTTTATATTTTATCTGGGATTTGCGAAACGGAGAACAAAAACCCAAGCAGTTTTTTAATAATGTCTTTGATGAATAGATGTCAAAAGTTTTTGTTTCCGGGATAATTACCGCCGGCGTATCAGACACATTTGGCAATTGCAACGGCACTGAAAAAACGTGAAAGATTTAGCAAGAAAAAGTTGGCGAGAGATGTATTAAAAATAATGTATCATAATAGAAAACTTTGTGTCAATAATTGTCTCACAACGTTGCTCGAACTCGTTAACCGAACGGAGACAGAGGCCGATTCACTCGTTACTTCCTACTCGTATAAATGTCACATTTGTACTAAAATACGAAAGAGAGAAAGGGAGAATGAAACAAAGAAAAAATAATATCTCGTGTTTGTGTGTTATCTACATAGGTCGAACGAGGTCGGACACATAACGATCGCGTTTCGAAGCGAAATCAACATCGTCGAAGACTTTGCGAACAACCGAAAGGCTGAAAGAGCGCTAGATGAGCATTTTTTCGTAGTAACAGTTACATAATGATTTCCGATGGGACTGAAATTCATGCACTATTAATGAAACTCATAAATAAAGAAAAATATAATTCTATCGTGAGACTAAGAACGAACGCTCAAATTGAATCAGCGTATGATTTTTACGTGGCAAAATTCAGTGAGCAATGTTACTGATAAGTCATAAATGCACCGTGACCTCATAGAAAAATAAGGCAAAATTCGTACGACGATTAAAAAACGCGCGAATCGATTGACTGTGAAGTCTCGGATACACAAGCATCGGTTAATTCCTCGCGAAACCTTACTCATTCACGCTGCCTGTCGTAATAATCGCCAAAGCCCTATTCTGTTCATAATTCTCTCTCTCTCTCTCTCTCTCTCTCTCTCTCTCTCTCTCTCTCTCTCTCTCTCTCTCTCTCTTTCTCTCTCTCTTTCTCTCTCTCGTATTATTCTCCCCTCCATAAACCACCACCACTCTTCCCGCGAAAACTAGATAAACCAAACTATCTAGGTTTCCTTCAACCGAAGGTCTGATGCTTCACTAGCTTCTTGAAAAGTCCATTCTCAAGTTGCGTTAGTTCGGTGTACGTTCCAGACTCGATAACGCGTCCTTGATCGAGCACCGCAATTCGATTAGCATTTTTAATTGTGCTTAAACGATGCGCTATTGTTAAAACGGTTCGTCCGGCGGTCGCTCGTTCCAAAGCTTCTTGTACGTAATGCTCACTTTCTGCATCCAAAGCACTCGTTGCCTCGTCCAGAATGAAGATTTTCGGATTCTACGAAAAAACAAAATCCAAAGAAATTTTACACTCATTTCAATTCCTCGTGCGATAAAACGACAGAGGGTCGTTTGCATATACTTTTTTGACAGCATGTTTAATTTCTATTTTGCAATTTAATTTTTTAATGAAGCATTTAATATTTCAGTGTTGCGTAAGGTCAGGATCAAATTCCGAGTCGAAAAGTGTCTTTTGTTAATTGGACTCTTCCACGATGAGTTCCGGATTACATTAGCTTACAAATTTCTATTTTTTTTATAGCTAAATATAAGAACGGCATTTTTTATGTATTTTAAGCCGCTGAATTCAAATCGGCTGAAAAAAAACATTTTTATCAAGTCGCATTTGTTAAATACAGTTAATTTGTAGCAAAACTGTTTGGAGTCAGTTGTCATTGAACCTCGTTATCTTTTGTTTATAAATAGTTTAAAGAGGATATATTGTAGGTCACCGAATTAGAAAGTTAATTACAAATACTTTTAGCTTATCTAACATGTGGATAAATTACATTATTATGTAAAAATTACTTTTTGTTGTTTTTCAGAAAACCAGACCAGACAGAGTTTTTAATTACAGACTGGTTGTCACGTTAACATTTACATAAGAATAAGTGTTAAGATTCTTATTCTTATCTTTAGTAATTTAGTTCTGGTAAAGACTGGAAAAACGACTTGGTTTTGAAAAGCCGTTAGCCTGTTGTATCTTTTAAAGCTTTTCAAGGCTTTTTCTGTCTTAAACTAACAAAGATAGAAAAGCGGCGCCAATAAATTTTTTAAAAAGAATTACGGTTCAATGATGTATTAACACGACGAAAAAAACAATCATACCACAAAATTTATTCACATTTTGCATTTATTTAATGACAATTTTCAAAATTTTCTAACATATGCGTTCGTACTCCAAAACAAAAGAATCTGAATTTTTTCAATGCAGCGCTTAGCAGTTACTATACATTTTTGTTCAGAATTCCGAGTTTGTGATAATTATACAAAATATGCGATTGATAGTAAATTATCAGGATGATTGACAAGCGAGAGACGCTTGATGATATTTATGCCAGGGATGATGATATTTTGCCTTGCTATATTCAGTCCGGGATATTTAGTCAATACAATATTTACAAAATTGATTACCATGCATTTCTATTCCTAGCCTTTTTGACAACGTAAGCGTTCAAAATTCGGGGATTCGTCAACTTCTATAAAAAATTATAATAATTCAGGGGGGGCGTGACTTTTCGACTCAGAATTCAGTTTGAATTAAACTTTACATTATCAACCCTAGACCCCCACAACGGGATCGAAAACGACCCCAATTTTTTTTGGTAAAAAACTTGTTTTTTGCATTTTGTCGAAACTTTTTTCGTTTTATAGAGTTTTTATTATTAAATATTGATCAAATAACACTTTATCATACACCGTTCTCTTCGTTATCAAAAAACGAAGAAAATGGCGAATAATTAAACCTTATTATCGCGTACGAGGAACATTTTATGCTAGGGAGAAGATTGGGGTCGTTTTAACCTCGTTTTACTCGTTAACGTTTGGACCTCGTTGTAAGGTTTACATTCGGAAAAATAGATTGTAGGGGTCCAGGGTGAAACATTCAGCCTGGAACGTCCTGTACGAAGCAATGAAAACAGGGTTGTTACGCATATGGAAAATAGGGAAAACCTGGAAAACTCAAGGAATTTCTTACCCCCTGGAATTATCAGGGAAAAGTCAGGGAATTTTTAAAATTTTCTGGAATTTTTCGAGAATTGACTTGTCACAATAATCACAAAAAATAAAACCACCGTCTCCACAACCGTGAACAATAGCTGTGATATTTTTATCAATGGTCCATTTCGAAATTGAGTTACATTCTATAACTGCGCATATTACTGAAACGTGCACATGTGTAACTGAAAAATAACGGTTGTCAATTATTTACATAATAATGGGTAATCTTCTAGCAGAAGTAAACAAAAACGTTTTTAAATTGCGGCAGTGACGCAATAAAGTTTTTCTTTTGGCCTCCTGTTTCACATATTGACAAATGAGCAAATGAAGAAAAGATTTTTTTTTGAAGACTCGGGAGACAGCACATAAGTCGCTGAAAATTGAATATTGTCATACAAAAAAATTACTGTATATATATATAATTTATACACAAATATATCCTCAAAATTTCAAAACACTCGATGCAATACTTTTCTTTCAATAAATTCCCGAAAATCACCTTTTTTTTGAGCAGTTACACTAGTGGTGCGCCTTAAATTTATTCTTAAAATATATACTGTACTGCATGCTAGTCAAACAAGTGTTAAATTTTCACAATTGTTTTATGCCAAGCTTAATGCACTAATTGAACATAGTATTAGTGGATTTATATCACAGCATATTTTATTAACGTAGAAAAATATTAAAAACGATAGATTTGCGAAACCATCAACTGATAAATGCAAATTTCCATGAGGGCATATTTTCATCGGAATTCGTCAAAGAATAATCCGTAATTTTTAACCGATTGCAATGCACCACATCTTATTTTGTTCCTCAAGAGATCCTTTACGAATTCACCACGTACATTTCTTCTAAGCTTAATCATTCCACTATTGCAGCCAATTGTTTATTTAGCGATAAAAATCATTCATAAACATATTACTATAATTTCCAAACAAATAAACTTCGAAAAAATGTACATGGTGAATTCGTAGAGAATCTCTTGAGGAACAAAATAAGACGTGTGGTGCATTAAAATCGGTTAAAAAATACAGATTATTCTTTGAAAAGTCCCAATGAAAATGTGTCATAATGGAAATTTGCCACTATCAGTTAATGGTTTCGCAAATGTATCGTTATTAATATTTTTTCAAGTTAATTAGACATGTCATCTTAGAAATTCACCTTAACTATGTATAATTAGTGCATTAAAGTTGGTATAAAAACATTGTGAAGTTTTAGCACTCATTTGACTAGCTTGCAGTACAGTATTTACCTTAAGGGGTTATATACAGTTGGAAATTTCAGAAAATCGATTTTTTTTTTACGGCATTTTCAGAATGTACATACATTTGAGTACATTCTCTGAAAATTTCAAATTAATCCAGCAAGTAATGTCGGAGTTATATGCTATTTTATGATTAATTTCAAATTTCAAAAAATCGATTTTTTTTGTTGCATTTTTGGAGTCTACATATATTCAAATAGATTCTCTGAAATTTTCAAAGCGATACGGCAAATATTCGTAGAGATACATGCGTACTTGAAAGGACGCTTGGAGCATTACAAAGTAAGCGCGCTCCGAACGGCCCGAGCGGCAGCGGTTGTTGTGGCCCGCGTGCCTGAGGTGACCCTTTTCATTGTTTTTGCATACATGGTATATGCGAGAGCTAAGCGTGATCATTTCTTATACCGAAGAAAGGAATTTTGTCAGTCGAACCAGCTCTGCCATAGTGTAAAGTCGCGCGTTCAAATTTTACTCCGTTTTCGTAGTTTTGCGAATAAAAATGCCTTACAAGTGTACCAGACAACGGAGACTATCCGACAAGACGCAAATTTCAAGAGGGAAAAAGCGAAAACAATCGTACAATCCAAAAACAGTCGAGGCCGATGAAAGTAGCTTCAGTACATCCGCGAAAAAATTGAAAAATCAGAAGGAGATCTTAGTTCCTCGTGATTCCTCCATTGAATATCGCATTTTCAATTTTATAACGGTCTTCGCAGCGATAAGTGAATACGTCCAGTGTAAAACTTGCAAAGGAAAAGTGCAATTTCAAACGGCTGCACAACGAGGACTCGGTTTTAAAATCGTCATTCTGTGTGATAAGTGCGATCCTCAAGCCATAAACTCTTGTCCTTTCATCAAACATTCTTACGCGATAAACAGACGATTTTTATTTGTGATGAGAACTCTCGGAATAGGATTGAAAGGTGCAGCGAAATTTTGTGGATTGATGGACATGCCACCTTTTGTGATGCAAGCTACGTACGATATGATCGTCAAAAATATTCATTCATGCACGCAAATGGCCACCGAAAAACTTTTCGAAAAAGCTTGTGCTGAAGAAAAAGAAGCGTCTGCTCAAAATCGAGGCGATGGAAACTGTGAAGAATTGACAATATCTGGCGATGGAACCTGAAAAAAACGAGGGTTTACTTCTTTATACGGAGTAACATCACTGATCGGTTATTATACGGGGAAAATTATCGATATCGTCGTGAAAAGTTCGTACTGCAAACAATGCGAGGTTTGGAAAAAAAATCGACACTGAAGAGTACAACGAATGGTATGACGATCACAAAGATGTTTGTGCTGCGAATCATAACGGTTCTTCAGGAAAAATGGAAGTCGATGCGGTCGTAGAAATGTTCAAGCGTTCAATGGAAAAATTTAACGTCCAATACAAAAATTACATCGGCGACGGTGACTCGAAAACCTACTCGGGGATTTTGAAAGCTGTGCCTTACGGAAACAACGAAGTGGTAAAAAAAGAATGTATTGGACACGTTCAAAAAAGAATGGGTTCACGACTCCGAGACTGTGTCAAAAAAAATACCGAGATGACTGTAAATAAGAGTGGGGAAAAAATGCAAAAAAAAGTACTTGGTGGAAAAGGAAAGCTCACAGCCAAACTGATCGATAAATTGACTGTTTATTATGGCTTGGCAATCAGGAGGCACTGTGATTCCGTTGACAATATGTATAATGCAATATGGGCAACATATTACCATTATTGTTCAACAGATGAAAATCCTCAACACGAAAGATGCCCGGTCGGAACTGAGTCATGGTGTTGTTGGCAGCGAGCGCGAGCTTCGAATAAATTATCGGATTATAAACACGATTATTCTCCATTTCCACAAGATGTTGCTGACGCTCTGTTTCCGATCTACACGGATCTGAGCAATGAAAAGTTGCTTGAAAGATGTGTTGGTGGTTTCACACAAAATAACAACGAAAGCTATAATCAGTTGATTTGGAAAATCACACCGAAAATAATTCCTAGTGGTTCAAAAATAGTGGAAATAGCAGCTCACATGGCAGCCGGCACCTTTAATGAAGGTACGGCATCACTATTATATTATATGAGTGCACTGGGTCTATCGATTGGGCCCAATGCCCATGCCTATGCCGAAAAACAGGATGCAGAGCGCGTCGCAATCTCTATTTTAAGAGCGCATGAGCGCACGCGCGAAGGAAGAATGGTTCGCCGACGACTGCAATTCGACAATTTGGAAGCTGCTGATGATGCAGAGGGAACTTCTTATGGCCCTGGAATAGATGACTCCTTGTAAGTTGTAAAAAAAAATTTTTATCCATGTGTTCACCACTTATGAAACTTTGAACGCGTTTATCTCGAAACGATGTTTTCAAAGTCGGTGAGCACGATTTCTCAAAGATGGCTCAACCGATCGGTCTGCAATTTTAACACAACTTTCTCAGATATATTCTACTGGGATTGAACGAAGGAGTAAGATTTCCGAAAATTATTTCTATTTTTTTTGAACCATTGAACGACCAAAATTCGGTTAAAAATTGAAATTTCGTCTTTGAGGAGCCGTCATTTCATCAAAATTGGAAATTCCAACTATTCCTTCGTCCAATCCCAGCATTTATCTGTCCACTAAACAAATCTCTTTGGTTTTTTAATTTCAGCTGATCCAAACGGGAGATTTCATGCTCACCGCAAGACGCCTTTTTTTAGAGGACCTACAGGAGATCAATCACAGGAGCTATCTGAAGCAATATTTTGTTAAATAAAAAATTGCGATAAAGAGTTAAAAGATGACACTCCATTTACTTCCTTATGCTTTTCCTCGTCAAATGAAATCCCTATCCGGAAAAAATTCGTAAAAAAACGAGTTTTTTTGGCCTTCCAACTGTATATAACCCCTTAAGGAAGTTCACGCGAATCTAATGATAATTCGAAAATTTCAACTTTGAGGGTTGAAATTTGGATATATTATAGAAAAATATACCGTACATCTATCATCGGAATTATTTTTGGATCCACCGTCTAGTTGTCAACAAAACAGTTTATGAAAATTACATAAAAGCCTATGTATAAGGATTCAAAAAATGTGATTTTCATAAATTGTTTTCTTTACAACTAGACGGTAGATGCAAAAATAATTCTGGTGATAAATGTATAGTTTTATATTATATTATATAAAGGTATATTTTTCTATAATATTCCCAAATTTCAATCTTCGAAGTTGAAATTTTCGATTATCATTAGATTCGCGTGAACTTCCTTAATTTGTTAACTGATTTGTGAACTTGTGATGTGTGATTAATTTGTGAACTGACGTAAAAAATTTACAGTAAAATTTTTAAAAATTGTTCTACCATGTATGGATGTGTATATGGGACATTCCACGCCACATCGACCCTTCCATTCTTTGATTTGGCTGAAAATTTTATATGTTGTATGTTCTCTTGATTTTTTTCCGATTTTTTTGTCCATACACTTGTGAGATATAATTTTTTTTCAAAATCCGATGTTTTTTTCTTCAAATGACTAACTCTCTCAAAAATTGACCAAATCGAACCTTTTTTTTAGAAAGGTTGGGTTTTCACCGTAATGTTAGAAAAAAAAACGAAAGAGTGATTAATATTTGTATTCCGTATTTTTTCTCAATTTAAAGCAAAAAACATTGGTTTTAAGATGTATTTTTATTTCCCCATTTTTCCCATTTTTATTTTTTTCAAAAAATTCACAAAAAAACTAACCAATAAATGATTTTTGAGACTAGTTTCATCGTGGGCAGATTTTTTCTTATATGTTTTTTCTTATTTTGAAAAGAAGTTTCATTTTTTTCCAGTTAATTTGGATCAAAATGAACTTTTTTTTTAAATGTAGGTTTTACCAGACTTTTGGAAAAAACTACAAAATAATGATTGGAAATCGTCCCCTATATTTTTTTTAATGTTTAAATAAAAAGTTATTAAATTTAAGATGTTGGACACTTTTGATTTACTTCAACAAATTCACAAAAAAACTTTGACCAATTAAATGATTTTTGAGATCAGTCCCATCGTGGAGAGATATTTTTTCATATTTCTTTTCTTAGATTCAAAAAATTTTCATTTTTTTTAGTCAATTCGTTCCAAATAGGACTTTTTTTTATATTAGAAATGTTGGTGTGAAACAAAATATCAAAAAAAATAGTTCGATTTGGTCCAAATTTACTGAAAAAAAATGAATTTTTTTTCCAAAATTAAAAAAAAAATATAAGGAAAAATATGCCCACGATGAGACTGGTCTAAAAAATTATATAATTGGTCAAAGTTTTTTTGTGAACTTTTGAAAAAAAAAAAAAAATGGGCAAACATCTTAAAACCAATGTTTTTTTAGCTGTAAATTGCTTTAAATTGAGAAAAAATACGGGGAATCCAAATATTAATATTCTTTCGTATTTTTTTTCTAACAGTACGATGAAAAACCAACTTTTCTAAAAAAAAAAAAGTTCGATTTGGTCGATTTTCGAGAGAGTTACAGTCATTTGAAGAAAAAACCGAATTTTGAAAAAAAAATCACATCTCGCAAGTGTATGGACAAAAACATCTGAAAAAAATTAAAATAGCTTCTTTCAATGGGTCATATAACATATAACATTTTCAGCCAAATCAAAAAATGGAAGGGTCTGACCTAGGTCGATTTGGCGTGGAATGCCCCATATATATATAAGGGTGGCGCAAATAAAATCAATATTTTTTTTCATGAGCTTAAGAGAGATGTTAGTATTTGATGAAAAAGCAATTTTCTCAAAAATTGGGACCTTGAAAAAAAAAATTGAAGGTCGCGCAAGTGACTTTTCGATATTTTTTTCCAATTCTGGCTAAAAATCATTATATAAAAGTGTCGATTTTTTTATGTTGCAACAAAAGATGTTTGTACTTAATGAAAAAATAATTCTCTCAAAATTTGGACCTTCTAAAAAAATTTTTGCGCAGTTGCCACAGGGACTTATATAGATATTTTTGTTTATAGTTTCGGCTGAAAATCATGATATAGAAATTTTGACCTTTCTCAGTATTACAAGAAGGAATGTTAGTATTTGATGAAAATGTAATTCTCTCAAAATTTGGGCCTTCTAAAAAAACTTTCACCGATTGCTAAAGTGGTTCGAAAGTAGAAAAAAAATATTGAAAAGTCGCTTGCACGACCTCAACATTTTTTTTTGTAGGGTTCCAAATTTCGGAAAAATCACTCATTATTTCAAATTCTAACATCTCTCTTGGGCCCACGAAAAAAAGAAATATCGATTTTATTTGCATCACGCTAATACATAAATACATGGTTCAAGTTATTTTTTCCGAACCAGACTTTAGTTCTAGTCTGTCGTTCTTGAAAATAAATATTTCATGAAAACAAAGTGTTTTATATTTAACCGTATTCTATCTGGAATATTTATAAAACCTGTCTGGTAAACTTGGAAAAGTCAGGGAATTTCGGAGTCAACAATGCGTAACAACCCTGAAAAACGATTCCTATTTCTCCAAACAATAAAAACAATTGTGGAAATATTTTATTCTTACTTTAATGAGAGCTCTGGCGATCGCGACTCTCTGTCGTTGTCCCCCACTCAAAGTAATTCCTCTTTCCCCGACCATCGTGTTCAATCCGTTGGGCATTTTTTCGGCAAACTCTAGGACATTAGCTTGACGAGCAGCTTGAATAATGTCATCCTCGGATGCGTTTTCAGTCCCATAACTGATGTTTTCTTTTATAGTGCCACCGAAAAGAACAGGCTCTTGAGAAACGAATCCAATTTGTGATTTGACCCAAGTAGGTTCCAAATTTCGCAGATCATGATTGTCGAGAAGCACGGAGCCTGAGTTAGGGTCGTAAAATCTTAGGAGTAACGAGGCAATAGTCGATTTTCCAGAACCGGATGGTCCAACGATCGCCGTAATGGAACATTCAGTCACGTGGAGATTGAAATCCTTCAAAATCCAGCAATCGTCACGGGCGGGATATTTGAAATTGACATCGCGAAACAGAATATCACCGGAAAGTGGAGTGTCGAGTATTCTGCCTCCGGAAATTGGTATCATGGGCTGACGATCGATCAGTTGAAAGACGCGAGTACTGGCTCCCAGGGCGCGATTCAATTCAGAGTAAAAGCTGGAAAGTCCACTGATGGAAACTCCGATGTAAGCGGCGTAGAGAAGAAAAGCACTCAAGTTTCCTACGGTTATCGTCGCGTCGGTAATCATAACGCCACCGTAATAAAGCACCGATAATACTATCACGTTTCCCGATAATCCAGTCATCCCAAAAAACAGTCCTTGATAAAAACTCGCCTTGTAACAGAGCTGCAGCAAGTCGTTCAATTTTTTGCTGTATCTCGATATTTCGTTGGTTTCCTGAGCGAATGCTTTTACGGTTCTGACGTTGCTGATTCTCTCTTCGACCGTGGTATTCATAGAAGCGAGACTGTTTTGCACGTCTTCAGAAATTTTCTTGACGAAACGACCGTAAACGACTGCCAGAGCAGCCACAGGAGGAACGACAGCGAGGCTCATAACAGTCAATTGAGGCGAAACGTAAAACATCATTGAAACCCCAGCGACCGTCATTATGGTTGATCTCAAGCCGTCCGAAACGTTGCTCGTTACTGCCGAGCTCACCAATTGTGTGTCACCTGGTAAAAATCATCTTAATTAATCACAAGAATCGCTTTAGGTCGTTAAACTCTCAAATTTATGCGGTAATTCAACATTGAGAAATAAATTACCAGTCAATCTTCCGACAAGCTCGCCCGTACTGACCCTGTCGAACATCCCTATTTCCTGGCTAATTATCGAGGAGTATAATTTTTTTCTCAACGCTTGTGTTATCCTGTGCCCCGTCGTGGACATTAAATAAACTCTACCGAAATTGCATATCGCACCAATTAGAAAAACTCCTGAGAGCACCAGGCCCAAGTTGTTCAAGTTTTGCCGTGTTTTGTCCTTGTCACTTGTGTAAATTATGTCTATTATTTTTCCAACACAAAATGGTACAGCCATCGTTACAGTTGAGGAAATAATGAGCAAAGCTATTGCTCCGGCTAGTCGCCATTTTTCTGGAGCCGCTATACCGAGGAGCCTTTTTAGCTCAGACTTTTTTTGTTCTCTTGGCAAAGACACGGCATCGATTTTAGATTTTACAGATTCGGTCGATTTCCATCTGACAGTTGTAACAAATATATTCCTTCTTGATAATTTTGGAATATCCAAAGAAGTGTTTTTCCATCCATGAAATTGACACTTTTGAAACAAATGTATTTTGGCCTGGGAAGTCTGAAATACTTTCCCACAGGCCTTCAATCGGTGTAGCAACATCATCTTCCGGTCGTATTCTCATTGAATAAATTAATCATTGAATCTTTCAATTCTGGCTTTTGCGTTTTCTCATCGAACATCGAAATTGAATTTTTTTTTCCACTACAAAATTATGAATGAGATTTGTCATACATGCAAATAATTATGTGCTTAGATTCAACTTCGAAAGTTTTCATATTGACTCTCCCTGGTCATTCAGGTCTAAATGACCTCAATGTTTTCTTAGTCAAATTTCCAAAGGCTTCCAGATTTTTATAAAGGAACATTTTGGCTAGACAACTACCTTAACAGTTGAAAATTGAAGACGACAAGTAAAAAATTACTTTTCGTTTTAAGTGAAAATAAATAATGCACTTACGTTTCGGGTTATTGTCCTTCAGGACATGGAAAATCAGCTCGAAACTCACGATCGATTATTCATTGCATTAATCGAGTATTTGACTATTTTTATTACGAAAATGAATGAAAATTAATATTCGATGAGGTTAGAAATGTTGCTATCGTGGCAAGGAAATGAATTGATCGTTGGGCTATATTAGATGATTTTCCTAATCATCAATTTTTTTCCTAAGCGTATTAACATATACGTTTAATTCATCTGGTTTTGTATTTGATCAGCTGACGAAAATGAAGAATTAAATACCTGCGTAACACGAAGAAAAGTTTCGTAATGTTATTCATTTTGTTCGACCATTGTGACTCAATCTTCAAACATTTACGGCACTTACGTTCCAAAATCGTTCATCGAGAAGTAACTTTTTTTAAACTTAAAACTTTTCTCATTGTCATTGGTATACCCAGATAGCCAAATGTTGATACAGTACTGGTACGATCAGAGCACGCCGTACGGTGTGTACTGGTACTGAAACTACCAGGTACGTGCGTACGGTGAGCGTACGAAACTGGTACAGCGTGATGGTACATGGTATTGCTACGGTACCACCACTGTGGAGTTGAGGTTCAGTGACAGCAGTATGCCATATTCTCACAGTATTAGTATGGTATACTTACTGTACCATTAATGTACCGCAATAAGTTTTACCAGTACGTCGTACTGTTACGATACCAGAATAGTACGTATCCAGTATCGGTAGTATACTTGGTATTTCGTTTGATCAGTACGCTGTATTACCATAGTACCAGTACTGTGCCGCTATAACATTGACAATATACTTTTACAATTTGTTCTATAGTATACAGTACTAGTACGGTACCTCTATAATATCAACGGCGTTCGATGGAAAATCGAATGAAACGTGTTTCTGACCTATCGTGGGAGGAGCCACCACACAGGGTCGGATTTAACATAAATAAAATAAATTAAATTAAATTGAATTAAATTATTAAGAATTAAAATGCCTTCAAATTTTTGTAAAAACGTGTGAACGGCATTTGGGGGCCAAAGTTACCTTGCCAAATGGCCTACGCGGTCAACCGGCCCTGATAAGTGTGTACCATTTTCCACCAATACTTTGTCGAGTACGTTTGTGGCAGATTGGAGCAGCATTCGATTCCCACCTCGAAGGTTCCGTGTTCGATTCGTCACAAATCGCTGTTTTTTTTCTAATATGGCGACTATAAATTAATAATAATATACGAATAATTGATTTTCTTCAATTATTGAAGAAATTAAGTATTATTAATTAATTATTCATTTTTTTTTCATATTTCTTTTGAGTAATTGATAGAATCAATTACTCAAAAATCTAATAATCTTAATTAATAATAATAATGATAATATAGAAAAATATAATAAGTATTATTAATCTATTAATTATAATCTAGTAAGTATGAATAAGTATTAAAATCTAATAAGTAAATAATTCTATCAATTACTCAAAAATCTTACGACTGAAAAGAAATATGAAAAAAAATTAATAATTAATTAATAATACTTAATTTCTTCAATAATTGAAGAAAATCAATTGTTCGCATATTATTATTAATTTATATTCGCCATATTAGAAAAAAAATACAGCGACTTATGAGGAATCGAACTCTGAATTTCCGAGGCGGGAGTTGAATACTGCCCCAATCTGCCACGAACATATTCAATAGATTATTGGTGGAAAATGGTACATGTTTATCAGGGCCGCTTGACACACTAAAAGTAGTTTTACGTAGTAGAGAACTGGGGTTAAACAGATTGAACTGTTTTTTCAAGGTGTAACAACAACGTGATTTATTCGGGAATATTCATACATTTATCTGTATATCGAAAGACAGGTTAAGAGTTTGCTTTTTTGATTGCGTGCCAAGCTTTAAGTTTCATGACGTGACCCGATATTATTGCTATATTTCGTCAGAGTAAATATGCAAGTACGAAACGCCAGGGACATTATATGTAGCAAAAAAAAATATATGCATATTTCGCTTTTTTTCAAAAATCCCTAAAAAAAACCCTAAATAATTTATCCCCCTCGGGGGCCCTTGAGGGCCTTGAGCTTGTGGGGCCTGGGACTGTAGCCCCCCTCTAAATTCATACCTGCTACCGCACTACTCGCTAAAAAAATTATTCGTATAGCTTACCATATTAAATAATCATGAGTAAGAATTAACAATTAATAATAATACCTCATTTCTTTAATAAATATTAATTTTCATTCGTATTGATTGAATTATGAAAAAAAGGTTACAGGGGTGGGATCGAACTCACGAGCATCGACGTTTCGACCTCGTACTCACCCAATCTGCCACAGGCTATTTGGAGAATTAATAGTGGAAAATGGTACACGCTCATCAGGGACGCTTGATATACACAAGTTTTACAGTAAACAATTGTGGTTAAAATTTTTTTTTAACATGTAACAATAATTTCATTATTTATTCGGGAACAAACAAAAACATGGCAGCCAAAAATCGATGACCTTGGAGCTCTGAAATTTTTCTACAAAAATATTTAAAAAATTGCCTTCGACGATGGGACAGAATATACACATTTCATTCGATTCTCTATCGAATAGTCTATACACGTGTCGGGGCCGAAAAAAAGTGATTTTGAGTTAGTCACGCGAGCTCGATGACTCTTAATTTATAATTTCTGAAGACCTTTTTTTATTTCCCCAGAATAAAATAAAACATCATCGGATCGTTAATTTTGAATCATTTTCTTTATAAGAGCATCAATATATATTCAGTACGCTGTACCGTTACGGTACAGCTTGTGTGTAGAATTCGTACCGCTACACTCAAGCGTACTAATATTCAGTACACAGTACTATTCTGATACAATCCTTTTTGTGGGAGGTGTACCGAAGTACACGAGTTACTTATTCGGTACGCCGTATTAGTATGGTACGGTCTCTTCGGTGGAAAAAGTATTAAAAATGGCGAATGCTACTCAGTATTGGTACCGTAATGGTACGCTGTACCTGGCTGTACTATAGTAACATGTACTGCCACCGTAGAAGTACGGCGTATGATGGTACTTCGTCGCATCACGGTAGCAGTACCGTGGTAGTATCTTGTACGCAATCGTCCGCTTGGCTATCTGGGCACGTACACGTGAGATTTTACGCTTGATCCCCTAGAGGCAAAAACCAGAACTATTATCACATCTAATGATACACTTGTTCAACAATTGTTTTTTAAAAAACGTTTCAAAATAATCTCTGAGAAACGCCGATTCCGAATTAACTACACGATCGTGTCTCATTAAATTTTTTTTTGTGCAATCACTATAAACGAATTTAGCTGCATAAAATAATTTAATAATTCAATTCGAATGGAATTCTATACTGAAAAATTGATTTTCTATGATATTACGTTCGATAACAATATTACAGTTTGCTTTTTTATAGAGGAAATTCAATTTTGCACGTTACGTTATTTTGGAGATTTTAGTCAAAATTTGTTGTGATTTTGAATATTTCTAGACATATAAAGAAAATATTTTCAACGCATCAATTTTGTCTCGATACGATTACCTTAAATTGCCTTAAACTCTCGGAATAATTTACAGACCTCAATGGAAACCCTTCAAGCATCGTGGAACTCGGATTGGAGACCAGCTCTCGATTTTTTCGATAATACCAATTTTAGTATAACCATAATACCTTGATTATTTGCATGATTTTTGAGTTAATGGACACGCAGCATTCTATACAGTATATCATTTAAAGAAATATCGTAGTTTTGAACGAGGCAGTATACGGTCGGGATATTTGTATTACACAATAAGGACGTTCGTTCGTAATAAAAACAATTATTATTGTAAATAATGAGGAGATGAGAATAGGACATCTGGATCACTCCTCCAAGTCCAGGTCCCCCAATTCATCTTCAAGACCCTCAAGATCTTCCTCAGCGAAGAGATCTTCGTTTATCGCCAACGCTGCGGCCCCTTCGCCCACAATAGTCACTGAAAACAATTCATTTCGTTACGAAAAAATTCCTTTTTCCATCATTTTCATTCAATTCTTATTTCGAATTGACATTTTATATGAAAATAATTATTTTTAAAATGTACCCGTTGCTGCGTCGCCGTTCGTTTCCGGTTTATTCTCGCTCTTCAGTCGATCATCACGAGCGAGCGTAATTCCTGCCGTATCCAATTCCGTAGCTTCACAAGCAAGCCGATCAACGTCCAACTCACGATATTCAACTCCCTCGCCATCTTCGTCTTCCAGCAAATAACTGTCGAAAGCTTCGTCTCCATCCTCGATACCTTAATAGCAAAATAACGTTTTTACATTTATAAACAATCACTAAACCAATTATGGTTTTTAATTTGAAGAGATTTTCTTACCATCGCCAGTAGCGAGCTCCGGGTTGAACGAAAACATTTCTCGTCCCGAAATACCCACTTGACGACCTGCTTTGTAATCGCTTCGTTTCTTTTCCTCGTCCTGCACAGCCTTCTCTTTCTTCTCGCGCAACTTCCGTTTTTTCCAAGCAAGAAAAGTCTCCAGTGTTATTTTCGTCTGATTCGGACCCAAATTTGCACGCTCCCTTTCAATCAGATCCTCCAATGAAATCTCATCTTTTTTGTCGTCCTTCTTACGATCTTTTTTCAGAACAAAACCTGGTGGTAGAGCGTGTCGATAGATGCATTTCAGCCCCGAAGGACATTCCCAAAACCAACCGTATTTTGACTTCTCAACAGCTTCCAAAAAGTGCTTGCAAATCTGTAAAAAAAAAATGTTTTTTAACTAACAATTGATAGAAATTACATTTTTTTATTGAAATTTTCCTATGTTTTTTTCAGTGAATTACATTTTTAATTACTGAAATTTTCCTATGTTTTTTTCAGTGAATTTTCCACTCTACTCACAATATCCGTGGTTGGCTTGTTGGTTGCAGTACCATGCTTTTTCTCTACGACTTCCTTCAACTTATCCTCATCCCATTTGTCCATTGTGTCAGCCTCCTTATCATCGTCCCGCATATCACAATAAAGCGAACGCTTTTCTGCTTTTCTTTCTATAGTCAAGTCGTGAGAGAATTTGCATTTGTCACCCTTTGTACATTGGCCTTGTTTGAAAAACGCACAAACCACCGATTTTGGATCGATTCCTGTGAAAGACGAAATTTTTCTATAGTATTCAATAAAAATTCAAATTCTTCGCAAAATTTGATTAAAGTTATGTTAATAATTTTTTTAATTCTTGTTACTAAATATCATATTTTTATTTGATTTAGTTACAGTTTATGACAAACAAAACTGCAGAATGTAAATGGTAACATTGATGTTTATTTTCCTTTGCAATATTTTATATAATCAGTTGGAATAAAAATAAAAATATGGTTATTTTCTAATCTTGTTCCAAACAATGCCTGATGTTACAAATAAATGTTTAATTGCAATTTTATGTAAGAGACGCGTCAAGCCTGTACTCAGATTGGGTTTCATGCTTACACATCCAATGACAAACTCGTTTTGTTTTTATCCTATCCATTTTTTTCTTAAGCGAACAGTTTTATAAATAAAATTTGTTATACCTTTTTCAATTTTTTGACTCTGTACAGGTTTGAAAAGAAGAGCCAATTCCTTTTGTTCCTTAAGTTTCTTTTCTTTTTCGAGTTTCTTGGCATTTGGATCGAGAGCTTTGCCAGAGGCCACACCGGGCTTAACTTGCTTCTCTACTTGCTGTATGAACTTTTGTTGCTTCGCACCCTTCTTATTTTTAAGTCCGAAGGTTTTGTCCTGTAGTAAGGAATTACAAATGAGTAATACAATTACGGAACAGGAATATTCTCATGTACAGGGGGAGAAAGACAGCACAAAAAAAAGTGTATCGAAGATGTAGCAATCGTTGAAACATGTGGAACATTCCTTAAAGAATTTTTGGTTAGCAGTCAATAAAAATTATTTCTTCACTAACCTCGATGACTTTTTCTTTCTTTTTCATCTCCGTCTTCTTGCTCGGAGCCGGAGCTTTTTTCGGCGGCATTTTTGATGTCTCTTTTTTACTCTTTTAATCAAAAAATATTAAAAATTTTAGCGGAACAGCACCTTTCTCAGCTAAAAGAAGTAGCCATTATTATATACGAAATAACCAGTTTGCGCAGGTCAGGAAGTGAGAATCCAGGGAAGTTTCATTTTTCAGTAGATACAAAAAGTTACCAAGAGAATTTTTAATTAATATTATTTTTACGTTATGCTGTTTATATTTCTTATTCAGTGTAAAATTGTATGACGATTTACGCTGAAAATAAAACAAAGGTATTTAAAATGAAATGAATGTCTTGCGGTTTAATTCATTTAATGAAAAGGCACCCGTACAACTCACTCGAAAAAAAACTCCATCAGGAACATCTCTACCAGACCAATCCCAACCAAGGAAAATCTCCACCAATGACAATCTCCACCGGGAACATCTCAACCAACCCAATCTCCATCATTCCCAACTCCACCAGACAAAACTCACCCAGGAAAATCTCTATCGTGGTTAAACTCCACCAGAGGAAAATCTCCATCAGGAACATCTCCACCAGTCATGAAGATCAATCTTTACTGTCGGTATGGAAAACTGCAAAAGTTATCTAGAAATCCCATAGATGGTGCACCAGTAAGTGTAAAACAGTGGACGCATAACACATAACCAAATTTTGTTACACAACGAGAAAGAAAGGACCGTTTGGAGCTGAAGAGTTTTGTCGTCAAACTCATCGATCAATCAAACACTGTGATCCGCGAGCGACAAAAATCTTCAGCTCCAAACGGTCCTTTCTCTCTCGTTGTGTAACAAAATTTGGTTATGTGTTATGTGTCCACTGTTTTATACTTACTGGTGCACCATCTATGGGATTTCTAGATAACTTTTGCAGTTTTCCATACCGACAGAAAAGATTCATCTTCATGACTGGTGGAGATGTTCCTGATGGAGATTTTCCTCTGGTGGAGTTTAACCACGATAGAGATTTTCCTGGGTGAGTTTTGTCTGGTGGAGTTGGGAATGATGGAGATTGGGTTGGTTGAGATGTTCCCGGTGGAGATTATCATTGGTGGAGATTTTCCTTGGTTGGGATTGGTCTGGTAGAGATGTTCCTGATGGAGTTTTTTTTCGAGTGAGTTGTACGGGTGCCAATGAAAAAACCTTATTTCGAAAATTTGCTGCATCGTAGAGGAAATAGTTGAAAAAAGAAGTTTGGTACGAAGGTTGTTGTAGTTGAAAATTTCGCCGCAACGCACAGCGCGCTGTTTGACGACCGTGCTGTCGAGAGTGTCGAGCCTCTTCCGCCGACGATTGTTGGTTACAACTGTGCTTTTCGTGAAAAATTATTAAAATATATTCACGAAAAATGGCAAAGTTCGATCTAACGCCCCGTATAGGGCAATACCTTGACCGGCATCTCGTGTTTCCGCTGTTGGAATTTCTCTCTGCAAAAGAGGTGAGCTTGAAATTTGATAAGTTTCAAATTTGCGTCCATGTGGTATTTGAGGTTACAATTCGATAAACGCTCACTTTGCTTGCGTTAGATTTACGATGAGAACGAGTTACTGCAGGCCAAACTCAATATTCTTAGCAAAACTAACATGATCGATTACGCCATTGATATCAGAATGATTCTGTATCCCGATGCAGAAGTTCCGGAGGTAAGAAACACTCAGCGAGAAGAATACTTTGGTTTTTATGTTCCCAAACAGCAGTGCGTCAAAGAGCAAAAATTTTCATGAAATTCCTCGTTTTTTTCATTGTCCAGGAACTCAAAGCTCGTCGTGCCGAAGTTGTTCAAGAGCTCAGTATTTTACAAAACAACGTCGGAGTAGTTGTTGCTCTTATGAATAACGAGAAAGTTATGAAAAAAATGGAAGAAATGAGGGACTCCAAAGCACTCAATAATTATCTTACTCAGGAATCTGAGGTATGTATTTTGTTTTATAAGCTTCAAGCTCCCATATTTATAAACAGTTTAATCGATTCTTGTCATTTTTTTTATAGTTCAGGGTAGAAATGATGGACAGTCTTGTAAAACTTGCCAAGTACAGATACGAATGCGGAAATTATTCTGTAACAACCTCCTATCTTTATCTCTACATGCTCATCATGCCTTCCACAGACAAGGTATGTCCAGGAAACTGTAATAAATTTCAAATTTCATCAACTTTAATAATTGGAATTATTCAACTTGAATGAAAGAATTTTTTTAATAAAAACACTACAAATAATAAAAACAATATGTAAATTAACAGAAAATATTTACATGTTATTTACATTGCTGCAAAGCTGAGAAAAAAAATGGAAGGGTTAAAAAAATTAATAGAAAAAGAAAAAAAAGATTTGGAATTTGGAGATTTTCTCATTTTTTCGAGTTTTGTTCAGCCAGTAAAAACAAATTACTCAAAAATATTCAACGTTTTAAATATTGTTGGTTTAAAATATGATTAATTTTGCAGAATTACTTGAACGTCCTTTGGGGCAAATTAGCATCGGAAATTCTTGCCCAAAATTGGGAAACAGCATTGGAGGATGTGAACAAATTGCGTGAATACATCGACAGCAACGTGATCGGAAATTCGTTGCAAGTTCTACAGCAGCGTACGTGGCTCATCCATTGGAGTCTTTTTGTATTTTTCAATCACGTTAAAGGCAGAGATCTCATCATCGAGATGTTCCTGTATCGTCCACAGTGAGTGGGAATCCAGTCGAATTTATTTAAACGATGGATTATTTATATTTACTGTTCATAAACACTGTCAAAACTGTTTACAAGAGTTTGAAATAATGGAAAATTTTGTTTTCTTTTCAGTTATTTGAACGCCATTCAAACAATGTGCCCTCACATTCTTCGTTACTTGGCTGCAGCCGTGATCGTCAATCGCTCGAGGCGTTCGACCCTCAAGGATCTGGTCAAAGTAATCCAACAGGTAAATCCTTGAAAAGTTATAATAAAATTCTTCTGATATCTCAATAAATTGTCATTTGGTAAAAATCTTTCCCGAAAAAATGATAATCATAAAAATTAATTCATAGGAATCTTACACATACCGTGATCCAATCACCGAGTTCCTAGAGCATCTCTACGTGAACTTTGACTTCGACGGTGCTCGTCAAAAACTTCAAGAGTGCCAGACCGTTGTTTTCAACGATTTCTTCCTCATCGCTCTGTTGAACGAATTCGTCGAAAATGCGAGGCTCATGATCTTCGAGACGTTCTGCCGGATTCATCAATGCATTAGCATCGGGTACGGAATTTTGTTTTTCGTTTTTTATTTACATTTTTTCTCCTGCTAAAACTCCTCGGAATCGCTCGAAAAGAAAAAAGTTTTAATATCAAAATTCATTTCAAAGAATTCTAGAGGTCGTTTAAACAAAAATCTCAGAATATTATCATTATTTTTAACCGGGTATAATTAATTTTTTTTAAAATTCTAAACTTTCGTTAAAATTCATTCAAATAAAAATTCGTAAAAAATTAAAGTACATTCGTTTAAATGTTTCATCAAATTATCGAATTCAGGATTTTCCAATGTTTGATTGTCATAAATTAGTAGAAAAAATAGTACAGACGTTAAATTTCTAATTTTTCTTGCAACCGAAGTAAACATTGATCGTTTTTTTTAAATAGGATGCTCGCAGAGAAGCTCAACATGAAGGCCGACGTTGCTGAATGCTGGATCGTAAACCTCATTCGTAATGCAAGATTGGACGCGAAGATAGACAGCAAGCTTGGGCACGTTGTGATGGGGGGACAGCCAGCATCGCCGTATCAAACTCTCGTTGAAAAGATCGAGACACTGAGTGTGAGGAGCGAAGCATTGGAGAATCTTATTGAACGAAAATTGAAAGCGAAAAATCAAGATCCAGTCAGTATAGTTTGGAACTAACGAAAGAATTAAAAAACGGTGGACGAGGTTCGAAAGCTGATCCAAGATCCTGGATACTCAACATTGTCGACTCGAACGTACAATAAATTGTAATATTTCTACAATGTTGATTCATATAATTAACCAAACTCGTGTCAATAAATTGGAAAATTTTCTCAGATTTATTTATTGTCCATTTGTACAAAAAGGAATCTTTCCACAAGCGCATAGTCAAAAGCCAAAAAAAGAAATAGAGCCGTAATTACGCTACAGTGGAAACTGAAGAAACAACAATTGTCAAACGTACAAAAGTTCATTGAGATCACGCGATTGTAAACTCGCGTCAAAATTACACGAGTTATTTAATTATGTACATTTTTGCATAATGCTCGAAATGCATCATTTAACTTTTTTTAATACTTAAATCATAAAATAAATTCGTAAATAAAATTAACAATGAAATCGCCCCGAACATTATAGATTTTTCACAAAAATCACGTCGAAATTTATTGCGAATTCATGTTTTCGAGACCCTCGACAATTTCGGTTTCTGAATAAGCAGGCGTAAAATTGCATCCAGCGTAACACTCTCGTTCGAGGCAATAAATGAGAACGCTACGCCAGTAAGGATCCTGGGATAGTAATTCTGGATTTCCCAGTATTATGAGAAGGGCACGAGCTCGGGTTATCGCGACGTTCAGTCGTCTCGGCGAAGCCACAAAACCCAAAGCGTGTTTGACGTCCTCGGTTACGAAATTTTTCGCTGATCTCACCGTCGATAAAATTATGACTTTTCTCTCTTGACCTTGAAACTCTTCGACGCTGCCAACTTTGGGAAGCTCGATGTCCAACTCCATTAGTAAATCTCTGATTTCTCGTACCTAAAAAAAAAAAAAAAAATACGATGAAAAACGTAATTATAGTTTGAAAATTTAGTCATCATGGAAATTTTCGAACCAAAGGTACAGTTGAAGAAATTAGTAAAAGTTGTTTTTTTTAGAATTTTTTCACCAAAATTCGAAGTTAAAAAAAAAGAATGCTGTCCGGGTGCTTTGAAGCAAAATACATTAAAAATGAAAAAACGTCCCGATACAAAAAATACGATAATTGAAACAATGGAATTAATTTTTCTGGACAGAATCTTACCTGTTTTTTATACGGTGTAATAATACCGATATCATCGCCACTTATATTACGATCGTAGAGTTTCAAAAGATATAAATAAGCTTGAGTTGCTTCAGCCGGATTGTACCAGCTGGGACTGTCCGGATCTTGTAGATTTTCGCCCTTAACACCATGAAAAACGATAGCAGGTGGATGTTCGGTTCTTTCTGGGAGATCGGTAGCCATAGACCGGACAAGTTCAGCTTCAGGACTTTCGGTCGGCGAGACCTGAGGAACGAGTTCCGAATCGTAAAACAGTGAATTTGGCAATTCGAGAATTTCCGGAAGACTTCTGTAATTGTAGACGAGTTTAGTTACGAGTCTAGGATCATAACCGTGCTCGAAGCCTTCGTTGTCTCTCTGATATGGAAATTGGTGCAAAAGCCTTGATAAAAAGGATTCGCCGAGACCAAACTGCGATGCTAATCTACTGTTCACAACAGGACCGAGCTGCATCGGATCTCCAGCGAGTATAATTTGTCCACAGCTCGAGTGAACGAAGTTGAGTGGTACCATGATTTCTGGTTCGGTAGCTTGGCCGGCTTCGTCGACGAGAATGTGGGAAAAATGTCCTCGAGGAAATCCCATGTTGCAGAGCAGGCCAAGAGCGATGCACGTGCCAACGGTGATTCTGTGTCGCCCCAGCACGCTCATTGTGCAATTTAATTTCGGCTTACCGAAGTCGTAATTATTTTTTGTCCCGACGCTCCATTCTGCGGCCAAATTTCCAGTCGCACAGTAGGGTAACAATTTCTCGGAAATGCTGTCGTCATCGAGACAATGTTGAGCAACCAAACGCACAAGATCTCCGGGCTTGAGTACCCCGCTGTCGAGCAATCTTTCGGAAATAAGATTTGCGGAGCTGTTCGACGGTGTCGCGATCAATAATCGACTCTCCGGGATCGTTGTTACTATTTGTAAGACAGTTTCGCAAAGCGTTATTGTTTTGCCGGTACCCGGCGGTCCGAAAACTACGTACGGCAGAGGTCGAGCAACGCCCTTCAAAATATTACGCACAGCTTCTTTTTGATAATGATTCAATCTTTTGTTGTACCATACAAGATTACGTTTTTTTAGTTGTTCGACTTGGGAATTAATTTTTTGTTCTGAGAGATAGTGAGCCGAGTTATTTACTGCATTTTTCGATTCTTCGCTTTTTGGAGAATCCGAGAGTGCGGCCAGTTTGACGTGTTTACTGATATTTTCCGGACTCGTTGGCGTCGTCTCAGTTTTACTCGATAGGTTGTAATTCGGTTTCGCTTGGAATAATCGTTCCGCAACCGAAACTCTCGCTTTTCGATTCGTTCCATCCAGCGATGTGTCATTCGCCGATGTAACGCTCGCGTTCGAACAAACGGACGACAAAGATTCGCTTCGACTGTGCCGCAGTTTGGATATTGGCTTTTCCTCGGGCTCAGCCTCTGCCAAATTGATTTGCACGTCTTTTTCCACGACACGAGTTGGGAAAAGAATCTCCGCGCCTAGATTTATTACCGCGAGATTTACCGCGTTGTGACACCGGCCGATCGACGAATATGAAGACTTGAATGTCACCTGGCACTCCTCAGAACTGTAAGTCTCGTGAAATTGTTGATTGAACTTTAGAAGAACTTCGGAATTTTTGACCTTGTGAATGAAACCCTCGTACTTCAGTTTTCCTAGAACATTACATAATCAATTTTTTATAAAATCCTAGTACTTTGCTCTGCCAGTTCGGTTTTCAAAGTTGTGTCCAATTTTTTGCCTATTTTTCAATTTAAAACCATCAAAAGATTTCATAATTTACTATAGATTTTGAAAAATTCTTTCATGTTTGAAAAAATGTGGGACAATTCTTTGAACTTTTGAAATATATCTTTGAATAATCTGTCATTTTCCTATAAATATTTTTTTCTTTTTAACGCAAATTTTTTTTTCAGAAAGATTTTATTAAACATTTATATTTAATGTGCCTTCTTTATTATGCAATGACTATATTCGATTTTTACATTGTTAAAGTAAACCCGATGAACAGAAGTAGCAAAAACGCCGAAGGAAATCTTAAAAATTATTTACCATGCGAATCATCCCAATTGAACGAAACAATCGCTCGATCTCCAACAATCAATGAAGGTCTTTTTTCGACGAGACCAGGAACCGTAAGGATCAGATATTCTCCGTGATGCCTGAGGACCGCACTATCCATGTCGTATCGTTGAATATCGATGGTTAAGCTAATTTCCTCAAGATAAAGCAGAGCGTGAAATCTTGTCGTGTAATTCTCAAGTCTCAATCCCTCGGTCAAACAAGGAATAGCTTCGCTCACGGCGAATTCGCACTCAATTTGGGTTCTCTTCTCATTGACCGACGGCAAAACGGCGTCCCAGAAACGTTGGGGGACTCGAAATACTCCGTTTCTCACAGCAATGAACGAGGGTGGTTTGCAAGGGCGAACTCCCTGCACGTAATTTCCTTGATCGTAATCTCTTTGCGTTACAAGCTTATTCGTTCTTCCTACTGAACAAGGTTCGGAATACGACGAAGAATTTTTCGCGTTCACAGTTATCCGAAACGTCCGACCGATTTTGAAGCCTTTAAAAATGAAGATGAAGAGTTCTTCGGTTGTGCCAACAAATTTAGCACGACATTTGAACACGAAGGTTTTTGTTGTACATCCTGGAATTCGAGTGATTTCATCCACGGCCGGTGAAACAAGGGATAATTGTGATTGAGCCTTTTTCGAAATGAAACAACCACGAGTCAATACTTGGTCCGTATTTTTAGTGTTTTCCACCGTTACAGACAACGTTTGTTCCTCGTGAATGTTTAAATCGAATGATAAATTATTTTTTATTACTATCCCTTGCTTGTCGAAATACAGCTCATCGAGATTCGATTGCGTCACTTGAGATCCCATTGGCACAAGTGGCGTCGATTCGAGCTGTGAAACCTGAAATATCGTTTTTAAATAAAGCAAATTACGAACAATTCGCCAAATGTATGTTTTTAACCACTAAAAACCTTCACCCAATTATTCCAATAGTTTCCCAATTTTCTTCTAATTACTCTTTTCGTATTCTACCAGATTTATATTCTCGCTCAATTAATTCTAATTGAACAACAATTTTTCGTTCCCTAAAATCTGTTTGTTTCTCATTCGATCAATTTTTCAATTTACTAGTTGTACTGCAAGGAACTTGTAGAGGGTGGATCAAAAAGTGTTTGGGAACACAAATTTTGAAAGCGTATTTTTGTCATCTAAAAAGTTACTATTCAGTTGAATTCCTTTTCAAATTTCAGTTTTTTTTCGTAAGTTGTTGAAAGAGCCGATTATGGATAATTGCTACGAACTTTTTGATGTAACGAAGAAATTTAGAGTTTGAAAAGAATTTACAAAATGTAGTAAATTATCCATTTTATTACCTGATTCAGAGGGACGACGGTCAAAGAACGCCAAGTGTGAATCCCTTGATCGCTTTCGATACTGTCTGAAACAACTTTGTCACCAACTTGGGGAGCATAGCCAGTTTCACAGGAGGCTTTATTGAAAATAGTGTCTCTATCGATAGTTCCCGCTCCGAGATTCGAATCCCATTTGGTGACATTGCCAACTTTGAGTTTTGATCGAAGCGGTTGTATGTTATCAACTTCGAGAACTTCGCCGGCCAAATCGCCGGATTCCTCGTCGATTTCGACGAGCGATTCAAGCATCAACCAATCACCGATGTACGGCACAAACGTCGATTTTACTTTGTCGAGATTCAATGAAACGTCGGCAGGTTCGAGAAAAACTTGTCTACCTTCGCGTCGCACAACCTTCGCGACGATACTGCGTTTTATCATTTGTGCCTGCGTAACATGATTCTTTTGAACTTCTGCACTGTCATCATTTCCCTCGTCCCAATTGTCTTCTATGCGAGATACTATTTTGCGTATTTTGGGAACTTCGCTCTCGTCTCTTTGATATCCCATGAAATAAACTTTGTTTCCTATCTCTAAATTATCAACGTACACGTTCGACGCTTCACACATGTAACGCTTGTCGACGAGAACATAATTTGTGGAAATACTCGTCACCGTTCCTGTCGTGTAAAAACAACCCTCAGGATTATTGTCAGCTTCGTCATTTGCCACTGTTACCGCGTCGCATAATTCTTCCTTTGCTTTGTTCAGTCTTGCTACGAGATCATCAATGTTAGGCTCCTCAGTTGTTTCACCACCGCCTAATACGTACTTTGCTGCATTGATCAGCAACGAAAACATTTTGATCTCAATTTTTTTGACTATTGTCCATATATCTGTAGATTTAAAAAAAAAATTAACAAAATTGATGCAATGCAAATATCCGTGTATCATTTTGGTTTTTGTTTTGAAAAAATAGGTCATATCAAAGAAATTTTAATATATAATTAAAATTGCATTCTTACACCCACTCTGTAGCTTTTAAATATTCCAATTCTTTCCGAAGGGACTGGACTCGTTTCGCGTGTAATTCCCTGATGAGCTTTTTCTGTTGTTTTTGTACTTGAAGCTCAGACTTCATGTGACTAAGGATTTTCGAAGTTTGCGAGCTTCCCGAAGCAAGACCGGAGTCCTGAGATTCACTCTGCCCCGAAGATTGTCCTAATGCAGTCGGCGAGAGTGGCGAAGAGTTCATTACTTCGAAATTTAACGACTACTCTGTAAAGAATTGGATTGCAGTGTCTCACAATCGACAATTTACTCTATCAACAATGAATAACCTTAAAGATCAACGTCACATTCGAGAATTAGTCACGAGTAAAATGAAAATCAAAGGACGTAATTATCAAAATGATTCTTATTATTGGCAGCGTATTTGGATTATCACAAATTGTTTAAATATTTGTCAATAATTGCGCAATTTCACGTTTTCAGGTTTATAAACAGACGCGGGGACCTAAACTAAAGGCGCGTTCGGGGAGTCGCTATTTGCGCTACGAACGCTAACGCTACCATTAAATAGTATTACTATAGGTTGCATTTTTAGCGCAAATAGTGACTCCCCGAACGCAGCCTAAGAACTTTTAAATCGACTGCTCGGAAATTGCCTCTAGCCACTTCCGGTCTCAAAAATAAATATCGATTCAACGTCATTTCCGTCGTCGCCACCACACTTTTCTTTTAATCTTTTCAAAATTGTAGGGTAAAAAGCTACTTTGAAATTGTACAAATCTCGAATTTGTTTTCTCAACGTGTTATTTAAATACTTTTATTCGTTAATTAAAAAAACATTCGAAGATGAAGAAACTGCAATTGAAACGTACGGGTCTGGACGTCGCGAATCCCAGAGAGCATATGAAACCATTCAATTTTTGTTGCAACATTAATCGACAAGATCCGGACACGCGTTACGACATGAGAATTCCGCCGTTGGTAACGTCATTGACGAACATTGCACCGAACAATAAAGAAGGTCCGGACCTAAAATTTCGTCTACAGGATATCGCAAGGCAGGATCGCGTGCCGGCTCTCCGAAGCGGAGTTCATAAGGTCAAAAGTCATATGCAGATGGGACGAAGTAAAAGAGGTCGAGGTCCTTTGCAGTGGTACCTCGAGGATGAAATTGCTCTGGCACGAGATATTATTGCGAACGAGAAAGAGGAGAAACGGCGGAGAGAGATGAAAAAACATCGCGATTTATTGAAAGTGAAAAAACATGGGAAACGTAAAAAATCGAAAATTCGTAAAAGCCACGTAGCAGACGAAATTCGACATAACGAGAGATCGCCATCTCATCATAGATCGTCATCTCGTCATAGATCATCATCCCGTCACAGATCATCATCCCGTCATAAATCATTATCCGATCATAAATCATCAGTGAACGTAGGGAATGATTATCAAGAGGAAGATATTGAAAAAGTCGAAGAATGATTACTAAAACGTAGGTTTCAAGCTGTTCGCCAACAAGGTCGTTGGATTTTAGCTCGAGTTGATGCACCTTGGTCACGTAACCGCGATGAAGGTTCGTGTCAGGCTCATTTCGAGTGTTCAGACACATTTAACCAGACAGTTTTACGTAACCGACATAAAACCCAACAGACTGTAAACCGTACATTGAAGGCTAAGCGAGAAAACGGAGCAAATTATGAATGAAGATAAACCATTCTTGTGAATTGTATAATAAAAAATATTTTCATGAAAATTTACTCACTCTATTAAAAACTATCGAATGTATTCTACAAAAAGGTACTAGTGACATTTAAAATGTTCACTTAACATTCACCGTTATTTGTAACAACATATTCAGATTTAAGATTTTTTTGATAAGACAAAAAAAAATTTAACTAACGGAAACCTTTTTAACAAATTTAAAATATTGCTAAATTATTTGGATATAAAAGAAAAGAAAAATGAATAAAAATAATAACATAATTATTGAAATACTATTTATTTTTTTTATATTTAAATCAACAATGAATTTTTATAATATCAATGGTACAAAATAATGAAAAGAATTTACTTAAATATGTAACATGGAAATAAACAACTTTAAGGGTGAATAAAAAATTCTAAAACAATAAAAATGTTGGCTGAAAAACATGGGTAAATTCATCCTAAAACCAAACTGTACATATTTATTGTTTACAAACTAAATCAGGCAAAGAAACGGTGTAGCAGGAATAGAATAACAAATCCGAGCTGGATAATGGTTTTTATAGCTTTATTAGAAAAAATTATATTTGAGCGACGTACAAAGATCCATTTTTTAATTATTTTTTATTAATCAATTTTATAGTATACAATGATCAACGATTTTTAGTATACAAAGGAACTGTAGAAGTCACGAAAGTAAGGTCATATTGAAAATATCTACGTCGAGGATTCCGAGCATTTTTCGAATCCCCGTTTTTCAACGCGATTTTTTTTTACTATGTTTATTATTTTTTATTCGCGATGAACCGCTATCGGTTTGGCGTTGCGTTTTTTTAGGACCGTTTGAGGTCTTTGTCTATACGGCTCAAGTTCTAACGTCTAGATCACCAATTTTTCCAAGAAAATTAATCTTCTCGTTTTTCTTAGTGATAGAATTTTTCAATCGCTCATTACGAATCTCTAGTCATGCTCAAAAAGTTATTTATTGTTAATAACTAATTATACAAACAGCTATCGTGTGTTTTAGACGGAGATTCGGTGCAATTATATATTTTGGAGAAACGAGAGATTTTCCAAAAATCCAAAATCATTATAAACAATCAACAAAACGATAAATATAATTATATCCACTTATCGATAATAAAAAATAAAAAAATTATAATGTAACGAGTGCAAACGCAACGAAAGAGACTCTGTGTTTAATATTTCAAATTGACTTTAGGAATTTCTATTAGCAAAAAAAACAGGGAAAACAAAAATCTTTCCGAAATACTTACATCAACGTTTTTAAAATGACTTGTTAAATTTTTGGTTTTTTTTCCCCGAATAATACTCTTCAATTGGATTTTCAAATAACAGCAGTCGTGAAACGTTTGTCCGTACAGCTATCGAATAAATTATCTAATATGCTACAGGCATTTTAAGGTACTCGTTAATAAAGCATGAAAGTTTATCGGTAAAGATAAGAACAAAAAATCTCAAAAAATAAAAACAAAGAAATAGATGAATTTTTGGTAAAATAACGATCCGAGGATACCTTCATGCTTTTTTTTTGTTGCCGACAAAATCACTGTTCCCTCGTACGTAATGACAGATTTTTTAACCACCGTTTTTCACTTTTCGTAAGATCCGAGCGAATTCTGAAAATCGTGCTCTAACAAATTCAGTGGCACGCTGTGAAAAGAAAAGTCACAAACTGATTAATTATAAAGAAAAAATAAGCCATTTCGTACGTGAAAATAAAAATAACACTGATATTCAAAAAGGCAAATCAATGTCGCACCGTTTTGCAGTTATTATTTTATGCACACCCGTTCGGATGTGCCTGTTAGAAAAGAAAAATAAAAAATGAACAAATTGAATGTGAATGAACGCACGAATTTGCTTCGGCAATTAGACCTCTCTAGCATTGTGTATAATAGTGAATAATTAGTAAATGGTAGATTAAAAAATAGTTAATAATCATTAGTCTCTAAACGCAAACAATTATTTTGTTTTTGTTGCGCATAAATTGTCGAACGGTTGTATTTTCTTCATTTTTTTTTCTCTAATTATTTGGGAATGTTTTAGTCTGTAACGACGCTGAGAATTTCGTCTTTCTCCAATTCCTCCATTTTCTCATGGAAATTAACAACGCCTGCTACGATTTTCTCCGAGTGTGGAGTTTTCGGTGTTGTTGGACGTGGGAGCTGCATGTTTGATGACTCAACGTCCGAGTCATTTTTGACGACGTTTTTATCGGTGAAAGACAATTTTCTAACGACGCCCGCACTCGCGTCTTCGCCGGAGATATTTTCTACGCGCTTTTTGTCTAAAACTTCAAGCGTCGAAGTTTCTTTATTCGAATTATCAGCGGTTAAATCGGTGCCTTTGTTGATACTACCGGGTACAATTCGGTCCTCGATAGGCGTCGAATTTCGTCGCGTACTGTGATCAAAAACTACATTTCCTTCGGACAATTCAGAAGAAACGGTTGTCAAGAAAAGATTTTCTGGCATTGGACTTTTCGATTTTGTCGATTCGTCGTTCATTACGGAAGGTGCATTTTCCGTCGGTTTAAGAAGGCATGTTTTCTCCGGAAGTACTTTTCCGTCCACGTCCTGGCACTTTTTTTCACTCTTTACGAGTTTTTCCGCGATTATTTCGTTGCTCGAAACCTCCGGCACGACTTTTTCCTCCGCATCCTCGCTCTTTTTCTCACCACTTGTGAGTTTCTCGGCAATTACTTCGCTACTCGAATCTTTTGACACAATTATTACAACAGCTGCAGTTTCCTCAACTTCCTTAACTTCGCTCAAATTTTCGGACGTTTGAGCAGTTTGGTGAGTCCATCCTGAAGAGATCGATTCATCTGTTTTGGAAGAGCTACTGACGGTTGAATCATCCGAGATCGTAATAGTTTCGATGCCCGAAGTCTCGTTGCTGGATGTTTCCTGCATCGAAGCGACGATTTCAACAGAAACTTGACCGGAGTTTTCCTCGACGATTACTTCGTTTTCTGCAGATTGCTCACTCTTTTCGATTGTTATTTTGGCGCATAGTGGCAACAGCATTTCGACAACATCGGTTCCGTCGATGCTCAACCGAACGATAGCCGGTTCTTTGTCCTCGAGGACCTCGTATTCGAACATCGTAATTCCCTCGTTAACGAGCTCGAAAAATTTCTCGCACGCTTCTTCGGACCAATTCTCGACATCGTCGGGCATCTGGAGAGAGCATCCAGTGGACAAAGCCGGTTTTTGCACGATATCCTCCGGCAAAACCCTCAATTCCGTCGTAATAGCTGAATTTCCATAATCGATGTAAAAAACTTCGGTTCCGGCGTCACCGTGAGAAAGTATTTTGGCTCTGTACCATTGATCGTCTTCGGGAAATTTAGCAGCGCATATCGTACCCTCCTCAATTTTATCCAACGGCAAAAAGCTCTCAGCGGCGACGAGATGATCGACCATGGTTTCGAGCTCGGTGATAGAATTTTGGGCTTGTATGGAAAAGTCGGACGGTGAATTAACGTGGCTGACGAGGACGTTCGGTGAATTTTCCTCTCCGAGAGGAGGAAGTCTTTCTTCGATGATCGGTACGTGAGGTGTGCAAAGTTCAACTAAAGTTTCGACGACATCTTTGCCTTCTTGAGTCAAACGAACGATCGAGGTGTCTTCTCGTTCCTCGAGAATCTCGGGATGGAAAATGGTTTCTCCATCAGCAGCAATTTTTACGAATTCGATGCAAGCTTCTTCGGACCATTGTTCGACACCCTCGGGCAAAGCGAGGCTGCATTTTTTCGAATACGCTGGTTGCGAGGCAACGTCGTCAGGAATCTCGCGAATTTCGGTCGATATCGCAGAATTTCCATAATCGATATAAATGACTTCGGTGCAGGTATCAGAATGAGAGACAACGCGAGCTCTGTACCAAGCGTCGTCTTCGGGGAATTTAGCGACGCACAAAAGACCCTCTTTGATTTCCGTCGGCGTAGGAAACATGTCAGCGACGATAAATCTATCGGCGAGAGTTTCGAGGGAAGAGACGTTTTTCGCTTCTTGAATCCAGAATTCACCGGGCGATATAACGTGGCTGACGAAACAAGAGCTGAGATCCAAGTCGGGATCGAACGGTTCTTCGATGAGATTCTCATCGGCTGAAATTCTCGAGCCATAATTCCGTTGCACGAGCTCGTCAACGACGCTCTTTTCGTCCACGAACAGCTCGACTCGCCTCGGAGCACTGTCGGCGATCACAAGCGCCTCCATGTTTTCTGCGTTCGTCACGATTCCTTCGAACCATTCGTTAGCGGGCGTCATCCAATCCTCATCTCCATCGGGGATCACGTCGAGACGACATTTGATCGCGTACCTTTTGATAGATTTCAATGAATCCGTAATCACTTTGCATTTTCCTTGGTTCGTGTAAACCGCATCGGTGTTTCCGTAATCGATGAAACGCACCGATATTATTTCTGGATCGGCGACCACGACCTCGGCTCTGTACCACATGTCGTCGACGGAATACATCGCCAAACAGAGAGTATTTTCCTCGGGAATACCCTCCAGCATCGGGCAATTGTCTGCCTCGTCTTGCAATCTGTTTTGCAGTTGTTCGATCGCTGGCAATTCCTCGGTTCTCTGGAGCCAAAACGAAGCAGGACTGTCCGCGTGGGGGCAAATTACTTGATACCGTTCTCCAACGACCATTTCCGGAATGACGGTTTGTACAGCGGGATTTTTCGATATTTCAATAGCTTCGAGGGCGCTCAATTTTTCGCTGATTTTTCCATCTGCGTTGGTCAATTCGGCGACCCATTTTTTGTGCACATTGTACATCGTAGCCGTGAATTCTTCGTCGAGTATGTGAGTTTTGAGGATTTCCTGTTGTTGCTCGATCGAGCCACCGACGTCGACAGTCAGGGCTACTTTGATGGCCAGCTCGGGTTGAGCGTTGAATTGAGGTTCGAGGACGCGTAACGAATTGAGAGGAAGATCTTCGTTGTTACCGTAATCGATGTAATGAACCGTGACGCCGGTTTCGGTGACACTGAGAATTTTCGAACGATACCAATTGTCGTCGGCGCTTTTCGCTGCGCAAAGAGTGCTCGGAGCCGTGACAGGTTTTTTATCGTCCCCGCAAACGCTGTAGTGGTCGAACAATTGAGAAAGCAGCTCGGTATCAGCGTCTAATTCCATTTGTCTCTTGAGCCACACGCTGGACGAATTTTCAACGTGGGAAACGACGACTTTCTGCGTCGAATAAAGGATCGGCATTGGACATATCGGAGAAATCTCCTCGTCTTTGTCGTCGTAATTTAATTTGATTTTTTTGCCGTTCGTGTCATAGAGTTTCACGATGAGTCTGCGCAACGAAAAGAATTAATTAAGGTTTTTTTATTTTACAAATGAATCTTTTTTTGACGATTATTTCTTTTATAAATCCTCTCTAGTTTCCTGGTCAATAAAAAAATGAAAAATCACCTATTATTGTCGACTTCCTCGACAGCGACAATGACAATGGTGTTTTCGATCCTATCCCTCAATTTTTCGTCCATAACTATGTCAGTTTTCGCATCTTTCAAGCAACACTCAACAGCCTGGTTCTGCATCACCGAGAGAGGTCCAGGCAACGCGAGCATCTAGTTTAAAATGACCGAAAACGGAGTTTAGTAAACCTTAATGATAAATAAGGAAACGAAAGATTGGACGTTAGTCTATGATGGCTCGTTCGATCGATTAATATTTAGATTATCTTATTGTGTCAGTTATTATGAGCTTCCTGCCTACGAAAATCTTCCGCTTGAAGCACCTCAACTTTTCGCATGAATTTGCGACGTGAAATAATTAATCAGAACCCAAACAGCCAGCTACCGAGCTTACTCCCAAATACCTTGTTTGGTTTAAAGAAAAACAAATTAAATTATTTGCTTTTTCGCGCGTTAGTGGATCGCAGAATGTATGGTATTAGTGGTTTTACATTGCCCGTAGTCACAATGCAATGCGTAACTGCAATTAATGTTTTTATTATTGGGTGAATTTTTTGCATGTAGGTAACAACGTTCCTGTGGCAAAAACTCACGCAGTTCAGAGGTATCTCGTCATTAGCTCCTGTATCAATGAGCCTCACGTCAAATCCCGTAGTACGTGAGCAGTTTACGACAACGGCACGTCTCCATCCCTCGTCCGTATTAACGAGACAACCCGCGCCGAGACACACTTCACGGCACGAAAGTCTTGGCATCACCTGACATTGGCATACTAATCCTTAGTTCTTTTTTAGCTTTTTCTTTGTTTATTCTTTACTATCAGTACAATGACTGCCCCCAATGTTTATTTGTTGGAAACTTCCACGAAACACTTCTACGAAAACATTAAGATCTTTTTTGTAGCTTTCTTGGCATCGCTCAATCCTTCGTCAACGCTTACGAATTCTGAACGATTCAAAAAAACTTTCATTCACAAGCAGATAAAATTAAATGAAATTTACTATTTCATAAATTCTATAATTTCGAAAGATCGTTAATTAAATAATTGTGAACTCATACAAATCGTGAACGATATGAAAATACTATTGTTTACAAGATTCTGATATAATCAAATATATTCTTTCGAAATTTATTACTGGAAAATGAAACTGGACTCTTTTGATACTTTTGCACTTGGTCAATAGTTTTTATTTTTAATTCAAAATCTATCGAATAGAATTCTTTGGATGCCACTAAAGCGTACAAAAATCAACGTCAACAATACAAAGTGAATATTCGACGTAGTTCAACGATAAAATGGACACCATCCCACGAAATTACCAATTCCTGATTAACAGAATAAATGATCGTTACGTTTTTGAAATTTTACATATGTTATTAATACTAGATTTTTTAAGACGAAATTTAAGTGTTTCAAGAACACGGATGAACAATTTAAATTAAAAAGCTTAGCTTCACAAACTTGCTAAAATTTTTTTTATCGGTTGTACTTTGTTTTAACGTGGTTAAGGATCATGATAAAAATCAAAAACGTCATAATTTGCCTTAAAAAATAACATTAATCGCTTATTAGTGGAGGATTAGTTTGCCAATGGATTAGATGTTGTTTTTCTTTCATTTATACGCTTATTAAAACATTATTGAAACTGGCACATTCGACAATAACGAGTAGAATCTGGTAAGGAGGCTTCACGAGGGGAAAACGGTAGCAAATGATTAATTAATTAATACCATACATCGTGCGATGAAACGTTACTTCGAGGATTATCGAGACAATAATTAATGACAATGAAGTTCGAATCGTCGGGATGCAAGGAATTTTTTCTTAGTTTTTTTTCAGAGCTTAACATTTTTTCGTTTTATTTATGGTATAAAGTTCCATGAGGTTTTTTTTAGATCATAAGACGAAGGGTGCAAAAAAGTAGCAGTTTAGAAAATGAAGAAATATGTAGATAAAAAAAAAAACACTTTTCATTGATTACGAACGATGCAAAATTCCCATGTCACAATAATCATTGATTGGGAACTGTGGGGTTTATTAGCAAAACGAATTATCGACGAAGATAATTATTTTTTTTATTTTAATGGGACTGCACAATTAGAATTTTATGGGATAACATGCAATGAATTTTCTGAAACATTTTTTTGTTTAACGAGGGAAAATTTGGATTCACCTGAAATTCGTAAATAAGACAGATAACAAGCACATTCAAACACACATTCGACATTCACTGAGCTTACCTGCGGATTATGTTGAGCCATATAAGTGTGAATGGCTTTTTCGGTCGCGGTTGCGCTCGGCAACTGTATGTGGAATTTCATCGCACTCGCAACGTTTGATACTTTAACGCGTAACGCTTGGCCAGCGAGAAGACTTATGTCGAATCGGGGTAGATCTTCGATTATTGGTTGTTTTTCCATCGTTTCGACTTCTGCAAAAAGAAAAATGTCAAAATTCTCTCTTATGGCAAAAAAATGGTCGTAGCTTCTTGTCAATAAACGATCTGAACCTGCAAATTACGAACACATAAATAAAAACTTCTGAAGACCTTAAACTAAAAATGCTAAAAATATTTGCGACTAACAGCGCAATAAATGAATGAATTAAAAATCATGAATATTTGAGTTACGAAATTACCATGTTTTTCGACATTAACGTGCGCCGAAACGGCGAACGATGCAAGCGACTTTTCAACGAGCAATCCTGCAATGTCAACATTCTCGGTTTTCAAGGAAACTAAATACTTTCCCTCCTTTTCCTCATGAAAAGTGCATTCGATGTTATCAGCTTCAAAACATTTCTCGATTTCCTGCTTGTTCGATTTGGCCCAATTCGTACCGTTTGCAGGAACGATATTTTTCAACGAACATTTCACCGCTTGTTTCGGAATCTTCATGTATTTTTTCTCCACGCGATACGTGCTGCGTTGCTCGACCATCGCGGTGTTACCGAAATCGATGTAACGAACGATGTTACCGCGTGCTTTGTTCAACTCGAGAATTTCGGCGCGGTAGAGTGCTCCGTCGTCGGAGAAGACGGCCATCACCGCTGAACCAACCTGAAATTTTCATTTTATAGAAGTTTCAGATACGCCTCACAGAGTAAAAAAAAATGAGTTTCCAATTTTAATGTTTTTTTTTTTTTTAATTCAACATGTCAAGGATGTCGGATGAAAACAATTTGAATTTTAAAAACAACGAACGCAGTGATCTGAGGCAGCACTTCTCAATTATTTTTCCTTTTAATTTTATAGCTGACTTTGCATTGTATTTTTCTTGACACTATGTTTGCTAAATTATGCGATAAATATAGAATTCGATATGGTACAAGAAAGGATTAGTGTGCATTTTAATAGCTATACTTCATTTTTTACTTCATTTGTTGTCGTATCGCAGAAGTGCATTATTTTTGTGATTCCGACGTACGCAATTTGAGACGCATCTTTTTCATGAAATAATTTTTGTATAATTTTTTTATAACTCTTCAAAATGCTTTAAAATACGGCGTATCGAGCCTGTTTTGAATTTTTCAAAATAAATAACATTTTCATTATCAAAGAGGCAAATTTTTCATGGCAAATTTTCACACCGGTGCGAATGTGTAAAAAAAATTATGTCCAGTTTTCATCGCTCAAAACTACGAACAAATATTGGACACTAGATAAAAAAAGGAATATCGTTCCATTCGAACGATATAAACTTTAAAACCATCGATGCCCTTTAATATTAATCGTTTTGGACAACCCTGTCAAAGGCCATAAAGTAACCAGCAGGAAATTCCGAGTAACACCCGTTTTAAGGTAATAAAAAAATGGTTAATTACTTTATGGGTTTACAATGCTATGTCGACATATTACCAATTAAAAAGAGCAGAAAATTTCTCGGGAAATATGCTTCTATTCCAAAAAATATATTCAATAATTCTGTATATGAAAAAAAGGTTGAGGGTTTAGAATTTTTTTCCTTTTTCTAAAGTATATGCTCGGGACGTGCGGAAATCTGCATGTGGGATTGACCCCTCTCAACAAGTTGAGCGAACCGGTACATATTTATTTTACCCTGTTTAGATGAGCTTCAGGCAACAAAAGATTAATTTACATTCAAGAGACCGAGTATTCCTCGAAAAAATGCTAGTATTATAAAAAGGTTCTTAGAGAAAACTGTTTGGAAACAAAAAATATGTAAAGACGTCAAAAAACCAGAAAAAATGCTTTCTACTTCGCAAATGTTGGAACAATCTGACACGTAGACTGCAGTTTGAATGCAGAGAGTGACGAACAAAACCCTTACATATTTATTCACCACTTTCAAGAGACCAAGTATTCCTCGAAAAAATGCTGGTATTATAAAACGTTTCTTAGAGAAAACTGTTTGGAAACAAAAAAATATGTAGACGTCAAAAAACCTGAAAAAATGCTTTCTACTTCGCAAATGTTGGAATAATCTGGCACGTAGACTGCAGTTTGAATGCAGAGAGTGACGAACAAAACCCCTACATATTTATTCACCAATTTTATATGGCATTCAGGTAATATAAGGATTAATGGCGATTTTTCGAACTACAAACGGCTTTTATGGGATATTCCTCAGACTAATGCATATATAATCTAGAAAATCGATTTTGCAGTTTTTCTTAAAATTTGCAGTTTTGTATGACGTGCAAAAAATTCAACGGCTGGCTCACCCCTCAATTTTGAAGTCGTACAGGGATTTTTGGGGACGAAAGAAAAATTAATAAAACCAAATTTCAATTGCTGAATAAAAAATTTGCCTTTGAAACAAGTATCGAAGTTCGTTTCGTCAGACTTTAACAATTTTTTTTTAATAGTCCTCCAAATCTATTTGCATTTTATAACTGTAAAACTTGATTAAACATTTTATGGAGCCCAAAAATAAATTTGGAAAAGAGTTTGGGCAATTTAAGGGACAAAGACAATGAGAAACAAAACAAATATTTTTCGTCACGTTCCAAACGATGCAAAATTAATATCATTGTTGAGTGAATGGAAAAAATGTTAAAAACAACATTTGCGTTGTAAGAATAATTTCAATTTACCTGAAGAGGTTCATTAATGGGTTGTCTGTTGGCGTAAACTTTTTGTATGTCGAGCATCATTGCCCTGAATTCGTCTTTCCTTGCGAGGGTTTGGCAATAGAAAGTGTCAGGATTCATGAACCAAGTTATGATGATATTGTCCTTGGAACCAGGGGCCAAATTTTCGATGGGCCATTTTTCATCGAGAGGTGCATAATCAGTGGGTTGGAGAAGGTTTTGTCCTTGTCGTGGGCGTCCCTTGGATCGCGCATTATTTTTGGCTTGTGCGAGATCAGCACCGTCGCTGAATTCCTCGTTGATGTAATTCGGAGACGGTTTATCGTCGACCACTTCGCGGAGAAGAACCTCAAAAACGTTATTTTCGTTTGCGATGAATTCAGCCTCGAGCAGCGGCTTGTTTGTGAGATCAGTGAATTTGTCTATATCGCTGGTATCCCAGGTCGTTTTACTAGCCGCTAATAATTTGCACGCGATCGCTTGAGCCGATATTTTCGCGCATTCTGCGTCGAGCTCTTTGATTTTGTCGAATTCGACGGTTTCGATATTCCCGTAGTCCACAAAATAAACCGTTGCTCCGTTCGCCTCGACGGACTGCACTTTAGCACGATACCACTTCGAATCCTCCGAATATAGAGCAACGCACTCGAGGCCTTCCTTAATTCTCGACCTGTCCACTATTTTTCCACCGTTCTCGTAAGTTGCTTCGATCTTCGCTATTATTGGATCGAACTCGAGATTATCGGGGCACAGCTGAACGTGAAAATCCCCGGGATCTTTCATGAATATTACCTCGCAATTCTTCACAGCACCAACTGTGATGTTCGGCGATGGTATGCTTATCTTTTGCGGTGTTGGTGGTGTCCTGTTCGTCCAGGTATCAAATTGTCGGTTCTGTAATAATTTGAATCGATTTACTAAGTAATAGGGTTTAATTCGTTATTCGATTTTCATATAATAGACTCATGATGCCGTAACGAAGGAAAAAAATCCACGAATTATAACAACAAATTTATTGAACAGACTGTGAATATTCTATTAACAAAACTGGACTGGATAACAAAATGTCGGTGTTTCCTTGGTTGCAACTAATTCTCTTTTGTTTGTTTCGTAGATCCCACAATTTTTTTTATAATTTGACGGTAATAAATGCGGGGTGACCTTTTTGGAGACCAAAGAACAAAATTGAAAAAAATCTCGCTAATGTATAAAACCAAAAATTGACAAATAAAAGAAAACTTTCTGTCGCGGTCCACTGATGGAAATGTCAATAGAATTGAGAATAATCGAGATTAGTACAATAAAATAAAAATTTTTATTGAGTGAGACAACAAAGTGGAGTAAAATTTATAGTGATTCTTGAAATTGAATTTCAGAAAACAATAAATTACCTCGTTAGCTGCACCAAAGTCTCGTTTATTGTCTCGAATTCTTGCTGAAGCACCGTTCATTCTGGCGCTTCTAAAAGTACCGCGATCGCTATCGCCGTCATTTTCTCGGGAGTTTGGCGTTTTACCGCCATCTCGTCGTCCTCTGTTGCCTCCTCCACGTCGTCCGCTACGTCCACTGCCTTTCGATGATGCATCAGAGTCCTTGTCGCTCCAAGTTTTTTCCGCGCTACCATTTCTCTCGTTTCTTGAATTGTTACCGGAATAACGAGCGTTTCCAAAACTACCGCGACCGCCACGATCGCGATTCTCCATGCTTCCACCGCGAATGTTCCCGTTCGAATCACCGGAACGCTCGAATCTATCGTTTCTGTCGTATCTAGGTCCTTCTCTACCCAAACGATCGTTTTTTCCATCGTTTCGTGAAAATCTGTCGTTCTGTCCAGAATTCGGTGACCATTCCTTTTCGCGATTCTGATAACGATTATCACGATTTTCGAATCGTCTCGACTCGTTATTTTCGTTTTTCCAATTATTCGACTTTCCTCTCTCAGCCGAATTGTTCGAGTCCGGAATTATCGAGGGTTCCGAACGCGGTGAGTTGTTCCATTTGTTAGATTGGTTGTCACTGAAAATCGTGAGAAATATTAATTCATATGTGTATTCTTTCGACCGTTAAAAAATTGAAAAACTGATGAGCTTTGTAAATGGGCAGGAGTTCTAGTGGCCTTCAAAACTCAAAGTCATTGAAATTGTTCACTTTTTTATGCAAACAGTTCCTGAATTGACTTTGAGGCTTTTTTATTCCACCTAAAAATGTTTAGTCAATTCATAAAGCACACAGCAATTTCTGACAATCAGAAAATGCTACAAAAAATATTAGTGTGAAAAAATACTTCTTCCACCAAGCTTTGGAATTTTATTGCGAGATTAATCAAATTTTTAATACAGTAGGAAGGATTTTTAATACAGTATTGAAGAATGAATTACACGTGCTTATCAACCACAAGTTTTGTTCGATCAGAATTTCGAAACTTTACAATTTGAGAAAAATCTAAAAAAAAAAAAAAAAAATTCAGTCTTCTTTGAAACTTTACAAATATTGACTCGAAAATAATAATTCTAAAAAGTTGACATATTGTTCTAATATATTTTTCGATAAATAGCCAATTTTTTCATCGTTATGTGAAATGAATATTCCTTTTTTTATATTTTTACATAAATGTTTCAAAAATGAGTAAAAAATCGCAAATTTCGCACGTGTTTTAGTAATAAGATTCAGCACCATATAAAAGTAGAAATGAGGAATTTCAAAAAATTGAAAAAATTCAAAAGTATTCTGAAAAATCAACAAATTCATTTTATACGACGAACAAAAAACTTTGTCTGATTATTTGTTTGACAATCATTTTTTTAAACAATTTGTTAATCATTATTTGATAACGATAATTTTTTCAGATTTTTATCGAACCTCTAAGTACTGAAATTTTTATGGACTAAAATGATTGGCATAAATATGTGTAATTCATCCTGAATGTTACGAGAAAATAATCCGAAATAAATATCGCGAAAACTTTGATATCATAAGCTGAAAAAATAAACTATTATTTTTCACAGTACATTTATAATAATGATGTGAATGCTCTCCCACTCAAACGATTATCGCTGATAAGCGTTGAAGGACGAACAAAATTTTTCATATTGTTAGTGATTTAATCCTGCAACCGAGAGCGAGTAAGCAGTGCTTAAAGGAACAAATTTGAGCTGTGCTGTACCCGAATTAAATTGCGACATTTAATGTATCGTACGAAACTTTACCGTGCAGCGTTTACGTTTTGAGCTTTAGATTTTTGTTGTTGGCCCACGGTAGATTGCTTTTTAACGTTGGACCTGTATATTTTCAACGCATTTATAATTATAAATTCGTGAGAAAAAAAGAACATCTCATTAATCATAAACTTACCTTCGATTGTTACTGGAATGCGAAGAATTTATTGTTTTTTCGTTGTACGGATCAATGCTCGAATGGACGTTGCTATTGGCAACGCTCGTTCTTTTCAACCGATGGATAATGTTGACGAGAGGATCGATGTTGGGATCGTAGAGGTCAACGATGGGGCCAGTTGACGTTACTTTTTGAACAATCATCGCTACGTTTTTCCCTGTTATTTCCGCCTTGAGGCCGTCGTTGAGCTCTTTGGTCGTTATTTCCGTATCGTAATTGTTCAAAAAGCAACGAATCGCTTGAGCACGAAGTTTCAGGAGATTTGCATCCGTCAAAGGTTTTATGTATCCCAAAGGTATCGTTTCCTCGTAACCATAATCGACATGAAACACAGTTGCTGATTTGTCGGTCACACTTTTTATTTCTGCTCGCTGCCTGTAATTTTTATACGAATTGATCATTTGATAGAATAATTGTTAACCCTAGAACACCTCAATCTATTTTTTCCAACGTAAACCCCACACTGGGGTAAAAAAAATAATTACTCCAATCTTATCTTTAACATAAAATGTTCCTCGTATGCGATAATAAAGTTTAATTATATACCGTTCTCTTTGTTTTTTGATAAAGAAGAGAATGGTGCATGATAAAGTCGCATTCGGTAAATATTTAATGGTGAAAACTCTATAAAACTGGAAAAATGGTTTAAAAAAATGATTCGGGAAGGAAATTTGACATTTTCGTGGGGTAACTAATTACCCCGTGTGGGGTTCTAGGGTTAAAAGAGTATCTTTATTTTCTCAAATAGAAATAATGAATTAAAAACTCATTTCCGACTGTGATAATACTTTGGGGAAGCGTATCTACTAGTTTTCTTACCATTGAGAACTTTTGTTTGAAAAAGCGATGCATTGAAGACCTTCTTTGAGCTTGGTCGGATGAATTGATGGAGCGTTAGGTACGTATTTTTGAATTTGGCCAACAAGAGTTTCCAGCAAAGGCGCTTCGCTGTCGAGTTGAACAAAAATAACGGAGGATTCCATGGAAACAACCTGAACGATTTCCCTGGATTCGGGTTGTAATTTTCGCGGTGGAAGCCATGTAAGGACGGCGTCTCCGAACGAAGCTCGTAAAATGTCTTTGACGTTGCGACCATTGTCATAGAGATCGCCATATTGAATGAGTGGCGGTCCATCTGAGGGTCTGACGTGAAGAAGGAAAGTTTTTCCCACGACGTAGCGTTTGAAATATTCTTTCATTTCGTCCGTGACTCGTAGCTCGTTGACGTTGCTCATCGTGAATCTTATCGACAATATTCGTGGATTTATATACTGTCTTGGCAACTGGAATATGTCGGTGTAGGGCAAAATTTCTCCGTGTCCAAAATCAACGTAGTGGAGTTTGCAATCGTGCTCACGAACTTGCATTACAACTGCTCGTAAAAGCGACTTATCGGCGCTGTAACGACCCAGACAAACGGAACCGATGACCGGTGGCTCGATCAGGGGCTGAGGCGGATGCGCGTGATTTATGTTGTACATTAGAGTCTTGAGTTCTTCCGCGGTGTTGTTTACCTGGACGGAAAACATGAGTGGACCATCTTCGACGTAAGACACTGTCACTTCGTACTTTTCGCCAATCTCGAGAATCCTCGATCTGAACACACCCGGCTCGTCGTTCTGATGCGATACTGTAATTTTTTGCGTTGCTACTGTTTGACCAACTTGCGAACGCCAATTATCCGGATAAGTTACAACTCGCGGCACCCGGAGGGGAGTAATCGACGTCATCAATGGGTATTTCTTCACAGGATTTTCTTGATGCAAAAGCTGCCGAGCCTGGGTCCGGGTCGGCATCAAAGGCCTTGGTAATTGAACCAAAGGTTGTTGGCTCATCGTCTGACTGCACGAGTAAAGTCTGCAAATCGAATAAAACCCCTTGTTATTTTTTTCTTTATCAAAATTATCAAACATTTAATCAATGGCCTAACGACAGTCTTTTTTTATTCGATCCCAAACTAATTTGCATGTAGGAAATTGATCTTAGAAAATTATTTTATCTATTATTATTTTTAGGAGAAGAAACACTGAGGTATTTAATTAAATTAAGACATTTTCTAGTTATCAAAATTACTGAACATTTTGAAAATTCACAAATGAGAATATAACTTTTTTTTTGAAATCTTGAGCCAATTTGAAAATAGTGAACTGATTTAAGAAAATAATTATGCTCATTATTCTCTTTCATGGTGAATTTTAGTGGTAGTGTATTTTATGAACTAAAAAAATTTTTGTTCATTGCTAAACACTTGGTAAATTGCTTCAATACAAACCAATAACTTTTTTTTAATTCTTGAGCAAATTTAAAGAGAGCATATTTCTTTAAGAAAAGTATTTTCTTTATTATTCTTATATATGAGGACACTAATATATTTTATGGAACAATTTTTCAATTATTTTTGAAAGGAGGTGACATATATTTCAGTAAAATAATAAATCTATTAAAAAAAAAACACAATATTGCAAGGATTGCTGTTTTTTGATAGGCAGCAAATTCTGATAACAAATATCTTGAATAAAATCACAATTTGAGAAATTATGAAACATGTCTCTCAACAAAAACAGCAGAAAAAATATTTACCGTGTTCAATTATTCTTGATGTCATTGTACCATTAAAAATCTTTCCCCAACCTTTTTACAATAAATACATGAATGTATACGTGTTTTGAATTTTACCATTTATAAATCTATATATCAGTGATCACAAGGTGAAACAGCGTTGACTCCAAAAGTTATTTTTGGATTTGTGTCAGTGCTCTCGTATTCACATAAATTTTGGTTTAGTTCAATTAAAATAACTGCATTCTTAACACAAAACCTATCCAAACTTTAGTAAATTTGTAACTTTTAAGGTAAAGGTTCGGTCTCCAAATATTTAAAATCTTGAACATATATTTATTCAACTGTAAAAATAAATATGTATTTACTTCATTCTACCGCATACTTAATCCTCAATTTTGTATTTTTATCTCTGAATTATTGTGATGATTTTAGCTCACAAAGTGCAATGAATATTTTTTTCTATCTTGTTATGGCAATATTTTTTCTATTGCTTTATTCATAAGGCAACATTTCATAGTAAATTTCTCGTTCTACAAAAACTTGACTCATATTTTTCAACTTCAACAATCAATCCTTTGTCAGTATACTTATTTTCACTGATACGTTTCTTAGTCAAGAATTTTTTTTTTAATTTTGTACTGGTTTTTAGAGTCTCTAGAATGAATCAGGACTGTTTTTGTCCAATATATTACTTTGTAGAAAGAAAAATCTGAAAGAAAATCTTCAATGACACATTTTTACTCATGCTTTCAGCGACCCAGTATGCCAATGGCGGGTTAAGAACTTTTAAAAATGGAATCTAATAAAAAAACTGTAGAAAATTATAACTTCAGATTTTGAGTGTGTTCAAAATTGTTCATATCGTAAACCATTGAATCTGAAAAATAAGAGAAAAAAAATTCTACATGGTTATTTACCTGATCATTTCCTCACGAGTCGCTCGAACAGCATAGTTCTCTTCGACAAGAATATCACCGAGATCTCGATCGCCATGGAGCATCTGTATGACGGGATATCTGGCGATGGAACTGACGATTCTGCCTGGCCATTCTTTGTAACGTATGTTGTCAAGAATTTTGACGAGTATATGTGATTCCCAAACGCGATTTCTGGGAAGAATATCAGCAACGATGAATTCTATAGCGAGTGGTGGAACATTTAGGAGATTGGCGGTTTCGGGTATGCCATCGAGAATGCGAATATCACTGAGTGGCAAAATTTCGGTATTTCCGTAATCGATGAATTGTACGACATAATTGCCATTTGGATGGTGCGAGCAGATTTTAGCGCGATAGTAAGTGCCCTCGAAGAGCGCACAACAAACGAGGCTGGACCAAATCGTTCGTGTCGTTGGTACGGGACATCCGAGTCCATTATCAAATTGGCGAGCAAAGCCGTGCGTTAATCTCTCGATACCACGAGAAACCTCGGCGTTTACTTGTGCCCATAGCCTCAACAACGGTCCGTCCGCATCCATGTGCGTCACGTATAAATTAAGTAATTCGGCGTTCGCCACCGCAAGATTCGTCATTTTGGTCGAAAACGACGATAAATCGTCGAGCGATTATCAACACTATTGTTTCGCTCCTTTGTTTTCGCCACGCGAGATCTCGCGCGCCTCGTTATCTTTGCTTCCCAAATCGCCCTCGTTGCTCTTTGTTTTTTTTCTTCTCTGGTAAAATGTATACGCGCGGAGAAGTTTTTTCGCTCCCCTTCAAACGTCCTAAAACGACTGAATGCGATCGCAATCAGTTTTGCAAACGAACTCTCGTGCAAAAACTCCGAGCCGCCTCGGCGCTCACCTGCCGGCAAATGTTTACACTAGATTGCCGCAGCACGCGTATACCCGCGTTTACGCACGCGTACAATTTACCTCTGTGTTACGTATATTTTTCGATCAAGATGATTTTATTTCATGGAAATAACAATACATTTTACTTTTTCTTCGTTACATTACCGTACTAACAGCTCGCTTCCTCCGATACTATTTTATTTCGACTTCAACGATCGAAAAATGAAGATGACAAAAATAAGGACCTCCGAGTAGACCGCTCTCTGCTTTTTGTTTGGAGAGAAAGCGAAAGAATTCGAGAGCTCTCTATTATATGAGATGCATGTTTATATTGAGTTGAGGATGGAAAGGAGCAGAAGGGGAAACACTCGAGAATTGCGGTCGCATGTGAAAATTCTATATATAAAAATAATATAACACTCTTTATTCATTCTGTACTTGTTTTTAGCGGGAAAATGTAAACTTCACCTTGCTTCCAATTGCGCGTGCTTGGCAATTTTTTATTTTTTTCAGTATGTATAGGCCGACCTAAAGAACAACATTTTACTTGCTCGAAAATTCGCAAAAACAAACGTTGCGCTTATTTAAAACAAAAAAAAATTGTTTATTTATATTGTCACGCGGTGTAAAGATTGTTGAATATATTGTACTAAAAATCAATATTTTTGTAAACAATTTTTTTGTTAATTTCAACGTAGATAACAAAAGACCCGGAAAGTTTCAAATTTGTTTCATTGGGGCTGACAAAAAAACGTAAAAAATTACGTTTTCATTTTTTTTAAATTCCTCCGTTAACGGACAACACCACTGTGACCCCCTATTTTTTTCACATTTTTCAAGAATTTTTTTTTGGGGGAAAAAAAAGAGATATTCGAAAAATTGTTTTTGGGTTTTGTTCCTTGTTTATTAATGTATCAAAAAATATTTTTTTCACATTTTTCACGCCGCATGGTGGCGCTGGGGAAGCTCTCGCGTCATCGCAGTGGTTCGCGGCACGCAGCAGAACTCTCTTCAACGTCGATCTGAAAAAAATACCGAGTGTTTTCGTTAATAATATGATATTTTGAAGAGAAGTACATAGGGATTTGGAAAAATATTGATTTTTAAAAAATAGGCACGCCTTTGAGATTAAAGAATGATTTTTGAGCAAAATTTCTCATCGAAAATAGGCTATAACTTTTATAATTATTGAGATATCGAAAAAATCTTATGTACTTCTCTAGATAATCTACTTTTATTGATACAGTAAAAATTTGAAGTCGATCGGATAAACATTGCTCGAGTTCTGCTGCGTGCCGCACTCAAAAAAGTGGTTTTGAGAAAAACGCGTTCAAAGTTGGGACCCCGAGCGTCGCGGACCGCTGCACCGCTCCACAAAATATTCAATATCTACGAAAATAATTATTTTCTCGACCTGGGTCCAACGGCATTTCAATCTTAAAAGTGTTTTAGATTTTTTTAAATGGTTTTCAAAAAATCGATTTTTTGAAGCCGTCACAGTGGTGTTGTCCGTTAAGAGGATGGATCAGTCATCTAACCTGCTCACCTCGAATTTTTGAAATTGAAATTCTTCGACACGGTTTGACCGAATACAAAAAAAGCTCAAAAAAGCCTTTTTGTAATCGGTCAAACCATGTCGAAGAATTTCACTTTCGTAATTTGCAGTTATCTCTCTCGCACTCACGGTGGCGAGATACCGACTGACCCATACTCTTAAGACCAATTTTTGGGTCGAACAAAATTGTTCTTCAAAATCTTGTGAACATAACGTGTCTCACATGAAAATCAGTCAAGACAGTACTTTCCTATCTTTAGTCTTTAGTTATTTAGTCTAGAAAGGAGATCATCAAAAGATCGTAAAACTTCTTAGCTTACGCGAAGCTCTCGAAAACCAGATCATTTATCGAAGAGCTCTCAAGACTCGTAGAAAAAGAAAATAATCAATGACTTTTCTTTGTCGAACAATTTTGGGCCCTCCAAGCAGATTGGTTCTACGAATTTTTGTTCTCGAAGTTAAAAATCGTCATAATCGAAGTTTAATAAATCACGTCGGCGGAAACGGGCGTAACTCACCTGGCGAGGGTTTCATCGGAATTCCGATCATGGTGATGAATTTCACAAACATTCATTCCAATCATTTTATTTCCCAAAAATTTCAGTACTTACCGATCTGCTAAAAATTTAAGAGAATTCAAGCATCTTTAAGATATTACGAACAATAAATCATTAAATTATCAAAAAATTATTAACAAATTAAAAAAAATTGTACAACAAATAATCAGATTTTTTTTTCGTCCAATTTTTTTATTTTGCTTCCTCATAGAGGAAGCTATGTGACGGTGAAAAATTTTTTTTTCCAGTTTTCAATGTCAATGTACTCAAAATGTCCCAAAACATCGAAAAATCATATCTAGAAAAGATGTCCGAATGTGTGTGTGTGTATGTTATGGCACTACAAAATTCAAACGCTTATAACTCGAAAACGATTTGAGATACTGCGCTCCCGTTTTGCAAAGATGTTAATCTATACAAGCTCTTCATTCTCTGATAATTTTGTCAGAATTTCAAAAAAAATACGAATCCTACGACGTTTTGAAATTTTCAAAAAAAGGGTATCGACGCTCTGACTTCCGAAAATTTTAAGATTGATTACTAATTTCTTTTTTATAAATAGATTATCATAATAGGAAGGTTGGTATTGAATTTGGGAAATATCGGTTGAGCGGTTTAAATTTTATGATTTTTCGAATTTTACGAAAATCTGAGTTTTTCGAAAAATCGTCTAACCGCTTTAATTTTTGCAAATTTTGTAAGATATTGTGTATAAGTCTGTACTTCCAATGCTGAAAGCTTCCTCTATGAGGAAGCCAAAATGAAAAATATAGCACCTCATAGAGTAAGCTTTGAGCATCGTGCATCTAGAGCACCGTACATCTTGAGCACCGGTGCATCTTGAGCACCGTGCATCTTGAGCATCTTGCATCTTGAGCATCGTGCATCTTGAGCACCGTGCATCTTGGCCACCGTGCATCTTGAGCATCGTGCATCTTGAGCACCGTGCATCTTGACCATCTTGAGGAAGCAATTTGCAAATTTTAATTTGCAGCATTTTTTTTCTTGAATATTTTTCAATTTTCTCAGATTCTTTTTTTTTTTAATTCTGCTTTTCCACTTTTTCTAGAGCCGGTACTTGAAAAACGTTTTTAATAATAAAAATTGTGAAATTTTTTCGAGATGTGTGTTGTAAATCACGAAAAACCTCTAGCAAATTACTCAAATACCTTCCGAAATAAAAAAAATATTTTTACATTCTATTTTTTTAAGTTTTAGCTTATTTTCGGAAATTATTTTGTTCAGTAACCGTCCTCAAGATTGAATTTTAATCATAAAAACGAGTTATAAGAGCTCGATGATTATTATTTATAATTATTTTATTATTGGGTAATACAGAATAAATTTCAGATCAAATACTTTTTCGTAATAATAATAATAATACTACTTTGAACTAGAATATTTTTGCGAAACCGCGATTTGTATATCTCAATTTAAAGAAATCGTTCACTAGTAAATTGTTCCATTAATTGCACTTGCAGTATCTTTGAGATACGCCAATTATTTAGAATAATTATCGTGGAGATGAATGCACACTCTTAGCGAAGTAAAAAACGAAGAAAAATATTTGTAAGTTTGTTGTACTCGTCGGTACTCTTCGAGGGTATTTGCCATTGGATTATTGAGCAAATATAATTCGACGTATAAAAAGAACACGTTACGGAAATGGAAAGTATTCGCTATTTAAAAAGTTTGCTCGAAAAATAGCGAACGCGTTGAATAATCCGCGAAATTTATAAATTTACTTCGCATTGACGAAGATAAATAGAACGAAGTTGATCCATTAAGAAATTATGAGATTAAATTATCTCGATTATTTTGTTTCGTCGTTTAAACGAGCACAAAATATTAGATCGACGAACACTCGGCTATGGAAAGAGACGTTGCTGATGTTCTCGCAAAAAATATCATTTGTGCAACCGCTTAATCCTCATCTTCACCCGATGAGTACGTCGCGTTTGGCGCCCAAAGCAACATCGTATTATCTGAAAATGATCGATCATCGATGTTCTCATCAGCTTCGTTATCGCTATTTAGACCGAAGTGCGAATCTCTTAGAACCTCATCTGTTAATACTAATGAACGCATTTGTTCTAAAACCTGATGGAGCGAGTCCGATCTTGGATCGTTTCTGTCTGTAAGCGGTGTCGCATCTCCACTTGTATTTCCACCGGCTGGAGTTTGAGGCGTATTGCTCGGTGGCACTGGTGTATTCGTTCCATCCCCGGTACCTTCAAATTTCGTTCAATAAACTTTACATTTTTAACGAAATTCTTCAAATTTGAACAATAAATTGTTTTTCAGACAGTTGGAAAATAAGTGATAAATATCTTACGCCGTACGGAGTTTCTAAACTGTTGCCAAGTTCAACGTTAATAAATATTGAGATTTGAAAAAATTTGTCTATATTCTCAAGTATTTTTTAGCAAGACATTTTTAACATCGAACAAAATGTATTAAAATGTTTGGAAAAGTGATTAATTTTTAAACGACCAGGTGTTCACATTTGGGCTCAAATTTTGCTCGAGGTATCTTTGTAAACTTTGAAGAAATTGGCGACTGCGTGCGATTGGCTCAAAAAAACGTGTACTTTTTTTTGCCTACTTAATGTATCGCTCGCTGGACTTGCGGGTCTCTCAGCTCCTCGAATTTCTCTCACAATTTGAATTTCCTCGTCTTGCTGTTGTTGGGCGTTCAGCCGAAGTCCGGCGACCCCTTTTTTCGGTACGTTATACAAATCCCTTTTGATTCTGCGATGTCTGGACGGATCGTTTCGTCGTAATTGTAACATGGAGCCAAAATCGGCGATATAGAGAAAACCAGCGATGAGAAGTTCGCAAGTTCTTTTTCCTTGTTTGTAGGCCGTTTCGAGTTCGTGGCTTGTTCGTTGGTCGTATTGCCACCAGCCTGTAAATCCGTAATGTATTTCTTACAATTTGAACATTTGAGCAACCAGTTTCGGAATTTTCAGCAAAAAAAAAAAAATTAGGATCGAAAAGAAGAAAAAACTGTTGGATTTACTGGAGGTTAAAAAAAAATTAAGTCGTTGTTGAATATGCAAATTGTTTATTTCAATATATTTCTTTCATTCCATAGAATTCTTTGGATCGTTTGATTGGTCGATCAAATTTGTACCAGCGTTCGTAATCTCATAGTAATGTAATTGTAAATGTGTTGTAATAGTGTGTTTCAACATGCAGATATGGCCAAAAACAAAGAGACTCTAATGAATTTCACCTCACACCCGCGACTCCCTTGCATGGAGCATCTTTAACATCTCGTTTAATATTACGCTTGAATCGAGGCTGAGTTTTTCTGTATTGTACATTGTCCTTAAAGTCAATGACGTAGAGTTCCCCGCAAATTAAAATATCGCATGAGGAATCTCCCATTTTGAATATGGCCTCCAAGTCCTCGCTGGTCCTTTGATCATACTTCCACCAACCTGAGGGACGAGGGCTTTTATCAAATTTCCATCCAAAACTTCTCTTTTTTCATTTTCCAAAAAGATTTTATTGGCCAATAAAGTTGAGCAATTTTTTTAAAATACCGCTTTGTCCATGGGATGAAATTATATTTCTTATCAGCTCAATATTACGTTAATATATTAACAATAAAGAAATCATCTTACATCTTTTTCCTCCGAACTAACAAATGATAAAACAATTTTTCAATCGTATGGCGCAATGTAATTTTGATTACAAAAACAACTGCCCAACTCAGTTTGGCGAAGTACGAGCAAAGTTTTTTTGACATTTTTTTTAAATAATAGAGTTTTAATTGTTAAAAAGTCATTACCATTTCGTCCTTCGTAGAACCATTGGTACTCCTCATCAACGACCGGTGGCTTGGCATCATCCTCCACTTCTACGAGTTGTGGATGTTCTACAAAATCTGTCGGTATTTCTTGCCGGCACATTGGACATCTTTTGCTCTGATTAGCTACGCCTTTTACACAGAGATAACAAAAAATGTGGCTACAAGGCAGACGAGCCGGATGAATACATGGTTGAAGGCAAACGGCGCATTCCAGTATCAATAAAGTACCTGATATAATGACAGAAACACTTTTATGCATAAACTATGATTAAAAACAGTCGTTGGTCCACAAGATTATGGATTGAAATTATTGGAATTATCGAATATATCTTTCAAGAGGCTGTTCTTGTCAAAACTGCAATGTTAAAATCAGATACTAAAATGTCTCAAAATACATCGTATTGATTTATTTAGATTTTTGTAAGCTTGTTATATTTAGAATGAGCAGTTTTTGAACAAAGTTTTTTTTTTACACTATTTCTTTCTTTACAAAAAAAAAAAAAAAAACAGCAGTTTTTATTGAAAATCACATTTTTGACACGACTTTGAAGTTTACATTGTTGAAATGAAGTCAATGTCTTTTAGTAAAGCCCAAAAAAATTATGTAATATAGAAAAAGTTATAATTGATATTGTCACATATCTAAACTCACTAATGGAATATGACAGGCACTTGTTTAATAATTCTTAAATAACAAAATAAGAATTTATTTGCGAAATTCGTATATGAATTTTGTATTTATTTTTGTATATTAATTTTGTATTATGGAAATAGTGAATAAATATCGTACATTTATATTTTCAAATACAAAATATGGATTCATGCAAAATTTGTAAAACGACAGAAAAATAGAGAAAAAACAATGTATTTACCATCTTTTTCGTCACAATCTTTTTCTTGCTCTTTAAGATTCGCTTCTGATTTGTCGGAATCTTCGATTTTTGCGTGGGCCATTTCCAGTCGTTCACTTAAAGTAGACAGGGCCTAAGCTATCGTTGAATTTGTAAGCGTGAGATTATTAGTAAACATGCTCGAACACGCTTTACGTCCTCAGTTCCAGGGAGACTAAAGAGAAGGAGTGAACACAGCATAGGCCAATTTGTAGTTCCAGCGTGCCCAAAACACGTTGATGCTATAGTTTCTGATTTTGCCACTGTAGCGCTCGTGACCGAAAATACTAATGCATATAGTAATAATAATCCTCAGCGACGTGAAACTGACCTTGTACTTTGCGATTGCAGCGCCTCTCATTTTCTATCAATTTTTGGGAACACTTCTTAAGTACGGTGTGTTCACTCCTTCTCTCTAGTCTCCTTGCTCGGTTCGTTGTTATTGTAAGTCACTCGTCAATCCGCCATTTTCGTTGTTTTGGCTTCAGGGATGCTCAACTTTCGGTGTGAACTTGGCTACCCGACTTTGATTTTTCGATTTTTTTTAAATTCTAATACTTTGTGAGCTATTGTTAGAACAAATTAAATGTTTCTTAGATAAGTCTATCGCTGGAAAATTTTAAATAATAATGAGTGTCGTTAGCTCCCCCCATTTTTATTTCAAATCGCTTGATGAGATTAATTGTAGGTCAATCGATGCGAAATCGTTTATGAAAGAGAAATATGATAATTAAAACGTTTGTCAGATGCTTGTTTATGTAAAAAAAAGCATAAGAAAAGTTTGGGTAAATTTTCCCCCGAACCGGTTCTATTTATTACCCGCGAAAGTTACTGACAAAAAAAATTGAATTTTATAATTTTTCTAGCGATGGGCGATCTAGACAAAGCGGTATCACTTTAGTATAGTTTTTTTTTTTTACCAGTTCGACAACATTCGTATTGCTAGCTAAAGTCTTCCCAATATATCCTTCATCATTCACATTTTGTTGTATGGAGTCCTTTATTTACCGGAGATTTTTAGCCGGAGACAGACTTCAATGAAACCAGGGGACCTGAACCTAGGTAGCAATTTCCAAAGTCTTGGCTACAAGAGCTCCGAGTCGAGATTGATCATATATTTTACGATTTTATAATTATATGGATATAAAGACGAAAACTACGGAGATCCTCCAATTAGAGAGCGGTATTCATATGAATTAATTTTTATTAAACACATGTATTTACCCAGATAGAAATTCGTGCAGTCGGCATTAAGATTATCATGGTGTGCAGGCACCCTGCCGTCACCGTGCCGCAAACAGTCTATCAGGATAATTCATTTAATTAAAAATACGCTTATTAAATGAATTTTAGTACCGAGTTTATTCAGTCCAACGGAAAAAAAAATTAATACACCTAGCGTTGTTTTTCAATATATCGAAATTAAACCTTACGGTACACACTGGGGTCATGCGTGACCCCAGTCTGTTAGTTTGCGTTGTGAGCTCGTAGGAGGAACATTTCGACTTTTTATTACCTAGTGGGAAAAATCTTTACTGATATACCGATAAGATTTTACATGTCCCGTAGTTACTTAGATTGCGGTTACTACGTTAGTGTTTTTTAAGAATTCATTTTAGGGCCATCCGCGAACGAAGTTTTTTAGCTTTTTGGAATGCAAGGAGGTGTAACGTGTTAACGATTTTTTATGACCAGCGGACTGAGCTCAATTTTCCCGCGCAAACACGACGGCAATATAGATGTCGCGCACATAGATATCACGTGACTCGACCCTGCCAAGAGAGTTCTGTATAGTTAGCAGATGAATTTCATAATACTAATTTTTTATTGTTGCTATATCTTGGGAATTATTTATGCCATTTATTGACACTAATATCATAATTTTCGAAATAATAGATCATTGATAATAAATAAAAATGTATTGGCCGTATAGTTAGCAGAACGTAATGCAAAGTTCTTTCTTTTCTCGCAATCAACTAGAAATCATTTGGGAAACACATTAGCAATGCTAGAATAATTTGCGAAGTAATTATTTTATCACGATCACGAAACCTAAATCAATCAATTATTTCAAGAGAAATCCGCTTTCCTAGGTATTTTCTGGTATACCCTGGCTCTTATCTCTCATTGGCTACCGCTGCTGAGTGCGAATAGAAGTGTATAACCCGTCAATTAATTGTAGTTATATCAACCATATCAACAATAAACAATATCAATTTGGTGCGAAAATGTCATGTGTTATTCAACCTCTTGAAAAATAAGTATGAATGAGTGGAAAACGTACAGTGGAAACGTATACGGGTAACGTAAAAGTCGATAACCAAATAGAACACGTAATATTTAATCTGATTGACGAAGCTGCTTTCCTTCAACCTTACTTAATCATTAATTATAGTTAATATATATATATATGTAAGAGATGTATATATATTATATGTAAGAGAATCGAATAATTTGATAACTGTAAAAATAGTAGGGTGGGTTTGGGTCATCTTGCGGTTGTTTTTTGATTAGTTGGACAAGTGAAAATAGTATTTTTACATGTCCAACTATTCAAAAAACAACCGCAATATGACCCAAACCCACTCTACTATTTTTACAGTCATCAAACTACTCGAATAACTCTTAAAAACTTTTATGACCGTCATCAAAATGACCAAAAGTCATCAAAGTATACGAATAACTCTTAGAAAAGTCATTAAACTACTCGATTGTCTTACATGGTAGCATGTCTAAATATCATAGTCAAAATATCACACGACAAAATATCACGGACAAAATATAACATGACAAAAAAACACACGAACAAAATATCACTGCGACAAAAAATCACCTCTACAAAATATCACATGACAAAAAATCACTGCAACAAAATATCACGTCGACAGTATATCACAGCCAGGCATGAATTTATTGATGCTCAATGTTGTGTGTGTATGCTGTGAGTGTTGTACATGGCAGAATGGATAACGGTTCGCAGTTACGCCAGAGCGCGGGTGATTCCTAATATATACAGACTATTGTATGTAGATAATCGTAATGATAATTTAGTATCAATTCGCCTTGAGTCTTGATTAATTGTATTGAATTTGAGATTGGTGATGTTGCCGGATATGAAACATTGATAGAAAGCGAATATTTTAATAAACATCCCGAGGTATTGAAGAACTAAGTTGTGTATTTTGAAGAAAATTATATCGGTAATGCATTGCCTCAAACCCACCCTACTATTTTCACATGTCCAACTATTCAAACAAAAACCCAAAGATGACCCGAACCCACCCTAGTATTTCCACATGTCCAACTATTCAAATAATAACCCAAATATGACCCGAACCCACCCTACTATTTCCACATGCCCAACTATTCAAACAACAACCCAAAGATGACCCAAACCCGCCCTACTATTTCCACATGTCCAAATAATCAAACAACCCAAAGATGACCCGAACCCACCCTACTATTTCCACATGTCCAACTATTCAAACAACAACCCAAAAATGACCCGTACCTACCATACCATTTCCACATGTCCAACTATTCAAACAACAACCCAAAGATGACCTGAACCCACCCTACTATTTTCACATGTCCAACTATTCAAACAACAACCCAAAGATGACCCGAACCCACCCGACTATTTCCACATGTCCAACTATTCAAACGACAACCCAAAGATGACGTGAACCCACCCTACTATTTCCACATGTCCAACTATTCAAACAATAACCCAAAGATGACCCGAACCCACCCTACTATTTTCACATGTTCAACTATTCAAACAACAACCCAAAGATGACCCGAACCCACCCTACTATTTCCACACGTCCAAGTATTCAAACAACAATCCAAATATGACCCGAACCCATCCTACTATTTCCACATGTCCAACTATTCAAACAACAACCCAAAGATGACCCGAACCCACCCTACTATTTCCACAATGCATTACGCAAATTCGGGCAGGTCGATAATGCGTGCTGATTTTTAGTTTAGCGTTTCCTTGCGTGTTTCAAATAAAATAATTTCATTGTGATATATTGTCGGGGTAGTTTTTCGTCGTGTGATATTTTGTACGTGTGATATTTTGTCCGAGTGATATTTTGTCCGTGTGATATTTTGTCCGTGATATTTTGTCAGTGTTATTTTGTCACTGACAAACTATCACGGACAAAACTATAAAGGACAGTGTTTGTCACTGACAAACACTCACATATATCACGGATGGAAATAGTAGGGTGGGTGGGTCATGGTTGTTTGGTTGTTTGAATACTTGGACGTGTGAAAATAGAAGGGTGGGTTCGGGTTATCTTTGGGTTGTTGTTTGAATAGTTGGACATGTGGAAATAGTAGGGTGGATTCGGGTCATCATTGGGTTGTTGTTTAAATAGTTGGACATGTGAAAATGTGTGGGTTCAGGTCAACTTAGGTTGTTGTTTGAATAGTTGGACATGTGGAAATAGTAGAGTGTGTTCAGGTCATCTTTGGGTTATTGTTTGAATAGTTGGACATATGGAAATAGTAGGGTAGGTTCGGGTCATATTTGGATTGTTGTTTGAATAGTTGGACATGTGGAAATAGTAGGGTGGGTTCAGGTCATCTTTGGGTTGTTGTTTGAATACTTGGACGTGTGGAAACAGTAGGGTGGGTTCGGGTCATCTTTGGGTTGTTGTTTGAATAGTTGGACATGTGGAAATGGGTGAGTTCAGGTCATCTTTGGGTTATTGTTTGAGTAGTTGAACATGTGGAAATAGTAAGGTTGGTTCGGGTCATCTTTGGGTTGTTGTTTGTATAGTTGGACATGTGGAAATAGTAGGGTGGGTTCGGGTCATCTTTGGGTTCTTGTTTAAATAGTTGGACATGTGGAAATAGTAGGGTGGGTTCGGGTCATCTTTGGGTTGTTATTTGAATAGTTGGACATGTAGAAATAGTAGGGTGGGTTCGGGTCATCTTTGGGTTGTTGTTTGTATAGTTGGACATGTTGAAATAGTAGGGTGGGTTCGGGTCATCTTTGGGTTCTTGTTTGAATAGTTGGACATGTGGAAATAGTAGGGTGGGTTCGGGTCATCTTTGAGTTTTTGTTTGTATAGTTGGACATATGAAAATAGCAGGATGGGTTCGGGTCATCTTTGGGTTGTTGTTTGAATAGTTGGGAATGTGGAAATAGTAGGGTGGGTTCGGGTCATCTTTGGGTTGTTGTTTGAATAGTTGGACATGTGGAAATAGTAGGGTGGGTTTGGGTCATCTTTAGGTTGTTGTTTGAATAGTTGGACATGTGGAAATAGTAGAGTGTGTTCAGGTCATCTTTGGGTTATTGTTTGAATAGTTGGACATATGGAAATAGTAGGGTGGGTTCGGGTCATATTTGGATTGTTGTTTGAATAGTTGGACATGTGGAAATAGTAGGGTGGGTTCAGGTCATCTTTGGGTTGTTGTTTGAATACTTGGACGTGTGGAAATAGTAGGGTGGGTACGGGTCATCTTTGGGTTGTTGTTTGAATATTTGGACATGTGGAAATGGGTGAGTTCAGGTCATCTTTGGGTTGTTGTTTGAATAGTTGAACATGTGGAATTAGTAAGGTGGGTTCGGGTCATCTTTGGGTTGTTGTTTGTATAGTTGGACATGTGGAAATAGTAGGGTGGGTTCGGGTCATCTTTGGGTTCTTGTTTGAATAGTTGGACATGTGGAACTGGGTGAGTTCAGGTCATCTTTGGATTGTTGTTTGAATAGTTGAACATGTGGAAATAGTAAGGTGGGTTCGGGTCATCTTTGGGTTGTTGTTTGTATAGTTGGACATGTGGAAATAGTAGGGTGGGTTCGGGTCATCTTTGGGTTCTTGTTTGAATAGTTGGACATGTGGAAATAGTAGAGCGGGTTCGGGTCATCTTTGGGTTGTTGTTTTAATAGTTGGACGTGTGGAAATAGTAGAGTGGATTCGGGTCATCTTTGGGTTATTGTTTGAATAGTTGGGCATGTGGAAATAGTAGGGTGGGTTCGGGTCATCTTTGAATTGTTGTTTGAATAGTTGGACATGTGAAAATAGTAGGGTGGGTTCAGGTCATCTTTAGGTTGTTGTTTGAATACTTGGACGTGTGGAAATAGTAGGATGGATTCGGGTCATCTTTGGGTTGTTGTTTGAATAGTTGGACATGTGGAAATAGTAGGGTGGGTTCGGGTCGTCTTTGGGTTGTTGTTTGAATAGTTGGACATGTGAAAATAATAGGGTGGGTTTGAGTCAATGCATTACCGATATAATTTTCTTCAAAATACACAACTTATGTTAGTTCTTCAATACCTCGGCGTGTTTATTAAAATATTCGCTTTCAATCAACGTTTCATATCCGGCAAGTCCCCACACGCCGGGCAAGTCCCCACTTGCCCGGCGTGTACCTAAGAAAGGCGGTGAAAGTGGGGATACGCGAGCGTCGTGGAAATATCAAAATACTACGGATTAGAGCTCGCGCTAGATCCAGTTTACACGGTTGGGGACTTTCCACACAGGGTAGACTTGCTACGGTTGAAGAGTTATACAATGGCGAGTTGCGCGATCCAGTTGACACAGTAGACAGTAGGCCCGTGACGACTTGACACCCTGCCGCTTATTTATACGTTTTACGGGTTCTACGCGCTTTCGTGTGCTTGGCAAGATCACACGGCGCGCTCCGTGATGGGGGAGCGTTCGTCGGGCGGTCCAAGGTCCGTGAATTGGTAGCATTGCATTAGTAAAGTCTTCTCAAAGGCGGCCATTTTGGGTCCACGAGAAGTTGTTTAGTCATATCGGTGTATCGGTGTGCGTTTGTTGGCATCTGTGTGTGTTTGTGTTCGTAACCGTCAGTGAACTATAGATATACTGGCATGAGTATCTCCGCCGTTTTAAATCCGCGTATAGAAGAAATGTATGAGAAAACTTTACTAATGCAATGCTATCAATCTACGGACCTTGGGGCTGTCAAGACCCGCAGCAGGCGCGTTCGGGGAGTCGCTATTTGTGCTACAACGCTACCATTAAATAGTATTACTATAGGTTACATTTTTAGCGCAAAATTGTGACTCCCCGAACCATTGAACTCTACTTATACTGGAACGCTGACTGGGCGTTCCGAGAGAGACAGTCGCAATTGGTGCAGTTGTCTTTGTCGGTACAGTCCACCATGAAAATTAGTTAACAGCAAGAAAACTAACCTCAATATGAAAGTATTGACACACTAAACCGATTTTCTGTTCAGATTGTACAAAAAAAATGCGCGTGCGCACAAATCAGATAGAAAAGGACACGTTGTCACAGATCCACCCTCTTTCTCGGAACGGTCGGGCCCGTTAGGATCTTATGGGAGTCAGCGTTCCAGTATTAGTAGAGTTCAGTGTGAGGAAGCCACTGCAGAGACGGGTGAGCGGGACTAGCGAGAGCGAGAGAGCGTGCCAATTTATTACACTCGACTCCCTCAATTGTCACGTTTCTATGTGTCCACTGTTCTCATATGTCCACTCCGTTTGTTCACATGTGTCAACTTCCCCATCCCCCACTCTAACACATTTTTCGAAATATTCCAGAGGCCTTGCACGTTACGCATGCGCTGTGGTGTCAGCAGTCTTAAAAGTGGGGATGGAGACTTGACACAAGGGAACTTATTTGGTCCTGACGGGTTGACAAGTGGGAGAGTCGACTGTATCGGGCGGTCTGACGCCGACCGGCGAGGAGAGAGCGGTTTGAGCGTTGGTCGGCCAATTTAACGCTCTGCTTTATCGTTCGTCGATATCGATGAAATTGACTAAACAAAGTATCCAATGGGACAAGCAGAATTCTACTTCATCCTCAATGAATTAAAAAAAAAACTTTATAATATTTCTTACGGCCCATTATTTTTTAAGGCCCGGTTTTTCCACCTCCCGCTAAATTTTATCTGAAAGTTAAAGGTCTGCTGCCCAATGTTACAACCGTCAGGTAAAATTTATCTGGAGCTGGAACAACCGGCCCTAATCGAATAAAAATAAAATAGTGATGATAATAAATAAAAATATTGAATACATAAATAAACATTAATTATACATTTATAGTCTTTATGAATAAAACATAATAATAATTGATGCTATTATTTATATTATTTTTTTTTTTCAAGTAGTCAAATTCTTAATATTATTTACGAATAAATACGTTGAAAAATTGATGAAGTTGAAAAACAATTAAATAAATTATTTCTTCATTTGTACATACCCAAAAATGTTCAACATTTTTTCAATGAGTTTTCATTACGCAACTGAATGGATTGGCCGATAGCTAGTGACAGTCACTTTAGTGACTCCTCTATTACATTTTTGAGACTCGTGTGTACGCTCACCCGCACGTATGCACCCAATAACGATTTGATGCACGCATACAAGCAACGCGAAGAAGCTACCGCACGAAAAAATGGACAACGCTATATACAACGCAGCTATAGTTCCGTTCACGCATGTATACATTTAGACCTCGATTTAAGCAAACGCTAACAATAGTAGGCTACCACGCAAACATTCGTGCACCCACGTGAGCACACTCGACTTTCCACGAAAATGTGATACGAGTGTCGTTACACGGTATATCACAACATCGGCCTATATTCATTCAATTGCGTGAAGATAAATTATTGGCAAAGAAAGATTTTCCGATCGATGCATATGAACTGAGAAACGTTCGTTTTTTTCTCAGTTTTAAGTTTTTTTTTTATTTGCACAAAAGTACGATTATCACAAAAGACAAAAAGATTGGGAAATTTCGCTAGCAATTAAAATTAGATACACAAATTGTATATATTGCATTTTTATTTAAATTTAAAATTGCTCGTTTGAATAAACAGAATAATAATGTTCGTAGTGCACATATATGACGATAGGGGACTACGTTATTGTAATTGAAGAAAAAAAAAATGATGTGTGGGGAAAAAATAAAAGTTGAGGTATAAATCCAGTTGTAATATGGCGGGAAAATGACGAATAATGAAAAGCGAAAGAAACATTCCCGTACATTTCTATTGTTGTTTTATTGGGGAAAAAATATTCGGAATCATTACATTCAAGCTGTCAAAAAGCAACCAATTACAACGTTCGTATTGAAGCACCATTTACTTTGTTTTTCTCTTGTCGATTTACGTGTAGACAATATACAGAATTACGTATGGGAGAAAAAAAATGTCGTTACTTGACGAGACACCATTAAGTGTGATAACGGATTATATAGCAATTGTTATCGGACTTTTGGAAATGTTTTGTTTGGATGGTCGTTCTTCCTCATTTAAAAAAATCGTGTAGAATCGATTTTAAAGAATCTCCACAGGATCAATAAAATTCAAATACGATTAAAAATAGAGGAGGATTATGAAAAACATTACTTTCGATTAGCAATAAGTCTAACGATTTTCAATTGTTTCTGTGTCATTGAAAGTTTCATCTTCTCAATGAAAAAAATCAGAAAATGTACTAACTGTTGTGTTGGTTAATTGAGTACTTTGACGAATGAAACGTCGTTGGAAACCGAAGGGAATTAAGGTACATGCTTCTTTTCAGGCTTCAATTGTTTTTATATTCATGATTTTTTCATTTCATTTCATTTTATTTTTAACCCTTGACCTCTACAATCTGTTTTTCTGAACGTAAACCTTACAACGGGGTCGAAAACAAGGCCAATCTTTGCTTTAGCATAAAATGTTCCTCGTATGTGATAATAAAATTTAATTGCACAGCATTCTCTTTGTTTTTTGATAACGAAGAGAACGGTCTATGACAAAGTCTCTTTTGGTGAATATTTCATGATGAAAACTCTATAAAACGAAAAAATTTTCGAAAAAAAGCAAAAAAAAAGTTTCTTACTAAAAAAAATTAGCATCGTTTTCGACCCAGTTGTAGGGGTCTCGGGTTGATAATCAAATAAATTTTATTTTATTTATGATCCATCAAATTTATTGGACAATCGTTTCATTTCAGTCATCTTCTCTCTCAACAAATCGTCGCTATTTCTCGACTTCATCGAGAACTAAGAAATGCGATTCGTTTTATGGGAGAACACTTTGCTCTACTTCTATTTTTAAACTCTCTCAAACAATTGTGCAGATTTACTAACTGTGTTCACATCGCTATTTAAAAAACTGTCAAAATTTCACTTGGGAGGATTTTATCTACACATTACACGCTTTCGTATGCGCAATTTCTCCAATTTTTTTAATGTGTATATTTTCGAACGTCTGCGGATTCAGGACGGTAGAGGTATAACTCGTAATATTTGTTAGTTTAGTTTTTTTTTCTCTTAAATTGAAATGATTGAGAGTTTATATAATCGTATATAATTTATGCTTAGTATCAGTAGTCGAATCATTTGTATACAGAGCGCTCCAAAAGTCACGGGTCATCTGATTAATTCGAAAAATACGCGTGAGATAAAACTGGCTGACGAAGCTAATTTTCCTGCCATTGAGTCGAATTTTCAAAAACATAAAAGTCTTATTGCAAACTTTTTGTTTTCTCACGCATATTATTGAGAATAATAAGACGGTTCATGACCTTTCGAACATCCTGAATATTTGTATTTTTAGCATTAATAAGCCTTCGAAAATACTCAAATTAATCTGTTAAGTAAATTCATAGAGTTTGAAAAAAAGTGACATTCGTTTTGTTCGAAGACGCTTTTCACACTGTATTTTTCTGTCTCATAGCCCGATTACCATCCCAATCCTTGGCATTATTGATAGTTCTGCCCACAGCCTGTTCAAAATCTTTAGTACTCACTGAACCGGTTTTTTCGTCGTTGGCGTATTTTGCGACGACGACATCTGAAAAACTCATCTCGTGTTAATTTGACTGGATACTTTATGACTTTTATCATTAGAGCGAATATTATTGTTAAGTAGAAAGTTTGTAAAAAAAATAGGGGAGCAAGTACCTTGAACGCATGAATAAAATTTCGTTTTACAAAGAACTTGCTTTTTTCCTGTATTTTTAACCGCGGTAAATTGCACCACGATATCTCGGGATATGAATTTTTTGAAAATGTCGCGTACGGTTTGCTGCATCGGAACGCAAATACTTGCTATTCGCCACATGCTAGCAATCTGAAACAGTAAATAACAAACATCTAATATACTAGCCATCCTCGTGACTTGTACTGGAATTGAAATTGTGCAAATGGAAAAACTAAATCCTCCCGAAGACTAAGATAAAGTCGGGAAAGTCTCTACAAATGTAGTTTTTCGAGGTTTCCTAACAAATATTCGAAAATTAAAAGAAAGAAACTGATTTCAATTAAAAGTTTTTTCATTCAACGTACATAAAGATAAGTAACAAAAATATTAAAAATTAAATATTTTTTGACCTTTTGGCCACTTTTAAAAAATGATTATTTTTTTTTTTAATTTGCACTTAAAACTCTAGCGAATGCTTATTCGATTCGTATTTGAATTCCCTTTGAAATAGCACTTGATTGATTATGGAATGATTTTGATTTTTCGATTTTTGGCGAATTTTTGTAGTTGAAAACTGATTTTTTTAAACTTTTCATTATACTAAAAACATTTATGGCAATGAATTTAGTGGTTATTCTTAAGTTATAAGTAGTAGCATGCGATCACAAACTTTTTTATTCATATTTAGACAGATTTATATGCATAGAGACGAAGAACAAATGATATAAATCGTAATAGTTTTAGATTGAAATGTGAACTCACCATATCGTCACGAAAATTGTCATCGTGAAGCAATTTAGCATCGAAAAGCATAAATTCTTGCATGCTTTTCATGGGAAGATCCAAATCATATTTTTTAGCAGGACAGCTAAAACTATCGAGCTCGGACAAGCTACCGATGTTGGATTTTTTCAGCATGATTTTGATTTCTTGCAATTGATTTGATATTCGAACCAGGTGAAGACTTTGCTGATGAAAACCTCTGGTGACTACAGCTTTCACATTTTTGACATCTGAAATATATAGATCAAATTGACGTAATAAGTAATAAATAAGTATGAGTCAAGCAATAAGTACTAAATTAGTAACTTAAGTAATCGGATAAAGATTTGATTGAATATCGATGTGATTCATCGGATCTGATTAAGATTTGATTTCATAATGGAATATTTTCCATTATGAAATCAAAACTTATCGTTATACAACGTTTCTCTTAACTTTTGCGATTGATTTTTTATTTATAAATTCACGAAATTCGATCGGTTTTGAGACTGAATTACAGTTTGATCGAGATTTCAAAGAAGACGACCCAGAGGATCAAAAAAACGGTTTTAAATTATCTTTTTCTTCCTAACCGTTATTATGCTTAGTAAAATTTGTACAGGGTTTATTTCCTCGATCAAAAAAAAAACCATGCTCGCGGTCCCTGAACCATTGAAAGATTTTTATGATCAAACAACCGAAATCCCGGTTGAGGAACCATTTTATGGTTTCTCAGTTTTGATGCTGCAAAAAATGATCAATTTTACAGATTAGGAACGGGAATGCGGACGGTGTATCATGCGGAGAATCGGGCATCACAAAAAAATTATTCCCATGAACAATTACACAGAAACATCATGGCGTTTATTCAGGATCAAACTAATAAACATAAACAATCAACAAACATTTTTTGATCATGCATACCAACGAACGATGACGATGACGTGTTCGCGAAACGTAACACTCGGTTGAACCTGCGATATTCCATTGAAATAACTTCCGTTAATCCATTTTGGCTACAAGTTTATTAAAAGTTCTTTCGCAGTTATTATTTGTTTTTTTTTTACTATAGACAACTGCAAAATGACTGTAATGTAACCCTCGATCTTAAGGGGAAAGGCTGCTTTAAAAGATAACGTTTCAGGTGATATTGAGGAATTCATTCCAATGAAAATGAAGAAAGTCTTTATTTGAAATCATGTTTATATATTAATCCGTATTTAAACTATATATAACAATTTTTTTACACTAAAATATTCATTAAATTCGGTGCTATTAGGACGTAATTGACAAGCAACTATATTTTAGTTTTTTCCTTCTCTACGTGGCAACCATCAAACAACTGCTGATGTCGTTGGATTAAGGTTCCTTTTAGGATCGATTACATTTCAAAGCATCCATGGGGGTTTTTTTTTTTTTTTAGTTTTATATCGTCGTTTTGATCCATTATACGTGGTCTAAAGTGGTTATAATTCTAATTATCTGCGGATAAAATCAATTGAATCAATATTTCGATCTCCACTTGTCAAATTATACCAATAAATGTGCGTTTAATCAGCAAGCGTTATTTATTCAATACAACCGTCATTTCTTTATCTTTATCACTCTGTTTTTATTGATTTTTTAAATTTCCCCGAAGTTTTTAAACAACGAGATTATGCGTGCAGAGTTCTAAATATTTTTTTTGTGTATTTTCTACGTTCCTCCGTGAGAGCAGTTTGAAAAAAAAAGAAAAGCCCGAAAACCGTCATATTTGAGTATATAAGAGTGCGGTAGAGCTCGCGCTGGCTTTTTTTTTTTAATACTTGGCGTCCAGCCGCTACCGCGGCTCTTGATTTAATGGGGAATTTGGATTTTCAAGAATAAATTTGTTACAACTTAAAACGCGAATGCGTTACATTACAAGGTAAATAAGACAGGAAAACTTTTTCTTTTTCCTATAATGACGAAATTCATAAGAAAAAAATACTGAAAACTGGAAAAAAAGTAAGAAAAAAAATTAGTGCGCTGACGCAGCATGTGACTCGAAAAATGTTCCAACCCTGGGCGACGATTGAGTTACGAACAAGTGCGTTTTTTCATGATCTCGAAGATGATGCTTATGTTTAAATTTTTTTCGGTAATGCACGCACTGCAATCTCGAACCAACTTCGCATTCGAGTAGCAGAAGTCGTTTTAGATTACGCTTGTGAAAATACGTTCTTCCGCATCGTCGACCCTCATGAGGTGGACCGATCTCGAAATTTTCCAATCTCTTCCACACTGTAACAGAAAAATAGCCGAATTTTTAAAAACGTTTCGAAATAAGCCCTCGAATATTCTCATTTGCGTTTTTTGCTCGTTATTTTTTAATTAAACTCGACAAAAACTTATTGCAATAAGGAGGGCACTAATTTTTAACATCGCATGACACGCAAAAAATCCGACTGCAAAGTATTTAAACACAATTCGAGCACAGTTAAGAAAAAATTCAAAAATACTACTCGAAAAGTATTACATTTTAAAATGTACCGTGAAAATCTCCCACGAATCGAAAGTGGGACTTTCTTCGCAATAAATTTATTTAATTATTTATTTATTTTTTTTCAATACAGAAGATAATTATTTCTTGAATATACAAAACGAAGCCAATTTAGAGTTCTCGTGCAACAATCGGAATTTCGGAAGATGGGCTAGAAAAATTCAAACGTTTGAGAGAAATTTTTAATCTCGTACAATAGACGTTATGAAAAATCTTGATTATTATTTTTTTGAATATTAAATTTATGTAAAAAACGACCAATTACTACGCAGCTGATCTTGTTTGCTAAATTGACATTAACTTTATCATATTTATTATTCATGATGAAATTCGAAGTTTATTGTAATTAATTCATCCATTTTGAATCTTGAAACCCACGTTTCACTAAACTCACCATAATTTTCGAAAAAAAATTGCTTATCGTGTGTCTGTACTGTGAGTCTGCTCGAATCTATGATTGTGTACATTTCCAGTTCCTTGGAGTGCTTCTTCGAGCAACTCTTTCGCTACTTTGTGACCTCGCATAATGTGAGCTTTTAGCATAAATTTGTAATAGAATTTCATGGGACAAAATTTACAAAGAAATGTCTTTTCTTTGTTTCCGCACTCGAATTTTTGATGACGTTGAAGCGAGTCCAAACGAACGTAACTACGACCACATGCCGAGCAAACGTGTTTGTCGAATGTGCCAATACTCGTCAAAAATTTGTCCTGGTGTTGAACCTCGTAGTAACCTTGCCACTGATAATCTGCAATTTGAAGAAAAATATTTACTTCAAGATCGAGTGTAATAAAAGTAGTGAATTTTGTCTGTTAATAAAAAAAAAATCTTTTCTTTTTTTTTATTAAATTACTCGATGTAAATTAAGCGTGTCAATTAGAAAAAGATCTTTTTTTTTTTTACTAACAACAAAAACACTTATTACATTGAACCATTAAATACTACGCTACATAAAGCATCCTATTTCATCGCACATGGGTATGCGAGACCCAAAGTGTTCTTTTTTTCATTCCCCAAATATAATTCGAGAATTTTTTTAATTTTTTTTCTGATTCGATACAACACATACCGTGAAAGAAAAATAATAAAAATTATTAAAATTTAAGATCTTGAATAAAGGGAAGGACGTTTCTTGAATTGGAAATGATCATTTTTTCGTGTGGGCCTCCCAGAGCCAGCGTCCTGTTTGAGGGTAAAATTTTTATCTAAGATGTTTTAATCATATATTAGATTTTTATCCATATCAGCAAATAATCTGCACAGGAAGGACTGCACAGGATTAAAACATTTATTTGGATACGAAAATCATAAGTGATACCAATAAATTATTATTTATTAATGAACAGTGGCATGTCAGGAAAAAAACAGCGAGTGATAAAAGCATAAAAGCGTCTGAAGTTTATTAGAATAGCGTATTACAACAATCGACAAAAGTTTAATCGAACACAAAACCAAACAAATAATATTTAGAAGTTTTCTGTAGTAATTATAATGAAAATGGCAATCAATTTTTGTTAATCCTTATATTTACATGATCAAAATGTATTTTGCGGACCACTTCGATGTCTTTTCATTCGTATACTTTGCATTAAGTGTGGAAAAAAGTTCTATCAGTTGTGGTTAAAGTACGAAACTTAAAAATTATTTATAAAAATAAAAATACAAATCTTAATCAACATAAGCACTACTGGCTTTTTCTGCCTTTTGCCAAGATCCAAATAGGAGGTCGATTCCATGGAATAAGAATTAATGGTAGAACTTTTTTGCAGGCTTTAATAGTAAAGAAAATGAATTGATAGGACACGAATAAATTGTTTGAAAGAAAAAACGAAAGCTTTTTTCGTCAAATATTTTTAAGTACCTAGAGTGAAAAGTTTTTCTTACAAGGCGGTGTGAAAGTGAAGATGAGGGAAAGTGACGGAATATAATAACGTTTATGCTGAAGTCTATCACAATATTACCAACTAATACTATCAAAAATAATGACATAAATGTCCGGAAAGAAAAGGTTTAAATTCGATCGAGCATTTGGCCCAGCATCTCTTTCGGAACGTAATGACCACGCAAATAATGATCCTTAAGCTCGAAACGATAATAATAGGTCTTGGGACAAAAGTTGCAGTGAAAGGTTTTTTCCTTGTTGCCACATTCGACTTTTTGATGTCTTCGTAGATTGTCCAATCTCGTGTAAGTTCTTTCACAGGCTGAGCAAACGTAATTTTTCGAAACACTATCGACTCCGAAACTGTGACGATTTGCTACAACTTCGGATCTCATTTTGCTCGAACTCTTGCGATGACGCCGACGACTCCGATTCCTCCAATGTTTACCTGAAAAACACATAGAATTTCGTTACAAAATCTTTTTCTTTTTTTTTTTTTTTTAATATTCATAGAACTCAATTCGATTAAATTGTCAATTCAATTTGAAATTCATTTGGTTTTACTAATCAATTTCGAAATGTATGTACACCTAAACCGTAAGACCAGCTTTCACTGAAGCCCATTTATTCTTCATGACAAATTTACAAACCGTTTACGCGTTAATGAACCATGCAATTCGAAAAATTTATTCTACATTAAATAACCATTACGATTCGAGACGGGTCGATTTATTTCATATATTTTATCCCTAAAGTACAAAAAAAAACATTATGTTCCTCTCTATAATTGTCATAATACATTAAAGACAATTTAATGTATTATGACAATTAAACCAATTTCGAAATGTATGTAGACAATTTAAATCAATTTCGAAATGTATGTACACCTAAACCGTAAGACCAGCTTTCACTGAAGCCCATTTATTCTTCATGACAAATTTACAAACCGTTTACGCGTTAATGAACCATGCAATTCGAAAAATTTATTCTACATTAAATAACCATTACGATTCGAGACGGGTCGATTTATTTCATATATTTTATCCCTAAAGTACAAAAAAAAACATTATGTTCCTCTCTATAATTGTCATAATACATTAAAGACAATTTAAAAAACACAATATTGAAAATATAATACTATCCTAGTTTTATTCATAGGCAATACAAATTAGAGCATCATGAAATGGAAGTTTATACGATATTTTTTTATGATTAAAATACTTTGTCGAGTCACACACGGTTTATCTTATTTTTTATCATTAAATCGAATCACACGTAACGTGCTTTCTTTCGTGTACATTGTGTTGGAAGCAAAATAGTGAGTCAAGCTTGATTGGCCACAAAATCAACTTTATTTTTTGCTCCAGGGAGAACAATCAGATAAATATTCTTTCTAAATTATTCTCAGTCAAGTTTAATTACGATTTCATGTTCGTCGTCCTAATCAGGGTGTCGCGAGACTTTTTATTTTCATCGCATTTTTCGCTCGTCATAAATTGCTTAGAAATATATTTTGTGATCTAATAAATGGATTTAACAAGGTCGTTTCTGACATATCATAACGCTGGTTTCCAAGGAATATGGCATTATTTTTTCAACCTCGTACAGAGTTTAAACAATTATCGGAATATATTACGCTGAAAAACTTAGCTTCGATAATATTGTCCTTGGTGGTATCGGTAGCATATTGAAAACTTTAGTGTAACAAATTCATTGAAAAATATAACTAATACGAAATACATAAAAAATTGAATTAAAATCAAAAGCTTTTTTTGCAGAATGCTGAGAAGATGTACACAAGAATTAGCAACAAGCGAGGCTCAAGCTTTATAAGCAGATCACGGGTTCTCGGGGAGAAAAGTTTTTATACATTTTTTTTTTTTCGGAGCACCCTTGATGTTCACTAAATACTGATCCCGTACTCCAATCAGAAGTGGACGTGGTTGACAAACAAATCTACCCTAAAATCTCCCTTCTTAAAATATATACTGTAATACACGCTAGTCAAATGAATGCTAAATTTTTTCAATCTTTTATGCCAAGCTTAATGCACTAATTGAACGTAATGTTAGTGGATTTATATCGCAGCATGTCTTATTAACGTAAAAAAATATTAAAAATGATAGATTTGCGAAACCATCAACTGATAAATGAAAATTTCCATGATGGCACATTTTCATCGGAATTCGTCAAAGAATAATCCGTAATTTTTAACCGATCGCAATGCACCACATCTTATTTTGTTCCTCTAAAGATCCTTTACGAATTCACCACGTACATTTCTTCTAAGCTTAATCATTCCACTATTGCAGCCAATTGTTTATTTAGCGATAAAAATCATTCATAAACATATTACTATAATTTCCAAACAAATAAACTTCGAAAAAATCTACATGGTGAATTCTTAGAGAAACTCTTGAGGAATAAAATAAGACGTGGTGCATTAAAATCGGTTAAAAAATACAGATTATTCTTTGAAAAGTCCTAATGAAAATGTGTCATAATGGAAATTTGCCACTATCGGTTAATGGTTTCGCAAATGTATCTTTATTAATATTTTTCTAGGTTAATTAAACATGCCATTTTACAAATTCACTATTTATAATTAGTGCATTAAACTTGGTGTAAAAACATTGTGCAGTTTTAGCACTCATTTGACTAGCATTCAGTACAGTATTTACCTTAAATAAAAATCTTAAATAATATTCTAAAAATTTTAATTCGTACTCCTTCTTTTGTTTTCTGTATTCGTTAACGTGTCTATTTCTCTGTCATCTCTAATCTCAAATATTTTTATTCATCGTAAGTTATGCTCCAATACATTTTTACATCGAAATAATATCTTCTTTCAAATATTTCGGAGTATTCATGTTTTCGAGTATACCTTACGACGACGAGAAATATTTAGAATTAGGAATCATATAGAAGCAGACATATTTGAGAGAAGAAATATCATAGCAAAGTAAAATGTTAAAAAATAAATGTATTTAAGAGCGAAGTTATTTGACAGCACTTTCTCCTGATCGCACAGAAAAATTGATAACAACTTTCCTCTTCGGAATGTCGCGACCTATTTATCCCTTAAATCTAAACTTCTGGTAGCAATTTGGTATATTCTGTTGAATGTTAGTAAAGGTAGAAAGTTAAATCGACGTTAATGCTCGATTTTTTTCAAAACTTGTTGAAGCAGCTCTTTCGGTACTTTGTGTCCTTGATGAAGATGACCTTTGAGTTCGAATCTGTGCCAGTAAGCTTTCGGACAGAATCTGCATCGGAAAGTTTTCTCCTTGTTGCCACATTCGACTCTTTGATGCCGCTGAAGATTCACTTGACGATTGTATCCTTTTCCACATGTCTGACAAACAAATTCCGTCCAACGTTTACCAGCTGGTGGACGTTGCCTCTTTCGAACAATTTCAGTCGGCGCCTCGTTCTTACGACGACGACGTCGTTGACCATTTTGACGCCGCGGTTTTTTTCCTGAAAATCAGATACAAACAACGATCAAGTATCGTTCTAAATCCGATTTTGAATTTACTTTAGTAATAAATAAAAGTAACACCACGAAACGTACACTTTAAACACAACATACAAAGACAAACTTTTTGAAGTGCGTGCGGTAGCAACTCACGGTCTTTCCAAATCATTTTTATTAGTCGATCAAATTCGCTACATACGATTTAAACAAAATGGAAAAATAAACAAAATGTATAAGTATCATTTTCTATCGGTGGTCATAAAAATGTACAATTTTAATTTTTAAAGTATCTGCACCCAGAATCATCGTAATAAAACACTCTAGTGCAGAATTCTCGATATTATTATTGGTTTTACGAAAAAGATTCCCTGAAAATTTATAAATTGCTGCAGTTTATTCATTTCCCCCTTTTCCTTATTCAACTTTTTGGTATGATTCGTTTTTGCGTCGTGTTATTTGGGTCACATTTGAAAAATCCGTCATCGAGAAGTTTTTGAATGCCATTCAATCAGGTTTCAAAAAAAGTTTAATTTTCAGAAAGGACTTCAGAATTTTGTTCCAGTAAATAAAAAACTTGATAAGGCAAATTTTTTAGTTGGATTCAGAAAATTAACTTTTTCAATCAAATAAAAAAAAAGAAATAGTTTTAGATGAAAAATCGTTGGGCACACGAGATTTTTATCTCATGTGCCCAATACATGATAATACCCCAGTGCCTAGTACATAATAATATGCCCAGTACACAATACAATAATACAGTGGGTAAAAATACAGGAAAGGAATTTATACTTTTATTGCGAAGCGCGAATTCGATTTATTCGCTATTAAATGAATTGATGAAAATATTTTCTGACGTCATCATCGTGTTTTTCACTGTAATTTTATTTTACAAACAAATAATCGGCCGACGAAATTTCATGCTTTATTATTTACAAGCTTTTGTATAAAGAATTTTCCATCAGTGAGAATAAGGGGGAAAAAGGTAAATTAATTTGCACCAAACAGTACAGACCGTTGAAAAGAAATCGCCACAAATTTTCATTGTATCAATAGAAATTAAATACTTATTGTACATTTTTCCAAAATAATCACATGGCATGTTGCAGTCAAATAAAAATTTAACTTAATTTACAGTCTTCAATACTAAGTATAAACGAGACCATTAAGCGTTGTACTCGGTAAATTAATATTATAATTAACGACGAAATTCCAAAAGCGATGATAAGCTTAGATTTAATTGGATCAATATCCATGATGCGAGGCCAAATGATTTCTGAGTTCGTATCTGTACTTGAATTTGCGATTGCACACGAAACAGGAAAATTGTTTTTCCTTGTTTCCACACTCGACTCTCTGGTGTCGTTTGAGGCTGTCCAACCACTTATATTTTTTGCCACAGCTGTGACAAACATGCTCGGTATTTTGAACGGTCGTGTATAAATCGGGACCTGTTGGTACGATTATTGAGAAAGTTGGTCGTTGATTATGCTTGGAATTAGTTGATTCGTGAGATCGATGATAATTGATCAAATCATCGATTCTCTGCTCGTGTCCAAGATCTCTGGTCTTTTCCTCCAGGCTGCGTAGAGCGTTGTATCGATCAGTGAACTCGATGCAGCCTAGAAAAAAAAAAAATACGATTTGGAATTAGGAATTGACAGACAAATAAAAAGATCAATCGATGTTGAGCAGAAAATAATCGATTATAAGTCTTATAGTTGCAATGGGTGAAAGACCTAAGTGCAATACAAAAAACATCACTGTTTTAATCATTACATTTTATTCATGTAAAAGAAGCGGGTCTATTGATATCAGGATACAGGATCAATGAACAAGATTCAATGCGAAGCGTCGATACCAGCGGATTTTTTCTTTCCGCTTAAAAGAAAGACATACAGAATGACTGCGAAATTTAGTTCAATGGCAGAGTTGAAGAAAAAGCTAAGCTCGTAATTTAGTTATCGATCATCCAATTTGAATCGATATTTCCCATCTGATTCTCGTGCTGAGCCAAATGTTTTTTCAACAAAAATTTATAAGCAAATTTTTTCTGGCATATGTTGCACGAAGATTTCTTCTCTTTGTCACCACAGACGAGACGCTGATGGCGTTGCAGTGTGTCTCTGCGACGATAACTTTTGCCGCATTGAGTACAGTAATACTGTTGTCCATCGTAACGACGATAATCCTCCATCGATCTCAGAAAATCGTCACACTTAAGCTGATGTCTTTTTAGGCTGTCTACCCTCGTATAAGCGCGTCCACAACCACTGCAGAAAAATTGCACGCCCTTGGTTAACGACTTTTTAGATTTTTGATGACTTGGACTCGAGTCGATCGTCTGTACGATCGTTGAGCTGTCGAAAAAATAACCCAAATCTGCCTGAAAAGGCACTGTGCACTCTCTTGATATTTCGTCGACCTCGAGGACGATCCTCTCGGAGTTTATGCCTGGAAAAACGTTAAACAACATTTTGTTCTTCTTTAAAAGTTATTCACGTACTCCTAAACTATATTTACACAATTATTAATATATGTTTTTGTGTATTACGAGAATTTTTATACTCTAAACATATCTGCTGAGGAGAAACATGCTAGCGGACATGCACGCAAATTACGTTGTGACGTTAAATCGTTTCATTAATAATTAAGCTCCTTAGTAATTCGAAGGATATTTTTAAAATGTTACAACGAATTTGTTATTAACAATATTTACACACGATTAACATTACCAATTGTGTTTCTGAGCCACTTTTTTTATTACAACATTTTTTCGATACATTTCTACATTCGCTTCTAATTATTTTAATCAAATCCTTGTTCCCACTTGAGCCTGTAAAAAATACAAGTAATATCTCTCGTTAGGTGAAGGTAGTCCAAACATCGATTACACTGATACATCGAGTTTGTTATATGCACTCGTAATAGTTATTTTTAATTAATTAATTTTCGTTTTTTGTTTTTCTTTTTTTTCGTTTTTTCATTCATTTTCATGTTGTAACATGTGCTTCGTGAGCCTGTATCTCCTGTAAAACGATTTATCACATCGATTGCATGGATAACCCGGCGCTTTGCCGCACTCGAGACGCTGATGACGTCGAAGGTTGTCCAGCCATTTGTAGCCTTTGCCGCATTCTCCGCACATGAAACTTCGATCTTCCGGTGCAGCTGATTGTCCAGGCGTAATCAACGGATCACGGTCGGAATATCTTCTTACGTCAACCGCCTGGAACGTCGGCTGGTACGACTGGAATTTGGGCTCATATTGAGTCTCGATTTGCGGATGGTATTGGGGCTCGACTTGCTGATGATACTGGGGCTCGAATTTCTGTTCGTAAATCGTATTATTCTCGTGATGATAAGCTGCGAAAAAGAAAAATTGAAAAAAAAAAAGAAACGAATTAGAATCAATATAATTATAAAAACAAAACGGATGTTTGAGCACCCTCTTAAAAACTAATTTTATTTCAGAGGATTCAAAAGAAAAAAAATTATATTTGTTCAAAATACAAAAAAAAAATATATTTACGATAAATTGTACATTTGCCTCATGCATCGCCATTAAACTCGAACGAACCATTAACTCAGTTTTCATTTTAACACACGGCAATAAAAATCAATTCATATACCACACGTAAAACATCGCCGTTCAATTTTATTGAATCTTATGGAAGATCGAATTGTTTTGTTTTAATTATAGACACAACAAAAAATGCACGAATATACGTGCACACGAGATTATACTTAGAATATTCTTCAAAAAAAAAAAAATATTCTCTCTCGAGCGAACGACGTAAAACATAAAATTATAAAGAAATTACTGGCAACAGCGAACCTCGCAGATTTTAGTCAAGTTTAAAAGACATCATTATTTTTATGACACGGGCTACAGTCATTCGATATACTCGCATATTATAATTTCGTTGTATTGGTTTAATAACAATATTAAATATGCAATTTATATCGTTAATTTCAATAAATGAAACAACGTGCTTTCACGAATACCATTTGAAAAATAAGTCACACAATATATTACAAAAAATAAAAATAAAAATACGAATTACAAGATTAAAAATAAATGTGTCAGCCAATTAAAAAAATATTGCGATCAATTATTTTTCAATGATTTTCCACGAAATTTGTTATGATTTTTCTTTTTTCGTAATTATAATGAAAATAATATTATACCAGGATGTGGGGGGTTTTTTTTTATTGATTGTTTCGCTGAGGGAAAAAATAAGAAATAATTTTGTCAAATTGTACATGAAATAGGTACGTTTTTGGTTCGCATAGCTTCTTAACGGGATTTCTTTTTCGCAATGCCCCGATGTTTTCTTTGACAACCCACAATGTGTGAATTGAGGACGAACTTGTGTTTGAATCTTCGATCGCAAATTGGACAAATCTCGGACGGTACAACGCCGCACTCGAGACGTTTGTGACGACTCAATGAAGTGGTTGCTTTGTAGGATTTTCCGCATCTGTTGCAAACGTGTTTGTCCTCGATTGCTTGGTAACTCTTGCGCGGCACCAACATCGGTTTAACAGCAAAAGTCGTAGGGGTTGGCGTCGTCCATTTACTCTCAGACTCCTGTTTATGTGGGAATTCCTCAGACTGAAGCATCGTCGCCAACAATCCTGAAACGAAATATTAATGTGGTTAGAAAAATCTTTGTACTCGGCGTGTCGTTGAAAAGGACAAATGACGATTCAACATTGCGGTGTTCCACGATAAAAACTACTTTTCGCATCTCGTGAATGATCGAAAAAAATCGTGACAGTGCATTCTTCAAACACAAATTCAATAATATATCGTGCCAAGCTGTCCTGATAAAGAGAAGAAAATACAAAGACAGAATAGTCGAAAAATAAGAAAAACGAAGAAATCCTAAAATGAGTAGAAACTTTTGTAGCGACAAGCCAAATAGAACCTTAAGCAAAATAATATCTCCGCGTTAATTAGTGTGTTTAATTGCATCAGATAATTGTTGTTATAATTTTACCATGGAAATTCATACATTTTTTTTTTTTCATTTTTTCCCCCATAATTTCCTATAAAACCATATTCTCATCCGTCGTATACATTTTTTTCATGAAAATAAAATAATTTTATAAAATTTCGAGGTTTTAACATAATTCGATTTTAATAACGCAAAAAAAAATTAATTTATGCAAAGCTTCTTTATGGCCAGTTTTCCTTCCATATGTCAGACGTAAAATCATTAGTCAACTTGAATTTATAAGTGAATCTGTTTTCGAACGCGTATGGCAACTTTATTGACCCTCCTTTTTCGCTGCATTGCAATCTCTTCAAAGATAATTTCATATTACATCCTTCGTCACGTTTGTCGCATTAACGAACCATCGGATGAAGCCTCGTTTGTTTTCAAATTACATATTTGGAACACAGAAATTTATTTACTCATTGGAGTTTTGGTAAATTCTGTAAATATTTCGTTTTTTATTCTATTAATGGTTAATATAATTCACAAATAGTCCGAAAATGAATGGTCGCAAAAAAATTAAAAAATCGTAATGGCGTAAGAACAATCCATCGAAGTGTTCTTTTATGAATCACGTAAATTTGTAAAAAATAAAATAAAAAAAATAATAATGTAAGTGAAATATTCGAAGGATAATTTATTACGAAATAAATATTACTTAAAATGGTACAGAATTTAGTTTCTTTTATTCTTTAAAAGCCAAGGTGATGGACAGACTTGACGTGAGATTGCCAACGATGTTTGTACTTGAATTTTCTACTGCAAATCGGGCATTTGAAGGTTGGCTCTTTGCCGCACTCGACGCGTATGTGATTCTGCAATGAACCACGCCACCGATATCCTTTTCCACATTGAAAGCAAATCCAAGTTTTTTGATGTGGCAGTTCTGAAAAAAAATAAAAAAGAAAAGAAATTGAAGCTCGATTATTATTCGATGCATTGATAATTCTCTTGAGTGTTCGATCTTCGGGGTGTGTTTTTTGTGAAATGGCACAAATCTTGAAAATAATACAAATAAAATTATAACACAAACTAAATCAAAGAAGAAATTAGAGTATTTAAACAAGAGAATTAAATAAATAACTTTATTAATTGTTTGCGCAAAGAGAATCCCATGCATCGAAAAAAAAAAAAAAAAATAGAGAGAGCAACAACAAAATTACAAACACAGCAGTATCCTCTTATAAATAAGCGGACTTATCAATCGCTACCGATTTCTCGGTACATGGAAATTCGAGGTCAAATGTGATTTGAGACGATGTTTGTACTTGAAGAGTTTTCCGCAAAGGAGACAACTGAAACGTGGCTCTTTTCCACAGAGTCTTTGATGAGTGTAACGGGACGATTTTCTCGTGTAGACCTTGCCGCAAATTGTACACGGAAAGATCGATCCATAGTCCGATCGATCGTCAGCATAACGATCTGAAAAACAGAAATACAAATAATTTATTAAGCGTAATCACGGTGAAAATAAATTTCGATGAACGGAGGCGTTTGGTAGGATCGTTTAATTCAATATTTTTTAAAAAATATTTACAATATTAAAACGAATAAAATTTTGTATTATTTATACACCTTTTGTTCTCCCGTTACACGGATATCGAATAACAAAATGAAAAATATTCAACGAGAATCGTAGAGATGTATGGACCGATGATGTTTCGTTAGATGGTGTTTGTGCTTGAATTTTCGTCCGCAAAAATCGCAAGTAAAACGTGGCTCGATTCCGCACTCCATACGTTTGTGAAGACTCAATGATTCCCGCCATTTGTACTGTTTCCCGCAATTGTCGCAGATGAATGGCGCCTGTACGTAGTACTGATAATACCCTGAAACCAAAATAAATACGAAATTCACAATAAATCGTTAAAATGTAAGAAACATCAGGAGAATAATATTTCTTTGACGAAATAGAAAGAAAATGCAACATTCCTACAGGAAGGCAGCAATAGGCAGAGTTGACTTTTTGTTAAGCGTGCCCAACAAAGTTCACACATATAACGAGAAAAATAAAAGAAAATGATGACAATTGAACACAGTTTGTGCCGTTTAATCGATAAAGAAAAACATTGTTCTTTTTTCTTATCATTTACAATTAATATCTTGTGTTGATGCTCCATTTGTGTACCCATTTGAGATGCTGCTTCAGTTGACTGCTTCGACGATGTTTCTTAAAGCATATTGGACACGAAAATTTTGGCTCGTTCCCGCACGCCTCGCGCTTGTGCCTCGTCAACGAAGGTTTCCAAGTGAATTCCTTACCGCATGCATCGCACGCGTATCTGCCGCGATATCGCCTGTGATAATCGACATGTGCATATCCTGAAAACATAAATAAACGTAAAACAATATCAATGATAGATACATTAACGAAAATTCGTTTGCGGTTTAAATTTCACCTTGAACAATCAACATTCTGATTACAAATAAATCAATGAAATAAACACAAAATAAATAAATAAAAACTAGTGCTGATTTTTCAGAAGACGTACAAATATTTTTAATGAAATTCATCATTTGATTCTTTCATATTTTCTTCGAGATTTTTTCTCCTCCTTTTATTGTTTTATATTCCCAATGCTAATGTCCGACGTTATGGGACCAGCGTCAATTTACACATAACGTATTTCAAGTTTCTCAAGTAAAAAATACATTTCTATAGCTCGTTTAGGTTTTTCAACTAATATGTTGTACTTTTTAATATTTGTTTTGTTTTTTTTTCTTTTTTTTTTTTGTATACGTTTACAAATTTTTTCCGTTCGGCAAGGACCAGCTGTGAGCACTGATCAAATGTTTCTTCAGCAGCCACTTGTGTCGTATTCTCAAACCGCAAACCGGACAGCAATGTTGCGGCGCTTTGCCGCACTCCTCACGCTCGTGTCTCACTAAAGATTGCATCCACCTGTACTCCTTCCCACACGTCGAACAAAAGTGTCGTCCGAGCCTTTTGTAATAGTCGGATATGTTTAGACCTGAAAAAAGAAAAATAAGAAAATAAAGCTGCTCGGAGCTTCGGGATTATCGAAAATCTTCATTCAACGGTTATTTTTACACTATTCTTATATACATTCGAGCTCTAAACTCAGAATCGGTTAATTATAGACAATAATGACACATCCTTTGGCGTTGGGTTGATTTAACTTTCCCCACATTCTCAAAAATCGCTAAAATTACATTTCGTCGATAAAGTTTACGTTAATTTCAATAAATTCTATGTAAAAAAAAAACAACAACAAATAATGCAAACGTCGTCGAAAAAGGATTTAAAAATTTTTTTCTATACGATCGTAACTGCCATTTTTTTTTCATACTTAAAAATATCAATACCTACGAATTTTAGCACTAGACTAAACACATCCGTATGAAAATATTGTACTCTGACGTGTGAAATATTCAAAAATATTTAACTAGTAATTAATTAGTGAAAAAATAATTTATCATTTGTAACGCAATTTTTATTTCTTCATCATTGTTGCGTCAGATATACTTCGACGAGAAACAGAAAATATAAAAAATATTGACAAAGTTCATAATGACAGCAAGGCAGGATAAAAGTTGATTAAAAAATCACGAAGATTGAAAACAAAGGAATAGAAATGAAGAGAAATTTGTTATAAAAAATAGCAACAATAATTTGAGGAATAATGTTGTTGTTATTGGACTAATGAATAATTGAAGAGATTAATTTCCAAGGAAAGGACCAACTGATAAAAATGTGGTGGGTAATTTTCTTAGAATGAAAAATTTGAGAGGTTAATATTTTTATTAAAATTTTTGAATCTTTGGAAATAATGATACGTGGAATTTTGGTCGAGAGATTGCTGAGTTGACTTTTTTGCCGTTGTTGTAATTAAAAGATTATTTTTTATTCTTAAATATTGTACGATTTTAAGAAAAATGTGTACACATCGAAGACTCAAAATACGGCATTGCCAAATTTGTGAACGTTCAGCTTGTGACGATGAAGATAATCCTTTCTTCTAAATTTTCGACCGCAAAGCCGACAACTATATCTTGGAAGAACACCACAGCGCTCGCGCAAATGTCTCGTCAATGAATCTGCCCACGTATATCGTTTGCCGCATTTCGAGCAACTGAAAGGCGAATTGTAGCTCACCCTGGGACCCATCCGTTTTGAACCTGAAACAATAAATTTGCAGATTTGTTAGTTTCAATTTTGGCTGGTGGTAATCCAAAATTTAACATTCAAGGGAACATAGACACCTAGTAGGGTCGAAAAAAACGATTATTATACTTTTTTTTTTATATCGATGTTAACGAGGATATCGATGATTCCCCATAAATAGAAGAGATTTCATTTTTCACGAACAAACAAATTTTCAAACGAGTTTTCGTTGAAATGATGTTTTTCAAATTGATACCAGAAATATCTCGAAAATAACTACACCAATTTACTCCAAATTTTATGTTCTCACCCATATGTAGCGAAAAGCACAATATTTTTATGACTCTTTTCGTTTGGCAGAAAACCAATGGCCTTTGCATTAAGAAAAAACTATTTTATATTAAAAAGTTTTATTGAAAATATTAAAAAGTTAATGTTTTTATCAAAAAATGTAGCACTTTTTTTAAATACCAGAATTCCTTGAAAATTCTCAAAACAGATGTTCTTAACCGTGAAAAAAATTCGTCCGGATACTCCAATACTCTCCCAAAAAATAAAATGTCGTTATTTTTATGTTTGAATTCCTCTAGGTGTGTATGCTTCCTTAATTGGTCTGTTTTATTTCACTGTGATCGAAGCCTTTCTCCTCTCACGCGGTGTAACCGTCGGGAAGACAAAAAAAATTTTTATTCTTGCATGTTAGTAACATATTTTTCCGATCATTAAATTTTGTAATAATTATTCGTCGAGAAAATATTCAACAAATTGTTACGGTGTGCAATTTGTAAATCGTGTATATTAATCAAGGCTCGGTTGTAAGCCAATTATTGACACACATGAAAAGCGGAGTAAAGTTGTAGAAGAAACAAAATTTTTCCTTTTTTTTCGAAGTTTTACGATAAAATTTTATTGGCTCAGGTCAGTGGCGAATCAGCAAATTTAAATTTTTTTAAAATTTCCAATTTTTTGACTATGGAAATTGGGGCAAGCAAAAATTAGTACATTTTTTTTTACGTGACATTTTGGTGTATAGAAAGAAAGAAAGGAAAGAAAGAAAAGAAAGAAAAATATTTCCAGAGAAAAAAAATCACGTATCCGAGAGGCAGTGATCGTCAAGAATGTCCTTGAATTTTAATTGTTTTTCCATTTTGGCTGCTATTTCTGGCTATTTCAGAAAAATCAACTCATTCAACCTCAAGATTATGGCGAAAGAAAACACTACCATGTTTTGCACGTAGCAAATGCCCAAAAAGAAATAATATATTGGTTCAAAGAACGAGGGGCGTGATTAGATGTAATGGCTGCTGGAAGATAAAAATATTTAGTGGTATAAAAATTAATAAGTAGTTTGTACATAAGTACATTCGCATAAACACATGTAAATCGAAAATTTCGGTCAACTGCATTGTTTTTTTTTTATTATTATTATATTGTATTAATACAAAATCATGGGTAATTAGTGCCAAGATACTCTGTGGGCACGACTGAAATAGTAATTTCACATTTAGACTATAGTTCTCGAAACAGGGAGAATTCCAAGAGAACATCTGAGAGCAACAACGAATGCACGTTTATAAATTTTGAATTTTTGTAATAAACTATTGCGAAATTTGGAATAATTAGAGCAATAATAATAACAACAATAATAATAATATTGATCTGTGGATCTTAGACATCACAGTATACATCCGTGTACGGTCCACACATGACGTTGAAAGTTGGACCGTTGTTTGAACGCCTTTTGACAGAAGCTGCAAACGTACTGTGGCAGTTTGCCGCATTCCTCTCTTAGATGACGATTTAGGGTGCTCTTGTTAGTGTACGATCTCGTACATTTGTAGCAGGGATACGGTTTGGGTACGTTGCTACGGGGGTTCCACGAGCTCGAACGTGGCCGACCTGCGATCACACAGAAGGAAAAAAAAGTTGAAATTATCGTTTTCATAGCCAATTATAACGATGGTATGATTCTCTCGCATACTTATCCATCGAGAGGGACACGTATTTTGTTGTTTTGTTATAAATATCTTCAGTTGAGAATTCAGAAAAGTATAAAGAAAATGATATAAGCATCAACCTTTCTCGAGTCTACTGAACGCGATTTTTTTTCCATTCCGGACAACATTATATCAACAATAAATGAACATTAAAGAGAAACTTCCGGTCGACGCGATAATCTTCAGTGTTGTTGAACTTGACGATGATAATCTTCGGGCTGGAGTTCCCGGAGGCTCAAGGTCTGAGGGCAAACAGGTACCTGTGAATGGTTGCATTGTGACGGTGGAAATTAGCCTTCTGTTTGAAGCCATTCTCGCATATGCTGCATATATACTTTGGCGCTTTGCCACACTCGTCGTGCAAATGACGTTTCAGGCTACCCTTGTTTCGATACGATCTTCCGCATCTCTGACAGGGAAATGGATTATTTTGGTGTCCGTGAGGGCGTCCGTGTCTTCTTCGAGATGACGTTGCCAAACTGTGGCTCACGATACGATTTCCTGAAACGTGAGCAGAGGACGGACACGAGATTATCAATTACTTATCATCGACAACCGATTTCGCAGTTTGTCAATCAAGTTAAACATTTGCCCAACTAAAAAATCTACGTGTTTTTTATTTCCCTTCCTCTCTGCCCCTCGTTATAATTGATGGCCTTTTCGAAGATCTTGCAGTGATGAATGAAGGTTTTTTTTATTTTCTAAAAGAAAAATAGGAGAACTACTGATGGAACTCAATTTCGTAATATTCAAATTTTCTCGTGACAAAATAAAAATAATTGAACACCGGTTTCAACGGCTAAAAACTGTTTATTTGTCTTCATTTTTCGAGGGGTGGTGATATTAAATTCAATTCGAAAGCTTGGAAGTATATTTCAAAAATTAGGGAGGCACGCTATTCTTTTTATTATTACATAACAGCGATATGTAGTGGATAACAATGCAGAAATTCATAATAGACGATTCTTCTCTTGCTTCACTGTTTGTTTTTTTTTTTTTTTTTTTTTCACCACTTCTATCTCTTCTCTGAAGGCCATGTGGAATCGCGCAAGCACGATAATATCGTTATCGTTGTCTTTTTATTTTTCGCTCGTTTTATTTATCTTCTCTTCTTGAATACCTAATGCTATGAACTTTCGCGTTGTGTCTTTGATAATTGGACTTTTGTTTGAATCCTTTCGTGCAAAGGAAGCAAATGTATTGCGGATTTTTTCCGCACTCGTCACGAAGATGACGTCTCAGTGTGTCCTTTCGGGTGTATGATTTTCCACACTTGTCACACGGGAATGGACGCCAATATAGCTTTTTTCTTGAGCTGATGATCTTCAGGGTTGGTCTTGATTCTCCTGGAACTGAACAACGGAATTTTTGTTAGAGATTCGATCTTTCACTATTTTTACCACCATCCTCTCTGTTGCCTCGATGAGTACAATAAGCCGAAAATTAAGAGTGTCCCTTAGTTTAGGTAATTCGCCATGATTTACGCTGGCGTATGGAAAAATGGAGGATTCATATATTTACGATCGAGAATTAATCGGTTATTCAAAACAAATGATTCGAGCAGCGTTAAAATCATTTTTTTCACGAAATTATTACGAATGAATTCTGAATAATTATTCATTAATCATTCGATATAAATGATAACGTATGATATTCATGAATAATTATATTATAAAACTTGAAACAATATTTTTCTCATCGATTGGCAGATCAACGAACACTCATTCATAATCATTTCGTCGGGAAATGATTTTTCTAGTTTTCAACTCATAAAACCGATTAACTCGGGATTATACGACGATGAATGTTTCACAGACTAGAGAAAAACAACAAAATGCCAACACTTAATTTGTTGCGACTACTTAAACAACGAAATAATGAACTTTACCTTGATACATTTTTCGAATCCCTGTCGTATTTTCACAGGTTATTCTTCATATTGGTTGGCATTCATCTTCGAATAAGAGTCCACGATTATTTGTTATATTATAATCAGAGAGGCAAAGCATACAATAGAATGTTTATTTTCATTTCGACAGACGTGAAAGATAAGATAAAAACAAAAAGTTCAGAGGGCATTGTATGTTGTACCAAGTCTAATATATATATATATATATATATATGGTACGTCACACGCCACTCTCGTATTGTGTGACTTATTGTTGTAATAAAAAATGTCTCTGGTTTAAAATAACACAAATAACAATAATTTATTGACGAAAATAAAATGTGGATATATAAAAAGAAATTATGTTGACACAGTGATATTACACGATAAATAATTAGTAGTATTCGTTCAAAACACACCGTCAATATATGGTAAGTATACGCGCTATGTTCGAACTCACAATATTGAATAATTACTTCGCGGAGATCGAATTTGTTCCGCGTTACACGAAAACGCTCGACTTGCCAAGAAGCGGCTATTTTTCTCTTGTTCTCCTTGGAGAAGGTTGAGTTGTGTTCGGCGGTGATTTCAAATCTGGTCCTTTTTGGTTGACACTCCGATCCTCCAGACCTCGGTACCGTTCCTCCCTTCCCTCAGTTCAAGAAACTGTATAAGTTTCATTGATGGATAAAAGGGAAAAAACCACCGAGGGAGGAGTCCGAAGTAGCCAATCGGCGAACTCTTAGTATATTAGTAAAAACGGAAAAGTACATGATATAAAAATAAGGACTTTCCCAGAATCCAGAACGGTACGCAAAAACTCAAACTTAATATATCAGCAAAAAAAATGGGAAAATCTGGATATTTTCCAATTCGGCCGAAAGTAATAGAAATATTTCGTGGCCGTCTAGGTTCTATAAAAGCATAAAAATAAACATAAAAATATGTACACAAATTATCTGCGTTTCTATGCTAAAAAAAAGATTAGACATGTGCGCAGCAAATGTGCGAAACTCGTGTATAGAGGTTCTGCGCTTCGGAGTACGAGCACGATCGCCGCCTCGAGGACCCTTTTTTATGGGCCACCAGGTATGCGATCGTCCAGAATACTCCCGCGCATCAACCTCTACGAGCGTACACAGTAAGTCCGTGCTCATGTATACTCTTGCTTGTATGTGTAAAAGAAATAGCGGAATTTTATAAAAGTTAAGGTGAACATGCGATACGCAACATTGTACAGAAGCTAAAGATGTGAAATCAATTCACGCAGGATGCGTAATTTGTTGTTTGAGAAAATAGCAATATTAGTAGTTGTTAACTATTTCTTTTTTAATTAATCGCAATTTACAATCTTCATTGATAAACCCTGGCGCCATTTTTCACAATTCGCTTCAGTAATGTCATTCTTCTTCATGATGAAAATTCTTCATTGTAGAAACCTCGGCAAATGATTTAATTAATTCTTCGAGATGAGTTATAATTAGTTCTTCATGATGAGTTGTAGTTAATTCTTCAAGATGAGTTGTAATTAGTTCTTTATGATGAATTGTAGTTAATTCTTCAAGATGAATCGTAAGTAGTTCTTCGAGATGCAGTTTTATGATTTTTTCAATATGCCATTAGTTCCGGAGAGTGCAGAATTATGTTGTGTCCTAAGATGACGTTGAAAGCTGCTTCGTGATTTGAAGCGTTTGATGCAGTAGGGAAGGCCAGGGCTAGTAGGCCAACTTTTTAGACTTTTGCTTATAAATAAGACGGTAAAGATCATTAAAAAAAAAGAAACAAATTGTTATTCTGAATAGAGAATTTATTCCACTATCTCAGATAATTGTTTCAGATTTTTTATGGAATACTAAAGTAGGTGATTTAATTGTTATTTTGGAAATCTGTTTTTGAGTCAACTTACCACAGTAGCGGGCTATTTCACTGATATTAACAACAATTAGTGAAATAAGTAAAACAAAACGGATGCTTAACAATATTTTATATTTAAGAATGCAACAAATTCATATTTTTTATCAATTTATATGAATGAAATTATTTGATTATGAAATTAGCAGAGTTTGCGAGTATAGCCATATGTACATGCATATCCATGTTACAAAGTAATTTTATATTCTATGAAAATGTATTTTGTTAAATGCAAACGAATTATAAACAACAATATTAATATAGGGTCGGCTAACATATGTGTTAACTAAGCCCATATTAATGTTGGCCTACTTGCCCCCCACCCCCGGACTTTTTTAAAAACAAAACGCCGTATACACGAATTATAACAACAATTGAAAAAAATAATTATGCAATTCTACAGTCCAATATATGTACTTTAATGTAGTGGACAATTTGTAAGATTCAGGTAATTGACAAAGGCAGGAGAAGATAATAAACACCGACTACAAAATTTCGTTTGGTACCTGAATTTTCGAAAATCTTTTTTTGCTTTTGAACGACGTGTCGTTTCGACGTATCGAGACACGTGAATCAGCGAGAGATTGTAATTATCGTAATAAGAAACATGCACGTTTTTACATTCAATTGCTTGAGTGCTACTGTGAGTTAGCCAACTTATCCTTAGGTTAACTTAACCTCGGACTCCCCTACATGCACAAATATTGAGCTGGTTTGTTGCACTCTTCTCGTACATATCGAGACAGTGAAACTTTCCATGAGCACGATTTTCCACATCTCGTGCAGAGGTATGATTTTTCAGAAGACGATTTGTAAATAAATTTTCTTCCGATGCTATTGATCGTCATCGTTTTCTTATAAAAAGCTAATTCAAAAGTGCAAGTTGATACGAGTTACTTAAATTAAAGCTCGACAATCAAACAACACATTGCACACAATGGAGGAACTCGTAACAATAAAAATATTAAGTCATCAAAAATGATTTAATGGATATTATTCGAATGACTTGAGGAATTAAAATATTATTATTTTGGCAATTATTAAATTTTACATCAAAGATGATGAGATAATTACTTGAATTATTGTACGTTCGACTGCATAGTTTTTTTCAAACCTTTTCGTCATTGATACAAATTTTTGAACAAATCAAGGAAAATTAAAGTTACGAAAACGTTGTACAATGGATTTTTTTCTCGCACGATCAATTTTTCAAATTAACGGTGAATAACTAATTATTCGTTGTAATTCTTTTTAAAGAATTTTGGTTGTTTCGTTCTTACTCCGGAGTTTCCTTATAATCGACGATTTTTTTTGGCATTCTCGAGCTTCGTCTCATGTGTGGAATCGTGAATTCTTTATCTTTGAATTCAATTTTAATTTCAAGAGACCCCGCAGTTTTTTCTGAAAATTATAATCACATTTTTTTTTTAATTAAAGAATCTTGAATTATGATTATTCGGATTCCAAATTCGGAATTATTTTTGATTCGGAATGTTGATGAAACAATATCCAATAATTGATTTAAAATATCGATCATGTGGGAATGAAATCAAAGAGGAAATAAATCATTGAACAACGAGGATAGAAATTAAATAAAAATTAAGTAAAAGGAAGTAAAGGATTATGAAAAAAAGAGAGGGGAGAAAATATTACGGATGTTTCGTTCCTTACCATTGCTCAAGGATTTCTGTGAATGTTGAAGCGTCGAAAGATGACTAACGAAATGATATTTATGCGTAAAATTAATAGCGCATAAATCGCATCGAAATTGAGGCTTTTTTCCGCACTCTTTTTGTTTGTGTCTACGTAACGAAGGTTGCCAAGCATAAGCTTTGTGGCAAGTGGTACAAATGAACGGTTTTGTATCGCTGTGATACGATTTTTCGTGACTAACGAGATGATGCTTGCGCAAAAAGCGTGCTTCGCAAATACTGCAAACGAATTTTCGATTTTTCGCATCGGAAGTTTTTTCGCAGCTGTGGATCCGATGAGACTGCATGGAAGATTTGGTCGAGAAATTAGCACCGCATCTCGGACAAGCGTGCGATTTCTTCCCGAACAGTTGATAACTCTCTCCCACGACGTTCTCGATTTTTAATTCGGAAGCTGAAAGTGAAGTAAAATTGTATTAGTACAAAATCATTGAAGGACAGCGAAGAAATTAAAAAAAAATCTGTCTGAAACTAATTTTTTAGTTTGTCACTTTTTTTTCTTCTGAAAATAAATTGCAAGCGTGATGTCGAATGGTTAGCAAGCCGAAATTGAAAGATTAAATCCTCCCCCCCCCCCCCCCTCTTCGCCAGTAGCCGAAACGTAACAAAAATTATTCGAAAATGCTGGGAACAATTTATGACTTTTCAGACATAACACCGAAGTGTCGATTTTCGTGTTCGTTGTTGCTCGTACTAAATTTTCGAACTTTTATTGGTTTTACTCCTTCTCTTCCCGAGATCTGAAACTGAAATAGAAATTTGTGCACATGTTAGAAGATAAAGTTGATCGAATTGGTATTCATTCAATTGAATTGAATAATCGACAACGATTGAAGGATTTTTTTGATAAATAACTGAAATGAAATAAATGAGAAAACTGTGATGCTGATTTTCAGTTTATTCATTAACGTTAATAACTAATATATTTTTACTGATTCAACTGATTATGAAAGTGGCGTAATCAGTGAACTATTTGGAGAATACGCGAAACCATAGCGACTGAAACACTGACCAAAGTCATTAACAACCCCTTTTACCTCGGGCTGCCTTTGTGGAGTGAGAATTCGATTGAAGATGACCGATCAGATGATGTTTGTGCATAAATCGTGAACCACAAGTTGTACACGCAAATTGCGGTGTTCGGCCGCATTCGACTCGTTGATGACGCCAAAGGGATGTTTTTGCAAAATAAGCCTTACCGCATTTGGAACATAGGTGCGATGTAGTCGGACCGAACTGATGAAAATTTGTCGTAACAACGTCGCAAACGGTCAAACGGAATGATTCGTCTGTAATCAAACGAAACTTTGTGTTAGTATGAAAAATCGTTTTTACCAGTGTCGACAAAATTCACAACAGAAACTCCATGCTGACTGAATGACTTCTTAAGAATCGATGAAAAATTTAGATTTCTTTTTTATTCATAAAGCACATCTGTGAACAAGAAAATAAGGTTTATTGTGATTGTTAATAATGAGATATTTATTCGCATCCTGAAGCAGTTGGAAACATTCTGCTCGTGATATTTTGAACATTAGGATAACTTAACAATTTTTCTTTCGTGCTAAAGATGACTGTATCGCTTATTGTTTTCGTTGTTGTTTTGGAATCAGAAAAAATGTACTAATGAACAATCAATACGTCGTTTTCGTTGATCAGACTAATTTGATGAATGGACGCAAGATGTTTGATAAGATGATGTTTGTGCATAAAACGATGAGCACAAACGACGCAAGCAAATTGAGGAGTTTTTCCACACTCGACACGTCGATGTTTGAACAACGATTCTTTCCACTTGTAAACTTTGCCACATTTTTCGCACGAAAATTTCCTCGGGTTTCGCATTTCCATTATTTCGGTAGTATGCTGCGAAGCTACCTGCTCGTAGCGCAGAACAAATGTCGAAACTGCAAGAGACAAGAATTTTAACACGTTAAATTTAAAGAAAAACAAAGTATTGACAATTTTTCACAATTTACAACATAACATTCGCTTAAAAAATCATAAGGACACGATAATGAAGACAATGAGTAAGGCACATCGAGCTAAAGTAAGAATTCGTCGATTTTTTGCCTTGAAAACACGAAATCAAGCACTGACTAAATCGCTACGAGTGCGAAAGTGAAAGCTGTTTTCATTTTTTTACGTCATTTCCAAATAAATTGACATTTGTGATAAAACGAAAAAAATCACTTTCCGCTTTGTGAAAAATCGAACAGAATAATTGTCGTTGTTTTTATTAAATCGTAATCCATGTAGAAGAAAACTTGAACGCAGATTTTTTTATCAATTGGTTTTTTTTTTTTTCACATTGTATTAAGAGATTTTAGTGATATTTCGTCGTTACGATTTATTCGGAAATTTGTTTTTCATATACGCGTATACAATTTTTCTCATGTAGTATAAAAGAAAAAAGAAAATTTCATAATAACGTGATTTTTCACGATATTGAATGAGTGAGGAGAAATTATTGAGGCTGCTTGAACGGGCAATATTTTCTCATATGTTCGATAACGTGATGACGATGCTTGAACATTTTTCCGCAGTCCGGACAGGGTACACTCGGTGCTTTTCCGCATTCGTACTTAACGTGACGATCGAGGGAACATTTTTGCGTGTATTTACGTCCACATTTGCACAAATAATTCATTCTTTGTAAAGCACGCTTGGAACGAGCCCGTCGTCGACGTGGTAAGGGGAAGTTCTTCATGTCCAATGGATCCCAGTCTGAAAAGAAGAAAAAAATATTATTGTAAAAAGTGTTCCGGGCGGTGATTTGTCCCTTTTTTGGGAAACGCGTTACATTAAATGCAGTCAAATATTTAAGTATATTGAGCATATTAATGACCGATTGATCGACCAATATTCACAGAAGCAAGCATTTGTTTTAACGTAAAAAAAAATATATATATATATATTTGTCATCAAAACTAACAATTAAATTGGTATTCGTTATCAAAGTGTATGAAAAATATTCAAACCATTCGAACGAACGAAAATAATAATTAGGAACAGCAATCCGGTTGATTCGTAGCGACTGTAAATATTTCGATAAATAATTAATTAACATTTGGAAGAGAGCGGACGAAATGGGGTGTAACTTTATGAAATATTTTCAAACCTCCTCTTCGTATTGCCAATTATTTAATTCGCATTCGTTAATAAACGTATAGAAATAATTCAACAGTAAAGAAATATATTTATGGAATAAAAATATGATATTCTTTTGTGTATGAAATCAGAGAGTTTTTGGACCGAGCCAAATTCTGACGCATCCTTGTTTCTTGTGCTGGAGCCAGAGATATAGTTTATCAGTGGTGAACGTACAGTCCAGACATTGATACCCATAACCGCATTCGTTCTGGCGATGACAACTGAGCGAAAAAATGTGCTTGAAACGTCGTCCACAGTGACAGTGAATCCAGCCTAAAAAGAGAGAAAAATGAGTGTCAGTGTATGAGCGAAAAAAATGCAGTGCTCGTTAATCTCTTCGTCGACATTACATTCCGGCAGGATAATCATCGGATAAGACAAAATTAACGTTTCTTTTTTTTTTTTTATAACGTGAGATCAAATAATTATTTCGGAAATCACTTTAAATAAGTCGATTCATTTCTTTATTACAAACATCCTTTTTCACTCTCTCCTGCCCCGCTCACGATTCTACCAGTGGATACACTCATCGAAATAAATATACCTGTTATTTTTGTCACCTGATTACAATGCTTCAGAGTAACAAGTAACGCGATAATATAACTAAAAACCAAACCAATATCCGATATTTATATATTTTCGTAACAGTGTCTCTATCGTAAATATTCGAAAAACAAAGAAAAAGAAAAAAGAATCACTATTTTTCCAATTCAGCTGGAAAAATGAACGTGGCACATATGCAATCATCAGGGACACAATCGTAATTGTCATTCTCAAATATATTCGATACATAGATTTTTTCGGTTCAACTTGTTGAACGGTGTTTGGTGGTTCGAAAGATTTCAGCAGACGAAAGTTTGCTCGAATTTTTATCTTTTCAGGAGAAAAAAAAAAATCAAACGTAGATTTTTCGATTGCATCCGAAAATTTCCATTAATAGAATCCTTACTAACTAATTATTATCGCAATCTCCTTATTCGTAATCTTCTACCTTCCCACTCTTTAGCGTCTGCGCTATATACACAATCGTTTGTTCTTTTTTTTTTTGCTTTTACCATACGCAATCGTATGCAATTATATAATTATAATTCTGTATATATAATTTGTTTGTTTATTCTCTCAATGTATACGTGTGTCCGTAGATTTTTGACATGTTTTTCTTCAAAATAATTCTATGCGTGTGTATATTTTTTATAATCGTTATAATTATAATTATTGTTATTGTTGTTATTATTACAGGCATCTCTCGCATTTTCTCAGCTTCTGCGAGTTGGGTACGGTGGCTCGAATATTGCATAGCTGGATTTTCAAAAACTCTAACATTGGCTCGAACTACGTTATAAACGTTATAAGTCGCGAAATAAATAATAATTAACGCGTTCCAATTATGTTTTTCGTTATGTTTAATAATACGATAATCTGATTAGGTTTTACTTCTCCTCTTGTCAGTCTTGGTGCGGCGTTCAGGATCGCGAGTCTTACAATTTCTTTGATTTTTTTTTCTAATCCATTTTTTATTCATTTTTTTTTCATGATTCGCTCGAACTTTTTGTCAATTACGTTTTTTTAATTGTTCATATGCTTTATTTCAATTCTTGTTTCTTCGTTTAGACTTTTTTATTCGCTGAAATATTCACAGCTCGATTGATAGCTTGAGACAGGGAGAAAAAAATTTCGAAGGTTTCACAACGTTTTGTGATAGAGAAATTTTTTTATGTCGAAAAAGTCGAAGATTGATTTTGAGGAAAAATAGATTCTGATTTGTTGTTTGTTTCACGAGTCAGTTGTGTTTTTTTCTTAATTTGGCACAAATAAGTTTAGAAGAGAGACGAATGATTGATTCAATCGTGAAATTTTTCTATTACGCTTTCGTTGAAATTTCAAAGAGCTTAAGCAGGGTTGCGCATGTTGAAAAGTGGTGATTTTTTTGCCCCTTTCAAAGTGAGTGTTTTTTTTTGCCAAATTTTTCACCTATGCGTTTTAGTCGTATTCGTAACAGGGATGAATGCCACGCGAAAGTAGTTTTTTTGAAATTGCTCTTCGCTTCGAATAAATAATTGTTAAACAAAATAAAATATACGATTTCTCACAACGAAAATAATAATAAAAAAAAAAGAATTTTTCAAAAAGTTTCGATAACGAAAGAAAATTCGTTTAAAAAATAGATGCGATTCTAAAACTTGTTACGTTCGATAAGAAAACGAGCTTTTATATCAAATTTGTATCATCCCTGATACGACGACACTCCAAGTATTTTTTCAACTACGGAGAAGCGAAAGATTAAAGATTTCGACCAGTAGTTTTAACAATATACAACTTCGATCTACTTACAGTAATACAGAACAGACTAACACGTTTTCATTTAACGTCTATCACGTTTCACTGAAAGAAGTTTAGATCTTTTTTTTTTTTTTGTTAATTCTCCCATAGATACATTTGAATTTTTTACGTAGTATTTAATAACACCTAGGAAGATTGAAGAGAGACAGAAAGAGAGCTCGAAACTCGTATCAATTTCTACGTTGAAGGAAGAAATACGAGAAAGTTATACGTAGATCGAAATATTTCTTTTTTCTTTGGTAAAATGCAACCGACTGACGAAATTTCGAGTGTAGTATTTCTTTCGTCAGATAGAATATGGCAGCAGCGAATATAGCTCACTTATTTCTTAATATATATACATGTATCTCAATGTTTTGTCGATATATGTAAATATATAGGGAATAATAATATAATGTAATATATAGTATATAATATAATATTAATGTATATATATATATATATATATATATATATTTCTTTTCAATATAATCTCTATTTTTGAATTTTCTATATTTTCGGTTTGAATTTTTGGCTTTTTAGACATCTGGTTCGACTAGTTGCCCTCGTTAATGCTCAATTCTTTGAATTATCGAACTCCCTGAACTACGAGGTTTGTATGTGAGATTCTTACGTTTTAAATTACATTTGGGTTTTTCTTTTCTTATTTTCGTTGTTTCGAGATATTTGATTCTGGCTACTGGTTTATTTAGCGTTTGGCATTTTTCTTTCTTTTAATTCTAGATGTGATTCAACACGATCACATTTTTTTCTACCTTTTTCGCTACAAAATTGTCGATTATCGAAGATCGATCCGATCCTTCTTCGACACAATTTTCCGACGAAAAAATCTTACAGATTCTCATTTATAATTTGTATAAAAATAATTGGGGCGTTTTAGCATAACGACAAGACCTCGAGGAAAGCTTGGTGAAATTTTTATCTCTCTTTTCGTTTTTTTTTTTTTTTTTTCGTTCCATTGCACTATTCACTTTCGTTCGATAAAAGTACCAGCATTTTTAACTCTTTCGAGCCTCCTCGAGTCCGTACTAATATATTCAACAACGTGGGCATTTTTTTTATCTCTTTAACAACTTATAGATGACCAGGCAACATTTTGGTTTTCTCAACTTGGTCACTGATGCACTAAATCGGCGAAGGGCATCATTAGCATATTGAAGAGAAAATAAATCGTTGAAAATAATTGGTAATAACAAAAAATATTAGTGAAACTGATGAAATAAAAATAAGCATCTTTGGCCATTATAATTTGGGTCATTAGACAACGTTATTTTGATTGGAAAACATGGTTTTTTTTTCAACGTGATGAACAAAATGCCCTACGGACTAGACAAAAGCACTAGCACATTGCTTATGGTTAATTAGGGTTGACTTTTTTAAAAATTGAGTCAAATTTTTCGAACTATCTTGAATTGTACGTTCACGTGACTTCAATCTTTTATAGTCCAGTCTGCGATTTATTACGGAAGTGAACAAATAAACGCTGTTTTCTTCGTACGAAGAAAAATGTTAATTGTTTCGATAACATTAACGTCATATAATAATATTATTCGTTTTCGTAATGTCTATTAATATTTTGCTGTGATAATAATTCATTTGTTGAAAACCATTTCCAAAAAAAAAAAAAAAATACAAAGCTACACAAATGAAAATTTGAAAAGAAATAACTTTGGTATTTGCACCTTGGTATAAATATTGTCATGAATTTGCCTCATCAAGTTGCTGACAGGCAGCGCATCAAGATTCCATTTCCTTTTCCCCCACTGCACTACTTTTTTTTCTATTATTATGAATATTTGTAATTCCGCCTTTCGTCAATGGGGCATGTGTAAAAAAAAAAATACGAGCATAAATTACGTTTTCTTCGCGAATGCTTTACTCCGTGAAAGTAAAGCAAAACTCGCAATTAAAAATGACTGTTACGTAAATTACTCAGTTACACTTTTGTACGATTTTTTGAAAAAATCGTAAAACAAAGTTGTTGGCCAATGAAACGAAGAATTAAATGGAGTAAATTTCTTGGCACAAATTAAATAGCTCGACAATTGGTTGGAACGTTTTATCCAAGAACCGTTCCAATTACTCCGATAATTTTCACAACTTAATTCGAATTTTTTTTCCAAATTAATCCGATCACGGATTGTTTTGGATGTGTAAACTTATTTAACTAAAAATATCGTTTAAATATTTAAACGCGACTTTGGCACAAATGTTATCTGTACGGTCGTATAAATAACGACGTTGTTACAAATATATATCATCATCATAAAATAGTGTATAGCAACGATCAAGGTCAAGCTACGGAATAATTAAACCACAAAATTTTGAACTAGTCACTCAAGCATTTTGCTCTGAATTGCAGCGGTGATGAAGTAATTAATTAATTAGTGAGAGCCAATGAGAATAATCCATTTAGAATAATGAAGTTCGAGCCTGTTCCCAGAGCAAAAATGATCGAGAAGGGCTTTTTCTGCTTCACGTTTTGAGTGCTCACCTTTCTCAGTCGGCAATCACTAAAGAATTAATATTTTATTATCGGTGCAGCGGAGAGCAAAATGAACGAAAACTTTTCTCTTCAGAATTTCACGATTTACTTGTCCTGTAAATCTTGGTAGTGAATTTTTATAACGATGATATACCATAGAGTACGATTTATGCGAGTGTTTAACCCTGAACCCCAACAACCTTTTTTCCGAACGTAAGTTCTACAACGGGGTCAGAAACGACCCCAATCTTCTTCTCAGCATAAAATATTCCTCGTATGCGATAATAAAGTTTAATTATACATAATTCTCTTCGTTTTTTGATAACGAAGAAAACGGTGTATGATAAAGTGGCATTTGGCGAAGATTTAATGATGAAAACTTTATAAAACAAAAAATTTCGAAAAAATGAAGTAAAGAAATTTTTTAGTAAAAAATTGGGCTCGTTTTCGATCCCGTTGTAGGGGTCCAGGGTTGATATACAACACTTGAAACATCTCGGAAAAGTGATAACTCCGGTTCAACGAGAAACTCAAGCTCGTTGATTGATCGTGGTTGTCGAAGGTTCGACATGGCGATGATTAATATGGGCCTTGAGATTTCTCTCGTACTTGGAACTGAAGGCGCAATGTGGGCAGCTGAAAGAAGGTGCTTTGCCGCACTCGTACAGCAAATGTCTCTTGAGGATGTAAGCGTTCTTGTAGGATTTGCCGCAGCGTGAACAATCGTGGCGTCGATCATGAGCGGAGATTGTCAACGGGCGATTGTTGTTGCGAGCGACGTGTCGCGCCGGACAGTGTAAGCGGGCGCGACGTTGAGGTGCAAGTGGAGCAGGAACTTCGGCCTCGGTTCTTGGACCGCTTCTCCTGGCACTACTGCCTTCAACCCTCCAGCCGAACCTCGCGAAGAATCCTGCAATTGTGACAAAATACACAAAAAAACATAGTGGCGAAATGAATCGTTAGTAACGAAAAAAAAGAAGAAAAATAGACGAAAAAACTGCTAGAAGATCAACATAGAAACGTGTTTGCACACGAGCATGGAACGATTTCTCTCTTTTTTTTGTTCACGTCCCGAATTTTTTCTTTTTTTTTAACGGCGCGAGCCATGCGAAACAATCAAATCTCAGGCTAAACAACAACGAGCAAATGACAAAATGTAGAGCGAATTTTAATGTGTATGTTTGTGTTTATGTGTTTACGTGGTTGTGATTTCGGAAAGGACGCTATTCGAGATTTATTATTTTTTTTTTTGTGATTATAAAGTGCCGATGATGATAAAAAAAAACCTTTTGCTGTGATCACTTCGCTGGTATCTCTTTTGCTTCGCTGTTTTCTGCCCTTCTTTTTCTTTCTTCATATTCCAATTGGTCCTTTTTTCCAATGGGTCCTTCCTTCGTATCGCCGGGCTGAAACTCAAAATATAATTGTATCAGGACGATGAAATGCTTTTTAAAATGCCCAAAATTCCAGCATAATGTCATATTGCAACATTAGTGCCAGTTTCGAGTCTCTCAACTCTTCGGATAACTCAACGAGTTTTTTTCGTTACGTGACCCCCGGTGAAAAGCCGTAGAAAAAAACCTGAAAAAGAAAAAATTTTCTTGTCAGTATAAAGCCGAAATAACCGAAGACAAAAATCGTTGGAAGAAGATGACAGTAGCCAATCCAGTAACTCGAGTGCGAAAAGCGAGTAAATCGAGATCTAAGAAAAAGTCAATACGAAATACGATACATTTAGAAATTATCGAACTACTGAAAACTTCGATAATTTTCCAGTTTCGTGATATTCGAATTAGTATTAAATGGAAGGAATTGGAATTTTGAAATCGTAGTTATTTCAATTGGACAAGAATTCTTTGTACGATGTTCTCTTATTTTTTTTTTTTTTTCACACGTTATTTATTGTTATCTCGATGTTGTTTGGACCTGATGATTGAAAAAAGAAGAAAAATAGCATACAGGTGTACGCAATGAAAAATACTTTGAAGGCTAATTGCCTTTCTAGTCTTTATTTTGCTCTAAATTCAATACAAGACTTTCTACAAAATGACAAAAAAAAATGAAGGGAATAATAAAGATTTAAGCACTTTTGGAATGTTCGAATTAATCGAAATGAGATATGCGTTGGTTTTGGTAGAAAAAGAAATGAAAAAAAAAAAAAAGAAAAAGAAAACGAGGCAGCATGAAACGTGATAATCTTTGCGGAACTTGATCGAACGAACGTTTCTCCCAAGCTTCGTGAAAGAATATCAATCACGAGTGTAACTAGTTTTACAGTTTGTCATGATTTGAAAAAGTTTTCTCTCAACAAATATCAACATTTGTCACGGATTGAAAAATTTCACGAAATCAAACATTTACATTTTTTTTCCCATAATTTATGGCCTTTTCGCAGTGTGCAATTATACAATTGGTGGGTGTGGTGTGTGTATGTGTATGTGTGTGTGTGTGTGTGTGTGTGTGTGTGTGTGTGTGTGTGTGTGTGTGTGTGTGTGTGTGTGTGTGCGCGTGTGTGTGTGTGTGTGTGCGTGTGTGTGCGTGTGTGTGTGTTTTTGTGTGTGTGTGTGTTTTTGTGAGAATTTTACATACATTCGTGTGACAAAAATTGAAGAAAATAAAAAATAAAAATACGTCCAAATTGTTGTATTCAGAAAGAACAATCAAGAGACACGATGAAAATAATCTTTCGTTAACAAATACATGGCGAAAGGAGAATCGTTATCATTATTACGAGTAATTTATTTTTGTGTTTAGAGGCGCTGAGCGGAGTTTGAGTTTTGCGTTCTCTGTACAGTCGATTAAATATTAAACGTAAATGAGAATAGGTAGAAAAGGAAAGTTGTATTAACAGTATCGTGCTTATGATGCATAATGCAAAAGATCGATCGATTTTTTCGATCATTATTATTGCATTATGTTGTTGTATTACGAAGATCGACCCCGTTCGAGTGAATCACGATAGCTCGGCTTTTCGCTGACGAAGAATTCAAAAATTCCGGATCCCGAGGAGTTCGATTGTTTCAATAATTTTCCATAAATTTTTTTAAGAAATAAATCGTCGAAAGTCATATAAAATTTTCTTTCAAATTACACCAGACAAAACATCAAAATAACTAAGATCGTTAAACAATCATTGACGATATAATATCGATTGATTAAAAAAAAAAAAAAAAAAAAACAATGACCAGCGTAAGCTAAATATTTAAAAAATATTTTTTCCCAATGAAAATCATGTAAAGTTGATAAATTAAAAAAAAAAAACAACGGTAATTTGACTCGAATGACGTCCATCATCGTTTCAGGCATGTGTTTAATCTCGCGTCGATCTTTTTTCAAAATGTCAAGGTATTTCGAACTCACACAAGAGCCCTCGAACCTATTATTACAATAACTATTATCGCGAACAGATCAATTGATATATACTAGTAGATACAAAGGATCTGGAGTGAGGACACGGAGGGAGAGCTCGCAGGAAGATTATCAAAGACAAAATAAATAACTCGTGGAGTAATAATTATATGAAAATCACATATTGTAAGGCAGTGAAGAAGAAATCCGGCGGAGTATGCGGAAAATGAAACTTAAAGAACATAATAGTAATATTTATAATAATAATAATAAAAGTAGTAATAATAATAATAATAATAATAATAATAATAATAATAATAATAATAATATTCATAATAATATAAAATAAAAATAATATTCATAATAGTAATAATAAATTACGTTAGAGAGGAGGATATGGAATCAAAAAAAAAAGTGAGAAGAGAGAGAGACCCTTGCGGATATGATTGGCATTTATAGCGAGTCGTCGAAATTACTGTTCTTTTATCGACGTAAATAAATAATTTCTAAAAAAATATCACTGGTCTCGAGATGTGCACCGGAAAAGCCACGAAAGTACGAATATTCGTTCGAGACTTTTCTCTCAAAGTAACGTCACTCTCGTCTTCACGAACGAGGTGAGATTTGTTTATTATTTCTTTATCACCGGTTTAAATGTACTTTCGCCAAAAACCCATTAATTTTTAGATTTAAACTCGCGACGTTAATTTTAAAGACTACTAATATAAAATGCTGTCTGAAATTTATTTCTTTTCAGGTCGAATATAATGGCACAGCCGAACGAGAAATACCGAAAGCCAGTTCGGGATTTTTTTTTTTTTTCTCGCTATAATCAATAACCGAGCGGATCTACCGACGAATTATTTAACTTTTTACTTAATTTTTTATCGATTATCAAACCGAACGATTTTGTTCGAAAAAATAATTGCACTTGTCACGAGTTTGTTCGTTTTCTTTCTTTTTTTTTTTTTCCACAAAAAATATTATTTTTTTTTTAACTTTAGGGTGTTGTTGGCGAGAGTAGGAAATGCTCGTGAAATGATCGGTGGCCCATCCAGTTTTATAATAATACCTTAAGAAATCCGCTCACAGCTTAACGCGCCCAGCGCCTCATTATTTTTTCCCCCCATTCTTTCTTTTCGTTTTGATCTCTTCTCTCTCTAGCCTATTATATCTAAATCGTACTTGAAGGCACTTAATACAAGGCTCTCTCGGTTTACAAACCTACTTTTTTACCTTTTTACTCTCGTTATCTCTCTCTCTCTCTCTCTCTCTCTCTCTCTCTCTCTCTCTCTCTCTCTCTCTCTCTCTCTCTCTTTCTCTCGCACTCTTGTTATTTTTTTTCCATTTTTGCGCAAAAAGTTTTTTTCCCATTCGTCTTTCTCTTTTTTTTCGCTTTTGTATTTATGTTGAATGATTTTTTTTTTTTTTGATGCGTTAAAAGCTAATTATCTTATTGGCGGTTGGGAAGGCAAAAGGGGGGGAGGTGCTTTTACTTATTATTTTGTGTCACTCGTTAAAAAGTGATGTCTCACGGTCACGGGAATCGTGATCCGATTTACCAACTGACTGATACAAATTTTTATCATTCATTTCCTTATTACCTTATTATTATTACTATTAATATTATATTATGAAGGAATTCAACAGGGACTTGGAATTTTACATTGGAATATTTTTCACGTTGTCTAATCGGATCACGATTCTTACGTACAAAGATTAGAAAAACAATGAGCGGCTTTTCGGTTAGTACGTTCTCGAGTCATTATTTTCTTTTGAGTATAATTTGTGATTTTTCGTTGAACGATGCTGCGATATTTTGTTAAATCAAATTTTTCAAAATAATATCCAAGTTCCGATTTATCCTTGATGGTGGTATCACTTTTTTCGTCTCTTCCTCACACACTCACTCCCCTCTCTCTCTCTCTCTCTCTCTCTCTCTCTCTCTTTCCTTCTCTCTGTCTTATTATCGCGAAATATAATAATTGTCTTATTTTCATAAATTTTTTGTCATCATTTCTCTCACAATCTGCCACACTTCGTTACAATCCAATTCTCATCGCACCACTCACAGATTATTTGCCTAAAGATACAAAAAAAAATGTATAATCATCCTTTTTTCTCGCACTACTTTACGTTTTCCACGGTTTTTAACTCATGCGCAAGCTCTTATGTCCACTCGTCAACGAATTTGGTACTCGTATTCCAAACAAGCTTCGGAAATCCTTATTTCCCTTTATCTTTCTTTCCTAACTAGACTGGGAAACATTATATTTGAAATTTCTTGGCGTAAATTTATATCTTTTCTTTTACAAGAAAATATAGAGGAATTATATAATATATATCGTACAAAAAATAAAGCAGTGTACTTTCTAAATACCTGGATGGCATTTACGTAACATTCGCGTCGTCATATCATCATGTTTTCTTTTTCTCGTTCAATTTTCTTTTCTCGCCTGTCTGCACAATTTTTTCTTTTTTTTTTTTTTTTCACCGTTCTAATAATTCTCCTCTGCGAAACAAATTTAGCGTCTAAATATCACGTTATACATGTTGCGTTATAAATGAACACAACTGAGGCTTTATACGATAATCATACGCGATTATCTCATAATCAAAAATCCAAAAAATTAAAATTAATAAAAAAAAGAAGAAAAAAAAGCCATTGATAATAAAAAAATAATTGATTGCAATTTTAAAAGACTCGCGTCCGACTCTCGCTCAAAAACGTATATAATCTAAATATCGAAATTTTCGTTATCTTGAGAAAAACAAACAAAAAACCGTGAGAGATATCCAAAAATCCCGCCCTCCGACGTTTCTTGTCCGCGCTTTTGTTCCACTAATCATTTTCTTTTTGTTTTGTTTTGTTTTTTTTTCTTTTTTCATTTTTTTCATTTTTTTTTGTTTTCGTTACAAATAACGTTGCATCGTTTAGCCGATAATGCTTTTTTTTGTTTTCAAAACCAACACCTCAAGAAAGAATGGTAAAAAATTTAGGTTTTTTTTTGTTTGTTATCCTCACGCCGAATTTGGCGCTCGTAGCCGTAATTAAATTTATCATCTAATTATATAAACGTATAATTCAATATTATGATAAGCCCGATTACATACCGCGCGGAAAAGCTAATATAGACGATCTGCGCCACTCGTGAGAGGCATTTTAGAAAAAGAAAAAAAAACAATGTTCTAAATATTATTTTCTTTCGTATGTTTGCATCCTCGAGATGTATCTAATTAAAATTTTTCCCTTTTAATATAATATATATCGTTTTTTTTTTTTTAATTCTTTCTTTTTAATCATGAAATTGTATTCGTTTGATTTCTACGAGTCACGCGTTTTTTCTCCTATTTTTTTCCTGATTAAATGTTTCCTCTACGATCCTCTATTTTTATACGATTTAGATTTTTATTTTTCTATTTTATTTTATTTTATTTTTATTTGATTTTTTTTTCTTTTTTTTTTTTCGAAAAAAGGCACATGTAGACGAAATTCAACGTCCGATCGAGCGCATGCGCAGAAGTGTGCTGCGATTGATTCTCTTCATTCGAGAAACAATAATTTTGTCTATGGACAAACATAAAAAAGTCAAATGAACTTTAAAACGAGGACTAATTCGGAGATTTTTTCCAAAATACCTTAATGCCAATTGATATAATTAAATTCACTTAGATATATCACGTATGTCTATCTTCATATCATATTACTCTTTATACATGAAGCCGACTTTTAAAAATCCAATTAAACCCAATTAGCAAAAAAAAGTGACGATTAGATTACAAAAAAAAAAAATAGTTTTATATTCCGTGAAATTCTCTCTAATTGATTTTTTCTTTCAACGTTGTTTTCTTTTTCCGTCATTCTTCACCGCTCATTTTGATTACAAAATCTCCCCAGTATTCACGAGTCAGAGATCAACACGTGTAAAGAAAATCAGTATTGGCACAGCGAAATAAAAAAAAAAAAAAAAAAAAAAAAGATAAAAAGAAAAAATTGAAAAATTAATAATAATGAAAAATGATCCCTATTCGTTTTCTATTTTCTTCATATTACAGTGGTGGTGAGAGAGAAAATGCTAATTAAACGACGATCGTATGAATGAATGAGATTTAAACAAAACGAGAAGAGGTAGAAACTCGAGAATTTATCAAGTGATGTCCAAATCGCTGTCGTAAATATTCTCGTAATTTCTTCACTTCAATGCGCGCGCGGCATTAAATCGCCTCAGCTGGACCAATCGTTCGTTTTTCATTTTGTTCTTCGCTTTTCAATGAAATTTAAACTAAAGCGCTTTTAGAAAGAATGGATATTATCTTAGCCTATCTATTTCTTAATCCCTAATAATAATCTAATAATCTCCATTTTTGACGACGAAGGTAAGAGCGATTTGTTTAGCTTTGTTTTCTTTTTTTTTTTCTCGTATTTGTTTTCAATTGTTCTTGCCACCGATGATATTCGGTGATAAAAATCGTTGTATTTATCGTCTCGATTCGTCGTCAAATTATCAAGGCCTCGTGAGGCAGTATTATTAATAATCATCAAGTACCTAATTAATATGTAGGTATATAAAGTCGATCAATCAACGTTCTTTCTCCCGATATCGATAATTTTTTTGTTGTTTTTTTCTTGTTTTGTGTTTGTTTGTTTCTTTTAACATTATCACCCTAACCGTTACGCTTATATAAACTGCAAATTATTCTCGTCTTTAAATCTTAAAATTCATTCATCGTATTCTTATGTCAATTATAAAAACCATTGGGGCTTATCGCAGACGCCGTTCGTGATTTTTCTTTTCTTTTCTTTTTTTTTCGTTCCTCTCTTTTTTTAGTTCTACTTATACATCTATTTGTTGTTTGTTGTCGTTTTTGTTTTTTCGTCACTTGGAAAAATCACAACGAAGCAGTGTAAAAAATGTGCACGATACGTTCAGTTTTCTTTCTTTCATTCTTTCTTTCTTTTTTCATCCTGAACGAAAAGTTGCAACTCGTGAACGATAATGCATGTTGCTTCTCCCAGTACGTACCCTCATTAAAAACCTTTCGTCTCTGACTTGGTATGTTACTTCGAGCTCTTCTTTCTCTTTTTATAAATTTGCAATGTTTTTCGTTTTTTTTTTGTGTGCACGCTCACGAAGCGATTTCATTTGCATGGGAATACGAGAATTCGCGATTTTTCTTTTTCAAAAAAATAATTCACAATCGATTCATCTTTCATATTTTCATATACAATATATAAATATACTATTTTAATATTACGAACGATCAAAGAACAAAGAGAACGAAAGATAAAGTTGGAAAAAGGCTTTTTCGAGGTCTCTAGATCTCGTAGTAAATTTTTCTTAATGGACATTTCTTATTCTAACAAGGCCGCGATTGGGATACGAAATTTTCTTCATTTTTTTTATTTTTTATATTTTTTAAAATTGATCAATGAATCGATTGTAAATTATGTGTTTGTCTGTGTGTGTGTTTTTTCTCTTTTTCTTTCTCCTTTTTCTTTATAAATACATATTTTTTTACCCGAGGGGAATGGGGACCTATCAAAAATTAAAATCTATTGTATCCGCGCTTCCAGGCTCTCTCTCAGCGTTCATACGAGTACGTTTTATGTAGTATGTAGTAGTTTAGTTTAGCTCATTTCATATAAATATTGTCTACGGTATGGAAAGTTGGACGGCCGTGACCGCGCGATTGGCGTGGCGTAGGAATACGGGACTACGTTTGTTTTTTCGTTGTAAAAAAAAAAAAAACTGATCTAAAAATGGTTCATTAGTTTTCTTTCCTCTCAGTTTTCTGTTGTCGTAATTAAGCCGTTAATAGGATAATACCGAGTACCTCGAGTTTCGATCGATGATAAATCGTCGCTTAAGAGCCTAAAGACGCGAAAATCGCTAATACTCGATCTCGTTCCCTCTGTTTGGTGGTGTTTGGTGTGTCTGTCCGTGTTTATGTTTACGCGAGTAACGAATGTTGCGCTGGGCCGTGGCACGTTTGCTTTGTTTGGATAAGTTCCATAGGAATCGGTGAATAAAAAAACGTGTATTAAGTGAATAATAAGAGTGGTCATGTGTTACAGAGGAACGAGGTTTTTACGATTATCATGTTTGTCAACAACTTTTTGGTACTCGGCACTTTTGATGGCTCGTTTTATCTGTCTCTTTTATTTCGTTCGACCTGGCAAAACTCCTAGTTGTGTATTTTAAACGAGGCTAAAAAGAAAAACAATATCTCTTCTACATAGTCGTATACGTGTAAAATTATTTAAAATACAAACGGGAAGAATGTATAAAAAAAAAAAAAAACAAATTAAAATGTAACGTACGAGTAAAGTAGGCGCGTAATGGAGATAAAAGAAACAAAAAATATAAGTGGTGAATGGTTTCGAGCCTCTAGTTTGAAGGCGCTTGCGAAAACAAAAAAATAAAAAATCACGTAAAAAAATTGGGTGGGTCGTTGCCTTTAAAGAATTAAATAATATTATAGTTAAATGCATTGTAGGAATCTGCGGTTACTTCTGACAGTCTGTTGGATCGCAAAGCACTCGAATGACTCGTACGTGTGCGATCGCGAGAGGCTTTGTTTTTTCTTCTTCTTCATCTTCTTTTAATTATACTTGCTTGTACGTTAATTGTTATTACTTCGAGTTTCTCTGTATTTAGGCTTACGATAATAATTAATAGTACGTATTTGCTTTTTCTTCTTTTTTAAATAACTCTTCTAGGATGTTCTCGTGACTGACTAAATATTATTATATTACATACGTATATGGAAGTCAAAGGTATTTGGCGATAAGAATGACATATCGATATGAGATTTCGAAATGGACGTGTTTGGTGTATCAAGAAAAACGGTTCATTCAAAGATCCATCGTACCTGTATTCGCAAAAAATAATCTAAAATAAAATATTATATTTCTAACGAAAACTTTCTTTTTAAAAATAATAGAAAAATGTTAGTCGATCGAAAAAATTTCGGACTTTCTGGCATATAGAGATTTTTTTTTCTGTATCGTTTTTGTGAAATAAAATTAGCGTTCGATATTTGTAAAAGTGAAATTTCGGACGACAGGCGATAAATATTTAAATTATTTTTATTCAAATAAATATGAATTTCGATTTATTCGAATAAAATTCATTTGAATTAAAATCATTTCTCTCAATGGTTGCGTATGTGCGCGTGTGTTGGCGATTTCTCAACTGAATAATTCTTGCACATTTCTATGTGTTTGTGTGTGGTATTTAAAGTATATCGTTAATGCCAGGTCGACGATTTTTAGTTTTGCACGAAAAAAAAGTCATCGTGGTAACGATTATTATTTGTCGGAAATTGATCTCTCGCTCTCTTCCTCTCGCTCACTCTTTCTCTTTCTCTCTCTCTCTCTTTCTCTCTCTCTCTCTCTCTCGCTCTCTCGTGCTTTCAAACTCTCGGACAGATTGGAATAATAATTTGTTTGTCTCTAAAGTCCCAGTGAAGCCACACGCGGCACGGCAATCGTCCATTTAAAAATATGGAACCAGTGTGACCAGAATGGTTGCTATGGAAGAAGAGCTCCGGATTTCCGGACCGTCTCAGTCTCGCTCGGGGTTGTCTGCTCGATTTTTATTAAAAAAAAAAAAAAAAAAAAAAACTATATATGTTATCCTCGTATCTCGTTTTTTCTTCTTTTTTATTCAATCACGGTTGTAGTTTTTAAGATTCGACACGAATATAGCAAGTTCTAAGAACACCAAGAGACAAAGTTCTCCGGTACCAAAATGGCTTACGATATAAACGTGTATCAATAACGACAAAATCACCCTTCTAAGAAGGAAAATGAGCCTTTTCCGTTCTTGTTTCTTCCTACATCAAAAAATAATTTCTAACTTCTAAATAATAATTTTTAACGTCACCGGTTTTCGTCTATATGAATTTAAAAAATCTCTTTCAATCCCCAATCATTCGATTACATCGAAAAAAAAGAAAAATTTCATATTTCATGGCGTAAACTCTGCGAGGATAAAGCTGCGCGAGTCGTTATTTTCTTTTCCATTTGTTTCATTTTATATATATAAATGCTCGTCCCACTATGGTTTAACCATTAAAACGTTTCAACAGGATGATGCATTTCGTTTTTCCTCGCGTTTATACTCTCTTCATAATCTTTTAATTCCTTCTTTCATCAACTCTTAAATTCTAGTAGTACGTACGGAACGCCCGGGATAAGGCCAGACCCAAGCAATTATATTTGTCTCACTTTCATCATGCGTATACCTCGATAATTTTTCGTCGCAGACATCCCCGAGCCAAGAGATCGACGCATTTTCTCTCGTTTCGTCGTTATCGCGATATCGCAAATTCTATAATTAATGAAAAAAAAAGATCATTAATTTATCAATGAATGAATTACGCTTGAAAAAGGCGTACATCCTATTTTTAAAAAATGTTAAAAAAAAAAAAAAAATACGAGACATTCTTTAAACTTGTATGTCTTCTCCTTCGTAAATTCCCTCATAAATCTGAATTTTTGCGCGTCGTACACCAGCGACGTCTCTTCGTTTCCTGTATCTTCTTTATCTTCGTTGTCCGTGATATTTTATCGGTCGTATGTTTCCTGATTCGTCCTCTTCTTTCCCTTTCACATCCACGCGATGATTACCCGAGAAAGACTCAACGATCCCATTATGAAAAAAAAAATAATAAATCACTGTTTTTCATATTAAAAAAAAAAAAGCTAACTTGACGGTGGCTTGTTTCTGGTTTTTCGAATCATTCGTCGGGCTCATTCGATTGGAAAATTTAGAGTATTGTTTTTCGTCTGTTTCTTGTTAAACTTCTTCGTTGTTCGAGGGTCGATCGGGAATAGAAAAGTTTGTTATTTTTATCGGGAATATTCGATGTTCCTCTCAGTGGCAATGGTGTTGCGTGTGAATCACGTGGTAGACCTGACGATCTGAACGAAAAGAGAAAAACACACAGGAAACAAAAGTGTTGAGGTGTTGTTAGAAGAATCGACCCGAAGAATAAAAGTACGGTGTGGATGATGAGTATCCAAGAATGAGCTTCACAGTCGAGGTGACACAAAGGTGAAGACAAAAGAAGATGATTTTTAAAGCCGATAGAATCGAGCTTAAAAGCCGGAGGATTGGACCTCGAAGGTCGAAAGAAACGACTGTGAGAGTCGAAAAGAAAATCGGCTTTGAGAACGTCCAAAATCGGTAGACCAGCCACCGGATGATGTCTAAACGAGCTCCTGCTTGAAGATTTTCTCCTTGTGCATACGTTCCATGTGACGAGCAATGTGCATCTTTTGTTTCGCACGATAAACACAATGGGGACATTGGAACTGGGGCTCTTTGCCGCATTCCCACTTTTGATGATTACGAAGGCTGCTCTTAAGCTTGTAAACTCGTCCGCATGCGGGACAATTGAAACCCTCGGGCGTTGACGATCCGCTCCCAAAACCTTTGCCGATGCTACCACCCGAACGCCACATGATCGATGGCACGCTCCAGCGCTGCCAAGCTGCTGCCCACTTTAGTCCCGTGATGCTGAGATCCTCGGCTGTAACACAGGATTCGTTAACATTTATTCTTAGTTGCGATATTTACAACATTTTAAACGGCTACAATTTTTCTTGTTCTTTTTTTCCTTTGTTTTTTTTGTGTTTCATGTGCATATTTGTGTATAAACAAATTCATATATCGGGGTGTACATATACATTTGTATGTAAAAGTAAATATACACAGATATGGAAATCGTTTTATCGAATACCTCGTAAAATTCTACAATAAGCCGATCAATAATGCATGTCTGTCATTTTTTACGGTTTTTTTTGTTCCTTTTTTCAATATCGTTACTTCTGAGCCCCAAGCATCTAGCTATATGTGAAATCATGTTTGTGTATGCATCTCGGTTTGTTTTCTGTAATTGGAAAATTGATTTATAAAGAGCAGCGCTCGCACAAGCGATCGAAATCGTGGGAGTATTTTTTTCCTTGATTTCACATGTTTCGTTTTTTTTTTTTTTTCCGTTTCTTCACTCTATAATATGTACAAAAGGTTTCGAAAAAAGTTAGTGCGCATGCTACTGGTCCCAATAATAATAAAGAGAAATTTTGTAAAGAAAATGTATAGTGCGAGATGCGAGAGGAAAACTCGTGAGGGAAAGTGGAGAAAAGAAAAAATAAAAGAAGATATTTAGAAAACGTTGATTTTTTCAGACATCGTCTGCAAATAAAAAGCACACGTTGGAATAAAAGTATATATGCATATTGTAAATATAATCTTGTAATATTATTATGCGTAATGATTAAAAAAATGCAAATATCTCACGGGGAAAATTAATTTTCCGGGGATTGAACATAATTTGCATTTTTTTTTGTTCTCAACAGCTGTGCATAACTTTACCATCGTCGGAATTATTTCCAGCGATTGTTTGTCACGATTTTGTGTACCGGGATCGTCGGAACGTCTGAAAATAATGAGAGAAAGAGAAAGAGAAAGAGAAAGAGAGAGAGAGAGAGAGAGAGAGAGAGAGAGAAATTTCAGCGCAAATTACCACTTATGCTATTGCAGTATATTTATCGAGCCAATCAGGAACTTGGGAGTGGCAGGAATAACGGTTTTCTCGTATCGCAGATTTATTGGCACGGCATAAATGAAATCACTTAAAAACTAAAGAAAAAACGTCATTTTGCTCACGATGAAAAAAAAAAGAAACCCAGTTAAAAGTTCTTTTTGAATAAAAACACAGGGATCGTTAAATACTTGTCTCGTCGAAAATAATCACTCGGGAATTTTCATTTCATTTCCTCTTTTGCTGACTTCGAATATCTTCATTCGCTCGTTGACAATTGTGACACTGAAACAACCTTCCTTCGCTTCCTCCTCCACTTTTTGATTGCCCTCCGTTTTTGACGACGAGTCCAAGCTTTTCCGTTCTCTCCTGGGCACCTGAAAAGAATATGCAATTTCAGATGTGTTCCAACATTTTTTACTTTGACCCTTGAACCATGCCGCGTTGAATTACTTCGGCAGGCGAATACTCACTTTGATATTAACTCCGAATACATATTTTCAATATTTATTACAACGAATTCTCGTCTTATAGTTAATTTTTTATTCAATATTCGTGGTTTAGGCGCTAAAAAAATAGTCCATGTTTTAAATATATTTTTCCAGTTTTTGCCTTCGTCGGAAAAAATGTATGTAAGTACATCGAAATAACGAGCTTTCGCATATGGAAATCGAAGCTATAAATTATGAAGGCACAGTCCAAAACTTATTTCCTTCTCGAGTTATGTTACTCGCAACAAAATAGGCGACGATTATTTTCGACCTTTCGCAACGTTACACAAAATATTTAAATCTTGACATATTTTGTGTAGATAATGAAATGTTATTGATTTTGTAAATATTGAAATTCGAAATAAATTCATTCATAAATGTAAAATGTTTTTTATGTCGTTTTGAATTTATTCACGTTAATTTAATTATTGTTGATAGAGGATTCGATTATTTTTTTCGAGTCTGTTACTTATTGTGGAAATATAAAAAAATTAACGATTTCTCAAACACTCCAATTGATCAGCTTCGCCTATTTTTTCACGAACTTAACTTTTGGATTTACACCAAACTCCGTATGAAGGTGTTTCGTGTCATGATTATGTAACATTAAGACACTTGTGTGAAATAGTGGCATAATATTAAATATGCGTGCTGGTAATGCTTATTTCGTAACCGTAAATAAAAATACCTTACTAATTAAATACGAAAAAAATATACGTAAAATATTTTTACGAATTATTCGAGCACGACTGATTGAAAAAAAAAATTAATACAAAAAATTCAAAAGTTCTTGGTGTAAGAAAAAATTTTGTTATTATTTCACCAAGAAACTCATAAAGTAATGGCGCGAAAGGCAACTTTGGAGAAAAAACGAAAATATGTGTTAGGACGAATGAACAGTAGATCGTCTCACGCGACTGTCATTCGTAGCTGATTTTCGGTGTATAAGAAAGTAAATAATTTTCCATATCGCCAATTTTGTCAAAGTGCTGTCTTCTTATGTGCCTCAGCCAGTGAGGCTTTCTTTTGCAGCGTTGAGGACAAAATGGGCATTGAAAAAGTGGCTCCTTGCCACATTCCCATCGTAGGTGACGTTGGAGTGAATCCTTGCGCATGTAAGATCTTCCGCATCTGAGACACGCAAATTCACCGGATTTCGGTTTTTTACCGGAAAAATGTGCTTTCGGTATTCGGAGCTCGGCGAAAGGTGCGTTGTTTATTTTCATCAGTGCTTGCATCGGCATATCGGTGCTTTCCTCCATCAAACTCCAATCTGAAAAAAAAAGAAATCGTGGAAAAAATCAATTTTTAAGAACGTTCGTTTCACGTGCTCGAGCATAGCCAAATTATTTTTTTGCCCTCCACCATTTAATATTTTTTCACTTGTACACCTCATTTCTCCCGGATTTTCCAAGATTTTCCCGTGCAGCTCTCACACAAAGAACACAATCTCCTTCTTTTCGCATCACAACTTGCAAATACATTAATTAAATACTGGTGTTATATCCGGAATTTTTTCAAAAAAATTGACGCGGCCGGAAATTTCGGGATTATAAACAAAAATCGAGTTCAAAATATTGGATTATTTATTGAAGTATTTTTAAAGAAAAATAGATAAAGAAAAGTCATTGATCGATCTTTCTCACATCGTGTTACATGGTGTTTTTGCAGAATTATTCAAATTATGATTTGTACTTCCGGCGTTTTTGTACTACGCATGCTTTTTTCGATTTTTTGTGTCTGGAAGAAAAGTGTCGACGAAGGGTAGTCATTCTTAAAGTTTTATAAGTGCACACTGAACAAACGAATGTTGGCTCGCGATTGCACTCGTATCTCTGATGAAAATACAACGCGCCCGACGTGCTGTACATCCTGGGACAATCATTACATGGAAATCGCTTCATTGAGATTCGTGTGCGTGGAAACGATCGCGCTGAAAACAAAAAAAAATCGAGTCGTCAATTTCATTTAACATTTTTAGTATTCACCGCTATTCCAACGTTTCGATTGAAATAAAAAATTAACATCTAGCCATTTAACATCTAGCAACATAACTTTTCGTAATTTTCGTTGAATCACCTGAATGCATTTATTTTTATGTTTTCTTTTTTGTAAACACGAAATCCGAGATCGAAAGTTCCTGCATTCTCGAATTAACAAACCGATTTCCTGAAATAATGTGACAAAAGCTTAACAATAAATCGAAATAATCAAAAAATCTGAGGCCATGTATCAAACGCGCTGAGTCACCGTGAGTGTTAGAAAAATAGTTGCAAACGTCGAAAGTGAAAATTTTATACACCGTTCGAGAGATCGGAATATAAAAAAGGTCTCGGCCCATTTTGGGCATTTTTCTGCATGAGCTAAGATTTTTTTTTTCTATTCCGATCAGTAGAACGGTGTCGAAAATGTCACTTTCGAAAATGCGAAGCGACTGATCCATGGCCTTCGAAATAAGCACAATTTTTGGTCCTGGAGTCGTGTTTCAAAAAATCGATATTTTTTTTTTTAATTCCAGGATGCGAGAAAATGAAGAAAATTGTTTATTGCAAATGAGATAAGAAAGAAACACGATGAGATTAGCCATCGAGTCAACGCTTTTTCTCCACATTAAGAAGCTCAGCAACGAAATCGTACCTCGAAACCTTTTTTCCTTTTCCATCCACGGGATTGAGTATTAATTAACTTAGTTTATATTTATGAAAATGATTTTTATATGAGTATTCTGGAAGTACATGTATACAAATAAAATCTGATAACTTGTATTAAAAATAATGAAATTCCTGCGGAAATTTATTCACATTATATAACACGACTCCGAAATAAAATCTGTAACGAATCTCGTTGAAAAGAAGCCTCTGAGCCTTATAACAAATTCAACTTTGTTGTCTTTTGCTTCATCTCAAATACAAAATATATCGTTGAACAAAAAAAAAACTAAAGCCGAAACCGGAGTATTTTTCGGAAAAATCAAATGACTCGTGAGTCATAACGATTTAGCAAGTATTTTACGTATTACATTTCTAAAAATTGTGCAAAAATATGCTTTAGAGATTATTCGCAAATTATTTGTGAGATTCCAACAACCTCGGGACGTTCACATTTATTTCAGCCTTCGTTTTATATCCTCATTTTGTTCGCTTTACGTCTCTACCTTTATCCGACCTTTATTTAGTTTCATTGCTAAATATTGTATATTCTACTAGATGATGCTAATAAATTTTGATCCAAGCTCGAAATTTCTCTTGTAGCATTAAAGATTTAAAAAACAAAAAAAATAGGCTATTAATTTACTAATTGTTCGTCAAGTGAAAATTTGTGCCACTCAAACGTATTTTTTTAAACAAGTCTATAAACGTAGAATTCGTCTAATAATAGTCCCATTTTCATCGAATCTTTTTAAAGGCTAAAGCATATGTGCTTCGGACGTAAATTTATAGTCGTTCATCGGAAGTGAAAGACTCACGCACGTGTCAAAAATATATAAAAGAACAAATATTCTGAAACGAAAGTATTCGACACAAAGCTCATCGAAAACAAAAGTATTGTCAAATAATAAAAAAAATAAAGTAAGTGGCCAGCCTTGTTCTCCAAGTAAATAATAATAAAATAAACTTGTTCAGGAATCAGTAAAAATGACTGATTTAATCAATCGGTCAACAAAAATATGAACACTTAGCAAAAAGTTGCTTTTTGTTTGAGACGATTAAAAAGTGTGTCTGACACTTTTTCGAACGCCCATTTTTTCATCAAATCGTGAACAACATGTGGTACTTTTTTTCGTGCTCGGCCAATTTGTCGCGTCTGTAAAATTTTTTTGGGCATAAAACGCAATGATAATTAGGCTCTTCTACGTGTAATTTCATGTGTGCAGCAAGATTGTGTTTGTACGTGAAACGTCCGAGGCATATGCGACACTGATAATTAGGAGCTTTTCCACACTCCATACGTAAATGTCGTTTAAGGCAGGATGCTCGCATGTAGAAACGATTGCAGTTTGGGCACTTGAAAGAGGATTGGCCACGAGCTGTTCGTACAGGTTGAAAAATATTCATTGAAGCTCGCGATGTTGTTTGGCAGACTTGATTCGATCCTGGCAAATGTGACGACGAGTGACGTCCACCGTGGCTCGATTGATCAGCCCAGAAATCTGAAAGTAGAGATAGTTGATGAAACGCGAGTTCACACTGAGCGTGAAACAAAAACCCGATTACTTCGAAATTGGAGCATTATATTTTTTTTTGTTTTTTCAACGAAGTTTAGAATTATGGGATGAAAGTGTTAAAACAATTCGATCTCAATGAGAATTAAAAAAATTCGCAGCTCACTTTATTTACAAAAACCTCGTCATTTCATTCGTGTGTTCAAAAAAGCCCAAAAAATTCTGTCGATTCAATTGAATGATCCACATTTTTGGAACATGCAATTCCACCCAGAGAATTTATTTCTTTAAATATTTTTCCTCAACCCTCTGAGAGCTCGTATTAATAAGTGTAGGCGTTAAGTCCACAGGCTGATTCAAAATAAACTTTCTCTATTCGTAAACATTCATACATATAACATTTCATTGACATTGTACAAGTCTCAGCTCGATGAACTTGACTTTGCTATAAATAATTCGTTGTGGGTCGAACTTGACACCCGCCAGGCCGCGACACTTACAATTTTTTTGTCTCTCATTATCACGAAAAACGCTCTCTTGACATAGACACGTGTGTAACTTCGAAGATGTATCGGAGAGAGTAGATTTCACGCCAATTTTCGTAACATCCACTGTGATGGATCCGCGATGGCCATTTATCGAATCTGAAACTATCTTTAATTATTAAATTAAATAATTTATTATTTTCGGTGATTGTCATCTCGTAATTTCGTAATTCTTTCAAACTGAAAATAAAGGTAATACTGATAAAACCTTTCGTAACGATGTATTCCTCACGATTTTATTTACAGAAAAAAAAAGTGTATTTGAACATATTATTTTGACGGAACAATTTATTGTCGACTTCGTTCATAAACATTTATAATTAACGTATCACTCCACGCGTAGCGTGAAGAAATTAATATTGTAGAAAAAATAAGGAGCCATACGCAACAACTGCCGATAAACGGAGATGCGCGTAAAGCATAGTTTTTACAATTAAACATGTAAGAACGTTAAAACAACAAATTTTCATCGTTTCTACCAATTTTTCGTAACACATTGAACGCAATACTACATTGTTTAAAAACATTGTACGTACCAACAAAATTCCAAAAAATTCCACGTCCAGCACGTTCTATTAAATTCGAACTTAAAATGATAAGAACGTTTTCGTATTTTCACGTTCGAACATCTTTTTTTTCTAACCACATCAATGCGAACATCAGTTCACACTGTTGCAATTTTATTGAGTTATTTGACTCAACGTAGTTCGATTCATTCACAGCCTAAAATTATTTACATTCTCAAATAATACTCTTAACTCAACAAGTTTTCCTGCACATTTTTTCCACTTTTTCATAGGATTGTCAGGCCATTTTTCTGGAAGCATCGACGATATCCAACTGATCGAATTTTTGTACACTTAGATGAACGTTGTAATGTCGTAGAAGGCTGTGTTTGTGTTTGAAACGTGAGTGGCAGAGTATACATTCGAATTGAGCTTCTTTTCCACACTCGAGTCTTTTGTGACGTTGCAATGAAATGAGTCTTCGATATGTTCTTCCGCAGGCCTCGCATGGATAAGTGTCATGGTCCATTGATGGAAAGTTGTACCATCCGGCTGAAAAAAAAAAACGTCTTCAGTCAGCGTAAGTCTGAAGCGTGCATGTTGAGAAATAGCAAAAAAAAAAACGAGAAATCTTTATTGCGTGGAATGGACGAATGACAATGATCGGCTTGTTAATAATGATAACAAAAAACAGCAACAGCGACAATAATAATTATTATAATTATAATAATAATCCGAGGACAGTATATGGGAGAAAAAAAAACATAAACCTTCTTATGTTTTTTGTTATAAAATAACCCGCAACAAGATGTGTGTCTTTTTATTAATAATATTAATAATAATATCCATAATAATAATAATAATAATAATAATAATAATAATATTAATAATAAAATATAATAAGAATAGATAATTCGTATGATAAACCTTTCCAAAAAACATAAAATATCGAAGAGCGGTATTAAACTTATTTTAAACAAAATCAGAGAGGGCGAATGTAAAAAAAAAGAATAAGTTCGAAAAAAAGACGAAATAAAAAAAAAAAAAGAAAAAATTAGCTCCATAATTAAGTATACGTTAGGTACCAAAAACCCGAATTACAAACGAAATATTGGCCGGGTACAAAAAGTGTAACATTTGAGGGTGAGCGTAAAAACTCCTAGGGATACTGTTTGAAGTACGAACAGCACACTGAGAGAATTGAAGGTGAAAAATTACCGTTACAGCAATATAAAAATGGGGGACAACCTTGAATGTTTGGAGTTTTTACAGGGCAAAATGGAAATTTTTATGAAAAGCAAATAAAATTTTCTGTGTTATAAAAGAAATTTTATTTTACTTTCATGAAAATTTATGCTTTGCACAGCAAAGATCCCAAACATTCAAGGTGTCCCCCGTTATTATTGCTGTAACGGTAATTTTTCACTTTTAATTCTCTCCGTACGTTATTATTGTTATCGTTATTCCTATACTTAAGGATTAAATGGGTCAATTAGGTAACAGTGAGTGAGAATGTTTCGCGTGGAAGTAAAGGAGTTTGTCTTTGTCTTTTCGTGTTTCTTGTGGGTGTATGTGCATTTATATTTAAATATATATATAGGCCAAATCCACAAACTCATGACCGTCTTATTGAGTTTACAAAAAATAGAAATATTCTTTATCGCTTCTTCATTCGAAGGTGCAATTAAAGTTTTTTTTTTATATTTTTTCAATTTTTTTTTATATTAAAAATGTCAATTTTTTATTCCTAAAAATTGCGAAGCAATGTGAATTGTCTGAATATGCAACCAATGGGAGATGAAATAATTGTGACCCAAATCCCAGAGAGTCACGGATCCGTTGATTTGGTCCTTTACATACATATCCTACGTGAATATATACGCAGGCACGATGGTAGGCGAAATAATTCGCAAATACTGATATCAAAAATACTGACGCGACAGACGACAGTCCTAAGACGACGATGAGCAGCGTTCGACAAAATAGATGGCCTTCGATTTATTTTAATGACAATGAAATTGTGTGTAACAGTACCGATAGAAATGTCCACAACAAATTCAAATGAAAGAAACAAAAAATAATGAAATATTGTGTCGTATTACTTTGTTTTACAACATTCTCCATTTCTATTATGACAAGGCATTTTTTTTTCTTTTTTTCCATTTGAGCGCCACTCGTCGTTTTGTTGGGTTAGCGCATTAATCGCGAATTTATATGTTTCGTATGTAATTCACACATGTCGTGATTAACGCCAAACGATATAAAAAATGGACAGAAAAAAGTATCGGTAATACAAAAAGAAAGAAAAGTAAAAAAGTGAAAATTAATCATTAGAAACGAAGAGAATTGATGCTTAAGGGCCTAAGAGTATAAATTGGTTTTCGACAAACTGAGAGAACGAACAAGTGCCGTAAAACATTGTGTTGTTTTGTTTTTGTTTCTAGTTTCTTTTTGTTTTCGTGCTTTACATCCTTCGAGACGTAATTAATAAAAGCTCGAGATCAGGTTTTTCTTGTTCCTTTTTTCTTCCTTATACATACATACATACATATATATATCGATATATATATATATATAATATAGTATAAAAAATACTGGAATGATAAAGTACATTGGATAGGCACTTGTGGCCGGCACCTCGTGAAAATATAATATATACAATCCTGTTACCATTCTTTCTTCTTCTTTTTTTCATCATCGTTTTTTCTTTCCAATTTTTCGCAGAATTTCTGGATAAGTATGAGCAAAATTTTTCGCGAAGACAGTCAAGTGTCCGCGGTGGAAAAATAGAGCGGGAAAGTTGTATAAATTAGGCTTAGAGTAGAAAAAAAAAACGAAAAAAAGATTAAATAGTTATTGTGATTAAGGACGGTAACATTTCTCAGTTACATTGGTCCACGATTTCGTCAAATATTAATATATGTATACTATTGACATAATTGAGAACACGCCTCGGCATTTCTCCCATCTTTTTTCCGAAATTTCCCGTTCATTAAAAAACCGCGAGATTATGTGGTTTCAATAGAACAAGAAAGAAAAATATATAATATATAATTTAATTCCGTAGGTTTTTCGAGCCCGGGCACCACCGATCTCCAGCCACCTATCTCCATAAATAAAAAAAAGTTTCTTTTCTTTTTCCTCGCTACGCTCAATTCCCTGACAACTTCGTCGACAATTTCATTCGCAGTCAATAAAAGTTCTTTATCGTTTCGTGAAAAAAACGAACATAAGTTTTCGCCCACGCTTCTGAATAATAATAAGAAAACAACAATGAGGTAGGTACGTTAAGTAAACCGTCGGAAAGAGACTGCAAATTGGGCATTGTCCGAATGAAATTGACCAAAAAATATTTCCCTCTAGCGAACAAACAATGCAGAAGAACGATTTGATCGAATCGACCTTATCAATGATATTTGCTCTGCCGAGGGACAGAAATTAATCGCAAGAAAAAATCATCAATCAGATAAAAGTAAGAATAAGTAAAATAATTATTCTTTTCTCGTTTTTTTGAATTCGCTATTAAATAGTTAAATACATTCTGAATATTGTCTTTCTATTAGATCCAACTGTTTGCGGTGGATTTGTTAATTCTAATATAGTTTTTTTTCTTTTTTTTTTTTCGTTTTCATTGGAACAGCACCCATATTAGCGTTTGTGGCAGAGATTGACACTGGTGCCCGAGATTCGTGTGAGATAATTATTCTCTGGACAATTGTGAGGCTATCGCAGCTTCATCGTAGCCTAATTTTTGATGATGTCGTTTATAGTGAACGGTCAAATTGCCCCGTTGGCGTGCCTTGTACGGGCACTCGGGGCATTGAAAAGCCGGAGGTTTACCACCGCATTCGACCATCTCGTGACGACGCATCGTGCTCTTCCATCGATAGCCTTTGCCGCAAAAACGACAACGGAATTTTCTCTGTTGCTCGTGAGGCACGCCCATGTAAACGACGCTCAGGTCACGCGGTTGTGGAAGGACTTCAAAAGAGTCCGGAAAAATAACTTCGCGGGTGGAACGTTCGCCGGATTCGCTGTAATTGCTACTTCCATCGGCGGATCGACAATCGCGTCCTCCCGTGCTCGGGGCATCGCCGCTTATCGACCGGCTCTTCTTCGTCCCGGAATTCTTGTAATCAGATCGCAATAGCGACAAAAGAGCGCCCATTCCTGCAACAGACCCCGGAACAAAAACAAACGGCAAAATTAAAAAAAACGTGGAAAAAAAAAACATCAATTAAACGAGACTTCTCCGAATGCGAGAGGATCGAATGAAAAAAATATTTGATGATTTAATAGAAATAATAAAAATAAACATTAATGGGATATTCGGTGGAACGAATAGACGATGTACACCCGATGTGTTTCACTTTTTTCTCGTTACTTTTTTTTTTCCTTCGCGATTCGACACAGTTGCGGAGATAAGAAAAAAAAAATAATAATAGTATTATTGAGTAATTATAAGTAAACCCGTAACCAACCCAAAACACAAACGTCTCATCAGCCAATAGCCCCGTATAAGTATGTGCCCAGGATATTGAAATTATTTTGCCAAATTACGTAGTTGCACGTCGTGGTTTAAGAGAGAGAAAGAGAAAAAAGAGACGAGGAGAACGACGGAGGAAAGAAATACGAATACAGTTCAAAATTTATCCTCGTATAAAAAAGGGCTTTTTGTAAAATAAAAAATTCTTAGAAACTTCATTAGTACCGAAATTTTTGATAACTACTGCAATTGATTTAATAATTTAGCTGGAACAAAAAAATCTCCTGTTCGAGACCAAAACTCATATTCCGTATTTCTCATCTTCCGTTCCTCTCACTTACCGATTAAACCATCCAGTAAACCATCCCTCCAAAGTAACCAGCCAATTGGTAGCGAAAAAAAATAAAATAGATGTTCTGTTACGAGATAATTCTCAATGAAAAATGTACAAATTTGGTGGACGTGTAAATAGGAATAGTTGTAAATATTCCATGGTACGACAACATGTTTATTCTGTTTGATAAACGTTTGTATAAATTAAATATTATACTTCATCTTATTTATGTAGAAGTTTTTCATCAGTGCACCGGAAATGATTGATTAAAAAAACAATCAATTTCCGAAGTTTTCACACGAAAGGCACGAATGTTTGTTTTTTGCTCTTTTTTCTTTTCTTTTACTTTTTTTGTTTTTATCTTTGACATTATCCAATCCTGTGGACGCGGAACAAGTGCTTCTGGAGACAATTCTTTTGGATCATTCTTCTGTTGCAAATTGGACAAGTGAAGCGTTTATCTACGCCGCACTCGTAACGTACGTGACGGTTGAGTGAACTCTTGTTGACGTAACTTTTATCGCAGTTGCCACACGCGTATAGCTTCCGGCTCCAAGTTTCGGGAAAACTCAAAAGATCAGCATCTGAAACAAAAATGGACCATATCGAATTTCAGTAACTGCCCTGACTTTTCATTTGACTACTTTTTTTTTAACACTCCAACTCACCGAGAAAAATCTACGCTTTGTTAGCGGAAAATTTGATACGTTTGACAAAAATTGTCTGTGATTGAGCTGGACGAATCGCATCAATCCCGCTAATTCGTATTCTTTTAATCTTTCTATTTAAATGTTCAACGACCGTAAAAATCCTCAACATTTAGTGAGAGCTTCATTTTCTCGACACGAACGATTCTGATAAGATTCAAAATAAATCAATCAATCATAAGAAGAACGAGGAAAGAAAAAACACGAAAGAAAACAATAAATAAAACGAACAAAACAATTACACGGATGATAAAAAATAAAATAAAAAAATATCGTGAAAAAAATCCTCGATACATTGTTATTCACCAACAAAATTAGTCAGCTTCAAGTGCTACAAATTTCTGAAAAAGAAAAAAAAAATCAATGATTTGATATTAGAAAAATGGAGAAACGGCGAGATGAATTTCAACGGTCTGGTAAATTTGACGATACGATGTGTAAAAGATTTGAGCTGAAAAAAAAGTGGCGTTGGCCATAAAGTCGATGTATATACAATAAAATTTATTTTCAATATAGAAAAATACAGAAATATCTCAACGAGTAGTATTAGAAAATAAAGACGAAATATTTCATTCATAACGATAAATTTTTAACCATTTTTTCGATTTTTATAGAAGAAGATAAAAAGAGTTGAAAATCCATTTTTTTTACTCAAGTGCTAGCGTTGTTGAGCATTTTGAAATGGATCTGCTTGATGCATTCCTCGTTGCCAGAACTCAGCAAAACGGGCCAACATTCGGGTCTGTCGCGTACGTGTCTGTGCAAAGATTTCTTCCACTTGTAGGATTTCGAGCAAGCCAGACAAACGTTGTACTCTGTAATAAAACAGAAAAGAGAAATACCAAAAGTTTGTCAGTTGCTTTGGTTTTTATATAATAACGCTGATCGTCAATTCAACAATAATTACTCAACATTTATCGGGGAAAAAGACGAACAAAACATCACTGGTGAAAAAAAAATAATAATAATGTATTTACACGTAACAGGGTTTCATGAGAAATTTTAATGATGAAACGATATACTTCGTCGAAAGCAATTATAACGTGCCGTCTGAAGGTAAAAAGCAAAAGGATCTCCCGAAAAAATTATAGTGGATGCTTTTTTCGCATGTGCTTCAGTAGATTGCAGTGCAATTTGGTCTTCTTTGAACAAAATGGGCACTGGTACTTTGGCAATTGGCCGCATTCTTCTTTAACGTGTCGTATCAACGAGCTGTGATACATGTACACATTTCCGCATGCGTTGCACGTATGGGCCAGACTCCCGATGACGAAACCTGCAAAAACGCAAAGTGGTTTTTTTTTTTTCGTTTTTTCATTTCTCCAAACAAACGTGTTCAAAAATTTTTGTTGCTCGTGGCAACCACAAAAATGAGCAAATCATAATTATTGGAGAAAGCTTGTACAGTTCACAAAGAGAATATTATTCGATGCTAAGTGTTAATCGAGAAAAAAGCAATGATATCAGGTCAAAAGTAATCTGACAATTATTGTATGAGGGTAAACAAAAATTATTTTTAATTTCGAGCTTGAACGAAGAAAGCATTACTCCTGATGCAATTGAATTTCGAAGAAATATATCTTCCCGAACAAGTTCAATATTTTGATAACCTATTGATTTATTTTAGAGATTTTCGCATATAAAAAAATATAAAAATTCACCAATTATCTCAGTTCAAAGTTTTGAAAAGGATGCCTGCGCGATAAGTATCTGAAACAAAAATATCAAAGTCCAAAGACAGATTAGCAGCTTTTTTTTTACACAGTAAAAATGTTCTGAAGGTTTGTTCGTTAAAAAACTGAACAACAAACAAATAAAATGGAAGAAAAATCGATGAGAAATAGTGCGATCGTCGTTGGAGCGTTAGAATAAAGATGTTTTCATATGAAGATTTATTTTTCATGAATTTACGAAAATACACGAGTATACAAATGCTACGAAACTCGGGAAGCTGTGGGAGCGTCGGGGACAGATATTACAATGTACATCAATTAGATCAAATTGATTGAATCGAGAATTGAGGCTGTAAAATAGAAAACGAAAAACATCAAACAAATCATTTGATCGAAGAACTGCGAATTTTTTTGTTTTCTTCCCGAATTTCCTTTTTTTCTAATAAAACAATTGTTCAGAACTTTGCTCGAAGCTTATCGTTCTATTAATTGTGGATAAATTACTCCGATATTCTTGTGAGTGCCAAATGGAAAAAAAAATTTGTTCAAATCCATGTTTCTAAGAAGATTTTTCTTTCCAAAAGAATTTGGAAAAAATTTTCTTTCCAAATGAATTTGGAAAGAAAAATGTTTCGAAATCAAAAATTAGGACAATGCGATGGGAAAAAAGAACATCTTTTATCTCATTTAAGGCAATTATGAATAGAAAAATTAAAATGTCGACCGTGAAAGAGAATGGAGTCGATAGAATTTCAAGAATTTGTTGACGGCACGTTGAAGTGTCGTTGATGTTGTTCAGCCTGATGAGCGTGGAGTATGAACGCCTTGAAAGCTGCGAACGGGCACATGGAGCATTTGAACTGTGGTGGTTCGCACTTGTGTTTGAGATAGTTACTCCACATCTTGTAGAATTTGCTACACTTGGTGCAAGTGTAGCCGAGCATTTGTTCACCGATGTAGAGTTTTCGATAGCCTAGAAACAGAAATTACTGGTTAGATGGGAATCCCTGAAATATTTCGAAGCAAAGGAAGAAACGAAAATCGATAGAAAAACAAATGTTAAAACTCCATTCTTGAAACAACAGAAAGAAAGCACTTACAAGCAAAAAACAATCTAATTGTGAGTAAGCCACGGGAATTCGAAAAGACGAGAGAACTGATTTTTTTTTGACAATCTCTTATTCGAGATCAATATAATCTGCTTTATTGCTGAAAAAATATTACCACCGTTTGTAAAAAAAAAAAAATATTCGTATTTTCGTCTATTTTTAACTGTAAAATTCAAATAATTCGTCGATATAAAAAACGTTCGTTTTACAAAGTTCGATTATCGATGGAACTCTCGTAGATGGCGGCAAAGTGAAGATTGCCATGTATATTGACGTCCGCAAATTTGACAAGTGTACAATCCATCGGCTCCCTTTGATGTTTGCATGAGATTTCCTCTTCTCGACACGTTCACTGCAATTATACAAAATTTATGAATCTTCGATTCTCATTTACGTTCATATGAGATACTTTCATGCACGTTAGTAACAGCAGGATGACAAAGTATACGTTATTTGTCATAACAGCTTAAAAAACAGCATCGACACCAATGATAATAATACCGATTTATTTTTATCATTTATAATAATAATTGAGGATTTTCTACTACGGGTAATTCAATATCTGAATACCAATTTTCCAAAGCAGTTCAAAATTTCTTAGACCTAAAGTCATTATTTGTTCAAAATTAAAATCTTGCTGACTCATGATTTTTGTTGTCTATTTGGAAGCCACTGATTAACAAGATTCCTCGACGACTCTTAGTTTTCGTATTTTTATCCACTCAAAAATACTCCAGAATTCTTCATTTCACTATTCCTTCAATCTATATATCTCATTTCATTTTTCTCGAAATTTCCAGCTTCTGTACTTATTTCACACTTATTTTCCATCGAAGTTTCAACCTTTTTTCTTCTCCTTTTTGATGGTTTAAAAATGGAGAATTTTAGCTTCACACCGATTCTCACACTTTCTTCGACGTTCGTTATTCCAGATTCCCAAATTCTCAACTTTTCGGAAGTCGCGGAACGAATAAAATGTACACTTTTTCCTGAAGATGAATTCTCCGTCTTCGGAAACGTCAAACGTATGGGACACGCCGTTAACGTAATTCATTCGCTATTTTCTGAGATTAAAATTCCACGGATCTTAGAAATTCATCATTGTCGCTTGAGATTGACGAGTATTCGTCCCCATCGATCTCAGATTTTGCAGCGCAGTTTTTCATTTGAACATGTCAATGAAACACATCGAATGTTCGTTTTAAAAAAATTCAATAAAATATAGGACCGTTAGACCACTGCTTTAATTACAATTTTTTTCAGGCCGCACTTAATCGTCTCACTTTTATTGCATTGAAAAGTATTTGACAAAAGAAATTAGAGAAAAATTGTTTGGATTTTACGTTGGACCATAATGGGTGCGTGGATCTTCGCCGTGATGTTTTTTTTTGTGATTTTGTACGCACCACTTATGTGGACTTTTATAAGGGCAAAGGTCACACGATATTGCGGGTCTAGCGTTGACGCATTCGAACTTCTCGTGCCTCCACAAAGATCGCCATACCGTGTACGATTTACCACAAACCGAACAAGCGAATGATCTTGGGCGTGTTCCTCGACACTGGGAATCTCGATGATAATCGTTTCCCATCTCGTATGAAAAGCTCGGATCCATCGACCATTCTAAAACTGTAACAACAAATGAAAAAAACCAAGTGTCTTGTCAGGGAATTAATAATACGAATCTAACGATAAACCATCTAAAGTCATTTGATCAAATTTGAAAAATAAAAAGCGCTCAGCTCTCGTCGCTCTAGAAATTTTTGCAATATTGGTGCAAATTTCATGATGGTTCTCTTCGGAATTTACCACCACGAAGACTTTTTGACTTTCTACATGAAACGCCTATATATGTACTAGCGATTTGATATATAAAAAAAGTCAAACAGTTTTGATTTCTCCCAAATCATCAATCGTTTACGTAAACATGATTTTTCGAGTTCTTCGTACGAAGATATATCGAAAAAAACGAGTTGAGAAGATCCACTTCGATCGACTGATAAACGGACATTTATTTGAACAACCAATCTACATGGTGACAGTAGAATGAATGTTTTTATAATGCCTGACGAGATTGGACTTGTGAGTGGCGAGGTACGGGCACATAGGGCATGCCCAACTGGGAGGTTTTCCACATTCGATCCTAACGTGCCGTTGAAGCGAATATTTGTGCATGTATCCGTGGCCGCAATTCTCGCAAATGTATGGCGGCGCCGTCTGGTTTCTCCCGAACCGAGTGTACTTGGAATCTGTAAATGAAGCAGTTTCGTTATTGATGAAAAAAGAGGAAGAAAGGATAAAATGCCATTAAAATTCTTAGATGCGAAAAGGTGTGAAAAATCAGTTCAATCCTCTATTCGAAAATATATCGAATAAATTATTTTCAGAGGCAAAAGAATGTACTTTTTCTTTTATTCGAAAGAAAGCAAGACGCGCTACATTTTTTTATCTACTCGTTTGATTTACAAGCAAATTTTGTCTGTCCTTCGGCGGATTTCGAGAAAGTTTCGTCGTGGCTCACTCTCGGAGTACTCGATTCCATATATACCGGATTATCGTTATGAAAAGTTTTCAAGTGTCTCAGCAAACTGCATCTCTGAGTAAATTTTTTATTACAAAAAATGCAACGAAATTTTCGTCTCACGCCGCACTCGAATTTAATGTGCCTCGCGAGATTTCCCTCGTTCACGTAAGATCTCGGACAACGCAAGCATCGATAACTTCCACTTGTATTTCTGAATTTTCCACAGACCGTTCGACGGTGACGATTTAGCGTAAAAATATGCGTATAACCCTTGCCGCAAGTCGTGCACATGTAGGGCTTGTCCGTTTCCGGAATCCATGACGATGGTATCGGATCCTGCATATGGCAACTCTCGTTCCCAGAATATTCCGCGTACGGACCATAAGATTCATCGGTTTCTGCAATTTAAAAGCACAAAAACAACATTAATTAGCTGGATTCTTCGTACGTTTTTGGCGCTTCATCCAAAAATGGAATAAAAATCAACTCTTCGAATATTTTGTTGATCGTACAGTTCCATGAAGTATTATCGATTATATTTTAGTTTTATACACCCGCTTTGGTTATTTCTTTGCTCATATTATTCGCTAAGCAATGCACAGACGAAAAAATGAATAAATTTTGTATATTCCAAATAAAATACAAAGCAGTTCGAATTATGTGAGCTAAATATTATCAAAATATAGACGAATTCGTAAATTAAAAAAATAAAAAAAAATCATTCGGTATCGTCGTTTTTTGTTTTAAGGAGGTTCTATCGTTTCTCATGTAAAAATTATTTTCCAACTTTACACAATAAAATTTTGTAAATAGAAAGCTTAAGACAGTATTAAAATTCTGGCGGAATATGCCGATGATTCACCGTCTCAAAATTGAGATATTTATTGGTGAAGTTCGCAATTTTTTGAAAGCTTCCATAAGAGCCCATGTTAAACTTGTCATTTTCAACAATGAATATCTCGATTACCAGGCGGTGAAACCTCTCCAAATTTTTCACACATAATTAAATGCTGTTCAAGAAGATTCACGCCAAATTTCAATACATTAACTTGGAATAATCAAATATAATGTATTTTTCGTATCATGTCATATAAATATCGATACAACCTCCTTAACGAAATTAGTACAATAATGTCTGTAAAAAATGAAGGAAGTTGAAAACTTTACTTTGTGGGGAATACGCGATTCTTCTCTTTCGACCGACGAGTTCGCAACGCACGGATTTTTATATTCACGTTTTCGTCGACAACCAACAAGGCAAGATGACTTTTTTATCCGCGAATAAACCTGAAACGGGGAAAATCTAATTAAGTATGAGACCAAAATTTTTTAAGCTTATAGCCGGAAATAAGATTCTTCGAAATACCTGCAATTAAGAGACCATAATTTCATGACATTGCCACTGACACGATTATCAATTAATTGGTAAAATATTTTTATTCTCTCGTGGAACAAAAAACTTTCTCAAATCACAACGGAGAAAATATATTTTGATTAAACACAAATATTTAAGAATCTTCCCTTCGTATTATTGATGTTAGCACATTTTTTAAAATAATAAATTATTCGCTTTTATGTATGAAAAAAACGATTATAAGATAAATTAATCTCAAAGTTATCGAAGCAAAAAAAATAGAGAACACGCGTGGATGACTAACAACTCTTAAGGCGAGCAACCACTTTAGATGCTTCAAAAAATCAATTTTTTTTTATTTCATAAATCGTTAGCAAAATATCTTAAGAATGCACCCTGAAAATTTCAAAACGATATTCCGATTCCTTCTAACGGTATGTATATAAATGATAAAAACTCTCCGCTCGACTCCCAAGCGCGCTCAGGTACTTTAAACGTGTTTTTCTCAAAACGACATTTTTCAATTTGCGGGAATCATAACTCAAAAACGAATTGATGGATCATCTTCAAATTTGGAACACGTTTACACAATATAATTTATTAAAACATGAACCTAAAGTTGGAAAGATTAGATTGTTTAAAACATATTTATTATTGCAAAATGCCGGGAAAAAAATGCCAAAAATCGATCATTTTTTTTCAAACACGTTCCAACATTCAGTTCTCGATTTTTTTTTTTTTTCATAATTTAGGTTCATGTTCTTAAACATCTCAAAATGTATAAAGATTTGTTGGACTATTTCAGATGCGAATTGCGAGCTGCACAATTCCCGCAAATCGACAACGACGATGAGGACACGCCAAGGGACACAGCGGATTATGCTTTGATTAATGCATGAAACAACTTGAAAAAATTACCAGAGATGTATGAAAATATGAATAAATTATTGTCAGAGTTGCGGAAATTGCCGTTTTTTTCCACAAAAAAAAATCCAAAAAATCATCTAATTTTCGGCCTCCTAAAGTGGTTGCTCGCCTTAATGAAATCTCAGCGAATAAGAAAAATAATAGCATTCGTTGACAAACACGTTGTAAATAATTAAACATTTTTACAACAAATTAAATTCTATAGAATTAGTCACTGCGATGTTGTGTATATTTTGGAGATGTCGCTGAAGCGTCGTCTTTTGAGTGAAACGATAGCCGCAATAAACACAAGCAAATCTTCTTTTTCCACCGCACTCCCATTTCATGTGACGGCTAAGATTGCTTCTCTTCTTGTAATTTCGTGAGCAATTTGGACACGCAAACCTTAACTCCCCGAAGAAATCTGAAAAAATAAAAACAGAAAAATATCCAACAATAAATTACTCGAAAATGTGCAGTATTTCGATCGAACGACAACTTCCCCCGGGCGGGAATCTTAAATTTAATGATCGTTGATCGAGGGACAAATATTTAGTTAGATTTCGTTTGTCTCAACATCCTTATCTCGATACCCGCTAATCTCTAATTCCTCAGCGCTTTCTTTGTCCCACGATCGCCGATGGGCCTCAATTTTTCCACTTCAACTCCCATCACCATGTCTTGCACTTCGTATGTATTTATTCCTATCCTTACATCGACAGTTTATCACTGTCTCTCGAACATAAAAGTCATCTCGAATGCCATGCACTCCCTTACGATTGACTCAATGTAATAAACGTAGATTCCTAAACTATTTGACCAAATATCTTCCGTTAATTTACCTTCCTGACAACGTTTTTTTTTTCTAATTATTTATTCATATATTTATTGATGAGTTTTTACTTTTCTATAGAAATTAATGAATGTGTTAATTAGGTTTCTTACATCAAAGTGTAAATATACAATGCAAAAGCATTTCGTCGTATTTAATAATCATCGACACGCAGTGAACGTTACTTTTATGTTCACTGCAACAATAAATTTCGAATGAAACATAAAGAATAAATATTTGAATGAAAAATGGGTTATTTCCAGCACTGCTTGATTTGTACCGCGCCTTTTTCTTCGGCCTGGCCGATCGACGATTCTAATATCTAATAAATTCGTTTGTCCCCGGGACTGAAAATTCTTTTGGGAACAGAAAACATAGGTGGAACGTAGATATTGTGACGTTGCAACAAATGTCGACGCAACGTTATGTTCTGCGTGTACTTTGAGGGACAAACGTGGCAAGCGTAATTTCGTTGTCCACCGCACTCAAAATTCATGTGACGCGAAAGAGTTCTCTTCATCTTGTAACATCTGCCGCACTTTGGACACTTGAACGGCGCGTCGGTGGTCGAATCGTTGAGCGGTCTTGATCTTCGTTGATATCTTCTCTGACTTCTAGATGGTCCTAAAAAACAGAAAGAAAAAAATTACCTCGATTAGAATCGGAACGAAAAAGGAAAACAGTGTTTTCGAGACGGACGCGCGTATTTTTTTTGTTCTTTTTTGTCTTTTTTTTTCTTTTCTCATTTCAGGAACAGGAAACATACACGTTTACCTATTTTTAGGACAACTTATTTTTTTAGATGCTGATTCATGATTCTTTATTCTTTCTACGAAGTGTACATAGAGAATATTAAGCCAATAAACAAATTTCCTTTTCTTTGGAACATCATTAAAAAAATGAAAAATCAAAATCGCCTCCCTTCCTCTCTCTCTCTCTCTCTCTCTCTCTCTCTCTCTCTCTCTCTCCCTCTCTTTTTAAAATTTTCTCGAATCGTTAGCCAGGAGAGTGACTGGAAATGAACGAAACGAGAAAAGTCAAAGCGTCAAAAAGTAACTTCAGTGTCGATTGCGCATGTGACGATCGAGATTGCTCTTCTGAGCAAATTTGATTTGACAAATGTTACAATCAAATTTCGGTTCCATTCCGCACTCGTAATGTTGATGTCGCCAGAGTGACGTGTAAAAGGCGTAAGTACGCCCACAATTGACACAATCGTGTTTTTTATTTCCTTCGTGTTTAACTTCGCTGCCTGATCTTGGCTCGCTTCGACGTTTAGGCGTTGGTGGAGTTTTTGTACACTCGAGATACTGATGTCGTACGAGGGAGGCTTTCAGGGCAAAAGTGCTACCGCAATCACGGCAAAGATATTTTTTGGAGCCTATCCTGCGACAGCCTTCGCCCAATATGGCTTCGGCGCTTTGAGTCGTCGAGCGTAGACGTCTTGAGAAATAATCGCGCGAGGTCGAGGGCAACGTTGGGACCGTCCAATTCGAAGCGCTGTACGTACGTTCTGCAAGCAAACAAGATAAAAACAACATTTTTCTTTCGAGTCTTTGCAACCTATGTAACGGTTTGTGGGGAATACTAAAATAAACAAAACAAATATCCACAACAAAACGGTAGTACGGATGCAAAAATACCGCCAGAAGAGAAAGAAAGATAGTAGAGAAAGAATAATGAAAAAATAGATTGATGAAATCGTCGAAGTGATATAAAAAAAAAGAAAAAAAAAAACAGTTGGGCATGGACAGTAATCACATTCAGGGAAAGTGATTTTTTCGTTTGCTAATAAAAAGCCTCTTATAACTACTACGCAATATTGCTCGAAGTAAGCCATTACTTTTATCATTTTTCCGTATCGTTACAAATCATTTAAGTACAGATACATATTTCAGTATTTGATATTTGGCGTTTGAACGTTGATGAAAAAATATTCTTCTTTCATGGATTTTCGTAAGGATTGAAGCACATTGCTCCAGTTTGCTGATTCCTCGTGTGTTTTGTCATGTGAATCTCAAGATAGGATTTGTACGTAGCTCTGTAAGGACAGTACGAACACTGAAGACTGGGCTCCTTGCCGCATTCGTTCATAACATGCCTTCGAAGATTTTTCGCTTGATGATAACGTCTTCCACAATTCTCGCAAACCATTCGTCCCTGTCCCCGCAATCTGCGCGGATAAGATCCCATTCCGTACATCTCGCGCATGGTGAAACCTGCAATCATTAATCAATCGATCAGCACGACGAATCTCGAAATTTGTGCACTTGGAATATTCGCAAACATCGGGACGTTACTTGGACGATTAAAAAAGAAACTAGAAAAAGAAAAGAAAGAAAATAAATCGTGAAATGATATAACAAAAAGAACAATAAGTGTCAACGATGCAATCGATGGAAATCATCGAGTCATGTGCTAATCAATAAAAACATTTGATTGATTTTTACTCTTTCATAGAGGAATTTTACGTACATTTAATGGCTTTTCCATTTTTAAACTGTGTATCTTTTCGGAAACGCGGACACAATCGTAAAAAATTGACAAGTTTTGTAGAAATTTGGAGAACAAAAAGTAAAACAATTTGTCTCAATTAGTCAAACGTTTGATTTGCATGTAATTTTAACGAGAAAAATACTCTATGAAACAGTTCGAAATCAATCAAGATATTTTTGATGACGTTCCAATTGCTCATTCGAGTATATTGTTTTTATTATCATCGACGTGATTATACAACACTATGGAGTCTCGTTCATTGAAATTACATTACGAGGCCGTGAATGTGCAATATGTGTCTGCGTAAATTATACATTTTTTTGCTTTTGTAGTGAGAACAGTGAGGGCAATTCATAATCGGTGGTCTCTTGCAATCCTTCATCTGATGTTTCTGCCACTGTTCGGCGTCAAAAGATCTCACGCAGTTCGGACAGAGAAACTTACGACCGTAGATCTTCTGAATAATTTCAGGTCCGTTTCTGCGCCAGCGACCTGAGAACGTTCAAAACAAAATTGTTATTTCAACAAATTCTACATCAATGATTCCAGAAAGTCAGCGAAAACATTTTTGCAAAGCAATCTTAGACGGTACATACACATTACAAAATTATATCTCTAAATCAATATTTTATTACGAAATTTTCTCATTCGTATAAATACCGGGGATTTTTTTTTTTTTTTTGAGAAATAATGAAATTCCGTCGATGATTCTTTATACCTTTCTAGATATAGTTCTTATTTCTAACGTCCAAACAAAAATTCACACGCACACACACAGGCGGCGCATTATCCTAATGAAATTGTCTTTTATTTTCGTTTGTTTGTTTTTTTTTCTTTTTTCTTCAATTGTTCAAAAACTTTAAGTCCTTTCCGCTCGAAGCAGCGATTTCGTTGCCGTTCGGTATAGTGTAAAAATCGTTCAAGATCTTCATGTGTCTGCCGTTGAGATGGGTATTAAGACTCGATTTATGCTTTGTTCTGTAAGGACACAGTGGACAATGGAACTTCGGCTCAACGCCGCACTCGTGCTTCAAGTGTCTCGCCAAGCTCGAATAGTAGTTGTAAATCTTGCCGCAATTTTTGCAAGAGTACGTTACCCTCGGTGAGTTCAAATAACCCATCACACTCGCATCTGTAAACAGCACAGAACGAAAAAAAGTTCGTATTAGTCGTGGTTTTTCATGAGATACAAAATTCCCCAGCACAAGAAATTATTTTTAAGCGCGAACACGCATGTTACGTCGTTAACTTGTTAAAGAACATTTTTTTTTTTTAGTGAAGTAAGGCCATTCATTCGAACACAATGATTCTGACGGTAATGTTGTTTTATATACAATTATTATACAGTTGTCGCAGAAAAGAAAAAACAAAAAAAAACTTGTTGACTCATCACGAGTTCACCTTGATCCGAAAGCCATTTATTTGCCAAAATAATTCGCTTTCGAATCGTTACGCCGAGGTTTGCTCCTTTTACCCTCCAATTTGTTTGAAAGATAAATATTCAATTGAAGCAAAAATCTTAATGACAGATTTTCAGAACTTTTGACGACTTTCGACTAATGAAATTGTTATCGAAATCAAAGTCACATTTTGACGAAACCTCTTCTCCAATTATTGAGATTTGATCTATTTTGGTAAATAGTTCATGCACAGCCACATACGCGCAATTGTAGATGGACACTTTTTTCCGATTGAATTATTTGACAACTTAAGTATCCTTGTAAACGAAAATGGGCAGAAATTACAAAATTTCTTCGATTATCCACTTGATGTCAAGACCCGGATGTCTTCGTTTAACATGAGCCACGACGTTCCCTTTTCTCTTGGATCTGTGATCGCAGTATCCGCATTTAAATCCAGGCTCTTTACCGCACTCAATCGCCAAATGTCGGAGTAAATTTTTCTTGTGACGATGAAAGGTGCCACAGCTAGGACATTGATACATCCGGTTACCTGCAACAAATTCAATCCGAAAAATCAGCAAATACATCATCATAGATCCATCCTCTCTGCGCAAAAATATCTTACGGACAAAGAAAAATCGAGAAAAGATAATTTCACCACCACCAACGAATCCATCAAGTAATATCGAAATGCCTGTGGAACTACCGTGTCACCGTTCATTTTTATTTCTTACACAGAAACAAAGAAAAATATTGCAAAAATTTCGTACAATATTTCGTAGGATAATTTTCGTCACTACTGTCGCTTATGGCGTCCGCGTGGAGGAAAACCTAGATGTAGGTAACGATGGAGACTCGATTTTGACACGGCGAAATGTGCTGCCGCTTTCCTCAGAGACAATCCGTTTTTGACAGCTTCGACCGCGAGTACCACTTGTTTCGGATCATCCGTACCTTTATTCGTTCGTTGTCCCGGCCACAGAACTCGACCTGCGAATTCAAAAAGAAAACGATGAAGAAAAATTAGTTGAATTTATCGAATAAAAAATAAAACGAAGCAAAGAAGGCTTAAGACAAGTTAGTGGGTTATCAGACAAGATTTAGTCACACGATGCGCATTAAAATTGTGACGATCCTTGACGAGGGCACGATTTTATTACTGAAATATGGTTCTTACAATTTACACTCTAAATGCTCAATTTCCACGAATCAAAGACCCTTCGTTAGTCTGCTAAAAACCCATGTCAAAGATGGAAATCATTTTCTCCGAATGGGTGTTTATCAAGCGAATGAAGAAAAACGGTTTTTCGTTTCTCATGTGTTAACCCTGTGAATGCGTTTCATATGGGACTTCAAATTCCATCGGCGATTGGTGCAATAGCTGCAAAATGGGCACCGTTCTTCTTTGGTTGAGCCGCAGGATGTTTTCACGTGTTCAACCAAATGTTGTTTCCATCGATAAGTCTTGGAACACTTATTGCACTTGTAACCTCCTTGGGTTTGAATAGTCGTGTGAATTTTCGATTTTTTAACGCGACGTTCCACGGGCTTGTAACAATATCCGATATTTTGGCGACTCGAATTACCATCGCGCATCTGAAGGAAAGTTCCAGGCCCGTGTTCGTCGTAGTCTTCGGGTTTAATGATGCTGTAGTCGTCCCATAGGGCTGAAAAACCTGTAACAGATGGAGAGAATAATTTCGTGTATAAGTTCAATAAGTTGGGAGAGAAAATAAAATCGTATTTGCGAATTTGTTCCTGTGAATAAAAGTAAAATAATAATCAATAATAATCGACGAGGCGAACAAAGACCCTGAAAAATAAGATAAATAGTGGGATCGGTTAGATAATTCCCTCGAAACATTGTGCCGCGTATTTACATGAGTTTATTTGGAAAAAATAACGTAAAAACCATAATATGGTATAGCGATGTGAACGTCTTCATGGCACACTCGCACACAGACACACACAAATTCACACACGCACACAGTGTTATTTTTGTTTTTTTTTTTTATACTCGAAAAATCTGCAATGTATACAGCGTTCTAAACGCTCTACAGTTGTTGCGATCGTCGACAACACAGTTTCTTAATTAAATGTCTACATGACTAAATGATTATCTCTCGTTACGTCGATATCAGTTTCTTTTTAATTTCTTTTATTTAACAAGTACTTCGATTGCTTTTATTTGCACCGTCCCCCTCTGTTGATTCTCCTCAGAGAAGACTCTCACGTTGAGAAATCTCAGGAAAAATATTTTGACTTTTTATGCTTACGACATTGAGTCCTCATCAATAAATCGCGTGAACATTCGTGCAATTGCCACCTCGAGCTATTTTTACCGTTCATTTAACTCTGTAAATTGTTTGAAATATAAACTTTTGATTATATTAGCAGTCGTTTTGTTTTGTTTTTTTTTTTTATTTTTAGTTTTTAGGGAAGTTCAGCTGTCACGATCAAGGCTCAATGTGAAACTTGGCAAATGTTTTTCTCGCTCCAAAAATTCCGACGAAAATTGAGGTAAACACTTTTCATTTTTAGATGAAAACTCACAATTGGTGGCAATTCAATTTATCATACTGAAACTTATCGCTTTCCCCAAACAGATGTAGTTAAAAGGTTAAAATTCTAGAGTAGAAACTTCATATCGTTCTACGGTTGTACGATAATAAAATTTTGATCTTCACTCCGTGATTTGAGAAAGACAAAAATTAAGTTTATCAGTGAATTTGAGGAGGAGTCGATATATCCTAAATAGGAACATTGGACACATAACTTACAGCGTTCGTTCGTTCTGTAAAATATTGTATCTAGCCTGTCGCATGAACAATCAGTTACATAAGTAACGAATGTCATTTGAAAGTAAACGAAAGTGTCGAAAACGGTTACAAATGGAATTTCTTTTTTGTTTCTCTGTTTTTTTTTTTATTTTTCTAGCGTATATGAAGTTATGGGTAGTCAAGGCTACGCGGAATATACGGGAAATTATATACGTCATAACGGTTTGATGCTCGATCTACGATTAGTCTATTGTAGTTGGAAGAAAAAAAAAAGAAACAATTCGCACCATCCAATTTTCATCCATACATGAAACACACGCGGAAACATGATTTTTTAGTCTTTCTTTCGTTTCTCATGACGTCTCTCTTATCATTCTTGACTCCGATCTACTTGATATTGTGGACCGATAGTAGATGCTTCAAGAAACTAGCTTGAATCCTCGATCTGTAAGGGCAGTACTGACAGGAAAAGTGTGTCTCGCAGGTGACCATTCCGCAGCCAACCTTGAGATGTTTTCTCAGATTCGAGGCCCACGAGTACATCTGTCCACAGCGTGGACACACGTGAAGACGAGGCCTAACGATCGGGAACAGCGGAGCATCTGTAAAACAATTGTACAAACGATTGACGAATTAAATTAAAGGATTTTTCAACACCAGCCTCACTCCAGGCTCGTAACTATCGAACAGCCTCTTAGACGAGACTTACGAATCCACGAGACAGCTGGATCTCGACTAGAAAGTGTTTTTTGTGTGAGTACGTGTGTCTTGTTTGATTTTTAATATTTCTTCCTGAAGAGATGCAAACAAACGAATTAACATGAGCACGTGGTTTTGGCTAGTCGCTAACATCGAAGCGCATGCCTCACGAAATGAAAAAAAAAAAAAAAAAAAAACAAAAAAAAAACAAAATAACAATCTCTATAAATAAAACAAAAAATATATATTTAATAAACAAAAATGTACGATAAAAATAAATTTATAAGTTCGATAAACCTTGAACTTTTTGGTGATTCAACACCATGACCCGAACGTATCCTTTTCTTTTTGTTTATTTTGCGGATACGTCGTTGTGGAGAAACTGATGATTTTTTTTCTCCGGACGCAAGCAAGTTGTAAATTCTACTCGGGACTCATATCGATTTGCTTCGTTTCCTCCTGATGCTCATCAAGATTTTCTGAAACTCACACTAAGAAAGAAAGGGGAGAAGGTGCGCAGTTTGTAAATAATGCGAAACCGTCGTTAATTATCAGGACATTTTTATCATGTGTAACGAGTACAAATGTCGCTTTAAATTTCCCTTGAAGTTCGATCTGTAACCGCATATACTGCAAACGAAACTCGGTGGTTTTCCACAGGCCATTTTCTGATGTAGACGGAGACTCGAGGGCCACGCGAAATGTCGTCCGCACCAATCGCACGTGTACATGACACCTGAAACGAAAATTGCTAGTCAGTATAAAGTTCAACTTCAAGAAATATCGATAAAAAGTTGACAAAACTGTTTGTTTTTTTTAAGACAGGGGTATTCAAAGCCTTTGGTGACCGAAAGTGCCCAAGGAAAGTGTCGATAAGTAATCGAAGATTTTGAATAAAAAGCGGATGAATTCAGACGTGATTGAACGCAGACGTGAGAGTGAACTTTGCTGTTTTTTTTATTTTATTCTCTTTCAGTTTCGTCCCTTAAACGAGAAACATGATTAGAATGTAGTGATTTCGAAAAGAGATGAGAGAAAAAAAGTTTGCAGAAAAGAGACAAACCACAAATAATGTTTTTCAGTATCGCTTAGAACCAGTCTTATTTCTAACTAGACGAACTTTATGAACTGTTTTAATGTGAACTCTCATATTTCCCTTTCGTTTTGTTTTATGAGGGCAATAAGGACATTGTTGACTCGGTGGTACTCCACACTCACGAATGTGTAAATTCAGGCTTTTCCGCCACGAGTAAACTCGTCCACAGCGATGACACCGATATTCAACCTCTGAAAAAAAAATAATAAACAAACATTAATAAACAGGTGTATATCGAATTATTTGACGCGTCGCTTACGCTCTAATTTAGAAGGAAATTGTCAAAAAATCCGCAACAGATTGGATATTTTTTTTACGGGAAACGTTCAATTTAACACAAAATTAATCATGACGTAATTGAAACGTTTTTGAGAGAGCGAATCGATTTTTTTGTCAACGAAACACCCAGGGCGATGTCAAGGAAGGAATCATACGTTCGTAAATTTCACATTTTCTTCTTTAATGCGACAATAACGACGTTTTTTCTCCTGAATGTACAACAAAATTTACTAATGGTATTTTTGATAGACGAGCAGATGATTATCGAAAGCTCTTGAATGCCAATGTCGAATCAAGCACAGTGTATTCGCAAAATGTGCTTTTGCAGGCTCCGCTTGTATTTCGTTCTGTGAGGACAGTAGGGACAGCACTCCATCGGATCTTTACCGCACTCGACCTTGAGATGATTTTTCATGTTTCTTAACCATCGATATCCTTTGCCACATTTCGGGCATTTGAAGCAACCGGGTTGTTTGTCAACGCAAACATCGGTATCGCGAGTATTCTTGGATGAAACTCCTGCCCTGGACACCTGTGTTGGTCGACGAGGCGGTGCGCTTCGAGGTTCGTAATAGAATTGTTGCTGATAATCCGTCCAGGGTAAGGAAGATCCTGAAATCAGTGAAAACCCTTATGTCAGGATGAAGTTCACATATTTCATTGATTTATTTTATTATTATTTAATACGTTTTCCGTACGAGAGACATGAATATCGTAGGGGAAGAAAATTAGTCGTCAATGTATATTAAGGACATTATGAAACGAAAGTATTAGAAGAAGATTTGCTGTTAGTCAACGCAATTTCAAGTTTATTTTAAGAACTTGGCATTGAAAGGCTGCGACATGAGTTCGCAACACAATAAGCTGTTGAAGTTTAGTATAAAAGTTAACGAAATAACAACATAAATATCCTGTATACTTTTATTACTCAAAGTATATCGATCGACGATTAAAAAAAGCGATTAAAGCTAAATTGGTGGAGGTAGAATGAAATTTATTATATTATCGCCTTTTCTGTTCTCTCTTTAAACTTATCACTCGTTTAAAAAATCATTTGTCCAAGGGCACGTTGGGACTGCAGTTGCTATCTACACAAGATAATCCGAAGCACAAATCGTCGATTCTCGCTCCTCAAGAGCGACGACACTAGTCTCGACCCGTAATTACATTTACATCACAAAAAAGAAATGCATCAACAACTTGTAACATTCTTCGAAATCAACGAGAATGTCTCGAGAGGAATATCTTCTCTCTGCTTTGTCCCGAATCGTAAATATGTTTCTATTTGTCATTTTTTTGTTTCTTTATTTAAACTACGTTTGAGAAACTAAAGGAAGAGTTTATCGTGTAGAAAATGAGGTATTTAAAGAAAAATAAGAAATTTAGGCACGAAGAATCTTCGATGGTAAGAATGTGTGTGGTTGGATGGCGATTTTTCGAGAATATTTCAGTCTCCAAGCTAGATGCTACTTGAGAAGACATTTTTTCCTGGATGATTCGTTCTTATGTGCTGATAGAGATTTCCGCGCTGTTTGGTGCGATGGGGGCAGTATGGGCACTTGAATTGTGGCTCCTTGCCGCACTCATGACGCGTATGACGTACGAGCGTGGCTCGGTGCTGATAGCCCTTTCCGCATTGCTCGCAACGATATGGGAATTGCGTGCGCTGCTTCACCATCCATATCGTAGCGAGATCCTTGATAAATGGCAGTACGGGATAATTCCTCAGAAGATTCTTCGACATCATTCTCGATGGGACATCTGTCGTTCAGAGCCGGACAAACAAAAAGCAAATAATTCAAAATTAGTTTAATAATTATTTATAAAACCAGAGAGATAAATGTCATCATGTAATAATAACTTTATTTACTCAGTTTATTCATATAATTAAGTCCTTTTCCCTTCATTTTCTTTTTTATAATCGTCAAACTTTTATTTCGTTTCGGTGTAAAAAAATGTTTGAGCTTCTCCGAGCGAAAGCATGCTTGTAAAACTGGTTCTATTTCTACCTAAATAAATATGTTCTACAGGGACGTAGCGTCATATCTGTGAAAATAAATAAAAATGTATAAATAATCTGGATAGAAATTGGCCAAGAATAAACGATATATTATTTCCCATCATTCCGAATTATTCTTTAATACTGAAATAAATAAAATACCGAATTCAGTATGCTTCGGTATTTAACCAGATTTGTTTTTTGTCGTTTTAACGAGTAAATGTTGCAATTGATCACGACACAAAGCTTTTTCGTTGTTTCTACTGAGGATCTATCGAATAAACATGTTTTCCACAATGACGTCTTCTTATATGTCGATAAATGTGACCACGCTGTTTCATCCTTATTCCGCAGTAGGGACACTTGAACTGCGGTTGTCGATCGCACTCGAAATCCACGTGTCGTTTGAGGCCCCAAGCATTAACGTAACTTTTGGGGCAGCGGAGACAATGATGCCTCTCCGAATGTTGCGTGTCAAAGACCGTCGAATCTTGAGGCTTCATTGTCTGGGAAAACCTCCCTTCAAAATTCACTTTTGAATCAGTGTTGTAGGACAAATCCCCTAGGTATACCTCGCAATAGCCCCTGTTCATTGGCTCCGTGGAGCGATTGATTGATTGGTCCTCATACTTGATCACCGAACGGCTAACACGATCTGTAAATAAACAACGAATTTTCGATTAGTTACGATCGACGCTGATCATGAAAACCCGAAATAAATTAATAACGCGTTTTTACTTCAATCGGACAGTGAAATAAAAAAACCTGAGCTATGTTCATTAAATTCAACGTACACCTATACACTCCAAAATCAAACATTCTTCTGTGAGACAACAGCACAACTCAAAAATCAGAATGAGCAGTTGTCGAAAATAACGAATAACTTCCTGAGACACTGAACAGATCATTTATTTATTGTGCAATATCCGGCCTAAGAACATACTTAACATTTTTTACAAAAGCGGCAAACATCTTGAGACAATGATGTGCAAATAAACAATGTTCTAACGCTTGTCGAAGAAACAGGTGTATTTTTTTCGTCTTCTGCCAAAAAATATTCGAAAACGTTGAGCGAGTATTTATCGCATAAAGTCTCCTTGAAAATAGGTCAACTTTGTATTTTTCTATGCACAAATATTCGCTCGAAAAATGTTGTTTGATACACGACAAAACGAAAGTACAGAGCGATCATTTTTTTATAATCCTGTGGAAACGATTTCATTTTAGAAAAGTACAATAGTAGTTGATGAGAAGAAAAATCGAAATTCTGTGAAAATGGCTTAGCTCGTTAGTTCGATATGGTACATTTTCATGCCCTTGTGCATTCGAAGAATGTGGTCGTCAAGGGCTGACCTTCGTTTGCACCGTTTATCGCAATAGGGACATTTGAATCGGGGTTCGACGTCACATTCGTAACGCATGTGACGCACTAAACTTTGATTCGCTTCGTAGCCTCTGCCGCACTTTGCACACAAGTAATCCGGTCGATAAACCGTCCTACGTACATGCGTACGTTCCTTGGCTACCATTACAACTGGCTCAGGAGTCTCTCTCTTCCCATACGAGTGATCAATCCGATGTATTTCTGTAATCATAAAAATTGATCGAGTTAGCCGTTTTGGAGAGTACCCAAAATGAAAAAAAAAAAAAAAAAAAAAAAAAAAACAGCTGGCGAGGAAGATGAGGAGTTATCGAGAAAGCGATAGAGTCGAATTCGCTTTTGAGCCCGTTTGAGAAAAAAATAGGATTTACGGAGGCGTTAAAATTATGTGGTATGGAAAATCCATGAAAAATACTCAATCCAATTCCATTCATTCGTTCGTGAGGAGGCAAAAAAAAATCTAGTAATTTTCAGGAATTTCCCATGCTTTTTGTATTATTTTTTGTTTTGTTTTGTTTTGTTTTTTTCTTCTTTTGATATTGAAACACTTGTACAAAATAGTTATTTCAACAGAGACGAACGTTAGGAGTGAAGATCGACGAAGAAGACGTTTTCACCAGGATGTTTTCGTCTAATGTGAGAATAGATTTGTGACGTTTGTTTGCTCCTTAGCTCGCAGTATGGGCACTTAAATCTGGGCAGTTGACCACACTCGTACTTCAAATGACGTTTACAATTGCTCTTCAGTGTAAATCCACGCATGCACTTTGGACAATAGGAGAGACTTTTTTGTCGGCGATAGGCCCACGGGAATGTCGCGTATTTTGAGCTAGGACCTGCCGCTGCATCCATCCCATTGTCCATTTCGAAATGATCTGAAAACAAGAAAATCAAAGACCGGCTTGTTAGTATGAAAAAAGTGCGGGCTTTGGGGCGTTCCTTTAATCAAGCTGGAACTCATCTGCAGAGCATTTTCTCGTTGTACGTCAATAAAAATCGAAATAAAAATGGTATTGTACAGAAGAGAAATCACAAAACATACTCCCATACCAAGCTATCTCATAAAAATGTCCCTAAAGTGAATTTCGATTCGAAAAATTTCCATATGAAACCAAAAAACTTTCTTTCTGTGCTGATGTCAAATTTTATTTGGTTTTGTCATCAATTTCGTTGATTACAAAAAAATCGGATATTTAAAGACGAAAAAGGGTCCTGAAAGTGTCCACCAAATTCCTCTCCCATTGCGTGTTTTATTATAATTTTGTTCTTTAAGCGGTTATATACACTTGTAAAAGTCGACAAATCACTTTTTTGAAAACCTACATATTTTGAAAGTATATCATCTTATGAGTGTTCCCTGAAAATTTCAAGGTGATCGGATTAAAATTCACAGAGTTATAGGCTGTTGTGTTAAAGCCCGTCGGAACGCTCGAAACGTCTTTTCGAAACTTTAGACGCGTTCATCCCGAAACTACGTTTCCAAAGTCGGTGGGCAAGATATCTCGAAAGCTATTGGATCGATCTTTCTGAAATTTTTGGAGTTTTTTCTAGATATAAAAATCTAGTATTTAATCGAAGGAATTATTTTTCCAATGCATACTTTCGATTTGATGAACGAAAAATGCCGATTTTTCTTCGCAAAAATCGAAACTCTCACTTTGAAAACCCGCCATTTTGTTTTAATTTGATATTTCGGAAATTCCTTCGATCAATTACAGGATAAACTAATATACTAATGGAATCTGTTTGGTTTTTTCACTTCAGATGATCTGGGTCAGAATGGCATTGCTCATCGCAAAAGACGTTTTTCAAAAGTGCTCCCCGGAAATCAGCTATATCTCCGTTATAAATAAATATTTTTTAACAAAAAAAATTACTGATCGTTCTTCAGATGTTACTTTTTAATGAACCAAATTCCAGTTAAGATTTATAATTCCGATTTTCTAAAAAAAAAAAAGTTGCAAAAATGTGTCGTTTTCGGCCCAACAAGTGTATATAACCCGTTCATCAGTATCTAACGCAGTTTAATAATTTTCGTAGAACTCATTGGACTGCAAACGCACTACGTATGCGCGTTGTTCCTTATGGCGATTTCTAATATGCTTCATTACGTTAGAGGTCTGCTTGCTGCGAAATTCGCAGTAAGGGCACTTGTATCTTGGCTCTTGTCCGCACTCGATGTTATAATGGCGATTACGATTGTCCTTACGACTGAAGCTATGCAAACACCTTGGACAGTACCAACGAGTGTTTTCTTGCTGTGTTCCTGAAGAATCGTAACTCACTTTGCCCATTGGCTCGTCCAGGTTCACATAAAAATCCATGTTGAAGAGATCTGAAAAAATGAAATAGTGGGAGCGTTAGTGTTGATGTAACACGATCATATTTTTCTTTCGGATAAACCTGAAACATTTACTTCACTCAGAGTGAATAATAATTTGAAATAATAGGAAAAATATAAGAGAAAACTACGAAATCCGTAGTGGAAAAGAGAATAATTGGCTTTTCGTTCAGTTTATTTACAGAATGTTTTCGAATTTCACGAATTACACAGTCGTGATTCGGAGTTTCCAACGAAAAAGCTTTCTTTTCGAGAAAAAAAAGTATTATAAAAATAAGAAAAACAATAACATTGGAATCCCTTGAATTTTTTCCTCGTTTTTCTTTACGAATCCATAACATTTAGATGAACGACATAAACTCGTTCACCGACATGACGACTTCGCACGTGTGACATAACGTTTGAAGTCTGTTTGCTTCGAAAGTCGCAGTAAGGGCATTGAAATCTCGGCTCTTGGCCACACTCGTATTTTAGATGTCTCGTCATGTTGCCTTTCATGGTAAAGGAGCGTCTGCATCTGGGACAAGGAAATAGTTTGCTCGTTGTTCCTGAGAGATTGAATGGCAATGGCGACTTGGATGGTTGTCTCATTTTTAAATCACTTTCTCGAAGATACTCTCTTCTCAATCCGTATTCTTGCTGATAATGCTGCGGGCGATGGTACGACGGATCGACGAGACTTTTGGAATCTTGCGAAATCGTCTCGTCCCCGTTTACTTTGAAACTGTGTTCCGTCGTTTGTATAAGATGGCTTATGTCCATCCGTGATCCGTAGTAATCTGAAATATCAACATTATTAAGTTACTCGGAGAATTACTGGCGTGAATATTACATCGACAGTCCTAGACACGAAGAAAATACGTAAAAAAAGACTGAAAACATTCCAATAAGAAAAAGTAATGCTCTACCTTGGGGGATCCAGCGACGGTAAGGAAACGGGAATTTCCGTTGTCTTTTTCTTTACCGTTACTAGCGTTGCCTTTAGATTTTGAATTTGCAAAAAGGACAACGCAATTTCCCGTTGTTGTTTTTGCAAGGTCCCGTCATCGAATCCGCCAGGGTACGGATTATACGCAATTTAAATAAGCCTTTCGACGGTGTGTTTTTTTTAATCATATCTTCAAATACAATTTGATTAACGCATGGCTTTCGTCATAGACGATAATAAAAGGATTAAGACTGTTGAATAGGGCAAACAAAAATTTACATAAATAAATGCGACTTGCATAAACGTTTCCGAAAAGCCTCTGCGCCTTTCGTCATTTGGCGGGCATTTCTATCATTTTGCACGGCTGTAGCATTAAAAATTCGATTGTCGATGAAAATGATAAAAGTTAATAAATCGTTGAAAACGCCTCAACAGGCACAATAGCAAACAAATTTATAAGCAGCACAATTCGTTCATGGTGTGAGTAAAAGACCACGAAAAAGTTGCTGGTAATGAAAGCGAGGGAAAAAAAACTTTCGTTTGAACTCGTTGAGTGTTGTAGTTTTCATTTCTTTCTTTTTTTTTATACATCACCCAGTTTTTGGCTTCACATTATTGTGACGAAAGAATGAAGACGGTTGTCGCAAAATAGTTGTTCCTCCTGCGCATTGAAGATGATTTAAAATTTGGTCTTTCTAATGACACTTCGTTGTATACACTCGAAACGTTTCTGCTGACCACACTGACTTTTCACGTGTTTTAACAATAATTGTTTCTAAGTATATTGTTTGGGACAGCTTGGGCATTCATATATTTTCTTGGCTATATCACAGGCCCCAACGAAGCTCATTTCCTTGTTGTACTCTTTTCCAAACCTCCTTCCGGTGTAAAATCCTGAAAGTCCATTCAAGTTCGATTATAAATGGATTATAATACGTCAAAATATATTTATAACGACACACCATTGAAGGGCTTATCCAAGGAGTATAAATTCCAAATATTCCAAACAAGTAAAAATACTTTGTTGAAAAATATTTATCGATCAATATTTTACAATGAACGAAAAAAAAACGCAATTATCCACAAAGCATTTGCACCAACAATAAAACGTCGACGTATCTTGAAATAACAATAAAACTATACAAAACCAAAAAATGTACAGAATTCATTCGCCTTAAAAATCGCTTTGCTATTCAGCTTGTTTTGCCACTTGGTTTCGAGGTTGAAAGGAAGAAACAAAATTGGCACGTTGGACAAAATATCGTTACAGCGATTGTGTAACTTTTACTCAATGCTATAAATGAATTTACGATTTTGAAAGTGCCCAATTACTTTCAATTACAAACGATCGCCGGTCAAGTTCGATTCACCTATTTCAATTTTCTTCAACAAATATATCTCTGATGTAAAAAAACAAAAAACAAAAATTCTTTTCCACGCTCGATGTTCAGGCAGTTTTTGTCAGTTTGAAAAAGAAAAAAAAAGACACCAATCGAGTTGAGTCTTCCGGAAGACTATGAAAAACGAGAGATTCACTCGATCCTGTGATCCTGTCGAGTGAGCCTTGTGTTCGTTGCAATGTCGATACAATACAATTCTTGATTCGGATGAAAAGTTCTAATGTGAGTCCAAACGTGTGTTCTTTGGCGTAGATGGTGTTTGCAGTAAGGACACTCGAATCTTTGAGGCGTGTCGCACTCGTATCTGTAATGGCGTATCATGTGACTCCGATGCTTATAACTTCGGAAACATTTTGGGCATGGATGCCGGTGTTGATCACTGTACGAATTTCTCTCTCTCGGTACTCGGCGTACACAAATCCATCCTTTTCCAAGAGTATCTGTAACGAACGAAAATAAATGTTCAGATTAGTTTGGGTCTTGATTAATTCCACTATTAATTCCACTTGGTCTAAAAGTGCTATTGGAGCCTTCATCGCGAGCTCATACATCGTAATAAAATTTTTTTTTTTACATTTACAAAAATTCTAATAATTACCGAAATCAATCGATAATATTGTTTGCTTTTCTTCCTCATGTCAGACACACAAGCACGCGCACACGCATACGTTTGATCATGCAGTAGTCGTGATAAAAAAAAAATAATTGCGATGAACGGTAATTTTATGTGACGATTTATGTAGACATGAAAAACCGATTGTTTCTTCTTTATTTTTGTAATTACTTTGGAAAAACTACTTAATTGTGCGATTATCTATTCATCAGAATCTGCAGCTATAAATTCGATGATAAAAGTTGTAGTTGTAGGAAAGTTCAACGTAGAAAAATTAACAAAAGAGACACATCGGACGAGGAACACTTGAATTATAGTTGTTAATAGAAAAATAAAGGTACTTTTTTGCTAGGGACAGCAGTGTCGTATTTTTTCTTGTTTTCCTTGTTCTTTTTTTTTTTGCTTTACACGATGAAAATAAAAATTAGGGATGTGTTTGATCGAAATTTGGTAGCGTCGCCAAATCTATGTAGCAGACTGCTTCCCCGGGATGTTTCCTTCTTATGTGCCTGTAAAGATGATCTTTCCGCTTGTTCCGGAATCCACAATGCGGACACGCGAATCTGAGCTCGATGTCTTTTGCGTACGTCCTTTGTGAACGATGGGGGTACATCAACGGAGTGCAAATCCAACCTGCGGACAAGTTTCATTTCAATGAGTAAAAACAGCTTCATGACACTTTTGCTGTGCGTTGAAGTTCAAACCCAAGTGTTCACAAAAGCACAAAAGGCTTGAAGATAAGAATTTTCAAAAATAGGAGCAAATAAATGTCGTACAAACGAAAAACACAAAAAAAAAAGGAATGATGCCATCACCGAATGCATGAAAATGTGAACCCCCGTAGTTGTCATTTTTTAATGCTGTAAGTTCAAATATATTTTCCTTGAAAAAATTGCTAAAAATAAAAACAACGAATGCATGAAAAACAAAGGATTAACAGGTGAAATTTCGAGCTTAACTTCACGAATACTACACAAAATAAAAATTTAAACAGGGATAAACGTAATTATTTTTCTTCTTTCGTTTCCCTCAATCTGTTCAGTTATAAATTCTTTCCGTTTATTTCATAAAACGACACTCACACACTTATATATATCTATAAATGAATATTTTCTCTGGTGAAAAGACAATTTGTTCACATTTGTCCCTTTTTGTCAAGGGCGTAAACCTCCAGCGAGGGATGATGGTACTTGATGTGAGAATAAACGTGAGGTTTTTGTTTAGCTATGTAATTGCAATACGGACATGTGAAGCGCGGTTCTTTACCGCACTCGTATTGCAAATGTCGATGTAAAGATCGATACCACTGATACGATTTTCCACAAGTCGGACAATCGTATTTTCCCTTGATCCTGTGACTCCGACTTTCCGACTTATTGTAATAAGCTGGTAGACTCCTAAAGCTTTCCCATTCAATTGGAATAATATGTTGAACGCCATCATCCGATTTCTTGAGCGCGCCGTTATCAAAATCTGAAACACACAATACCGTTTGATGTATTTTTATAACTATTTGTTTTTTTTTTTTTTTTTTTTTTTTTTTTCAAATTAATGATTCTCAATTATTGTAAATCGTTCATTCTACTAAACACAACCATGTGAGAATATATTTGAAATTTTCGATACGTAACACAACCATGTGAGAAAATATTTGAAATTTTCGATACGTAATATTCGGAGAGTCGAGGATGAATTTGAAAAAATTGTCCATTTCGAAGTTCTTTTGTTAAAAGAATGCGATATTTTTATAGAAAATTTCGATGAAATCACCGAACACTAAAATTGACGCAGATCATTGCCAATAGATAGGAAATAAAAAAGATTCAGAATTAATCAATAAATAAAAAATAATTGAAAATAAGGAACAGTAAAGTTTGATATGTGCGTAAACGTAAATAAATAAAAAGAAATACGAATTAAAATTCAATTTGAAAGCGTCAACATTGATCATAGCTTAGCAGTTAAAAAATCCTAAATATAAGGATAGAGTCTATTCTCCTGATAAACAAATTGTACTTTTATTAAAGAATTATTATAAGCTAACAATAAAATGTCTTATTGCCTGTCGAGAGCGTAGATAGCGTGAAACGGATGACTTTTCTTGATATGAGAATAAACATTAGGTCTCAACTTAGCCACGTGATTGCAATACGGACAATGGAATCTCGGTTCTTTGCCACACTCGTATTTCAAGTGCCGACTCAGGCCTCGATACCATTTATACGTTTTACCACAATTTGGACAATCGTGTTTTCCAATCCCTTTTGATGTGTGATCATAAGTACCAGAGGAACCAAAACGATCAATGAGATTCTCCCTTTTGACGCATCTGATTCCTGCAACAGACAAAATAATAATAAATATAATTTGTACAATATTTAAGTAAGAATAAATAATGAACAAATAATCGAATCGTTTATTATGAAATAAAAGGGATTGATTATATGATAATATTCAATATTTATTGGATGTAACATCGTGAAATAAATGGAGATGAAAATTTGTATATCATTTTTCTTGCTGGGTGTCCAAAGCATAAATCGCACTAGTCGAGTGATTGGCCTTGATGTGCGAATAGACGTAAGGTCTGTGCTTCGCGATATAATTGCAGTAGGGACAAGTGAAGCGTGGCTCTTTGCCGCATTCGTATTTCAAGTGTCTCTGAAGTCCGCGACGCCATTTGTAAGTTTTGCCACAATTGTGACAGTCGAATTGTCCGGGCCCATAATACTTTTCGTTACGATATCGTTTTCTTTTGCTTGGCATCAACATCTCATACTGATTGTTCCATCCAAACGTGTTACACTCTGAAAAATAGTAATTACCTCTTTGTAACATTTTTTATACGAGAGACTCTCCAATATTAATACAGAACTTTATTACACGTTGAAAAATTACATGATCGTTAAAACGCTTACAAAAAATAAAATCAAAGACACACACGGGTTTATGTCGATAGGCAAAAAGCTACAAAACTTTCGGTTTGTATTTGAGAGTTCGAATAAAAATATATTCTTCCATTCCACTAAATCTGACCTATCTTTTGACAACTCGCAGGTAAAAACCAATTCGAACTCTTCAAACATTTTTCTCTTTTGTAAACCAGGAAAAAAAAACTTTTTTTTTTCTTCCAGCATCGCTTACCTTCCATCAACTTGATTTTGGTTACCACTTATTTTATCCTGATCACAACTCGTGACAAAACAATCTAGCAATTCGTGTGTATACAAAAATTATAATGTCGTTTATTGAAGAAATTTAACAAAATCCATCGAACATTGTTAATTTTGCGATTAAACATTCACAGGATAAAAGGATTTACATTCACACTCAATATATTCGGATGTGTGCGTGAGCTTGCGCTTGCTTTGTCTTTGAATATGTATATTTTGTTGACTCGCAAGTGAACGCAATTTTTTTCAACCATTTGAAAACGTGTGCAATTGCTTTTTGCAATTTTTCATAATCTACTTTTTTCTAATTTTTCAATTTTTGCTTGTTTTTTCATAAAGTAGATTTTTATTACTAAGTAATTCTGTCCTAATCGTATAATGTGCAAAGAAAAAAAAATCAAAAAGCAAAGCATAAGAATATCAGAATGACAACGTGGGTCATTTATCCAAGAGAAATTAAAAAATCCATGAAAAATTGTTATTCCTGCGGCTGCGCATCCAAAGCGTAAACCGGTCGATTGCCGTGATCTCTTCTGATGTGTGCATAAACTTGGGATCGTTGCTTTTTGTTGTTATAATTGTTGCAATGTGGGCAACTGAAGCGTGGGGCTGTTCCGCACTCGTAGGATAAATGACTCCACAATCCACGTTGGTAACGATATCGCTTGCAACAATTGGGACATACAAACTTTCCTCGTTGGTTCGAGTATCGTCTTTTTTTGTGAGACGAGCTTTTTCGTTGTTTCCTGATGACCGGTACCAGACACGGCAGTTTCTTCACCCAGGGCTCATCGAAAAAGACTGAAATCAAAATCGTTTTTGTTCTGTATGAAAGTCAGTCAACATTTTTCGATGTTGAAATAATATATCGAGATAGGATTCTGTGGAAGAAAGAAAAAAAAAAAGAGGAAAAACCATAACCAAAAACCAATTGCAAGTATAATGAATGATATAAATCATTACAATTACGGGATATCACATTTATTGATGGACAAATGTTGATGAGAGATTGCCTCTCGTAAATTATATTTATGAGTCTTGTAGTTGTTTGTCCAAAGCGTAAACCGCTTGGTCCGGGTGAATTCTCTTAATGTGCGAATACACGTGATATCTTTTCTTCTTTATAAAATTACAATAGGGACAGCTGAAACGCGGCTCTTTTCCACATTCCCAAAGTAAATGACTGTGAAGCGAACGATAATACGTGTACGTCTTTCCGCAATTGCAACAATCGAATTTCCCTCGTTGTTTTGAACTGTTCAAACCGCCGCGAATTCGTCGTCTCTTTACGGGTATCAAACGTCCTACCACATTCATCCACGGTGCATCTTCGGAAGCTGAAAAAATACAAGATTTGTGTTCGTTATTATAAATTGTTTTTTTTTTCTTTTCGCAAAAACGCGTTTAATGGAAAGTCTCAGTTTTATTTCAATTATCCTCTTCTAGATATGCTAATTTACTATTCATTGCAGTTCTAGATTTAAATAAATAAATTCATCGGGACTTTACCGATTTTGACAGATAGAAATTGGAGCGTGACAAAGAGAGCAAAACTGGATTTTCGTGCGAAAAACAGAAACCAATCAACAAAAAGTATTAATAATTATCTTTTTTGTTTCAATTGATTAAAGAATACTTTAAGCCTAAGCAAAATCTGTTTGTCAATCAACGAATTCGTCGTATATCTTTGTGAAACTCATCTTTCACACTTTTTCCGAGTCCACATTGTTCGTTCCACACTTCCAAACTTTTTCGATAGTTCTACAAGACACAGGAAAGCCAGGAAAGGAAAAACGTTGATCTCGCTCATTGGTTTTTTTTTCTCATCATTTTGGTCGCTGTATTCATCGAAAATATTTTCCATTGAAGACGAAGAATCATTCGTCGATAATGTCACCAACATGAACAATTCTATACACACCGTTACATTAAAAGTACGCCACAACTTCTAACCAAGAACGGACATATAATCAGAGAAAATTCTTTTAAATCAGCCCCGAAGGAACAATAATTTCAACAATCGTAAGATTAAATCTTCATTTTATTTGCCAATAGAAAACAAAAGTTTTTGCAAACTTGTTTACGGACAAGCATACTCCAAACGATCAAGACTTCTGGAAAACTCGATTTTTTACAAACGAATTTTCCACGAGGTTAGTGTTTGAAAAAATCATAACTTATTTTAATCTTCTTGACCAATTCGTTCACTCGATCATCCCTCCGTGCTGAAAATAAGTAAAAAAAAAAAAAAAATGAATTAATCCTCGTATACATGTTCCTTCGCATCCCGATCGTACGTGAGCGGAAAATTTGATTATTTGATTTATATTTAAATGGCACGAACAATAAAACATAATTTGAATAAATGTTAAAAAATAATAAATAAGTAAAATATGTAGAGATGGATTACATTTCTACTTTGACGATCGAGCACGGGTGTTCGGGCTCTTCCGCGTCAACAGCGTAAATCTCACAGGATCCGTGAAGTGCCCTGATGTGTGAATAAACGTGAGATCTGTGTTTTCCGGCGTAAGAGCAGTAGGGACAATTGAAACGAGGTGGTTTGCCACATTCGTACTCAATGTGCCTGTGAAGAGCGCGATACCATTTGTAAGAATTTCCACAATTTGGACAATCGTATTTGCCTGGTGCGTTTGATTTCCATGTTGCGGCGCGATAGCGAGTTTTCCTAGCGGGATTTACGGAGCCGGAATCCAAAGTCCCATCGGCGATATCTGCAAACACAATTGTCCTTTGATTATTTTTAACATTATTATTGCGTCCGCGATTTTGTCTTGAAATTATGATTCAAACTAGACACTAAGCATCTGCGAATTAAAAACGGAGGCAAAAGATTGTTGAGTTAAGAACGAATGCAAAAAAAAATGAGCTAATGAAAAGATTCGACATTGAAACAAGAATAAAATTGCTACGATCGATGTTTTCTCATTAATTACAATTATAACGTTTATTAAAACAATTTGTCGAGAAATAATTAAATATTAAGTTTGCTGTTGTGTATCCATAGCATAAACTTCGTAATTCCTGTGCAGATTATTAATGTGCCTATAAACATGAGATCTATGCTTCCCAGCATAATCACAATATGGACACTTGAAGCGAGGCTCTTTGCCACATTCGTACTTCAAATGACGATCCAACGCGCAGTACCATTTGTAAGATTTCCCACAATTTTTGCAATCAAATTTTCCTTGTTCCGCAGACCTTCCTGATTTCCGACGATATGATCTTTTTTTTCCAGGAATTAGAAGACCGATGCAGCCCGCTGGTCCCAAATCGGCAAACACTGCAAAAATTGAGCAACTAAATTAATATGGCATTTTTTATTTCATAAGTGTTATATGCCTTTGTGAACAAGAATTGCTCATAATTATTTAACATTTATTTGAGGCAAAACACCATAAAATGTGTAATGTGTTAAAACGATTTTTCAAAATTGCATTAGATTCATTAAATGGCACAACCAATCACCAAGGCTTTATCATTAGTCCAAAGAATATTTCTTCGGATATAAAAACGTTTCGGTTCGTTTATGAACGTTATTCGTCGAAAAATATTGCACGTAATTCCACCTTTCCAGGCGCTGAAGCGTGCATTTACTTAAAAAAAATTATAATTAACATTCAACAGTGATCATAAAGAAATGTCACTGTAAACGTCGTCGCAGAGCGGATTTTCAAGTTTATAACTAGCCCACGTCCTTATCCAATTATTTTCTACCTTGATCTTTCTTAACCGACAATTATTGTAAAGATGTAAATATTCATATACATCTGAGTCGGTCATATATCTAATTTCGAGACTAAATTTCGAGTCGAAAACCCGATTTTTGTTTACCGACTCCCTTCTGAAAAGTGATGAATTATTAAAGTTGACGAAAACGAGTATACCGTCAAAACTATTAGAGTTAGAGTCAAAATTCATAGGACAAATTGCGTAGCGCGTAAAATTTCCTTCAAAAAAGTTATTGACTTTAATTTTCCATCTTTAGTAGTTTGGTCGTAAGAGCCGCTCAAAAAACATTCTGGTTACACGTAACCGAGTATTTTTACCATCATTTTTTCAGCCGCTCTCAGAGCCATACAACTAAAGATAGGAAAACGTCGATAATAGCTTTTTTGTAGAAAATTTGAATGGCTACAAAATTAGTCCTATACATTTTTACACGATTTCCAGCCGTTTGGACCGAGTGGGCGATACTTTAATTCGTCAACTTAAAATATTATTAACTTATCAGAACAGAATTTGATAAAAAAAAACGGTATTGGACTTTTCGACTTGAAATTCGATCCTGAGCTTGAATTTGCGGGAATAATATATGTACAGCTGACTCTTACATGAAATGATAAGAAAAAGGTGAAAAGACAAAGGTTAAAAATGTGAAATGAAAGAAAAAGAATCAAAAAAGCGATTGCACAGCATATTTTTTACGTCACTCGGTGCAGCCAAATAAATTGGCTTGTTTTTATTCTACAAACACTTATATCGTCACAGAATAAAATCACGTCGATTGCTGTTGGGTGTCCAAAGCATAAATAGCGCCGGAGGGATGATGGGACTTGATGTGGGAATAAACTTGGGATCTGTGCTTCTTAATGTAAGAGCAATAAGGACAACTGAAACGTGGTTGTTTGCCGCATTCGTACTGCAAATGTCTATGAAGTCCTCGATACCATTTGTACGTTTTGCCGCAATTATTACAGGTGAAATTTCCTCGGGCGGTATGAGAGGTGGTTCCCCATTCCTGTACTCTCTTCCTGATCCTCAAATTCGGCATATCGTTGAACCACATATTATCGGAGATTTCTGAAATCACAAAATAATAAGCATGAGTTTCAATCGAGAGACAAAAACAATTTAATCGTTTACGACAATTTGTGCTGTTTATTTTTTATTTGTGCGGACATTATTTTGCACAGAAAATATTCGATAATGCGAGAGGTGCGAGACATAAATTAAACATGTCAACGAAGAACATGGTGACTCCAAATTTTGAGATTTAATTAAAAACATTGTATCACGTCACAACGACACGAAAAAAATTTGCTATACAATTGATGGTTGATACCGGAGGTGCTGGTAAAGTTTCCTTCTTTTGTAGCAAATATCAGCGTACTCGAATCCGCTAAATTTTGATCTAGCGTGTATGAATTCTCGAGAATAAATGTGGATTTAATTGGTGAACATGTAATCAGGCGGTTGTATCGAATCCAGATCCAAAGTTGCAACGTCCATTTGCGGATGTCGCGATCTAACGTGACTGTAAATCGTCGATCGATATTTCGCTCTATGAAGACAATACGGACATTGAAATCTCGGTGTTCTTCCGCACTCGTATTTTTCGTGCCTCTTGAGATCTTTCCCGTTGACGTAACTCCGTCCGCACCGCAGACAAAAGTATTTCTTTTGAGGACGAAAAGTGACGCCTCGACGATGATTTACTGAAAAAATAAGAGAGAGACAAAATGTTTGGTTAGCATTCTTGCTGATTGATACGATCGACGAATCAACACGACATTCTGAGTCAATAGAAGCTTATGACATTTTTTCCACTACACAATTTGTACTCAAACATATTTCGTCCTGATTGCAATGTTACGTCACAACGAGGTTCATCGACGGCGTTTAGTTTTTTTTTTTTTTTTTTTTTATTATGTACATTGTTCACGATTCTGGCATTAAAAAAGTGGTCAGTATTTTTATTTCAATAGAGACGTTGAACGAGACGTTTTAAACCAGCATGATGCTTCGATACATGGGCGTAAATACATTGAGTAAATTTCGACAGTTTATCACAATAAGGACATTTGTATCGCGGTGCCATTCCACAGTCGTAAGTCAAGTGACGATTCAGATTCCTTTTGAGAGTGAAGCCACGATTGCACCGTGGACAATAGTAGTGTTTTACCGTCGATCTTCGAGCTTTTCTCGGCGCGATATTTCGATTTTCTGAAATTCCAAAAATTCTTCATTAGTATAAAAAACAAAAGTATTCAAAACACATTGTGCTTATGATTGATTTGTTGTTTTTAATGAAAAAATGATAATTGAGCAAAAGTATGTTACAAAAGGACGAAGAAGGATGCGTCAAATGTTATTTTTTCATTTAAAATTTTAATGGAGGGTACATTTTTATAATTAAAAAAAAAAAAATCTTGCAAAATCAAGATTTTGCATAATTTCGGTAACTTTCGTCATATTGCCCATCGAATATCTTGTCGTGTAACTTCAGTTGCGCAGGATGTTGTTTCATGTTGAAAGCTCAAGTTGGAAGCGTTACACAAACTATTATTATCATTGTTGTCTTCATTATTGTTATTTTTAATAATAATCAATTAATATATTATTTGATACTGACTATCAATCCATAAGCGTTGAGAGAAACATTATGTGAACTCCTCGAATTTTATCTTTGTACAAATAATCTTTGCGACTGAAAGGAAATTTTTGAGCGTCATCTTAACAGTAAACATGATCCTAAATCTCACCGCCGTGAGTCGGCGATCGAAGGTTAAAGTAGTCATTTTTATAATCCCATAATTCATAGGTAAACAGTTTAGTTCCGATTTTTTGCAGATTTTTTCACCAGAGGCTTCGAAATTATTTGCCAAATTATTTAAAAGCTGTCAAAATGTAATTAATAATTAACATTATTATTATTAATCAATTAATTAATATTTTTGCAAAAAAGCCTCGAAGAAAAAACGATGAATCGGGATGAACGAAACGACACTGTTTCATCTTGAAAATGGGCTTTTTAAAAATTTCCAAAAAAATGATATTTTTCGTCTACCGTTCGAATGTCATATTTTTCTTAACTACACGTTACCTCGATCCTCCTCAACGTTTTTAAATCTACCACAATTGGTAAACGTTATGGTCACGATGTGAAAAGTCATGAACGTGAAAGATAATGTTCCACGCACTCGGGCTGAAATTTAATCGGGAAAGAATTTGATGACTTGCACCTCGTGACCCTTGTGCCTCATTCTAACGTGCCTGTACATATTCGAGGAGCAGGTAGCGACGTGATTGCAATAAGGGCACCCGTAACCCGGTGGTTTGCCGCAAATGTAACGCATGTGTCGAACGCACGTTATCTTTTGGGTAAAACGATGATAGCATTTGGTGCATTGAAATCTTTTTTTGTTGCGTTGTTGAAAAGGATTTGATCCGGACGAAGAGTCGATGTCAATGTCCGAACCGAGGTACTTGTTGTCGAGTGTATCTGAAACAACAACGTTCGAGATTGACATGAGCTATACTCGCGAAACTCGTCGAGTAACAAACAGAGTGACATTGTCATATCGCGACCGAAAAAAAAAAAAAAAAAACGTAAAGGAAACTACAGGCAGATGCAAAAAATTGATAAATCACTCATAAGAATTGTCTCGTCTCGTTCGAATCGGAGAGTAACAATTTTATTCGCTATGGATTGAAGAGTATCGAAAGAATATCTTTAAAAATAAACTTGTTCGGCGTAAAGAAATGATAACATTAATTTTATCCACGACGAATTATCGTCACTTTTTTGTGAGGATGTCGACGTCTTACGTGTCGGTGCATATTTGAGGAGCCGCTAGAAAGGTAGTCGCAATAAGGACACCCGTAACCGGGTGGTTTGCCACAGATATAACGTACATGACGAAGACACGTATGTTTTTGAGTAAATCGATGGAAGCACTTTTCACACTCGAATTTTTTGACTCCACTAACATGATGACGATATGTTCCGTACTGAGTTGTCACGGACGAATAACGCTCGACGAACTTCTTCACGCAGAGTGAATCTGAAACAACAACGATCAATACTCATGAGTGAAAATATCTTCGAGTATTTCAATTACGATACGACAAGAGACTTTTTTTTAGATGAAAAACATGTGAAGAAAGTATCAAAAAACATCGTTTTTTTTTGTAATTCTTCATTTTTATAATCGTACAAAAAAAAATTGTTTTATTTTTCACAATGAATTTCATTGTCCGACGAAACTGTAAATGTCCACATTTTTCGAATGGATTAAAAAACACAGTCAAATATTGATTATACGACGGGAAGGAATATTGTTCGAATGAAAGTGTTGTTCTCTCGCCTAAAGGTCATAAAAGTCTTCACAATAATAGTCGATCGAGGAGCCATGTCGTGGTCAAGCCTATCGCGAAGCTGGGATGGCACTTTAAACGGTAACATGTAAATTGGCAATTTGCCGCATTTACCGACAAGTTGCCGCATTTTTTATGTGCATAAGACCAGAAAACATCCATGCCACATCCATTGGATGTTCGGTTCTGTGAGGGACGTTATGCGAAGAAAAACGTATCTAGGATAGTGTCAGTTTTATAGGGCCTGGTAAATATGCTTTTAATTTGACTAGGGAGTAGAGGACTGATGTCGATTGATTGAATAACAGAAAATATTCTATGTCAATCCACATGTGGATGAGATAAGAAAAATGGCAAGTTCGGTTTATCGAGAAGAGAAATGTTATTATTTGACAAAGAGTCGAACGGCTCTGGCCTCCTTTTGGGGATGTTGTCGTCTGACGTGTTTGTAAATGTTGGACGAGCATGTGGCTAATTGATCGCAGTAAGGGCAAGCATAACCGGGGGCGCGTCCGCAAAAGTAACGAACATGATCGACAATGGTGGTCCTTTGGCTGAAACGTCGACAGCATCCGAGGCATTCGTATCTCTTACGACCATCCTGATGAAGAAAGTACATTCCCTCGGCAGATTGATTGAGTCCATCGACCGGGACGAGGAACTTCAAGTCGAGGGGATCTGAAACATCAAATATTAAGAAGAAAATCAGTTGAATTCAAAATCACTGAAAAAAAGGCTTGTATCCGTTGAGGTCCTCGATGAAAATTTGGGATTTTAGGATTTCCGGGATTCTTCGGTTTTTCGTGTTAGGTTTTCGTGTCGAGAAAGTTGAATAAACGATGGATAAGGTGTACACAAAATATCAACGATGATTATAATTTTTATGGAATGATAATAATCAGTCTATTAAACTCTTTCCTTCTCGAACAGCCTAATTACTTTGGGTTCACAACCCCAATGTGATTTTCTCATGTGTGTGTATACACTAGACGAGTACATCGCTCGAAAATGACAATAAGAGCAAGCGTAACCCGGTGGTTTTCCACAATAATATCTCACGTGGTCGACTATCGTTGTCTTCTGGGTAAAACGGCGCGTGCAACCCAAACACTCGAATTTCTTCCGGCTATTCTCATGCGATCGGTACATCCCAGCTATCGAGCCTCTTCCGCTCGCGGGAACGTGAAATATCTCGATACGCTGACCTGCAACAGAGCCGATGAATTTTTTTTGTGAGCTGCATTGCACGAAACTAATTATTAGACATTTACGATCAGCCGTTCTAAGTCTTTGTTTTTTCTTTTTGTTTGCTGTCTTTCGATCGAATGCCTCGGAGAGACAAAAATCTCGCGGAAGCGTTAGCACGGCAATTATTTTAAATCCTCTTAAGCTCCTCAAGACATCAAACGATAAGAAATAAATGCACGACGCAAAGCTAAGAGGATAACGATAAAATAATTACAATATCAGGTGTATCTTTTTCCCTAATTGCAAGAGAAAAATCTATAATTAAATTATAATTAAGTCGTTCGTTCATCACTGCGAACTTGTGGTAATCGAATCATGCAACTTATCGCAATTACATTCAGCAAATGAATAAAATGTAATTAACTCGAAAAATAATAGCTACGAATATTTTGAAGTAAAGATGGAAGCATTTTACGATCATGTATGGTGGAATTATTTGAAATATTTTGTTTCAATCGCCTGAACAATATTTATTATTATTTCCCATCGTGTCTCAATATATTTCAGCGATAATTCGATCGAGACCAGCTAAGATCAAACTACGAGCAGCATCTGTCTAAACCAAATAATCATTACTTTCCTTTTTAACGAATTCAAGCTTCAATTGACCGAGTGAAAAATAAAAAATTATCTGGAAAAGAAAGAAAAGAGTGTCTACTTCAGATTTTGAAAAATCTTCAATTTTCCTCAAAATAAAATAACAAATATTTCATTTGAAAGTTAGGTCGTTTTTCATTTTGGCATACACTTATTTTTTGCATAGTTATTCACAAACAATCGATATGTTCCTCAAATAATTGGTTACAAATGTTTGTATATTCTGTAATTTTTCTTACCAACTGAACTTCGACGGAACCGGGCCAAATACGAGAAAATTAAATATTCTTATAAAAACTCTCTTGACTCGTTTTAACGACTAACAGGGAGTGAAAAACGTTCGATGAAAATGAAAATGAAAAAAAAATGAAATAATAACGATCCTGGAAGGATCTTAAAACACCGAAAATGAAACCCGAGTAAATATTGTGATGACAAATCGAATGATACTTTAATTTGCATTAGTACAGCTCGATTACGTTCAATTGGGCTCTGCGATGTTTTCGTTTTATATGTACAAGAGTGCAATTTCTATAGACAGAACGATATTTGCAGTAGGAACAAGAGAAGCGTGGTGGATGTCCGCAGTAATGTCTGGCATGATGTACAACATTGTGCTTCATGGTAAACCGATGAGAGCACTTCAAGCACTGAAATCTCTTGGATCCACTCTTGTATTCGATGTATTCAGCGGTAATCAAGTTTATTCCTTTCCCGCTGGAGGGAAAAGTATCACTGCGATTGCCTGAAACAACGATTAATTGAGTTAGTAAAACGTCGAAATTGGGAGAAAAAAACTGTCATAGAGGTTTTTTACAATTGAAAATCACTTCAATGGAAACATTTACACCTCAGAGGACGAATAATTTATAGCAAAACATAACTCAGCCTCAATCCTCATTGTCTTTTCATTTTACACGAATAAATAAATAATAATACGAATAAATAAATAATCCTCCAATTTCCGAATACGTATTCTCTTTAAAATACTGTGACGGTGTTTTCTTTTTTCTTCATCTTATTATACAAAACCGGAATAATAAAAATGTACGTAAATGTGGATACCGATGAAAAATTGTTTCCTTTATTCTTATTTTACGAAACAGTTGGAACTGAACTGAGATAAAAAAAATGATACATATGGTTGTCTTCGTTGGAAGAATAACTCTTCAAAATACTTGAATTTGTCGGCTTAGTTTTCAGGATGCATGTGTCTGACATGTCTGTTGATGTGATGTCTATAACGCGATTGGTACAAGCAGTAAGGGCAATTGAAACGTGGTGGTTGTCCGCAATAGTGTCGACAATGATAAATAGCATTGGATTTCCTCGAGAAAAGATGGAGGCACTTGAGGCATTGAAATCTTTTAGTCCGGCCTGGCAGACATCGATACAAACGAGTTCCCGTGCGACTTCTCTCCGGCCCGAAAGTCCAAAATTCTTCAATACCTAAAACAGTTACATCGGACGTTCGTTAACAATTAATTCGTCTATAAAGTAAAACCGTTAATGATAGACGCTTCGATCGATAATAAACTGCGAGCACATCGTTAATTCTTAGTCGATCGTTGTCATACTACGAAATTCGTAAAAATGTATAAATTGCAATTTTCGTTTTAAAGATTTTTCGCTCAATGTGTCTAGCGTTTAAATAATAACTATTGGTTCCATTTTTTATCGGCAAAATTTTCTCTTATATTTAAAATTAAATTGTTATTCTCAGTTCAATCGGTGCCTACAGCTATAAATCTGAAAAAAATCAATCGATTTAGACAAAACGTTCATATATATATTTCTTTATATACATATTTACATATTTAAATTGACGTAGGGTGTCCCACCACCGACAGTCATCCCCGCAAACTTAAATCCAAGACTGAATCCCGAGACGAACGCACGAAGATACTGGGTTGCAGCTCGAAATAACAACTATCCCGAGAAACTCTTCTGAATGTATTTTTTCAATTAAAAAAAAATTACATTTTCACAGATACATTAGGATAACAGCGGAACAGAATGTAGCTCAACAAAAGGGGAAAAACAAATTATACAAAATTATTCATGTGCGCATTATGTAGAATAAAAAGGTGAGTGGATGAAGGAAATATAAAAACAATGATTACACCGACGACATGTCGAGTTATCGTAGTTATTTGAAAAATATTGAAAATAATATAAAAAAAAAAAAGTACATGATGATTAAAAAAAAAAAAACAAAATAAATTGTTAAAGGTTCTAAGCGGGTTTGCAACACAAGACTTCGACCGGTTTTCTCGAGTGCTTTTTTCTGATATGACGAGCAACTTCGTAGCCGAGGAAATTACGATAACTGCAATACGGACATACAAAATTTCTTTGTTGACCGCAGACGTATCGTAGATGTTCAATGATACGAGCCTTCCTAGAGTAGCGACGATGACAACTGAGACACTGGTATCCTCCATGGTCACGTCTAAAGCGAATGCGATTGCCGTGCGCGTCGGTGTAGTCCTTGTAGTGGCCACCTGGAACAAAACGAGCCCATCAATTGATTTGTCCAATTCATAAAAGACAAAAAATTCAACCGAACAACGTAAAATATCATTGGGGTGAAGATGATAAATTGTGGGGAGGAAAAAAGATGAATCGCTCGGATAAGTACTTTTTTTTAAGATTCTCCACTATGTTTTGTCTCAGGTGGAGCTTGAACTTCGATGTTTGCTTTATTAAATAAATTAAGATTGTGAATTAGGACAAGAATAGTATTTGAGGGGCTTCGAAATGTAATTTATCTCATGGATGCTTGCTCGACGAGTCGAATCGACGCTGGCTGACGACCCTTGTGCATTGATTTCACGTGAGCATACATATTCGAGGAGTTATAAGTGCGATGAGGGCAATAAGGACACCCAAAACTCGGTGGTTTGCCACAAACGTAACGTATGTGCTCGATTATCCCTTTCTTGTGTGTACAACGACGAGAACACTGAAGACACTCATACTGTTTGGGACCGCATCCGTGATCAATGTATTTTCCGACGAAAGGATCCTTCCGTCCCCATCTGGCTCGACGTCTTCGCCGACGGCCTGTAACAAGGGTCATCGATTTTCATTAATGCCAGCAAACGAAAAAGCCTCGACGATGGCGCACCAATCTTCCGTTAATTGTCGATAATTCGCAAACGATACAATGAAAAAAAATACCATCTCCGACTATAAATATTAACGAAGCGAGACATTCCATCGAGAAATAATTGATTTTAAGGACGAATTCAACGGAGAGTGAAAAAAATATAAATAATTGGAAATATAAATAATATTCCCGAGTCATTTGGAGTTTCGTTTCAAAAAGGAATAGTAAAAATTCGGGGTTTCTTATTATAAGTTTTTGGAGACACGAAGAACGTATAATAATCGTAGTTTCGACCCATAAAACTAAGAAACCCAAAAATCTTAGATCACCCGATAGATAACAATTAGTATTTTCATAATATATTGACAGTATTTTATTGAAAAATAGAATTATTGAATGAACTTTTTGAAGAACTCGAATAAACGTCTTGCGTATCGTAACAGGTCAAGTTCACTATTTCATTATTGAGATCTCAATAAAACAAGGAGTATTGCACTTATTTATTAAAATTGTCTCTTCTTAATAATTCAACGATTTTTTTCACTCGATCGTTGCGGAATGGTGAGGGAGGGAAACGTTAAGTTTCGCTGGAATACACGAGCTCATGTAATCCGAAATCTATTCGGTAATTTGGCTTTCAAAGAGTCTGACAACATCGAGTTTGCAGCCAGGATGCATTTTTCTGACATGTGTGTAAGTATTGGAGGAGCTGTTTGAACGATAATCGCAATAAGGACACGCGAAACCAGGTGGTTTCCCGCAGTAGTATCTCATGTGTTGAACAAGACCCTTCTTCTGGCTGTAACGCCGGGAACAACTGACGCACTCAAATTTTTTCATTTCGTCACGTTGATCGTCGTAGATCGATGACAACGAGTCCCATTGGTTTGGCGCTGTCGCGTAGAACATTTGCCTTCGCGTTCCTAAAACAGTGATCACATATGTTTGTGAGTAATTGATTAATTCAGTTCCAATCGTTTTTTATGTACCTCGTGTGAAATAATATACATAGACCTGAATAATGAAAGAAAAGAAAAAAAAAAACAATTATCGTATCGAATAAGAGTTAAGACAAAAAATCGTCCCATTTGCAAACACGAGAATCTCCTTTATTCACGCTAAAATTAATCTTTTCTCCAATATCTTTACAACTTTTTCCTGCAACCCCGGATGTCGCCTTCTTATGTGTCTATAAATATTGGACGACCAGCTTGCACGATAATCGCAATGAGGACATCCGTAATTGAGCGATCCATTTCCGGATCCAGAATCCAGTCCCCTCGAATTTGCACTATAATGATGATTTTCCTCCTGAGAACTTTCGTACCACATGTCTGAAACAGTGCAATCAATGTGTCAGGATTTATGACAATTATCACGAAAATAAAAAATAAAAAACTTTACGTAATATTCGAAAAAGTGGAAACTAAAACGACTGACGAACTATCCTTTAACTATCCTTTAACACATGAAAAAATAATTATGCATTTTTCGGGAACAATCCCCGATATTGGTGTTCAAATATGTTTTTTGGGGCGTTACTTTGTCTAATTTCATATCGTTTTATCTTCTTTAAACCATCCGAACTTTATATACACTTGTAAATATAATGAAATATAAAAATTTGGTTGTTTGGAGAAATAAGCAAAATCGAAGGCTGCTGCCCAATGCGCACAAATATGTAAAAAAAAAAAAAAAAACGATACAGAATCGTCGATATGCAACTTTAAATTTTGAACCCTTTACCGACCGATTGGCATCCACGAAAAAATTTATTGGAAACAATTGACAATTTTTAGGCATCAAATTTGCTATAGTTATTCGAAAACAATCGATAAATTTGTGTTTTCATGTCTGTGACGCAGAATAGATAAGAATGGAAATCGTTTGAGGTAAAAAATGTGTAATCGTCGATGAAAAATGGTAAAATATCGATGGGGCGGTGAAAGTTTTATTGGGTACAGTTAGAAGCTGTTTAAAACATTTTGTTAACGCCAACGGGTAGTTTAGGGTGCCATCTTCTAATATGCCTGTAAACGTTGGAAGACGAATTGTCTTTCTTGTGACAATAGGGACAAGCGTATCTCGGAGTTTGTCCGCATCTGTGTCGTATCAGGTCCCACATTCTTCGAAAGCCAGCGTTGCATTTTGGACAGATGTAGTTCGTTATGACGTCCGCCGACCAATCGGCCGAATTTACAGCTGAAAGCAATTATCACGATGTTAATAAATCTCCGCAAAATCATTGCAGAAGATAATTACGATGATATCCAAACGTAAACAACGAGTAGACCAAAAAATAATTGTTCGATCCACCGAGTCAGAGATGAAGATAATTCGAATGAGAAGCGACTGAAAATGGCGTAACAAAAGAGCGACTAAAGATTACGATAAATACAATTAAAACAATAAATCAGATTCGAATATCCAACGAAATACACATCTGTATATTCGTTGTTTTGAAAAAAAAAAAAAACTTGAAAAGTGGTTTGCTCTTCCGAATAGCATCCATCTCCGAGCGTGGACTCGGCGGGCTCGATGTAACTTATCGTAAACGATCCTTGCATACCAAAGAAGAAATCAAAAAATTCTTGGTGACAGCTACTAAACACACAAGTATGCACAAACGCATATGACAGAGATACTAAAATTATTACGTCGCGTTATCTCATCTTTATTAAAATCATTATTTTGTCGAAAATCGCAGATTGTATGTTTTCTTTTTCATTACTTTTATCGGACAGACAGATCTTGTCCGGCGAAAAATTGACAGACATGATTTATCCACCGGAAGGGGAAAATGGAACGTTCATCTTTGTGACACCAGCACTTATACGACAAACGAAAGAAATTTCGCAGGGGAAGCAGCTTCCACAAACACATTTTCTTTAATAGTTCCTGTGCACAATAACCGGAAGTCCGTCATGTATCATTCTAACGTGTTTGTAAATATTCGAGGAGCATTTGTCCCTCTTATTGCAGTAAGGACATTTGAATCTGGGCTCCTTGCCGCAGTCGTACTTCATGTGAGCCTTGAGTGTCTTCTTGTACGTGTAACCAGCGTTGCATCGTGGACAGTGATAAGCCATCCTTCCGGTTGGCCAAAAAGAATCATCCTCTCGTTTGACTTTGCTACCGGAGTAATCCATGTGGGCTCGCATGAATTCCATAACGTAAGGAAGGCCAAGACCTGAGGGCAGAAAACACGACGAGATTAGAAGGAATCTCGCTGGTATCACTAATTACGTACGGAATGACATTGAAGAATAAAATGAACGGTGGAGGAATCTAAAGATTAAGGTATATACTGTACTGCATGCTAGTCAAATGAGTGCTAAATTTTGACAATTCTTTTATGCCAAGCTTAACGCACTAATTGAACGTAGTGTTAGTGGATTTATATCACAGCATGTTTTATTAACGTAGAAAAATATTAAAAACGATAGACTTGCGAAACCATCAAATGATAAATGCAAATTTCCATGATGGCACATTTTCGTTGAAATTCGTCAAAGAATAATCCGTCATTTTTAATGGATTGCAATGCACCACGTCTTATTTTGTTCCTCAAGAGATCCTTTACGAATTTACCACGTAGATTTCTTCTAAGCTCAATCGTTCCACTGTTGCAGCCAATTGTTCATTTAGGGAAAAAAATCTTTCATAAACAAATCGCTATAATTTTCAAACAGATAAACTTCGAAAAAATCTACATGGTGAATTCGTAGAGAATTTCTTGAGGAACAATATAAGATGTGGTGCATTAAAATCAGTTATAAAATACAGATTATTCTTTGAAAAGTTCCAATGAAAATATGTGATAATTGGTGATAACGGAAAATTGCCACTATCAGTTAATGCTTTTGTAAATGTATCGTTATTAATATTTTTCTAGATTAATTAGACATGTCATCTTACAAATTCACCTTCACTATATATAATTACCGCATTAAACTTGGTATAAAAACATTGTGAAGTTTTAGCACTCATTTGACTAGCATGCAGTACAGCATTTACCTTAAGAGCGAAAAAAAGAGAGAAAGAGAGAGAGAGAGAGAGAGAGAGAGAGAGATAGAGGAAGAAAAACGAAGATAAGTAAAAAGAGAAATGTTAAAAAAAGAGAAAAGATATCAAGTCTTTAACCCTGAGATATTACGGTGAAAAAAAAACTATGTTTCTCGTTATATTTGTAACTTTGAGGAGTGACAGAACCAGCTCGAAATGTTCAACTGTATTATCTCGGCGTGAATTTCGACGAAGAAAAAAAATGACACTTCGTTTCGAGAGAGCGGGAAGGACAGAGAGCCGAGTGGAGAGACGATTCGATCCTGGCAATCCAATAGTCTTATTTTTTTTTGTTCTCTTCTTATTGTTGATGTTCTTCTCTTTAGTTTCTTTCTTTTTGTGGTTGCTCAACTAACAGAGGTCGGAAAACATTATCGAAAATTTTTCCCTCACTTTATTCAACGAATCGTTCAAACATACACTCACGTACATGCAACCTACACGCAAACCACAGTACAATTTGTACACTCGTGGCTCGATAGGGAGATCATTGGAGCTTGAAGACGTGCAGTCGATAGCCGCTGTGATACTTTCGTATGTGCCTGTACGTGTTCGAGGATTTACGATCCTTCTTGCCACAATAAGGACACTGGAATTTCGGCTCTTGGCCGCACTCGTGCCTGTAGTGTGACAGCATATTGGCGCGTTTGCTGAACGAGCTGCAACATCTCGGACACAAGTACCTCGTACCGAGAATCTCTCCCGCAACGCCGCCGCCACTTCCTCTCCTCGTTATCTTTGGTATTGTACTACCATGAAAACTAGTCAAATCTGAAAAATAAAATCGAATTTCTTAATTGCAAGAAATCGTTCAACTAACTACAACATTTGATCTATTTTCGTACGAGAGAAATACGATTATTTATCGAGGACGAGACGAGTCCAAATGACGACCTTTTCTTTTCTCGCCAATTCGTCAGCGAACATCCGAAAATCGACATACCAAATACAGAGTCGAAATACGATTGGGCATAAACGAATTAATGTAATAATACATAATTGAGTTTTCTGCTGCTTAACAAATCCACAAAATTTGAAATGAAGCTTGTTAAATTCTGCTAATTCTTCAAACAACTTCACCCGCAAATTATTTTCTTCTCATATTAGTTTCCAGCATTTTTTTTATAATCACCAAACGTTCGTAAAAAAAGAAAAAAAAAATTATATTAAAGCATTGTCTACAAGAAGACAGAAAAAAATGACAAATCCCGAGCGACGTAATTTATTGCTACGTTCGAGCACATCTTACATGCAACTCAGTGAAGTTTGAGGGTGTAATTCTTGAGGCCAGGATGCCATCGGGCCACGTGTCTGTAAATGTTGTAAGCTTTCTTGTCCCTCTTGTCGCAATATGGACATCCGAATCTTGGCTCGCGTCCGCAGAGATGACGGTAGTGCGTCATCATATTGGATTCCATAGTAAATCCGCTACTACATCGTGGACAGAAGAATTGTTTCTTCGATCTCTCGGAGGATTGTTCGAGCAGTAGTTGTTGTTGTTGTTGTTGTTGTTTGGTGGTATTCGAAAGAGCTGAAAATTCGAAGATTGTCTCGGTTAGTAATTGGCGAAGGTTGTGCGCGTCCTTTTTCTCCAAGCTTTTTATTCCACGGCTCGTTAAATAAGAGAAAAGACGCGCGTTTGGCTTGTATTTTGGATTTTTATTCTCTCAAAGGTACAAAAACGTTGGAGAATAAGAGATCTTGGAGTATTGCTTTCTTGAGAGATGATTTTTAATGGTATCTTCAGGATGATGATGGCTCGGTTTGATTAAAGGCTAAACAAGCAGCGCGAAATTCTTGGAACATCGAAATCAACCACTGTAATTGAAAATTTAGTTGATCATGACGAGAAACAAATGTACGTGTATATATAAATTTTTGCCAATTTTCAATTTGGTACATCAACGTGTATTGTGTGTGAAAACCAAAAATATAAGCGAGATTGGACAAGCCAAACAATGAGCTCTCTCCTTTTGAGAGAAGAAAATCGTAATCGAGATTAATAACAAAACTATGCTTTCGTGTTTCGTATCACAGCCAAATCGTGCCCGTATTTTTCTACGTGAACTTCATTTTTTTTCTCGTTTATTTACAAAAATATGTATATGTTTATATAAATAGATATTTGAAAAATAAAATAAAAAAATAAAAAATTGACTGGAGTATTAGCAAAATTCTTCACGTTGTTTCGTAGATTATATTGTTCAACTCTGTTTTATTGGCATTAAGGAAAGAAAACAAATATGAGATTGTATATACAATTGGAACGATCCATTGTCATTTCTTCAGTGGATGTCTTCATAATCTTCCATGTCGTAACCGTTGAAATAGCGTCGTATATAAGATCGTTGGGATCATATTTTGTTTAACGTTGAAAATAAGCTGTTTCCACTTATTTCATAGCATTCATACCACGAATAATCCTAATGAAGATAAATTCTATCCGGTTTGAAACAAGGCATCTGCTTGTGTACCCGTCTGACGTGTTTGTAGACGTTCGAGCTGTATTTGGAGCCGTAGTCGCAGTAGGTACATCGAAAACGTGTTTCGTGAACATTACAATGAGACCTGAAGTGTCGCAACAGCCCCTCCTTCGAAAGAAAGCTGTGAGTACACCTCGGACAAGGAAACCATCCGTCCGCGTTACTCGAGTATCCACCTGCAAAAAATGTACACAAATAGTTAGACAAATGGAGACAACAATTGCCAGATATCCTCGAATCCATGTGGTCAAGAAAAACAAACATACAAAGTTGAGAAAATGTCGATCACGTTTTATTCGGCGGTATCACTTTTCCTTATTTTTATTCCCTTTGTCTATAAAAATTCTTTCGAATTTTTACGAAGTGATTCGCAATCGACGCATATTCTGCGTGGACGAATCTTAAACCTAAATTTGTATCCCCATTCACGAAGCTTTTGCTTTCGCCACTCGAATCGAAGTTTCAAAACGGAAATAAAAATCCTGAATCATTGAAAATAGTCTCTCCGAACCCTTTCAACGCGGAAGATAATGAACGAATGCGTATGGAATGGGGATCGACACGAATATTGATTGTACGAGAGTAATGAACATAAACACAAAGCACCACATGCGATTAAAAAAAAAAAAAAACGTATTAAAAATAAACGATCAATAGAGATTTCATCTCGTAGAGCCTGAAATCTATTATTTTTCTGTTAAACCCTAAATAAACGGACGTGCAAGTATTTCACATTGTACGACGATTGAATTTTAAGTTTTGCTCCTCAGAGCAGCTGCGATGCAAACGATTTGTGCTGCTTTACATTTTTTTGTGTACTCGCGTAAGTATGAAAAAATTGTCGATTCTTGTTAGGAGAAAATCTCAAATGGTCGATCGCCTGAAATTGAAAAAAAAAAAAAGGAAAAAAAAGGTTATTTTTGCATTAAAAAAAAAAAATAACGACAGCCATAAAACGATCGAGCAGGCGAATTTTTTTTTTAAATACCGGGCCCATAGGGTATTTCTTCTTTATTGCAATCGTAAAAGCGTATACAGGGAAGAAAAAATCAGGTGACGTCGCCGATTCAAAGCTCAAACGGTATATTATTGTAAATCAGCAATAGTTTCGCTCAATACAGCCTGTTAACGGTAACTTCACTGCCCGGATGTAGTTTCCTTACGTGATTGTAGATAGCATGAGTCCATTTGCTAAGGTGAGAGCAATAAGGGCACTGATAACGTGGCATGGTGTCGCACTCGTATCTATAGTGTCGATACATGGAGTAATTCTGTGAGAAGACCTTGTCGCACTTGGGGCACCTGAATTTCGGAGTGGTCGGTAGATTGGGATGTTCGGATTTTCCGTTGTGACTCGGCTTCGGTCGAAGTCGAGGCAATTGTAAATGTCGCCAAAATTCTGTAATCAATGGAACAAAAGAAAGATTCGTCGTGAGTGAGTGTTACACGAGTAAAATCGAAACCGGAGATAAAATAGGATCAAGTCTGCAAAAAAACAAGCCAACGGTGTAAAACGGATGATTTTTTTGTTATTTTCTGTTTTTCTTTTTTTTTTTTTTTTTATTCAATGATCGAAGGGGTATTGGTGGAAAAAAAAGGTTCGATGGAAAAATAATTTGAAAAATGTCTTATCTACAAATAAATCGAATTTACAGCGAGTTAAAAAAATGTTATTCGTGTTATTGAATATTATTATAATTAATATAGTCTGACGAGGGTGACCGGCTCGTTCGGATGTACTGTTCTCACGTGTTGATATATGTTTGACGTTTTCTTACTGCACATCGGACAATAGGGACATTTGTAACGGGGCGCTTTTCCACACTCGTATCGATAATGTGCCAGCATCGTGTCTCGCCTTCCGTAACCGTTATTGCACGTTGGACAATGGAACTTGCCGGTGCTCGAGTTATATTGAACGTCACGCCTCTTAAAGAATTTTCGCCTGCAGAAGTCTACGTAGTGGGGTATATAGCCGAACTTCGAACCTGTAAAACAGACAACAAATTATTCATCGATGAGAATTACTTTCACCGCAACTTCGATAATTAGACAAACGTTTTTTTGCTATAATATTTGTTATTTCGTAGCGAGCCACTTTTTGATATTAACTATCAAAGTCCGGAGCGACGTCATTTTGTCTCTTTTCTTTCGCCCTTTACTCTTTGTTACTGTGCCGGGATTTTCATGCGTTGGGAACTTCTGATTAAAGGGAAAGTTTCTCGGTACGAAAGGCATCAGCGAGACTCAAGCTCAGATTCAGCCACGCAATTGAGTTTCGAATTACCCTTCTCAATACTTTTTTTCGTCGGACCTTCTAAAATACACCATCTTTCCAGCCTCTTTGCAACGATGGTTTTTTTCTCTTAAGTTACTGCCAGGCGGCTAAGCTGAAACTTAAATATCAAAGTAAATGCAAATTATGATTTAACTCGAGTCTGAATCTTTGATTTAGATTCCATTTCGCAGTTGACTTAGAATCTATTCACTTGCTGACATTTTAAACAAACTTCGGAGTAAAGTTCGAAATCGCATGATTCAAATATAAACTGTACAAAACGCGTACGCCCAAGGTAAAACTGTTCAATCTCAAAGTTAGAATACAGTTCAAGATTGAGCAATTGCGAGCTTTTTTTAATAATAATATCATCGGATATTCTCAACGGTCTTCGATCGAATCGAGAATCTCCCATATTTTGTTCTCCATTGCGCTGATTGATGAAGAAACGCTGAAAAGAACAGAGGTCAAAAATTAGTGACGAGGTGACAGAGCAAAAATGAAAGAGCAAGGAAAATGTTCGCCTGGTATCCAAAACGGAATTACTTGCCTGTGATTAAAGGAGCAGTGAAAAGTTTCCTTTTATTATTTATTTACTAATAAATATAGAATAATATAGCATAAATTTTTGGACAACTCGATGACGCAAGTGAGATCAATGAGTATCGTATCATTTTTTTTTATTTTACAACTCCCGACCGGCTTATTTTGACGATTTTTAAACACAGAATATCTGTTTTTGTTTTCCCTCATAAATAGTCTTCGTACAGATTGACGACGTAAGCGACATTATTTTTATGTTTACGCCTAACGTGTCTCATCCCGTTGGACTTGACTTTGCAGCAGTATTCGCAATAGGGACACTTGAAACGAGGCTCAAGGCCGCACTCGTATTTCAGATGGCTCATGAGATTCCACTTACAACTGAAGTTCTTCAAGCAACCGTCGTTCGTGCAAAAGAATCTTAATCCATTTTCCGTGGGGTATGGTTGAATATCTGCAAAATATAAAATCATTGTGATAAAAAAAAAAAAAAAAACACCATTGAAAATGTAGAAACGGAAACTGTTTAATTCGTGGTTAAGCATGCCCACGAACAATTCTTCCAAGGTCGCAAGGCAAAGATGTTTCTCTTCTTTTTGAGAATTTTACAACAAATCATCTCGTCGATGATTGTAAACTTTTTTTTCCAGAACTCCGTAAACTAGAAACATAACAACAAAAACCAAAAAAATTGGAGACACTAAGTGATTACAAATTTCTATCGGGACAGCTTCGGGAAGACATCCAAAATGATCCAATGCCATCTGAAATTCTAGATAAATGAACTCCGGAAAAACTCGATAAAGTTTAACGATTAGAGGGAGAGTTTTTGAATTTTTTCGAATAATTGGAACGATAATTTAGAAAAATAATGAATTAAAAAGCACCTTCAATGAATGTTTGCATTTTGGCTTGGAAATCGTGAAAAATTGAGAAGCAATGAGTGAAATTTGATGAATGTCGATGTGTTTTTATTTTTTTTCGGTATAAATTGATTTATTAGTGGCATGAAGCTATCGTAGTCTCTACAGAATTTTAGGGTTTCGGTATATCGAGAACCAGCACTTCCAAATCGACGTGCCTCCGACGAACGTGTTTGGCTACGTCGGCTTTAACCTTACAACGATATTTGCAGTACGGGCACATGTAGCGTGGCTTGAGTCCGCAATAATAACGAAGATGTTTGTTCAAATTTCTCTCCGAACTGAAGGCCCTCGTGCATTCTGAATTTGGACATGGGTAAATGCCATCCGGAGACTCCTCGTACTTCGATGCTCCGTGTTTCCTCGTTCTTCTGGTCCAGGCTTTACCGTCACCGACATCTAAAATGATCAAAGACACGATCGAGTAAGTATTGCAAATGAACAAAATCAATAAAATCAAATAATCTTATAAAATTAAGTAGAAATTCGTAAAAAATATAATTATCAAAGGGAATCTGTGCTATCAATATTTTTATTTATATGCGCAACAATAATTGCTTGTAAAAAAATGGTAGGTCACATTTTTTATGTTTATTCTAAAATCAAAACGTAATTTCTCTCGTCTTTATGAATCCTGGCGACGTGCCTCGACACATTAGCTTTCCATTTTCCCCTGTACAAGCAGTAAGGACACTTGAAACGTGGCGCAATTCCACACTCATTACGAAGATGTCTTTTCAAAGTGCATTTCCAAACGAACATGCTTGGGCAAAAGGGACACTGAAAATGTTTTTTCCCCGCTTGATTGTAACGTCCGAATTTACGATTCCTCACTCTTGGCGGCATCAATGGAACTCCAAAGGCTGGATTGAACTCCTGACTCATGTGAACATAGCCTGGAAAAAGCAGATTCGATCGAGACCGTGAGAACGAGCAGAAACCTCATCAAATTTAACAAAATTAAAAAATAAAATTATCGTGTAACAAAAGATCATCGGTGTCTCAATCGAGGAGTATAGAATTTGTCAGCGAATCGTTTTTTCGTTGATAAATCCAATTGAAAAAAAAAAAAAATAAAAAAAAAATAAGAAATTTTATTCGCTCAAATTCCACAATTTCCACATGTCCACAATTTAGTGTGTCAGTTTCCTTTTCTACAATAAATTTATCCTGCGAATAAATTAGTTTTGGGTATTCTTTTTGCTATTAATCTTTCGATATATCGAAAGATAAGGTTTATGTGAATGGTGACGAAAATTTAACGACTCGTTTCGAACTGTTAGTGGAACGTTTCAATTTCATTTATTATCTTGATCAACGAAAAAATATGATTATTCGACATTAGTTTCGCAGACATCGATGACGTACACGAGACGACCCGGATGTATTCGTCGCACGTGAGCACGAACATTCGAAGCGTGTTTCGTTCTATGACGGCAATAAGGACAATTGAATCTGGGCAGTTGTCCACACTCGAATTTCACGTGATACCGAAGATTGTGCTTTCGGCTAAAAACACTGTTGCAATTGTTGCAAGGAAATCTCGAAGCACTGGGGTCATTCAATTGATGCATAACTTTTCTCCGTTGGCCAGTCTGAACGATCTCGAGATTAGCAGGACCTTGCAGGCTCCAGAAGTGATCTGGAATCATACAAAAAAATCATCCGCATAATTAATACAAAAATGGTTTATTCGTTGATCGGTCATGAAGAAGGCTCGTTATTAAATTTTTTACAATAAATATCGCACGTGCAATTTCAATAGAATTCCTAAGCTCTAAAATAATGTGTAGCAAAAAGAATTTTTCCGAAAAAATTAAAAATACATTTGGAACGATCAATCTTTCTCTGTTTCAAAATGAATTTTAATACTTTTTCTCAAATGCCGAGGGGAAAAGAAAACGATACAATACCATTGAGCTTTTATTGAAAAATATCAAATTCAATACATCAATGATAATCAACGCTTCGATATATTCGTGTAATATTATTTCTTGAGATCCAAAGTAAAGACACGTTGTCCAGGATGCTTTCGTCGTACGTGAGTTCGGGCGTTCGACAATTGTTTCGCCCGATAAATGCAGTAAGGACAACCGTATCTCAGAAAATAGCCGCATTCGTGTTTCATGTGATAATTTAAATTCTTGATTCTGTTAAACGCACTCGGACAATTGGTGCAGCTGTATCGTACATTCTCGTCCGTTGTAAACTCACTCGGATTATTAACGTGATAAAAATTTCCTTCTAGATTCGAGGGAAATTTGTACAAAGACTCTGTTGCGGACGTTAAATCTGAAAAAAAAAGAACAGAGAAAGAGAAAATAAATCAGATCATGGTTTCCTCATCGATGCGAGTGTTACACATTTTTTCTTAAAGAACAAAAAATTACAAAAATACGTTTTACTTTTGTTTTAGTTCACCGAGCTCACACTTATTTCAAGTTATGGGTTTTTTTGATAACACTCTGCACACACGTTCTTTGTAACTAGAAGATTGTCAACACGTGCATGTAAATAATATGATTTTAAACACGGGTCATTCGGTGGCTGATGAAGTAATGAGCCTTCGAGTTATTCGTGTTTCAAGTATTGCGATGACATTACTATTTAGTATGAGAAATAACATCGTGTTCAAAGTACAAGAAATCAAATATCTGAGCTGTCAAAAAAATCAATATTTTGGGAAAAAAAACATCGACTAACCCAAATTCAATATTCAAGATTTATTTTTCCTCGCTGGCGAATTGCTGAAGAATAAAAATAATACGGGAAAATCACATGAATTTTTCTACACACGCTTTTCTTTATTAGAATTTAATTACATATATTCGTGAATTAAAACATGGACGGGGATCTGATAAAATGTGATAATCACGAGACCGAATTGATATATTTGGCATTCGTGTTTCCTGGTCACAGTGACTCGAGCATGTGAAAAAAAAAGGTTCAGGACGTTTGCAGCATTACCAAATTGCTGAGTCACGTCGATGTTAAAAAAAAAAAAAAATTGATTGCGGAAAAAGATTTCAAGCCCTAAATGACATTGCAAGAAAAATAAATTATAAAATATACACGAATTTAATTTCTACGGTCTAACGGATTAAATAAGGAGAAAAAAAATGTAATTTTGCTCTTGTGACGGTCGAATTTGGTCCGTACGATCTGGTAATATCGAGCAAAAATTGATCTTTTTACTTTTTATATTTAATCTCTTTCTCCGTTCTCAGATGAATTTTTCAACGACGAAGCATTAGTCGATTTTTATATTTTTATATTCTCCTTTGCCGAATTGCTCGTAAGAACCGAGTGCGACGTCAATAACGCAAATAGATTGATCCGGATGACGACTCCTTATGTGTGAACGCGTGTTGGATTTTTGTTTGGCGCGATAGTGGCAGTAAGGACACTTGAATCTTGGTAGTTGGCCACATTCGTACAACTGATGTCTGGTTAGAGTGCCCTTTAGATTGTACACGCTGTTGCATCCTGGACACGGATATTTTCGCTCGCGTTGACGATACTGCTTCATCATTGAAAAATCCGTGAAGATATCTGGCAAACAAAAAATACAGAGAGAATATTGAATAAAACGAATATTTCAATGATACTAATTAATGTGCACAATTAGTTTTGTTTATTTTTTATTATTTTTTTCTTTAAATGTTAGTCTTGAGTCGAACAGTACACGATGCATCAACGATTTATTGTCGCACAAAAAATCTTTGGTACTCTTAATCGGTGTAATATTTTTTTTCTAATTTTATTTATTGTTGTTTTTCTTTGTTTTTTTTTTTTTCCATTTATTGGAACAAAAACTACGTTGCTTAACGCGGCAATGCATAAATGTCCATAGCGTAAACGGGATAGCCCTTGTGTTTTCTTCTTATGTGTTTGTTGACGTTGGATGTCTTCTTTGATCGTAAATCGCAATAAGGGCACTTGAACCTCGGCGATTGTCCGCACTCGTACATCTGATGTTTCGTAAGATCGGGTTTACGGCTGTACGAGCTTTTGCAACTTGGACATGGATATATCTTGTTACTTTGACGTTTTGCGTGTAGCCTGAACGCCATGTAATCTGCGAATGAAAAAAAAATCAAATAACGAGTTTTTCTTATCCTTCTAAAGCTGTGTGATGGCACGAATATTCGAGTGATTCTTAATTACGGGTGAAAACACTTATACTCGAGTATGGCACTGTGTGGTGATGAAAAAATTCAACATCTAACATTGCTCGCTACTTGTCGAAAATTCAAATAATCCCCATTTTTATGTATTTATTACTAGTTCAGCAACTTTAAAATTATTCTCCAATACAGATTGCGATTTGACATCATAATGATCGAACCTACGTAGCTTTATTTTTAATTTAACGAAAGTATTACAATTATTCGATAATCATATTTGTATCACCGTCATTCGATAGAAATATAGAAATAATTTTAAGCCGCCACCCAATTTGGATTGTATATATTTTGAATGTAAGGAACTTTTCCGTCGTGTTTTCTTCGTATGTGCTTGATGACGTTCGAGGTTTTCTTGGAGACCATATCGCAGTAAGGACATTTGAATCTCGGTGGTTGGCCGCACTCGTATCTGACATGAGTCATGAGACTTCTTCTCTGTTTGAACACGCTGGAGCAGTTGGTACATGGAAATCTCCTGGTAAGCGGACTTCTCGATTTCATATTGAAGCTCCTTATGGTTCCGTTAATCGCGTAACATTCGTATCCTGAAAAATCAAACGAATTTGTCAGTTCCTTCACGGAAAAAAATTATCTGTAACAATTAATGCTCGATATTTAAAACTTACTGAAACTAAAACAAAATGTACAATTAAAAACTGTAAATTACTCGTTTTACAATTTGTTCCATTACAAAATAATGGATTTAATGTATTTTTTACTCTTTGATCAGTTATTAATGCTGATCTTAACTCTAAAAAAATTCAATGTCCACAGAAAAAAAATTTACATAGCAGTAATTACAAATAAAAACGAGGAATCCCACTGTGTATGAAATGTAAAATTTACAGTGCCCCGAGTAAAATATTCAGTACGTATAGAAAAATAAACTGCAAACCAATACTATTTACTGATATTAAAAATTGTAAAAAAATGTTGAACGGCATTCATGAAAAATTACTGCAAAATTTGCTACGTTACTTTCAATTTTTACAATGTACTCTGCCATTTCTCCAAACACGTGAGCCAGGAAATTTCAAGGTGAAACACTTATTGAAGACTGTTGCTGTATTTGCTTATTACAGCTCAAAAAATGGAAGGGGGGGGGGGGGGGGGGGGGGAGTGCGAATTTTCAACTACACGAAAGCATTACGGACACGATACATTGAACATTCGATATTTTTTATATTTCAAATTTTTCTTGCTTTCAAAAGACTTGTCTCATAGATTATTCATCGACGTTATCCTGATTATATTCCGGATTTGATATATACGTATCACTTTTTTTACCAATAATTACCAAGTGTAATAGTAGTGGTTTTTAAAATAATTACCAATGGTGTAATAGTGGTGGCGTCCGGGCGCGTTAGGTCATAGATAGGTAGGGGTAGATCAGATCGAATCCCAGTGTTGGTAGGAAAATTTTTCGGCATAAATTTGTGTGGAAAGTGATGAATATAAGAAAGTATGATTGAAAATGTATTTATAATCAAAGAATTTTTTTAAATTTCATTTGTTTTAAACAATTTTATGGTTATGCTTAGGTAATTCTGATAAAGATAAGTTCAATTTATTATTTCGTGTACTTTTTACGGTTTCACACTATAAAAACGGGGTGAACGTAGCGTGTACTTTTCACTGTTCGACCTGTAAAAATTCGTTTGATGGGCATGCAACATGTCATTAACGGTATTAGTATTTTCCACTACAGGGACTTGTAGATTTTGTTTAAAGTTTCATGAAAAATTGATGTTTACGCGTCCGGAAGGCGCTTCTAATGTGGAAAACTGTAAAGTTTCATGGAAATCCCAGTAAAAACTACAGTTCATTTTTTTCCGTATTCGATCGAAAAATCTCGATTGTTCATTTACTTTTTGTTTTTTCATTTAATTATTATACGTTAATCAGGCAGGTTTTCTAGTCGGAGATTTAGGGATTTAGCTACATTTTTTTCCGAACTTTATTTCGCTCAAGTTACTTGAGAATAATTTTATTATACCACAAACATAAAGTTAAATTAGTCAATGACGTAAGATACCGAATTACCACAAAATGTTTCATACAACTAGAGCTACCGATAAATCTGTAGAATTTTCTCTTTACTTTGTCAATTGTTTTCATCGAGTTTTTTGTTTTTTTTTATCTGTTTTTTCTCTGTTTATTTTTGTTTCGGCTTTCTATTTCGTTTCTTCACTTTCACATGAAGCGCACCGTTTTTCTTCAACGTTTTATTGAACAAATCAATTATGTAAAACTCTTCGTCCTTGTGCAATTTTCGAACATGAGCATACATGTTGGACGAAGATTTAGCCTTTTTTGTGCAATAAGGACATTTAAATCTTGGTGGTTGTCCGCACTGAAAATTCACGTGATACACGAGACTTTTCTTCTGTTTGAAGACGCTTGAGCAGTTGTCACACGGAAATCCTTTACCAAGCGGAATTCTCGGTTTGACATCGACGCTCGTTGTGGTCCTGTTAACCGTGGCACATTCGTATTCGTATCCTGAAAATTCAAACGAATTTGTTAGATCCTTCTACAGCAATCTCGATTGTTCGTTGACTTGTTTTATCTATTGCCCCCCCCCCCCCCCTCCCCCCCATAAAATTATCACACGTTAGTCAGGCAGGTTTTCTAGCCAGAAGATTGGGAGTTTAGCTACATTTTTCCTAAACTTTTTTTCGTTCAAGTTACTTGAGAATAATTTAATTAATGGCTAAAATAAAGGTCAGGTAGTCGATAAAGATACCAAATTTCCACAAAATATTTAATACAACTAGAGCTACCAATACATTTGTAGTATTTTCTCTTTATTTTTCAGTTTCTCAGGCAGATTTTTGTTTGTGTTTATTGTTGTTTCACAATTTCGTATTTCTAATGATCGTTTTTTTATGATACGCATCGCTTCCTCGAAATTGGTTTGTTCAAATCAATTATGAGAAGCTTCTCGTCCTTGTGCACTTTTCGAACATGAACATACATATTCGATGAAAATTTAGCCTTTTTCATGCAATAAGGACACTGATAACGAGGCTCTTTGCCGCATTGAAAGTGGCAATGGGTTTTCATGTCCGAAATCCGCTTGTATCCACGATTGCAACGAGGACAATGAAATTTTTGGCCGCTCGAGGAAGCTTCTTGGAGTTGAATCCTTGATCCTGAATACTGCGACGTCGTTGGAAAAGCAGACACTCCAGCATTCATGTGCTGATGGAAATCCGCCCTGGCTCTGGTAATTTGCCTTCTTGTTCCTCGATTAATATCGTATCTCGAATAAAAATATCGCGGCTGCGTAAAACCACGTCCGCTTGTCATTTCGGTGCTAACGATTCCCGGATGTCGACGGTTTACAATTTGTCTCGTGCCTGAAACATACAAAAAAATCAGTATGGAGATTTTCTCTATTGCCAAAAATGCTTCTGTTCAAATCTGCGGTTACGATGTCAAAAAATAAATATTCTGCTTGAGAAAATGTTGACGAAGAAACTGGTTATTTAAAAAAATATAAATATCGCTTTTTTATTTCTTCACTCTCATTCAAAACTTCCAATTTGTCCAGAAGAGTGTCTCAATGTCGTTAATAAATTATGAGAACTCTCGTACAGACTCGAAAGTCAAAAAAGGAAAATTAATTACCTTTTATTTATTTCATTGTCGAAAACCTGAAAAAAAAAAATCGAAACAACATAATTTGGGTCGAGTTTCGTTACATACACTTGTTGGGCCGAAAAAGACGCATTTTTGCAACTTTTTTTTTAGAAAATCGAAATTATAAATCTTATCAGGAATTTGGTACATTAAAAAGTAACATCTGAAGAACAAGAATCGATAATTTTTTTGTTCAAAAATATTTATTTATAACGGAGATACAGCTGATTTTCGGGAAGCACTTTTGAAAAACGTTTTATTCGGTAAGCAATACGATTCTGACCCAGATCATCTGAAATGAAAAAACCAAACAAATTCCGTTAGTATATTAGTTTATCCTGTAATTAATCGAAGGAATTTCTGAAATATCAAATTAAAAGAAAAATGGGGGGTTTTCAAAGTGAGAGTCTCGATTTTTGCGAAAAAAAATCGACATTTTTCGTTCATCAAATCGAAAGTACGCATCAGAAAAATAATTCCTTCGATTGAATACTAGATTTTTATATCTAGAAAAGCTCCAAAAATTTCAGAAAGATCAATCCAATAGTTTTCGAGATATTTTGCTCACCGACTTTGAAAACGTAGTTTCGAGATAAACGTGTTTAAAGTATCAAAAAGACCCTTCGCGCTTTTCGACGGGCTTCAACACAACAGCCTATAACTCTGTGAATTTTAATCCGATCAGCTTGAAATTTTCAGGGAACATTTATAAGATGTGATACTTTCAAAAAAGTGATTTGTCGACTTTTACAAGTGTATATAACTCCTTAGTGCCATAAAATTTGAGTCTATTAAATTCGTTCATCAATTCTCTTTAATATTATTTTATTTTGTGCTCAAAATATTACCAAAAAATGAGAGAAAAAAATTGTTTTTTTTCTCAGGTCCGAGTCGTTATCGTGTGAAAATTTGAACGGGAAGAGGTAGAATGAAAAATCGAAATATGGGAATATGGGCTCATGAACACTTTCATTGCATTCGTAGAATTCGTTTTTTTTTTTTATGTACGATTAAATAAAAATAACGTTGTCGCCCGATAAATGCGATGATACATAAACCCAACGTGAAAAAATGATTTCTTCATCGATATGAGAAATAGAAAAGTTCCAGTTCCAAAATATCGTAGCTTCAAATAAAATAAATATTTCGTAGAAAAAAAATAAATAAAACTCAGCCCATTATTCCATGTAGTTTAAATCAGTGAAACGTGCGGAACTGGGATACATGGTCACTTGAAAAGGAAGCGATTGATGTTGACGCCGAAAATGTAGTTTCATGTCCTGGAGTCTCTTGTACGTGCTCCCGCAATAAACGCATTTTCGTATTTTTCCGCAATTGTGTCTCATATGATAAGTGAGGGAGGCTTTAGTCCCAAAACTATTGTCGCAATTGCCGCAAGCGAATGTGCGTTTCGGTCTGGAGTTATTTTCTAGTGAGCTGATGGAGTTATCCGCAAAGCAAGTGATTATTCCGGTGGAACGATCCATAATGATCCTCGAACCTGCAACCACGAAAATAAAAGTGAGAAGAGCAAAGTTTCAGGCAAAAATTATTTTGAGAAGGTAGATATAAAGTAATTATAATTAATTACAAGTAAATATTTATAGGTATATGCATTTGTGATTGGTTCGTGAGGATTGGGTGTGACCGAATTGTATTTTGAGGAGTAAGAACGTGGTTGAAAAATGTCTAAAAATCTTTGAAATAGGAAAACAATTTCATTTGACTAATACTTTGCACATTATTCTCCTTTCTTTCTTTGACGTATTCCAAGTACACATTTTCAATTGTCGAAAAGTTTTTGTTGGGGAGTTCTCGAGTCTGTTGATACAATTTGACATCTTAACTGATGCCTTCGCAAGCTGCTACCGTGCAAAAACGTTTTGTCGCAACGAAAACACTTGAGAGTTCTTCCGCACTCGTGACGTATGTGGTAAATAAGATGAGAACGTTTCGTGTAACTCGAACCGCATTGGGAACACGCGTGAGGACGAGTCTTCGGTAATCGATGACATTTCGATTGGGGATTCCAGTAACACGATGTACCCACGTGGCTGCGAAGGTGACCAATTTGCATGAACGTTTTCAGGCAATATCGACACGTGTAACGACGTCGTGAATCGCCTGGACCGCCAGCCTGACATATTGCGAATTCTGAAACACCATTTTTACGATTCATCGTTAAAATATTATTTTCATCTCGAAATAAACAAATTTACACAAATACATTTAAGGGTGTTACTCAAATTTTAGCTTATCGCAATCATAGATGAAATTTTTTATTATCGATCAAACTCATTGAGAATATTATTTCGTTGATTGTTCGTGGCAAAGTTCCAAGTTTCAATTTTTAAACCGAGAATCTTAAGACCGCATGAAATTCTGTATTTTGTGACGATTATAATTTTTCATTTGCTAGTCTTTTTTTCGTCTTAAAAAATATTCTTCTACAGCGATCACAAAAATTTTTTCCCACCTTTTTCGCCGAAAAACTATCGTACAAATAGGGATAAAATTTATTCTGAAAAGGATGCTGTACACACATTTTTTTCCAAGTTGCATAGTTCATCATCATTTTGTTTTTACTTACGTATCGAAAAAACGCCAAAACTTTGGAAAGTTCTCATAAAATCGAGGCAAATTTTCCAATCCAACGGGGGAGCCCAAATATTTTCCGATGATTTGGGTATTTTTTTTGCAAAACGTAATAATTTTTATTGTTCGTTGACGACCGAAACGTCATTATTTTTTTTATTTATACGAGCGCTTTGTAATGCTGTTTATTAATACAAATTAAATCGTGGAATACGGACGGAAAATGTATTTATTTAGAGAAAAAAGAAAATAATTAAATAATGTAACTAAAAGCTAAATGTCGAACTGCCTTTGCATAAGGTTTGCAAAAAAAAAAAAAAAATAACGTAACGTTACATAAAATGTAATACGTGGCATCGAGACTCTGCCGGGTCTCAAGATAATAAAATAAAAAGTAATTGTACGCTCGTTGTAATTCGTAATCGCCGTGGATAAGAAAAAAGAAAAATCGATTGAGGCCTGTTCTTCAAGAAAAAGTGGTCGTGTGCATCCTGGTGATGTGTTCTGCGAGAATATCCATTCGTGCGTAAAATTTACCGCAATAAGGACAAACGCATTTGAGTTTGCCGCATCCGTATTTCGCGTGCCTACACAAAGACGACCAATTTTTGTAAACCTTGCCGCAATCCGTACAACGATGACCACCGATTGTCAAACGAGCATTGTCGTGCGAGATCCCTGAAACGAGATAAGAAAAAAGAAATCTTGTCAGTTGGATCCTGGAAACGAGACTGTGAGAATAATTGTTGCATCTTCGTAGATGATTTTATCAACTGACATGGACCATAAATTCGGCTCGACGAACGAACGCGTTTCGTCGAAATTCTGTAAGATCTTTAAGACGAGAGAGAAGGAGCAAAAGTCGTAGAGAAAGAGAAACAGCGAATAGAAGAGAAGAAATTGCCAAGGATCGATCTCCGAAATGGTAAAAAAACGAGAAAAATTAAAGAAAACCAAAATTTCGACGAATTTCTTTTCGTCTTCCATCGCGTCCATTCGGGTGAAGGAAACGCGTTGTTTCAAGGTCCATTTTTCTAAATCACATCGTCTTTATTCAGTCATATGTTAACAATATTATTTTATTGTCGTATCAACGAGATATAAAATGTACAGAAACTATACAGATATTAATCTTTGATAAACAATATATGAATATTAATATATTATAAACCCGAAAAATAAAACTATAACAACATTCTGTAGATCGATTAAATAATTTCATATTTCGACAATTCCTTGCTCAACGTGCTATGCATTTTACGATATATATAACGTACGTATATCGCACTAAACTATAGGAATAAAATTGTCCTTTGGTATTCGCATAAACTCGTTTTTCTTTTCTATTCTTTTTGGCAGTATCATTCGTCGATTGTTACAGCCACTTTCATTTCTTCAGCTTCAGAAGCAACAACTAGGAGATATTTCCCGAAGAGATGGAACAAAGAATAATTGACAATAATTACGGATATCTATAACAAAGTAAATCATAGTGAAAGCGAAGAAAATTCTTGCTGATTATATATCCGACAGTGATTAATTGTTTAATTAATATTTTGTTCGAATTGCGTTTATTAAATTTCGTGAATAAAACTGCAAAATGAATCGATGGATAAATTTGTTGGGACGGCTTTGAGCATTTTATGACTCATTTCGTCCTGCATCAAATTTTTGTTAACAATTTAATCGATTTCCGATAATTGGGGAAAATTAGAGCCATTAAATGAGCGACTAATGAAATAAAAAAAAAAAAAAAACGGATTCGTCAAAGGAATTAATGAAAAAAGGTAAATTTTTGGTAGATCGACTGATAATTAATGTGAAACATTTTTGTGACGTAGCTAATCGTAATGATATCCAGAGAATTAAACGAATAAATAGTTTTGTCCATCTCCGAGTAAAACTTAAAGGAGCGAGTGTTCAATCGAGAGATTCTTTTTTATTAATTGGCGATGTTGATTCGGATTTAGGTATTATTTGCCGAGTTGCACCATGTATGTTGAGAATATGCTGCTTGAGATGATCCGGACGACAGAAATATTTGCCGCAGAGGGTACAGGTAAAGGTGTAGCGTGAGCCAAGCCCGCCGCACTCGTATCTCGAGTGGCGTGTCAGCGAAGATCGTGATCTGTATCCGCGTCCACACATGACACAACGAAATTTCAAACCACCCGACGAAGCCCCGCAATCCAAAGCTGGACTAGCTGCGAACATACAGGGAGGAAAATTTTTTACACACGTGTGGCCTTCGGGGTGTATTGACCTCCGAAGAAACGCCCTTGAACCGAGGGCACGGAAAAAATAAATTGAAAAAACAAAATTAAAAATCCTCAAAAAAAAAAAGTTTATCGCGTTCCATGACACAAGCGCGCGATTCCCAGGGACTTTTTATTTACTTCCGAAAACGAAGGTGTTAGCAGCTTTTTTCCATCATTTTTTATGCATTTTTTCACTTTTCTTCGACTTGTTTCTATTTTTTTTATCTTTTTCTTTTTATTGAAGCTCGAAAGCGTCAAGACAATTTGCTAAATCGCGTAATCGACCTCGCACGAATGTTCATCTCGAGACCTCAACTTGATACATCAGGACGAAAATTGTAAAGACAATTGCTGTAATTCGTGAGTGGAAAAATGTTTAAGATTACTTTAGTCTCGAGAATTTTGATTTGTGCGAAATCCCTCATTTTTCAGGCGGTTATTATTTACATGCTGCCCCAAGAATTATTATTATTATTATTATTATTATATAATCTGTATCGCAAATTTGTTTCTAATTTTGTTTTTTTCCGCTTGTTTTTTACACGTGAATACTTTTATGGAGCCCAACGTTTAGATGCCACAGTACCTCCTTAAACATTATCACACCCAAAATAAACATTCAGCATATATTTAACCAAAAACGACGCGAACGGTCCCTTAACATATTTCAATCGTGACTTTTTATGATTAATAAAGGACGTTGACACAACAAATGTCCAAATTGTTAATCATTCAAGTTTAATCGTTCTCGTAGATTACCAGTTGTTCAATTTAATTACGTTGAACACGTTTTTTTGTTTCTATTTACACAGAGGAAATGATAAAAAGTATAAAATAATAAGGCGAAGAAAATCGAGCACCGGCAATTATTTTTTTGGAAATTCGTGCCAATGCAAAAGCCCCTTTGAACAAGTAAAAGAAATATTTTTTATTGGAATTGTGGATTTTGTACGGTTTCGTTAATGAAATTTTGTTCGCCCGTCGAAACGAATGATTAATTTCGAAATTCCTATCGATTCGACTCTCTTTTATCTGTTCACGACTAAATTCTGATTTGTGGTTTCAAGTTTGACCTCAACTGTAATGCGACTTGAAAAAAAAAACTTATTTCATAGTCGAGCAAATAATTATAGCCATTGAAAAATTGAAATAATTTTGAACCACCAAAAACAAATCGTCAGTGTTCGAAAAATTGACTGGCATGAAGCAATCACAAAAAAACTTGACTCGAACTTTTGATTCTTTTTGATAATTTTCAAGAAAAGGTAAAAAATAAGTATCTTATTCGAAAATTTTTGATGGAGATCAGAATGAAAGAAAAATGAAACATTTGCTGTTTTTAAATACTCGCGATAGCGCGTTTATTAAAAGCTGAAATCTCGCATTGATCTATAGTAAAAGGAGTTTAATATTTTGGAATATAAGTCATGTTTTGTTATTTTGTTTGTATATGTTTGTTTTGTTTTTTTTTTTTTGGCAAACAAGATTCGGTCTAATTTTTATTCCAAAATTTATAAAGAACTCGGATGTCCTTGACGGTGATCGGTCTATTGGTATTTGCCGATCCTCCTGCATCGAGCATCACATCGTCATCATCGGTGAAACATTCGGCAATGTGTCTGAGCAAACCACCGCGATATTTGTAACTTCGTCCGCAGCTTGGACAGGAAAGTCGACGATAATCGGCCATGAGATGGGTGGTTGGAATAGCGACTCGGCGATCAAGTCCGAGGTTACTTCCAGTAGCGCTCGTGTTGTTCCCCTTAACACTTGTCCCGTACCAATCACCAGCTGCAAGCATCCACGCCGCAAAAAATCACCCCCGCGACCAACGCGACAATATACCAATGATTAAATCAAAAATTATGCTGTTTATTTGTTTATCGATTGTTTGTTTGTTTTGCTCTTCTAAAAATTACTCGAAACTTTGATATATTTATGACTCTAACAGAACCAGGCACAAAAGGAGGTATACTCGATACTTCAAATGGCCAGGAAGTACTTTCACGATTAATACGAAGGCGTTATAATTATTCCTGACGAAAAACGATGATTTGTTTATCATTTTTTAGTAAGTTTCAATTTTAATTCCACGTGTCGTTATTCATGTAGTTATTGATCTTTCGGTTTTTTTTTTTTCGATCAACCAATTCATATGGAATTATTAACATTGCCCAGAAAGCCCGAAAGTACTCCCTCTAATTATAAAAAAAATTAATGAATAATAATCTAGGCGATATAGTTCATTTCTTAACGTTTTCGTGCTACCTCGAAATTAAAAAAAAATAAATAAAAAGCAGTTACAAAGAACATGACAGACACCCTTGACGCACCGTCGACGATTGCCATCAGCAGGGATCGACGATTTTGTTACACCCGCCGTATCAATGAATTCTGTACTTTTTATCTTTTCATTATAGAATTTTGAGTCAATTATTGAAATTCCTTTTTCTTTTAGCTCGCGATCTGCTCGATCCCGGCCAATGTAAATGTCTCGAGAAGCCCTCGTTTTTCAGAGTTAGTAAAAAAGACGATAGAGTATGAAGATTCGTGAATTGTACGAAGAGAAAAGAATGCAAATTCATGAAAAACTATTAATTTTGATAAAATACTTTTTTTTATGAAACTTTTAGCTGCTTCTCTTCGGGTCAATTATCAAATCTGCTCAAAACGTCCGTGCTAGTGTAAGCTGCTTCCTGAAAGCGGGAGAGGATTTGGTATTGAATGAATCAAACACGTGTGTGTTACTGTTTGTTTTTTCTCGTTTCTTTTTATTTATCAATCATTTTATTGTTATGAAGTGACGCACATGAGAGTTGGCGACGACGAAGATGTTGAAATTTCTCGTTGAACGACGTTCGCGACGATTGTGATTAACGTCACTCGAAATAGTGAATCAATTAGCGAATAGTCACAAGCAGCAGCATAGAATAAAAAATTGTTACTTCATATTCTCATTTTTCGTAAGTAGCGACACTGTTCCTGGGTTTTTTCAGACTATGAGAATTATATCGATTAATGGCTTCAAGAAATGAAATCATTTTATTCGATGCTGCTCGCGAGCCACGACCTTGAGTCCGTGCACGTTGATCATGTGCAATAAAAAGGGTGGAAGAGCAATGACCTTGTATGGACAGATGGGAAATCGACCGTGAAGATTCCTTTTTCCGATTTGTAGCTCCGATGACATCAAAGCGAGTTGCTGTAACCCTTTTGCAAATTCGACCGTATCTCTCGCATTCTCAGTTTCTCAATTTCCAAAAATAACAATCGATACAGCTGGAAAAATCAACTAGTGATTCACGCGAACTCCTTTTTTTACTCAAACTCGCAATTTTATTTTTTTTTTTTATTCGAATCTTTTTCTTCCGTTGTTTCTTGTAGCTATCGATTGAATTTTTTCATGATTTCAGTATACGATATTTTTGTAATGAACAACAAAAAAATTACATGAATTTTACTTACAAAAAACATTCGATCGACTATCGAACAGTTTTTTTTCTGAACTTATGATTGAATTTTGCGAGTAAATTGGTTACGTCCTCGTTGATGAAATGCGAGTATCTTACGAAATGAGAATGTTTTGAAACGGGAGCAGAATACAAAATAAACACATGAACAACATGCCGGATTAAATTTGTTGAGTTTTTTGTATTTCAACAATTTGTTTATTGGACATAAAAAGAAAGACATATTTCGTGTGTGGCAAGTATCAAATATTTCGAAATTGTTACAACTTGCTTTTTGACGTAGACTTATAAATCAATAAAAAATAAATAAAACGAAAGAAAAATAAGAGACGTGTACCGTGACAACGTTTCAACTTTGCAAACTTACATGATTTTTCGACGACACAAATAATAACAATTTAAAAAAATAATAATTTTTTGTTTGCAAACGATTGAATCGTGGTTAAAAAATTGATTGAAATATTGAGTAATGTTGGTAACCAATTGCAAACACTTTGCGCAAAGTCTTATACTTGTACGAAAAGTGCGAGCGAAAAACAAACATCGGCTCAAAACTTTAGTGAATGAAATTTTAAGCAAATTATATATTTTTCAGTTCAAGACTGGTTTTCAAAAGATTTCTAATACTCGAATCTACTCAAAACCGAGTTTACTCTGCGTCACGTACAAAAAAGACAATAATTTACTAAACGATACAATAAAACAAAGCAAAAACGATAAATTATGAAACAAAGATATAATAATAATAAAAAAGAAAAAAAATGCATACTTGTAATCGTGACGTAGAGCAACTTCTTGATGTTTTGTAAGAAATAATCATGCTTTTTTTACGATATCCTCGCGATGTTGCAATGTGGATGAGAAATCTTGAGAGTTGACGTTTTTCCGAGCTGTTGGCGCCCCTCGACGTGAAGTAAACCGTATCGTTTGCGACTTACGAGATTTTCGAATACGAATGAAAGAATTTTTTGTACGAAGCATTCATGCGTTTCTCACATTCTTTCACGAAGACTTGCTCTTTGTTAATTTTTGAGAAATACCCGTGCGAGTCCCGCAGCCAGATATTTACAACAAAAAAAACCCCTAAATTCGTTGACTGAGAAAAATGGGCATGAAAAGTTGTAAATCGTGGCCGATTTCACGTCGATCTTAATAATGTGAAGAAAACCCAGGCGCCATGGGATTTTCACGTTTGAGGATTCGACGAGAAAACAACCGGTCGGATTGAGCAACTTTCCTTCCTTTTTATTCTACCTGCCTGCCTCAATTTTTATCTCTTAACTAATCAGCACATTCACACTCTTGCTTTCGCACTCGATCGATAAGAAATAACAACCATGTCGATTAACGCGAGCCAAGGAAGCTGAAAATAATGAACTCGGTACAAGAGACACAAAAAATAAATCAGGATTTGGGATCGAGGGACGTAGTCTCTTTTTCTATAAAATCTGAGGTTGACGTACATGGGGAAGATACAAAAGTTAACATGAATATTTCGATGAAATATATCAAATTGCGTCAGTTTGAAAACAGTTGCAAAATCAATTTAGTGAAATATTCATTACGTTATTTTTAAATGTTTAGCTGAATTCGTATCAAAATGCGGAATTGCCTTGTAAATACCAAAACAATTCGACACCCTATTGATCAATAAAAAATATATGATCAAAAGTAATGAACAACCATTTTCAAAAACGACGAACCATTTTATTCCAAATAAAGTAAAGAAAGTTCACCCTGCGCGCCGATACAACGCGCAAGATTAAATACTTACGTTTTTTCTTTTTTTTTTTTTTACTTACACCTTTTCATTTTACCTTTGAATACCGTTTCCATTCATTTTTTTTTGCAAACACCAGTCTTCGTGTTTCTTCTGTTGAACGCATCGAGCCTCGGTTAAAAAAAAATTAAAAAATAAAATAAAATGCCAATGAAGTGTTGTTTCTCGTGCACTATCACTTTTATTATGCTGGAAGGAAAATTTATTACGACAAATGGTGATTATAAACATTTTTTAAAATGTTGCTGTTGCCTGAAAATACTTCAAAGCCATTCGGTTTTTCGATCTTTTGTGATATACGAAATTCCAAAGATCCTCGAACAAAAAAAGCAGAGATCCAACGAATCTGTGAAAAATCGATTGTCAACAATAAATCGAAAACAGAAAGATTTTGTCTGTCGTTTCCTGTAAAAATAAAATTTTCACCGCACATACAAAAAGAACAAATACAAATAATTGCAAAAATCATTGTCTGGAACAAAAAATTAGTTTCGTGAAAAAATTGAATGATTATGGATTAATAATCGATTAAACAATAATTAATTGTTTAACCGATCATTAGTGATTTACAGGTTTTCGAATTTTCTAAAAATTCTCGAAATTACAAAAACCCTCGAATAAAAAGTAACGTATCCAACGGGATTTTGAGAAATCGATTATTTGTGGAAAATTCGAAAATGCGTTAAAGAAAATATTACAAATGTTGAAAATTGCCTGTAAAGAAAAAGTGCATGAGGAAAAAATTGTTCGAATTGTAATCAAGGTAATATTGCAGGAAGGAGGGAAAAATCAAGGTACAAAAATTCGTAGTCTTCAAAACGTCCTAACATTAAAAATAATCATCGATGAAGTAAATTTTAAAAAATTAAAAAATACCATTTTCACCATTTTTCATAACCGTTACCAATACGTTACCAAAACTGCTGATCGATGGCTGGAGTCATGTTCTTTAGATCGAAGAGTTCGTAAGCCAGAAAAAGTCTGAACTTTCGAACAATCCGTTAGGAAAGGTTGCATCTTCTTCTTCTTCTTCTTCTTCCTTCTTCTTCTTCTTCTTCTTCTTCTTCTTCGTCTTCTTCTTCTTTTTTCGGTTATTCGTGTCTCGGCCAAATGCACAAAAAGTGGCGACTTCGCCGAGACGACAAATACCGATACATCGTTTGATAGGATTGTCACGCACTGAATTTAAATTTGTCAACGGACACACATTGGGAGAGCAAAAAATTGCTGACCAAAATCCGCTGACAAAAAATAACAATAGTGGATTTTTCATTTGAAATCTTCTAAAAAAAAAAACTTCATGTTTCAGCGTTGATAGTGAAAAATCATCAAAAGAAATCGTTGCAATTTTCGATATTTCACGAAACAGAGTTAAAAATAAATAAAATTTAAAAAAAAAAAACCTGAAAATAAAATCATCATAAAAGATAATAATCACAAGTACATTTCGTTGAATCTTCGAAGTTCGAGCCTGTTGAGAAAGAAAAAAAAAACATAATTGGCAACGATTCTCGTCTTGGCGAAAATCGCGCAAGACGATCGAAATGAGAAATCAGCAAAAAAAGTGCTGACGAATTGCAAAAATTGGATCGTTGAATAAACTTCAGGTGAAAACCAGTTTAAAAAAAATACAATAGTACGATTATAACATGTTATTTGCTAAGTTTGCAAATTCTGAACACGCGACGTGAAACAAGAGAAAAAAGTTCATTCGTTTCAACACATCCGCACACACACGCTCACAAACGACAATGAAATATAATACGGAAAAAATTCGACGGAAGTAACAATTTAAAAATAAAGAATTTTGTCAAAGACGTGGTTCGATGCGAAATCGTCTTCTTACCAAAAGAACGAGAAGACCGAACCAACGTCGGTCGATCTAAATTTGAAAATTGTTGGCCACACAACAATCCCTGTCAAAAGAATAAACATTGTACATAGAAAATTGAATATAAAAACAACAAAACATGAGACAGGAATAATTACATTACAACTGTATATAGGAAAACATCTCGATTGAAAATATTTTCAATGTCGATGACATAAACACATCAATTTCAATTGGTTGGTACATCAATTTCAATCTTTACCTTGTTACCTTTTGTCACCATTTTTTAACCTTTATACCTTTTATTACCTTTTTACCTTTTTCCATAAAATTGTACCCGTAGTTTGGTGTATGAATCAATCGTTGTCACGATGTTCGACGATGTCCGAGAGAAGTGAAAAATAAACTGTGCTCAGCAGCGCGACATCCATAATTTGCAAAGTGCAAAATACTCTATCGCGCGCTTAAGCGAATAAAAAACAAAAAAAAAAAAAAAAAACAGTCGATGCACTAAATCGTCCAGCTTGCAAAAGCAAAAGCGAGCAGAGCTGTACGATCTCTTCTTGCTTCTCTTTTCTCTCTTCATTCTTCTTTCTTCCTGATCGATCAACCGCAGAAGGAATATTCGCGAGTAATTCGACCCGAACGAGAAATGGCTCGTCCGTGTCAGAAAGAAAACTCTCTCGCGTCATCGATCTGCGGTGTTTTTCGACCACAATTTAAACCAGCACGTTTCTCTTCGTATCTTCTTTCGTTCTAAACACTTTTGGGAATAAAAACGTATGTATGTGCCACAAAACACACGCATGAAAACATATTGACAAAATGCGAGAGAGAGAGAACATAATAGTATCATAGTAGAATAATATACGATAAAGTTCGATGAAAAACACGTTGAATTACAGCATCGTAGTTGTTGGTTTACAATATCATGAATCATAAACTCTATCACTAAAGTATATAACAAGAAAAAAAAGCAAAAAAAAACAAAAAAAATACGTAGAATTATATAACATCAAAGAAATTGTATTGAAATTTCATGACAAACAAAAAAAACATATCGTAACGTCGACGTTATATTTCGTAACATAATACGAAGTTCATTATTCCGAAGTGTAATATTAATATATGAAATTCTTTTGTTTCTTTTGTTTCTTTTTTTTCTGTCCTTTCTCGAATAAATAGATACATATACATATTAAGAGATATATGTATACATACTCGTATGGAATAATATCAAGTTTTCTTATATATTTATATATAATATATATAACACACATATATATATATAAATATGAAATATATTTGTGATTTGGGTTAATAAAACATTTTTGATGTATATGCGTTACGAACAAAGAAGCGAGTTATGTACACATGGGTTAGCGAAAAAAAGAAAGTAAACGGTTAATACACGTATGTGCATGTATATATATATATATATATATATATATATACGTAAAAACCTACGTGTTCGCGGGTCATGTATACGCATATAAATATACGCAGACATACATATATTCGTTTATTTGAATAATACCGAGGGCACGCGCGTGTACACATTCGATAAAACCGATTAATCACCGGGGATCAAACGTGGGACAATTTAGATGAATTTTCCATTGAATTTGTTGCTATTTTTATATTTCGTACTTGCCTTCATTTCAATAGCTCACCCACCACCAACCTTTGCATACTTTTTAAGACCCGTGTGTGTATTATGACACGAAAATATATATAAATATAGTTATATATATATATATATATATATATATATATATATATATATATATATATATATATAGGTATGTATTTTATAACGTGCCCTTGCGAGACGCGCGTGCCTCTGTGAGTTAAGACGTAATTACACTACCGAAGGAAGCGTGACATGCAAGACAAAATACGTATAAAAAGATATTGAGAAAAAAAATCAAATAAATCGGCATAATATAATGGATAAATATAATATCTCGTTCACACAATTATATTTTACAAAAAAAAAAAAAAAAAAAAAAAAAAAAAAAACGTCAATTGTACAAGTTTTGCGATGATTCGAGGGTCATCGGTTTACGGAAAATAGAGGACAACGTGGACTCAATCGAATCACAATATTTATTTATGTATGTCTATATGTAATATGTGAAGCAGAGAATTGCAAGCACGGTCGTATAGGACAGATATGGAAAATCGAGAGAAAACTAATCGTAGGTACACAACCCTTGGCCCTTTCGTGCAAATTAGAAAAATCGAGGGTTGCTCTTTCTGTGAAATGATTGGCCACGTGTTTTCAATTCGAATTACACTTATTTTCTTTTCTTCGTGTGTTCTGCTTTTGTGTGAACGGATATTTTTGCATTGCGTGTGATTTCTCGTGACTTTTTCGTCACGATTATATCCAGAGTATCCTCCTTTTTGTTTTTTTTTTTTTTTTACTACTTATAACATATACACACACGTATGTAAGAATAGGTGTGCGTATATATCGAAATGAATATGTATCGACTACCAACATAGAAAAATAACACGAACACGACTACGAGGGTGGATTTGGGGGTTCGGGGGGTTAATTTTTCTTATAAGACTTTTTCGTTTACTCTGTACGCGAAAATTCGGGGAGGAGGTAAAGCGCGTGGTGCGAACGAGGCGGATTTTTCACGAGTTACCGAAAAATCCACCTTTTTCGTCGACGAGCTTTCCTCACAAAGAATGTTAAAAAAATATCACGTAAAATAAAAATTCTTTGATTTTTCGCCAAACTACTCGCAGCACGCAACGTGGCGCAATGTGTTTTCTACTAAAATTCGTACAAACGTTTCCCGCTGCTTTGCCTATTGAAATTCGTGTTAAGCTCTCATATTCCCGATGCAGCAAACAATCGGCGCAGCGATATAATCGAAAAATATTTATTAAAAAAGATAAAATCATAAAGATATGAACGAAAAAAAAGTCACCAACAAACAAAAACGTTTCAAATCACCGTGCGTACGTTAAAATACGATAAAATGTCTTAAATTCCCGTTAGCAAAATTCGATTCAAGGTAGCATCAAGTCTCTGATGGTGATAACGAAACGACCTTCGCCATCAATGCGAGCGAGCACACGTCTTCATTTTCATTCGAGATATTCGTCTCGTATTTCTTTTTTATTTTTCAATCGCGAATTTACGAGGATCAACGAGTTTCAGCGAAGCTTCGAAATCCGAAGAACTAAAAGCCGAGATCGTCGGATCGTGGAGTAAAAAACCACTCGCTACAAGCTCGAGTCAATTGAATGCGCGCGCGTACAATTAAGGAAAGTTTCTATAAATGTATACGAATTAAGCTCGCACCGATACACACGCACAAATTCGCGGTTATGATTGGAAACTGGGATGAGAATTTTGCACGATTAACATCGACGTTGGAATGTTTCTGGAGGAATCTCCGAACGAATGAGAATCGTCGGGGAGATAAAGAGCAAAAAAAATCAACATTATACTTCCAGAGTGAAAGCGTGATAAAGAAGAAAAAGGGAGAGAGACAGTGTTATAAAAAAAGTCAAAGATGAATCGACGTAAGTGAGAGTGCATCGATGATCGATAATTATTTTTGCTGAATATGATTGCAAACAAAACTTTCTCTCATATTTCAATTAAATCTGTCAACAGACGTGTGTGTGTGTGGATTAAATTGTATTTGACGATTTGAATGATTCGATCGCATTTCCCGCTAGCATTGACGGAGAGGTCGTCTCCTCTCTCTCCGAATTACCTTGTCTATTTTCCCACGTTGGATCGTCCTCTATCGGCGATCGCCTAAATTCTTCACTGCCCTAAACATATGAATATTTTTCGAGTAAAAAAGATACGCGTGATAACCGAATAGAGTTGTTTCGGGAGATAAAAAGGTTCAATTACTCTCGCGACTGTACGAAAGAGATACGAAAAGTTTACAAACACCTGCTGATTGCGGGCAGCTGGAGTTGATCGAGAAAATGGCAGGTGAAAACGTGGCAGCTGCTTTCATTAAAAAATCATATACGTAATTCGAGCGAAAATATCACAATCTTTTCCTTATATTTTCACTGTATAATATTAGAGCTTGTGAAAAAGTTGGATTATCAAGAGAGAAATGATAACAAATTGCGCAATAGTGCAAACGTATTGCGTAAAACGGTGAAGAGGGGGGGGGGGGGGGGGGGGGATGAAGAAGGAGAGAGTTCATCGGCCTCTAGAGCTCGATGTTACGTCGTCGCGCGATTCGCTTTATAATCTGGGTCACCGACGCGGCAGATTTTCTCTTATCGAATGCTGATTCGTTTCTGTGTCTTTTTTATATCTATATATATTCAAGTCTATCCCTAAAATGTCATTCCTCAGGCTCCATGGTGGTTTTTTCGTCCTCTATCCAGATGGTTTTCGCCTCAAAGAGTACCGTTGTGTCCCGAGAAGCCTGATCGTATCTTGGTACGCGGGGGTTTCATTTATTTTTGAGAAGAATCGTTTGTAGCGAACTCGACTGTGCGTCTCTCCGTGTAGTCCAGTTTGCGATATAGACGAGCTATTTTGTCACGTAGATTTCGTATGAAGCTCAAGGCCAAAAACGAGTTATTCTGATTTGTATTCCCTTTTTATCTCCGTGGGAACGTTTCAACGAAATTCCGCACACGCAGCAATGACGAAACGCGTAAGTTTTTTTCAATGTGTTTATTTGTGTGCAATCGTCGCTCGAAACGCACGAAGAAAACTCTAAAACGCGAGTAGCTTCTCATTTTTTTTTCTCGTTTCACGCTTTTCTCCGATTCAGGGACGAGTGTCGCGTACGGTCAAAGTCTAAATAACGCGGTTCGTGAGTCATACGAGAGTAAAAAAAATGGATGTTATAAATCGCGAGGTATTACGTGATTTCGCGCGTTTGACCCTAATTCCCCGAGATTGTACACCGCGCTTTATAAATCCTGTCAACATTTCGTGCCCCTGTGCTGCGTTTCTACTGAATGAGAAAGAAAAACACGGTATTTTTTCTCCGGTGCTTCCGATGATCATTCGTGCCTCGCGTTTTCCTCATGTAGGAGAGAGAGGCAGAGAATACGCGTTGCGAGACTTATAACGATCGAAATAAAAAAAATGAAAAACAAAACGACGTTTTTGAAAAAGATCGAAGTTCCAAATTGGTAGAAAAGAAAAAATGACATTTTTTTACTGGTCATTTCCGCCTATGCTCGCATCGCGTTATCTCCTCAAAGGTGAAAGAAAAATGTTTTTATATACATGTCAAAGAAGATATGGGACAAAAAAATCAGTATCGACGAATGTATAAAACGGGAGAAAATTCTCTACTCCATAATTCTCGTTGTTGTTCTGTATTTTTTGTCTTTTTTTTTAGTTTGCTATACTTTCAGAGACCGTGCTACTCTTGAACGTACCGAGAGATCTCAAATCGTCTCAATTTGCGCCACGCTGTTTGTCAGCGTTTAAGATTTAATCGTTTATTCGCAATATAGAGACCTAGGCCCGCCTGCGCAATTGGCACTTGAGAATCCAAGGTCAAAATTTCATTGATCGATACGACCTGGATCAATTACATGAATTTTGAAAAGTCAAACTTTTAAAACGGTGCAACGAGAACGCCTTGTGTCAAATGAGCGTTTAGTTTCAGTATTTTATTGAATTTCGTCAAAATATTTGTTAATTTACTCTTTCAGCATTGTTTTTGCATTTGAAAAGAAAAATTATTCCATTTTTTTGCACTCATTAGATCCAAGACGCGAAATAACACGATAAATTTGACGATGATCGCGATTAATTTTCCCCCACTTCGATTTGCCATTCCCAAACGTCTCATTATTTTATTTTTTTTTGTGATACGAATTTTAGTTCATTTGTTCGCTTTTTAAGCGACAATTTTGCAAAGACGTTGAGAAGGTAGTGAGCGATTTGACTATTTTTTATTAATATGGAACAAATTTCGCGAGTGCCTATTGTTACGGGGGCCATAGGCGATTGATAACTGACGAGGATGAGCCTACCTTGAGAGTCGCGATGGGCCTGAGCGGCCTCCTGGGCAGCTAGAAACACCTCGTCTGTAGCTCCTGGGGCGCCCGCGACCGACCCAACGCCGCCACCCGCGTTACTTCGATCTCCGGTAACATGCCACGCTGCGAGACCTGACCGTTGTAATTCCGTTGCAAAAACAGCAAAACAGAGAACACAATCGTGCTCGTATGAGTAAAAAGGCCGAAGGTAGCAGAGGACATTTTTTTATTTTAAAAAAAGAAGAGAGTTGAAAAAAAGCAATAAAATAATTCTCGAGTTGACGCTTTTGTTCTTTTTTTCGTCATTTATTTACAATCTAATGAATTTTGTATCGAACCGTTTCCACACTGAAGAGTCAGTTGAATATTGGACTAGTCAGTAGGATTATTGCTCGAATTTGTTCTACCAACGAGCGAAAGATAGAAAGCAATTGAGGGCCAACTTCTATTAGACGTTGGCGAAAATAACGAATACAAAAAATACGTATAAGTTCAACGTTAACATGGAAATAATAATAAAATAGTGAAACAAACTAAAATTACATGAGAACGAATGTTTCGGGTCTGCAAACGTCATCAATGCGAACGAAATCGAGTTTCTTCGATTTCGAGTTTAAGATTATCGTGTTAAAGAGCAAAAAAAACGAATTTATTACTTCGAGACAATTATCAAGTGTTGACAGTATTTTTGTACAGTCATGTAACGTTTCGAGTAACACGAGATATCTACAAACACTCACACACCCAGTCGTGGCGGCTTTTTTCAAGCCTTTTTAACCTTTGTATAGTTCCTACGAACGTTTTCCCAACTAATTTTAAACACAGCCTATTTTATAAAGATTTTCTCGTGGCACTAATTTATAGGGGATTTAAGCAGCGAAGAATACTGAATCGGTGAGTATCAGTCGGGGTCAAGGACTTTTGTCCTCGTTGCATCGTTAACAAAATGAGAGAGTATTGCAAAATAGTAATTATTGAAGTTAGCATCGTTGGAATGCAGCGAAGAGCTGTATTTTATTATTTCTAGTGTCCACAATGGTTTTGAGATTTAGGTACGAAAAATACAGAGACTTTATTGGGACTTGAGGCCGACGTAAAGAAAAAAAAAGTCGTAAAAATAAGCGAATGGAAAAAATGAATACAAAATATATATTTCGTTGTTTTCCAACGATGTCAATTTCAATTCCACAAGTGTTTCGGGACTGCGCGAATAAAAAAAGAAATATATTTTCCACAAAATTCAATTTGTTTCGTTCGAAAGATGGCTTTTCGATTCTTTCAAAGTGGCAAAATGCGAGAAAAAAAAAACATTTCGGAAATGAATACAATTTTTTCTCTCATCTTCGGATTATTGTTCTAGGCTTTTCAATCTCGCAACGTGAATTGCATTTGTTTTATCTTTTTTTTTTTTTTTTTTTTTTTTCAATTTGTTATCTTCAACGAAACGATTCAAGACTGTCTGTGAGGCACAAGCGTCGCCGGTTGCCTCCAGCGACGTCTGACGACGTTCAATTTTTTCAAATAAAACTGAAGGGTCGATCGATTAATACCGTACATCTCGGATGCGTGGGTGGTACTAACGCCCTGCTGCAATATCGCTTCCAGTGACATTTTAACCGAGTCTAAGCTATATTTGCGTCCCTGCTTGTTGGCCAACGATTTGAGCAACGCGCCTACGTCAACGTCCGGACGTGGACGTCTCGTGTTTGACGATTTTTTATTATAATCGAGGAAATGAGATGCCCATCGTGCATCATCACCGCCAACAACGGTACCAGCGACAATCGTATTACCGGATCTCGTACCGCGATACCGCGAGATCGCCCCCCCACCTGCAACGAGGAAACCCAAGCGCTAGTGTCGGCCAAAAGAACACGCGACCCGTTTAAAAGGAACAAAAAAATGTAGGGAAAGAGAAAAAGATCGAGCTAAATTCGTTAAGCAAAAAGAGATCAAATTTAGTTCTCAAATATCGATAGCAGGTCTTTATTTTCTTGTTTATTTTGATTGCAACCCTAAATTGTGGGGGGAGAGCGATCGCAAGTGTGTGGGTATTTGCATTTATCGTTTTTCGTGCTGAGATTTTTGTTCAATTTCTGTTCTTTATTGCTGTTTTGTCAAATTTCGCAATTGACGCAGTTTTTGCATTACCCAAAATAAATTTCATCACCGCGAGCAAACGCGACTGTATTGTTTGCAACGAAAAACAAACAGAAGTATGAAAGAAGAAGAAGAAGAAGAAGAAGAAGAAGAAGAAAGGAAAACGAATTGACGGAACGTTTTTCTTACCGGGATGCTGGGAGGGATCGTGGGACGGGCCGGCTCTGTTGTTGTCTTGTTCCATTTCATTGAGGTCGTTCATGTCATCGTCGAACGTCAAGTCTTCGACGCTCTCCTCTTTATCTTCCAGGTACTCGGACTTTGGCTCGATCAAGCTTTCGGTAGGTTCAGGTTTTTCGAGTGGTAACTGCGTTTTGAGAAAAAGAAAAAAGAAAATGCGTGCACGCACAGATTAGAATTATTGTACGATGTTCTTGTTTGTAAAATGAAAAAATGAGAATATTTTTACACAATCGATCTCGATTTATTTTTTACCAACAAGCAAAAAACGCGCTTCAAATTCGACATTTCGAAGAGACAAAGTACTTTTCATAAAAACAAACTCACTTGTAACGTTTCTTCGGCGGGTTTGGTCAGCTGTTGCATAAGCGCCGATCTGCCGAGAGGATCGGTTTGATCGGTGTGAGTCTTTTCATCAGCAATTGGAGTAATACCGAATAAAGGTACGCTCGTTTGTTGTGGCATATCACTCGAATTAGACGCATCATGATTTTCGATTGAATTGTCATCGCCGACGCTTCTTCTTCTGAACCTTTTTCTTTTTCTCGAAGTCGGACTTTGCGAGCCTTCCCTATTGAAGAAACAAACAAAAACGTGAAAATCGAAGAAGTAACAGTGATTTTCTCAATATTTCTTAGAATTTTCAATTTTCATGGAAACTTTGTCTCAAACATTCAAAAAATCGAGTAGAAATACAAAATTCAAAATTTGTAAGGTAATTATTGAGTTACGGAAAAAAGACAAACTTCTGATTTTTTTTTCTTTATTTTTGGCTATTTCTGATGATTCTGACCTGGAGGAGAGTCCCTTAGGTAGCTGGGGACTTGCGGAGTCTTCAGGTAAGTCACCGACGGAGCTCTGTGCCATACTCTGTCTAGGAACTTTATTGTTCTTTTCTATTGTGAGACCGGAAGACGCGTGTGGAATGTCCAACGACGGTGCCGTAGGCTGTGTTACGACTTTTTGTTGTTGCCTCGATGAGTCTGGTTTGCTGCCGTTATTGCTGCCCGTTTTACTCTCCGAGAGACCTTTTATTTGCAATGACTCGGCGGCTTTTAGGAGTGCTGCCAATTGGTCTTGGGAGATATTTACTTCTCCCCTGTACATGTAGTCCATCATGGCTTTCAGTTCTTTAAACTTAACGTCCTTTAATATAAAGACAGGGTGCTTGTCATAGTGTTCGCTGAGGAGGCCCTGTAAATTGAGAAAAAAAAAAAAAAAACAAAGTGGACAAAAGCCCGTTAGAAAATGTCTTGTCAAATTCTCGATAGAAAGGAGTGAGAAAAAAAAGGAAATTGGAATGAAAGACATGATACCAAAATCGTGAGCTTTTTCAATTAGAGAGTAAATTACGAAACACGTTTCAAGCGATTACCTCGAAAAATTGAGAATTGTACCAATTTTTAATAATTAAAATGCATTTTTCCCAAAATCTGACAACTTCGAATTTCACAGCTAAAAAATAACGTTAATAAAAAAAAATAACTAAACAATACCACAATTATAAAGTTATACCAAATTTTACAAGAGGTGAAATATCTCCGAATCGAGTATTTATTCTATTTCAAGTGTACACAAACATAATTATTTGACAGTGATACCAGCAGAGACTGAAATGAATTATTGTCAAATTTGTGAAATTATCAAGAAATCATTCTAAACGGGATTATAAACGTTAAAGTTACGGATATTGGTGACATCGGTTAGTCACATTTTTTAAATACAAATTACACGGAGACAAATGTTTCAGAATATTTATAAGAAATTCCGGCAAAATGAACTTTTATTTTGTAATGAGACTTTACAGTGCTGTTTCCAAAATTTGACTGTGCCGTATTACAAAAATTCATAAGTTTTTTTACAAAAATTTATAGGCTTTTCGAAATTTGACTGTGCCGTATTACAAATATTAATAGCCTTATTTGAAATACTGTGATGCTGATTGGAATCTTTAACTTGTTTTTCGATAAATTAACCCAGTAATGTCTTTCGCACCTAATTTGTTGTGCAGAGCACGATAATTTTTGTGATGTTTTTCTTTTCGTGTAGAATGCCGACCGACGACATTCGCAAACATATGAAAACAGAATAGCAGATAAATTTGAATAAAATTTGTTCCTTTTTCACTCAGTTTCGAGAGTTTTTGCGGTATTATATAACTTTTGTTAATTTTGACGAAGAAAATGCGTCATTTTTAACGACCCAGATGGTAAAGCACAAAAAAAGTTGTGGCAATTAAAAAAAATGGAGGAATTGTAAAAATGTGTTTCGTCTCGACCAAACAATGAAAATTTCAATCGTATTGATATGTATAGATATACTGGCGAGCAGTGGAAATGAGAGCACCCCTCCCGTGCGCCCTCTTCCGTACAGGCGAAAATCCCAGGGCATTCATGCCCTGGAAATCGGCCATCTTGCTTTCCCTGTATTGATCAGGGGGAACTCATTCTGTCGGCCATGCTCCCCTCTCTCGTTCAACCAACCGAACGACTCTCGCCGACTGCCATCTTGTTTCAGCGTGAACCTTTTCTCTCTCGCTCTCTCTCTCTCTCTCTCTCTCTCTCTCTCTCTCTCTCTCTCTCTCTCTGTTTCTCGTAAGCGTGCGCTATAGCTCTCTTGCTCTCTATTCAGTATTGATCTAACTCTTACCCAAACGACAAGACGAACGCCTGTACCAAAAAGGAAAGGCGAACTGTACAAAGAGGAGAGAGAAAACTCAGACTTAATGCCCCCCCCTCCCCCCCTCGCGATCTCAGAAAATTGCAACATCGAAACTTTTCATCAAATAAATTGAAACTCAAAATTGGTATCATTTCGATTTTTCAATGATACGAAAATTAATAGAGATAAAATATCAATTTTATTTTTTATTTTTGACGTTATCAAATTTTGAGTAAAGGCTCATTGTTTACTGACGAAACTTCAATTTTAACATGATTGAAGAATTTATAACGAGATTTGAAAAATTCTTAATTAGAAAAAAGCTTGATGCGATAAAAATGATTGATAATTCGTAATTTACTCTCAATCAAGCCACATTTGGTCTCAATAACTTAAGTATTCATGTAGAATATCGATTTTTGTTGAGGATAGAAAAAAAATGATTCTGGATGATAAAAAACGTGTTACGAGTTGATGAATCGGAGCAAATTGAAAGGGCGAGGAAAGAGAAGGGGAAGGCGGAAGAAGGGCGAGTGAGAAAAAGTGCTTACCTCAAAGTACGGACTGCACGCGGAGAGGACCACTTTGTGGGCCTTTAGATACTTCCCCTCCGCTGCCAGGGTGCAGTCGACCAACGTGCCGCTCTCTAGGAGTGTGTCGAAGTTTTGTATGAGCGTGCTCTGATGATTGTTCCACCTTAGGCAGAACTGCTGGTCGTCCTCCATCTTTTATTCGTTCCCTCGTTTCTGTTGTTTTTTCGTAAAAAAGAGTCCACGTCAATGACGACCGAACGAAGAGAACCAAGGAGGAAGAGAGAAGAGAAAGAAAACAAACAAAATCGTTTAGCCGAGGGGTCGTTGGAGACACGCGTTAATTAGATATTATCTTCGTCTGCTTCGTCGTTTGATTAATTTGTACATCTGGGCGATGGTGCGTGGGCGTGATACGAAGTTTGTATTGGGCGGTACAACAATTTATCAAGAAAATCGCGTTTCGTCGCTTTCGTATATCGTTTTTTGTCCAATTACTCCATTTTTCGTTTTCGATTGAATTTACATCGTAGATTATTTGTCAAGCGTTAATTGATAATAAACGAGAACCGTGAAAAAAGTAAGCCGGATCTCCGATGCGATTCTTTCGTACTAGTTTGTCTCTTTTATACGTTTTTTCTTTATTGTTTATTACGTGAAAAAGCTTGTCGACGACGGGGCGAAGCTTCCAAAATGGCTGTACGATGCAAACCGCGTCGGAGATCGTCTGGCCTTTTTCCTTTGTGCGTGTCCTAACGGTACAAAATCTCGAGGCCTCTCCGGCGTCTCTTGGTAATAACGCGGTGGGGATGATGCGGGAGGACGCGCAAGCACCGCGCATGCGCACACCGAACCGAAATGGTTACTCGGTGAGGACCTCCCGAGAGAGGTGAAGAGAGATAGATAGAAAGTACATAGAGAAGAGGTTTCTGCGCAAGTTCGTTGCGCACTCATCGAGGAGAAACTCGGCGGAACCCTGCAGGGGCGGCTACCAAATTCTCACAGGCCCGCTTTTTATTTATTTTATTCAATATAAATGATAACGAATCCCATGCGCCATATTTATTGAGCCATTATTAGACACTGATTCAGAATTTAAATGGATATTTATGAATATAACGAAACAAAAATATCATCCATATTCGTCAACAATTATTGTTTTTCTACGATTGAATTCAAATTTAGTTTGATAGAAACAAATTTCAATATATTTTAATTCAATTTTTTGAATAATCAAATTCGATTGGCATTGTTATGAAATTTATTGCATAATTGCAATATTGAATTCGTTTTATCATACAATTGAGCTTTTAGAATTAGATCAAGGAACAAAATTTGCATGTTATTTTACATCCATTTGCGTATTAATTATAAATTAACCATTATACATAAAAAAAATCGGTATATTATGATAAAGTTGTCGAAAACTAAGAAGCTAGTCCCAGTTAGACATTTTTCTACGATCTAAGGACGAGACGAGAAAGAAATGAATAATGGTATTTTGTAATATAGAACGAGGTACGATATATAGGGAATGATCGATTGGACGACGAGAACACGCGCAAACGCGCAAAGATTGATCACGGTTGCGTCAAGGGTGGTGGTTGTGGTTTACGAGGCCGACGCTAAAATAATCGAGGGGGAGTTAACAATTTTTGTTCGATAAGCGATAAAATATACAAATGAGCGAGTTTGATAGAATTGCATAAGCAATCGATAGTATTACCTCGTCAGAGGCTAATCAAACCAAGTCCGATCGCGTTTCGAACGCTCGCAATTTCTAGTGTTCTATCGGATTTGATGAAAAAAACGATCATTTTCTTTCGGTTTACCCCCCCCCCCCCCCCCACTCCTCCCACTTGTCTAACCGCTCTCTTTTGTTCATAGGGTTTTAGTCTTGATAGCCGACGCGTATTCTCGTTGCCCCACCCGAGAGAGACAAGAACTCGACAGATGCCTGTTTGTTTCTCTCTCTTTCCCCCTTTCCCTCCCGACCGTCGCGCGACCCGCTCTTAACCGGTCGCAACATGAACGACTGGAAACCGCGACATCGGGGGCACTCAACATGGCGGATCACCGAGTCCCGCCCGGACAAGATGGCGAAAAATTACGACGAAAATTTCTAATCGCCGATCGCGCATCGCGAGACGCGACAAATCAATTGAAGTTGAAAAAGAAAACGAAAGAACCAAGTGAAAGAAGAAGAAAGCGTATACAAAATGTTAAAACTTTTTCTCCCATGAAAAGTTCGTCCGGACTCATAACGTAGGATCTCAAACGTCCACTTTCACCGGGAAAAACCACATTTTCCTTGCATTATTAATTTCATTCGTATATTTATCAAGTTCGACGAATCGAATCACAAATGTGAATGTAAACGGACGGAAAAAAACGGTTGAACCCGGCAGAATCAATAGAGGGCAGCGTGCATGCGAAAATTGTTTGCAATATTTAGTAATAATAATCGTGACACTCACCTAATATGGTATAGTACAAAAAGACGAATGTTAATATCACAGCTTCGAGATCGGCGCAAAACTTTATGAGAATAATTTGTAACGAGAAATTACTTGATTAAAAAAAAAAAAAAAGAACACTAAATAACCGTTGGCGTCTTGTATGTGCCGAGGGGGGAAAAAAGTCTCAGTTGCCACACGGTGTGTGCGCCTCGAGCGCTGCCCACTTCGACAATGGCGCGATGCCGCGCTGCTGCGTTGCGCGTGAAGCGAGCAACGCCCGAAGCTTGCCGTTAGAGGGCGCGCGAGCAGCGTCGAATCTCCCCGGAAAAGAGGCCAACGTAAGGGGGGAAAAAAAATTTGTTGAAAAAACCCACTGAGCGGTAACAGGAACTCTGAACCAGCATAAGCTTTGTATACTCGAATAATAACTACAATTTTTCTATTCATCGCACAATCTCTTTTGTACCTCAAGACGACAATTTTTCGTAAAACAAAAAAACATAGGGAAAGAAAAAAGCGACGCCGCGGGTTGCCGGGTGAAGGGCCCGAAAAATGCTCATTAAGTAACTGTAGATGCATTCATTACAATGTTCATTGCAGGGGGAATTTTCGGACAGAACACCAAGAAAACATCAAATTTTCCATACTTAAACATAAATTACGAAAATATATCTAAGACCAAACGAAATAAAAATGCGACGTTTTGAAAATAGCCTGGGAATACTAAGACGCGACTAAGGGGACACTTGATAATATCGAAATGAAGTTTGAGACGCGAAAATGTTTATGAAAATTGTTATTAGCCCCGTTGATCATCCTAAAATCTGCTGAGACAACTCCGTAAAACCTGGGGTATTAGTAACGCACGTGCGTATATGAAAGAAAAGAAATAAATCAATGTTTTATCGTAATTTTCCAATACATTTTTCCAGAAATAAAGTTTGGATTAGAATCCTGTTGTGTTACGTTGCATTATCCCACGAGCCGGAGAATACGTAGAGAATGGCCGACGTTTCGAGCACGTTGAGAAACAAAATGGCGACATGTCGAAAAAGCTCGATCCCGACGAATGAGGGAAGAGAAACCGACGCGATCGGGTGCTTTCGCGTGACGAATTCAAGTCGGGGAAAAAAGTTATAAACAAATCGTTGTATTTGCGTTTAATTGGAAAAATTTCACTAATGCGGAAAAGCCTCGCTGTATCACGAAAATGGTGAGAGGGGGAAGGGACGCGGCGCTTCGCGGACCTCATTACGACCTCAATTTTGCACACAAACTTTATAGCCACTTCCTACACACCACAGCCCGAATTCCGTCATAAATTTTATATTTAAAAACAAAAGTAGTAAATTCTACATAAATAGTTGTTGCGTGTCTGTTGATTTCGGTACTCACCTACCTTGGCACAGTCTAAATATCACAAGAGGAAAATTCTTAAGGAAAAACTACGCGTCCGGCTGGTCCGGTCCTCGGCGTGCACTATCCGAGCGTCTTGGGTTCTTTTTACACAATGGCCGTAATGCTACGCGTTAACGATCGTCGAGCTTGTGGCTAGCTTGCGCCTTGCGCCGGGATGAACGGAAACCGTGCCTCTTGTGTGGGGAGACGCGGCGCAGCAGACGCTAAACGAGTCAGTGCGCAGCTCGACGCGATGGAGTGGGGATAAAGGCTGAGGCAGCTTGTTTCAGGAGCGGCTATGGTCGGGCGGTAGCCCCGCTCGATCATTTTTAAAAAATGTTTTACTAAGGAGATATAACGCTTGTTAACCGAAAATGCTCAGTTTTATACAGCCAGAAAAATTGTATCAAGCTATTGAACTACGATCTCTGAACTAAGGCAGATTTGCTAAAAAAATTCCACTCCGTTGTTGTTGATGAATATTTCTCATGAAATACGGCCCTGCAACGTGATCGCATCGCTCTCGTCGCGAGAAACCTCTACCTCCGAAATCAGCTCGAGAGATGGAGACGCCTATACGTTGGAGCGTTGGAAAAGATGGCAGGGGAAAATGGCTGGTTTCCGTTCGCTTAGTCGTTCACCACGTAGCGCAGCCGACGGGAGAGGCGAAAGAGAAGCATTTGGGAGAAGTGGAAAGTCGCCAGGGAGGGAGATAGAGAGTAAGAGAGACAGACAGAGATAAAGAGAGAGCTTCAAGGAAGAATCGTAGTCCACAACAAAATCGCTTAATCGCTTTGCGCCACCGTCCGCAAACGTTACGGTGTGCCCCCCTCCTTTCGAAACACACATACGGGCAAACGCCGCTGCCATCACCGCCGCCGTCGCCGCCGCCGCTGCCGCTACCGCGCCAACAGAGAAATCCTCGCGCTCATGAGCCGCAAAGTCTCGAAGCTCTCTCACGTTGATGGGACGACGACACAGAGCGTAGTCAGCGCCTCCTCTACTGTTGTTAGCCGCCATCACGGGGTTGAGCCCCACACGCGCGGTGTGCTCGTGTCACTTGTGTCAAAATACAAATATCGAATAAACCAAATACGAGATAAAACGTAGTTTAACCCTCGGATCACAAATAAATGAGGAATATCTCGTACTTCACGAGCGACATTTGGCTACGACGATCATAAGATTCTCGTGTTCGGTTTGGCGCATCTTACCCGAACTGACAGTGCAGTGTTTGGCGCGAAAAAAATAAAACAATTCGAAAACTCGTAAAATCGTGCGTTGTGAAAAAAAAATATTAGTGAACGAGAACGCCGTTCTCAAAAACTTCGGCAAAATCATAATATACGTATAAATACGAATTCATGTATAGACAAAATCATTCATACGTAAGGAAATATTTTTTCTCGGAATTTCAGTGTTCGGATACAGTATATAAAAGTAAAATTAAGTGTGTAAAAAAAAAGGCGTGAGTAAGGAATCGGACGTAAATAATTCATACGTTCGAAGGAAGACGAAAAATTGTGTGAAATCGTGGACGTCTGTGACGTCCTGGAATCACAAATATCAAGCCACTCGCGGGTCAGGTCATGGTAAGGTAAGAGAAATTTTCTTTTTTTACCCTCGATTCGTAATTAAAATGAATAATTAGTGCGAAGTCGCGAACCCGGTTTCTTTGATACGAGTAAAAAACGTGCCTCGCGAGATCGCATCCGTAAGCGAGGCCGGGACGCAGATAGTGCGGACCTGCTTAGGGAGTTTGACAGGCAACGTGCTGAATGTTGTGTTTTGGTTCGATGAGAGAAACGCGAGGTGGCTGAACGCAGCACTATCGATAACATGATTTGAGTATGTGTGCGAAAATATAATTCGTTCCGTAATGGCGAGCGTCAACACGGTCTTCGTGTCATTCACGAAAATCAAAATATTATCGTATTGCGACAAAAAAAAATCTAGTATGAAATCGAAATATCTCCAATAACAAATTCGATTCTGGTTGTGATTCTTTTTGCGAACTTCACGCTTCCAAATATACCGGTGATCGCGATAAATTGTTTCTTTTTTATTTTTTAAGTAAATTACATTTTTTTGGAGGGCAGTAAAAACGATCGTGGATCGAGGTCAGTAGTGTGTGTGTGTGTGTGTGTGTGTGTGTGTGTGTGTGTGTGTGTGTATGCTTTCTCGATTCCCGCGTTTATGTTTCAAACGCACTGCTTCGTAGTCACGAAGCTTTATACACGCGTATGCAAGCCTGTATGTATTTGTAAATGTATATACGTCACGTTAAAAGAGAGAGAGGGAGAGCGAGAGAGAGAGACGAGACGAGACGAGACGAGACGAGAGACGTACCGCGAGAATTACGGTAGGTCACGTGCATGATTTCATCCAATACTTAATCGTGAATGAGCCACACGCCGCGACCGCCTTCGCGATGAGGTCCATGGCCGCATCGCGAATCTCATCATACCATAAACACACACACACAATCATAAATTTATATGTATCTAATAAATATTTTCTCATTTACCAGTTCAAAATTTGTCTTGGCATTGAAATTGCTAATTTCACTTCAGACCATAAATTAAATAGTTAACAATTTCTCGGAGTCTTCGATTGTTTTTATTTTTCCTCATTGAACATTAAACCGGAAGGGCCAATCTTTGAATTTTCCCTTCTATATTCATAGGTACTTTCACACATAAAAAATACATATCACAAAATTTTAAACAGTCTTGTTTATAAAAAGAACGTTCACTCCTTTCATATTTCGTTGAAGCTGTCATACCTTTACACTTTATTGTATACGCATCCTTTTGAACGTTTCACTGAATAGGATGAATTCTCTATTAAAATAATCTGATACCCAAAGAGTTGTAATTAAAAAAAAAAATCATATTTCTGAAACAAATACATAATATTCATTAAATATAATTAATTATCCGAAATTCAACGTTCTTAATTAAAAAAACATCGTATTTGTGGAAATTTAAAAGAAAATGAAAACATCGTCACGCAAAGATTGCACCGTGTAAATATTTTTCGAAAACAGGACCATTATATGTAGAAACGACAATGCTAAGGAAATAAAAATAAATTTCAGACACAGGTAAACAAAATTCGTACAGATTATTTTTATTTTTCGTACACGGTTTTCTATTTTTTAACTAAGAAAATAAAAATAAATTTCGGACACAAGTAAAAAAAATTTTGATACAAATCATTAATTGTTTTTCGTACACGGTTTTTAAATTTTTTAACTAAGGAAATGAAAATAAATTTCAGACACAAGTAAAAAATTTTTATAAAATTCATTCATTGTTTTTCGTACACGGTTTTTTATTTTTTAACTAAGGAAATAAAAATAAATTTCGGACACAAGTAAAAAAAAAAAAATCGTAGATTATTTATTATTTTTCGTACACGGTTTTTATATTTTGTAATTAAGGAAATGAAAATAAATTTCGGTCACAAGTAAAAAAATATTTCGTACAGATTATTTTTATTTTTCGTACACGGTTTTTTATTTTTTTAACTAAGGAAATAAAAATAAATTTCGGACACAAGTAAAAAAAAAAATTCGTACAGATTATTTATTGTTTTTCGTAGACGGTTTAAAAATTTTTTAAATTAGGAAATAAAAATAAATTTCGGACACAAGTAAAAAAAAACTCCATACAGCTCATTCATTGTTTTTCGTACGCGGTTTTTTTTATTTTTTAAATATATGTTTCAAATTTTATATTTAATTATGTTGCATTTTACATTTATGAATTTGAGTGTATATAGCTATATGTAGAACTCTAGTCCACGATATACACATACATATATATATATATATATATAGTAATTCTCGAAGTCGAGGGAGTTGTAGTACCGTTAAAGCGGAACCGGAGAGAACGAGTTTAACAAGGCCCCTGAGTGCTCGCGCGAGGCTTACACACACGCACACGCTTTCTGAAAGAAAGAGAGACAAAAAGAGCCACACGTACTCGAAAGCTAATGGAAAGTTTAACGGTGAAAATGTGTGCAGCAAGTGTATTAATCCAAATACTTATATATTGATCACGAAAATTCGGTCGGTATCGATAACGACGATAAAATGCATTAAATTAATGGCGATTACTAAACCTTGGCTATTTTTCATTCATTCAGATCGAAAAAAAGAAATAACGAGACGAAAATAAAGATTTCTTTTGCTGGTAATCGGCTTGCTATCTACAATTTGAGAATTCACGGTCCCTTTTATATTGTCCGACCTTGACCCCGACCTTCGAAAAAGACTCATATATATTTTTAGATTTATCTCGATCTTGGTGAGGCGCGGGAAGATTATACCTAAATATTGTTTTTATGAGTGACGGCTGCAGTATTTATTTCGGGAAATTGCAAAAAAAAAAAAAAAATACTGGGAAAACAGCAATGAATGAAATGAAATTTGCGTCAATTTCTTCAGGATCCTCGCAGTAGTCCTGTCAGATTTTTAAACGCGTTACGTTAGTTTTCAAACTCTGGGAAACAGCTAGATCGCAAAAATCGAAAGAGCAAAGTCCTTGGCCGTTTTTCTGTGCGACACATCGATCATAAGATAATAATTAATTAGAGACAGCCAATCTGTTGGGAAAAAACAAAGAAACGGGTGTGGCAAACGGAGAGCCAGCCCATACGCTTCACTCCAATGGGTTGGGCCCGCTTCCCCCACTCCGCGCTTGGACTCAACAGCGCCGCGGATTGGCTGTCACTAATGAACGAATATCTCGTGAACAATGGATCCGAGATAAAAATAACTGAGGACTTTTCTCTTTCGAATTTCGCGATTTATTTAGCCTGTGAATCTCAAGCGCGTGAGACATTCTGTATAAAGATGTTTAATGTTTTTGTACACTCTGTACGAAGGTGGACGTATGAAGCAGATGAAAACGCCACAAGATGAAAATGTATGGTCCGTTCACGGTGATAAAGAGAAATGCTGCCTAGAAAGCAGGTCTTCTGGCTCGAATCTAGGCCAGAGAGCCCGATGCCCCGCGATGATGTTGCTGCCTTGCCGTTCGCTACTTTTTCGCTTGTACACACACACGCGCGCGTGTAAAAATGTGTATTATATACCTGTGTATACACATTCTCCACAATTTTACTGTTCCTTCTCTTCTGACTCGTGTCGGCCTTGCTTTTGCGCCGTTTGCCCCGGTGTGGGCCTCTCGCGTATATCCCTTCCCCTTCCTCCCGCCCCCTCCCCTCCCCCCCGCCCCTCCAAGCCCCTTCATCATCAACATCTCGCGTTTTCTCGCCGTGTTGCAACGCGAGAGAAACGGACACATTCTTCCATCTCCTCTCTTTTCTCTCGTTTTATAGTTCTCGATCTCTCGTCTCGTTTCTCATTAAAGCTCCATAAGCAAAATTCAACGAGTTTCTTTTTCTATTCACTCCATTTTTTTTTTTTTTTTTTTACGAAACGCCTTCTCTTTGGCGCTTTTCAACCATCGGTCAAATGTTGATTTGACACTTTTCTTGTCAATTTTGATCCGTGCGTTGCAATTTGCTGGGTTTTATTTTTTATTTTTTTTATAATCTACTATTTTTTGACTACTTCGTCTCTTCGTCTTTGCCTTTTTTTACAAACAACCTTTTTTTTATTAGGTTATTGGCAAAATATTGAAAATATTTATGCATTCAGGGTTATTACGCATATGGAAAACGGGGAAAACCTGGAAAACTCAGGGAATTTCTTACCCCCTGGAATTATAAGGGAAAAGTCAGGGAATTTTGAAAATTCTTTGGAATTTTTCGAGAATTGACTTTTCACAATAATCACAAGAAATAAAACCACCGTCTCCACAATCGTGAACAGAAGCTGTGATATTTTTATCAACCGTCCGCTTTGAAACTGACTTATATTCTATAACTGCGCATATTACTGAAACGTGCACATGTGTAACTAGAAAATAATGGTTGTCAACTATTTACATAATAATGAGTAATCCTCTAGCAGAAGTAAACAAATACGTTTTCAAGTTGCGTCAGTGACGTAATAAAGTTTTTTTTTGACCTCCTGTTTCACATATTTTCAAATGAGCAAATGAGGGAAAAAAAAATTTCCTAATCTATTGTAGACACGTGTTTAAATTTATTCTTAAAGTATATACTATACTGCATGCTAGTCAAATGAGTGCTAAATTTTCACAATTGTTTTATGCCAAGCTTAATGCACCAATTGAATGTAGTGTTAGTGGATTTATATTACAGCATGTTTTATTAACGTAGAAAAATATTAAAAACGATAGATTTGCGAAACCATCAACTGATAAATGCAAATTTCCATGAGGGCACATTTTCATCGGAATTGGTCAAAGAATAATCCGTAATTTTCAACCGATTGTAATGCACTGCGTCTTATTTTGTTCCTCAAGAGATCCTTTACAAATTCACCACGTACATTTCTTCTAAGCTTGATCGTTCCACTGTTGCAGCCAATTGTTTATTTAGCGAAGAACATCTTTCATAAACAAATTGCTGTAATTTCCAAACAAACTTCGAAAAATTTTTTACGCGGTATATTCGTAGAGAATCTCTTGAGGAACAAAAGAAGACGTGGTGCATTAAAGTCGGTTAAAAAATACAGATTATTCTTTGAAAAGTCCCAATGAAAATGTGTCATAATGGAAATTTGCCACTATCAGTTAATGGTTGTGCAAATGTATCGTTATTAATATTTTTCTCGGTTAATTAGACATGTCATCTTACAAATTCACTTTCGCTACGTGTAATTAGTGCATTAAACTTGGTATAAAAACATTGTGAAGTTTTAGCCCTTATTTGACTAGCTTGCAGTGCAGTATTTATTTACCTTAATTTATTTGGCACTGACGTAAAAAAATTACAGTAAAATCCTTTTAAATTGTTCGAAAATCGATATATTTTTTTCGTGAGTTTAAGAGAGATGTTAGTATTCGATGTAAAAGGAAATTTCCCAACAATTGAGACCTTGAAAAAAAAAATTGAAGTTCTCGCAAGTGACTTCGATATTTTTTTCCAATACTGGCTGAAAATCATTATATAAAACTGTCGATTTTTTTATGTTGCAACGAAAGATGTTTATACTTGATGAAAAAGTAATTCTCCCGAAATTTGGACCTTCTAAAAAAATTATTATACAGTCGTCGCAGGGACTTATATATATATTTGTTTATAGTTTCGGCTGAAAATCATGATATAGAAATGTTGACTTTTCTCAGTATTGCAAGAAGAGATGTTAGTATTTGATGAAAATGTAATTCTCCCAAAATTTGGGCCTTTTAAAAAAAATTTTTACCGATTGCTAAAGTGGTACGAAATTAGAAAAAAATATCGAAAAGTCGCTTGCGCGACCTCAACATTTTTGTTGTAGGCTTCCAAATTTCGAGAGAATCACTTCTTATTTCAAATTCTAATATCTCTCTTGGGCCCACGAAAAAAGAAATATCGATTTTATTTGCATCACGCTAATACGTAAATACATGGTCCAAGTTATTTTTTCCGAACCAGACTTTAGTTCTAATCTTTCGTTCTTGAAAATAAATATTTCATGAAAACAAAGTGTTTTATATTTAACCGTATTATATCTAGAATATCTATAAAACCTGTCTGGTAAACCTGGAAAAGTCAGGGAATTTCGGAGTCAACAATGCGTAACAACCCTGAATGTATTAAAAGAGTGCGTTTTGCATTGCTATTTATTTGTGGGGATTTAGGGGAAATTTTATCTGAAGTATCAGTCGCGAGTTCTCGAGGCACAGTGTCCTGAACTTGACAGGATAGAGTGATCGAGAACGACCTAGAAAGGCTCCGAGCAAAAACACGAAAGACGGTGTAAGATCGACGAAACGAGAGAGCTAGAGAGAGAGAGACGGAGAGACAGAGAGAAAGGAATACGAATAACATTTTCCCGTTCACCCACGTATATACACATACGGCAATATAATGATAATGACAATTCGTTCGTATAACGAAGAAACTAACTGGAGGTGCATTCGTACTGAAAACACGAAGAAAAAGAGAGTAGCCGAAGGTGTGGAGAGGATGAATGGAAAGAGCGAGCAAAATAAAAGACGAAACGATATTTTTTATTTCCAAATTATGCTCGAAATCGACGTATATTTTGTTGATAGATTTTTCAAATTGTTCAGTAGTTATCAATCAATTCAATGTTGATTAGCTTCACTTATTTTTTGCGGACAATTTTTTAAATATAAAAACTTCCCAGGATTTTCTTTACATTTATTGATCATGTGGACTGACGCACAAGGCTTCAAACTTCGTATTCTTTCACTCTATCCAATTATTTTATGATTTGTAATAACTTTTTTTTTGCACCTGTGCTGAACCAAAAATCGAATTCTGTCGCGTAGAAAATCATACGGTGTGAACGTTCGGTTATAAATGGAAAATAAGTAAGAAGGAGAAACACAGAGGAGAGATCGAAATGAAAAGAAAGAGAGAGAGAGAGAGAGAGAGAGAGAGAGAGAGAGAGAGAGAGAGAGAGAGAGAGAGAGAGAGAGAAGTTCTCTTCGTTTCCCTCGTGGCTGCTACTACTAGAGTATACGATCCGCAGGCGTTCGCCTTTCCAATCCAATCGAATGGGTTCTCCTGCTGCTGTTGCTGCTTGCCCCTCTTCTCGCCTGATTCTTTGTCATTTTCTCTTTGTCCTCATTTCGGTTCTCTTCTCTTTTTTCCCTCGTACATACAGCAACGCCGTTCGTTCCATCGTTCGTGAGCTCGCTTCGTAAGCCTATATAGGCATATTCTTTTTCCGCGTCGATTTCCCTCCTGCGTACGTATGTGTATGTCTATACGGGAGAAAAATAAAGAGCGAGCAAGAGAGAGAGAGAGAGAGAGAGAGAGAGAGAAAGGAAGAAAGAAAGAAGTGAGCACCGGAGCATGGAAGAGATGCCCAGGCTCTTTTCTTTCGCCCTCTCGGATGCTCTATACTTGTACTTTACTGCAGTATCTACTCCCGGTGTATATCTACGTATGTTTGCGTGTGCGTATTTCGTATATATACGTTTCTTTTTTTTTTCCTTCGTTTTTACTATATTCTTTTTTCTTTTTATTGTTATTCTTCACCTCTCTCGTCCGATCTTCGCTCGGTACGTTTCTCCTTCTCCTCGTCTTCTTCTCTTGTCCTCCTTCTTTTCCAGCTTTTTATTTCTCCCTCTCTTTTCTTATTCCATCCTCCGAATGTCTGGGTTTTGTAAATTTCTATACTTTGTTCCTTTCCTTCTCTCTCCACTGTTATTCTTTCTTTCGTTCTTCTCCATCTCTCTCTCCTCCTCCTCCTTCTCCTTCTTCATCTTCCTCATCTCGTATGTTCACAATACATACGAACACGCACACACTCACGGTGTATACACATATATTTTTGTCGTCTCTCTTCCCTTCTTCGTTTTACACTCTCGCTCATTTCTCCCCACCTACGGTTTGCTTCATTCTCGTATATAAGCCCGTCACCTTCTTTGGTACTTTTGCCCCCTCTAGCGGTAGAGGAGAAACTCTCTCTCTCTCTCTCTCTCCTCTCTCTCTCTCTCCTCTCTCTCTCCTCTCTCTCTCAATCTATCTCTTTGTCCCTACCATTTCCTACCGCTCCTCCTTGCTGAGGTCGAGATAGAGAAAGAAATATTATATATCTATATATATATATAGTACTTCTTTAGTTTCCTTCATCTATATGTATATGTATATATAAAAGAAAACTAAAGAACTATGTACACATGTATATAAACATATATATACGGTAGCTATGTAGAGTCTATGTATACCATGAAGCTCTCAACGCTTTGCCCATTTCTTCTGCACTCTCCTCCCGCCTCTTCGTTCGCCCTTACTTTTCTCATCCCGTTCTCTATCTATATAATAATCTCTCCCTGTATTATTTCTGTTTCTCCTCGTTTTCTCTCGTCTCTTGCTCCCCATTCGCTCTCTGAGTTTGCCCAGGCACATCGCCCCTTCCCTCTCTTCCTCTCTATCTGTTTTTCTCATTCTCCTTTTCTCTCTGTTTCTCTTTCCACCAGCGCACTACTTCAGTATATATAGCTTATTTTATAATGGAAGGGCGTAAGTTGGAAAAAAATACACGTCGTCAACTTCGCGCATTACGCCTTCTTCATTTTTAATCGCACCGTATAGCACACTCCAACTGCGCAATTCTTCTTCTCCGGATTCTCCCTGTCTGCCTCTCATAATATAAGTCTCTTTCTCTCGCTCTCCTTTGCAGCCGAGTTTCTCTTACCTCCCTCTTTCTTTTCCTCTCTACCTCTCTCTATCTGTCTTCTGCCTCGTTCTCCTTTTTTTTGCCTTCTCTACCTTTCACCCGACTCTTCTCGTCTTCCCATTCGTCCTTACCCTCTCCTCCTACCGTCCATATCCTGTACTACGGGTGGCAGTGAGGAGAGAGAGAGAGAGAAGAGAGAGAGAGAGAGAGAGAGAGAGAGAGAGAGAGATACGCAGATGGGTCGAGGGAGATGGACAACTCTCTCTTCCGTTCTCATATCTCTCGCGAGCTGGAAACTCGATGAAAAATTCTCACTATTTTTCTTTCGGCGTTTTTTATGTAGCGAAAAATTCTCAAGATTCGCAGACGATACGTATCAGAATATTTATTTTTTTCTCTATTTTTTCTGAGCAAAGAGATTCTCAAGTTTATATTTCATCGTCTAAATTACGATTTGTGTTGACAAAACATAAGAATACGCGGCTCAATTAGAGTATCATCAATAAACCGCGAATCTGGAATCATAATAAAAGCTTACGTTGACAGGAACAATGCCTGAAAAATAAATTTTTCCGAGTTCCATTATTTTTTCACTTGCTCGAACAATCGTAAAATAATTTCATCAAAATGAATCGTGACTCACGCCAATTTTTCGTAATATCTCGTAATATAATCGTGCGTGATAAAGAAAAAAAAAGGTCTATGCTACTGTACTTGGGGCACAGGGAGCTTCGCATTAATCGAGCTTAACGATTGTTCGTCTCCAACTATTCTACCTCTCGCTCTTTCTCTTCTTTTCTCTCTTCGCTTTGTGAGTCATCGCCTTTCCGTTTCCTCTATGTTCTCCCCCTTCCCGCGCGTTCGTTTTTTTTTCCACTTTCCCCACTCGATCTCTCCCCTTCGTTCATTACCGTTCATTCGTGGCGCGTCCCTTTTTCTCTATCTCCAAACGCAT